>BSBN01000529.1:2133747-2819996 GCA_027924645.1 Cunninghamia lanceolata
CTTGTCTATGATTCCACACATTGCATACATGTCTACAAGGGCAGCTGCAAATGCAACATGTGACAAAATTTGTATATCCTTTATGCTTTGATGATTGTCTATACCCTGTTCCAAAGATCCCATTTGGCATAGGCAAGGAGGATGGTGGATAAGGTTGTGGAATTTGGATTTACACCTGCCAATTGCATTTTCTTGAAAGTTTCTAAAGCCTTTTTTGAAAAAATCCATTTTGTGCATATCTTGCAATCATTACATTTCATGAGACAACATTTCTTTGAGGCATCATGTCAAATAGTTCATGTTCCTTGTCTATGCTTCCACACTTTGCATACATGTCTCCTAGGGCAGTTGTAACTACAACATATGTCAAAATTCCCATATCCTTTATGCTTTGATGGATGTCCATACCCTATTCTGAAGATCCCATTTTGACATATACAAGGAGGATGCTGGCTA
Source organism: Cunninghamia lanceolata (assembly GCA_027924645.1). Classification (NCBI taxonomy): domain Eukaryota; kingdom Viridiplantae; phylum Streptophyta; class Pinopsida; order Cupressales; family Cupressaceae; genus Cunninghamia; species Cunninghamia lanceolata. The sequence continues at coordinate 2,134,204 of BSBN01000529.1, forward strand.
AGGTTGTGGAATTTGGCTTTACACTCACCAATTGCATTTGCTTGAAAGTTTATAAAGCCATATAAAAAAACCATTTTGTGCATATCTTGCAATCATTGCATTCCATGAGACAACATTTCTTTGAGGCATCATGTAAAACAGTTCACTTGCCTTGTCTATGCTTCATCACTTTGCATACATGTCTCATAGGGCAGTTGCTGTGAGGACCGCCCTTTTTACTTCTGTTGTTATGACTATTTACATTACTGTTATTGTTACTTTTTATATTTGTGGGATAGCAGTTCCCAGAAATTGTCAAACTATTAAACTTTATTATGATTTCGGAAAAACTAATTGGGTGATGTTTGGATAAGTTTACATTTCAGAAAAGTTAATTAGGTGATGATGGAAAATTGTAATATGATTTCATTTATGTTAATTAGAACTATGTCATGATAATGCATCTTTTTAAGTTGCTTCGGCTATGATGATTATATGTGGATACTGATCTTGTAATTTAGTGTGCAGGGTTTACTAATCGAACCACAGATTTCGGAGATCATTCCGCACCTTGTTATTGTTATTCCCTGTTAAGCCAATCTGGTTCCATGAGGAACCAAGATCTTTCTGTGTTTGATGTGATGTTGTAATGTGGTCTTTCGTATGGTCGAGTGGGTTTGGTTACTCTCTTGTAACAATATTTTATGATTTGTGTTGTAAAAAGTTTGAATTTGAATTTCTTTATTTTATTTAAATCTTTGAGGCCTTTTCATGTGCTTTACCTTGACCATGGGTGTCTTGGATGGGTTAAAGTTGACCCTGGGTTATACCCCATGGGTCCAGGGGCCCATTTGGCATGGGTAACCCTTGAGTAACCTCCATCTAGTCATCTTAACTTCCCCCTGAAGTTAAGTGGCGAAAATTGGGGTATGGGGGGGACATGATGGGATTGTACCAACACCCAACCCATCCATCTTCAATCCCCAAGGTTAGAGATGACTACAAACCCATCCATTATTGAAGGATTGACTTGAAGTCACCTTCTCCATTAGTGAGATTCCCCCATGTGTTGTGGGGCCATCCATGTGAAGGAGGGAAGAAGAGGCATGGGTCACCTGTCTTTTCCTCCTTTAACTCCTTTTATTTCTCCCATGCGTAAGAGAAATGACATGAGGAGAGGGATAAGGAGTACTCTAGGGATGGGTGAGTGACATAAGCCACCAGGACAGAATAGTGGTTTTGGGGGAGAGTGAGGAGGTGACAAGTGTCACCTCCCCATTCCTCTAAACTAGAAAAGAATTTGGGTTATTTGTTTCCAATTTTGGGATGAGAGGGAGTTAGTTGAATTTTGGGAGAGTTTTATTAGGATTGCCAAAAATAGGAAAGTTAGCTTGGGAGGTGAGGAAAGGGAGAGGGAGTTGTTGGCTAAGGTTGGAAGAGAACTCAGTGGAGCTCTGCAACAGTTTCATTCCAGGAGGGCTTTGTAAGGTTGGTTTGATTTTTACCTTTCTTTCGTATATCTGAATGTGTATGTAAAGTGTGTGAAAGATGATTATTTGTTTGTGTTTTAGATGTGTTTTCTGTGGGGTTTGTTGTCGGGTTGTTTGACAGAGCTTCTCCCACTTGGGAGAAATGCTCATCAAGTTTGGGGTAGGGGAGGAGAGATCCTCCTCGGGTGCATACTTGTTTCCTTCTTTTGGGATGTTGAAAGCCTTGAGGGCATATATCTGTGACTGTATCTTTGACTTGAGAGTCAAATACAGATTTCTTAAAAAAATTTGTGATCAAACTTGGTTTGAGGCCAAGAGAAATTGTGTTGGTTAAAATATCTATAAGGGTGACACTCTGGAGTCGAGTGTGTCCACTCTCCTGCCCCTTATGAAACTCACTGTAGTTGAGTTTCCGTGTTGTGTAATTTACCCACGGGTGTTTGTGTGCTTTGGGTTTGTTGTTGTCCCTGTTGTGAAGTGGAGTGCTTGAGTTACCCAGGTGTGAGTATGGTCTCCCTAGCTCGGGGGTGACCCTCTTGCGGGTCTACGGAAGGGAGGAGAGCTAGATGAGTGGTGTTTTCTTCTTTGTTTGTCTTTGATATGCAGGTTTCCTCTTGGAGCTTCTGGTTGGATTTGGAGAAGTTATATTTATGAAGAAATAGTTTATTCTTCTTTGTCATGAGAATTAGATCATGTTCATTTCATAAGAGTTGAAGAGAGAGCACCTCTCTTGATATTGTTGTAACTATTGACACCCTAGGAGTGAAGGAAATCACCTCCCTGATCTTGTTATTGATGGACTTTTATTGGGCTGTTACAAGCTGTCTTTTGTATGTTGTTTGGGAGAAGGAAGTTCATACCTCCCTTAGAGTGTGTAGAAGATGTGGAATGTTAGTTGTATCTATCCATGGTTTAAAATTATCTCTTATTAAATGTAGTGAAAAAGATTACTTTACTGTATTACTAAAGTTGTAAAACTTGTCTTGTATTTCAAATGAAACTTTGAAGTGATTTTGCATTGGAAAGTAAATCTTAATTAAAAGTTCTACTGTATTAAATCTAAACTTGTAAATGTAATTTTAAACGGATAAAATTTGCTTATCTGTTGTTTTTTTTTTTTTTTAAATACAGTTTAAAGTTCTTTTGTTACAATGGTTAATGTTTAAAAGTTTCCTCTTGGAAAGAATTTCATTTTAATGAATATAGTGCATTAGAAAATATTGATAGATATTTTATTTGTTCATTGATTTGTAGTATATTTTACATGAATTTATGAACCTGAAAATATTGTTATATTGTTGAGAAAGTTATTCTCTGCATGTTGTTTCCCCTATTGTCAAATAAATTTTAGAAAAGTTGAGAGAAAAGTGTATATATGAAAATATTGTTCTTTTGATATATATATATATATATATATGAACTTACAACAGAGTATTCTGGAGAAAATGATATATATATATATATATCATCATTATTAAATAGTAATAAAATTTGAATTAGTGAGTAGCTGTGTTAGACACAACAGAGATTTAAAAAAATAAAAAATAAAAAAAAATAAACAAAGCTTAAACAAATTTTATGTTGGGCGGTGGGGTTTGAAACCCCACCGCCATCCTTTGTTATATCTGTGAGGTGTGGGGAGGGGCGGAGCCCCACCCACACCCCACATCGTGGGATGTGGGTGGGGCTCCGCCCCTCCCCACATCCCCCTGCCCCCTTCATCCCCAGTGCTGTCCGCGCCGAACCACCCCGCCAGCGTTCCCCCTTCGCAGCCCTGTGCGCTGAGCTGCCACCTTCAGCCTCCCCACTCCGGCCACGACCTTCACCCTCTGCCCCGCGACCACTGCTACTGCAGCCACCTTCCCTTCGCCTCCGCCATTCCTTGCCGCCGCTGCCATGCGGCCGTCCCACTTGCAACCACAACAAAAAAAAAAAAATAATAATAAGAATGTTAGGGTTGAAAACCCTATATTATATGAGAAAGAAAGTATTAAAATAATATATATTTAACTCTTTATATATGATAAATATATATCTCTATATATACATATATTTGTATATATATAGATATCTATTTATTTATATATATAGCTATTAATTTATAAATATATATTTGTATATACATATCTTTGTATATATAAATATCTATTTATATTTTGATTTAAATTTTATATATATATATATATATATATATATATATATATATATATATATATACACTTAAAGAGTTCCCATTTCCCTGGTTCCCTTCGACATTGATTTAAAGTAAAGGTTCCACGGATTTAATTAACGAGGTGTTTCTGTGTCTGGATTCTATTTTATAAAGAGGAGAGCCGCTTATCAAGATTAGGAATAGTATAAAAGAGAAATAAATTATTAAGATAACTTTACAATTGCAATAATAGTAATTATAATAAACAATAGTAATAATAACAACAGTAAATATAACATGAGAAATATAATTGAATATATGTGTTTTTATATATATATATAATCTTATATATATATATATATATACATATAAATATATCGTTACATACTTATATTTTTCTTTATGATTACGACTTTCAGAGAGGCCATTTTCTCCTAACAATAATAAGAGAAAATAAAATTATAATTTAACGGGAGCATAAAGGAATATACTGTATTACTCCGGAAAGAGTTTCTCGGAAGTTTCAACTATCAACGTGATTCAATAACCGGGAAAATGAAGAGGAAAATTACACGTCACCTTGCTTAAAAGATCACTGGAAATAAACTTAAGAAGCCATCACAGACATTCCATGTGAGGCCATTTTAATCTCAACTGTAGTAAACGTCCATATAAGTAAACCTGTAAGAGAGTCAGAAGAAGAAAAAGTAACATTGGAAAACACAGAGGAGAAAATGCATGACATTTCCCACATGGGATAAGAGAACTAAGTTGATGGACCCTCTTGCCAAAATTTGCTTAGGAACAAGTTTAATTAATGCATACAAGAGGAGAAAACTAGATCGGAGAAGACTAGGAGACCGAGTCCAGCAAAGTAGTAAACCAGCCTATGTGACCTGGACCATCCGGAAGTTAGGTTTAATGTCAACAATAGATACAGTGATAACCCTGATTGATGTCAAATATGAAGAAAGGACCGGATAAACATAAAGAAAGCATAGAAAACGAAAGAGAGAGAGACCGAAATAGTTAAGGTGAGCGCGATAAAAATACAATCAAAATTAAGACCCAGAGAAAAGGGAAGAGAGAGCAAATGAACCACCTTGTTGAGAATGCTAAGTCGAAGGAGGAGTATATGTCAGGAAGCAAGAGAGGAGACAGACAACCGTGCCTTGCTGAAAAATGATTCATTAGGGAGATCACGAGTCGGTTTAGTCGGAACAAGGCGTCGTGGGAAGTTGTTAATCTATCAGTGAACCACGTGCGTAAAATAGTGTTGAGTAATTCCCACTTACGTCGTAAGGCGTTATGCTGCCAGAATTTGCCGAGATTTAGATTTAGGAACCTTGATAATATCACTCTTGTAATGACGTTAACGGCGATGTAGAGACCCCCTTGTTGGTCTGCTCGCGTCTGGTTGCACGCAATTGTACTTGTACCCTGCCAACAACTGTAGTGTTTTCGCCTTGAGCGATCACCACCGAGCATGCTTATGCATGCGAGGGGGGTTTTAGGGAAGCGTGAGAAATTTTTTTTGATATCTCGTGTCATAACCACATGACAGATGTGACTATGACACGTGTGATGTGTGTTGTGACCACATGAGAAATGTGGGCATGACAGTTGCAACTATAACATCTAACAAAATTCCCATATCCTTTATGCTTTGATGGATGTCCATACCCTATTCCGAAGATCCCATATGGGCATAAACAAGGAGGATGTTGGCTAAGGTTGTGAAATTTGGCTTTACACCTGCCAATTTCATTTGGTTCAAAGTTTCTAAAGCCTTTTTGAAAAAAATCATTTTGTGCATATCTTGAAATCATTGCATTCCATGAGACAACATTTCTTTGAGGCATCATGTCAAATAGTTCATGTGCCTTGTCTATGCTTCCACACTTTGCATACATGTCTCCTAGGGCAGTTGTAACTACAACATCTGTCAAAATTCCTTTATCCTTTATCCTTTCATGGCTGTCCATGCCCTGTTCCAAAGATCCTAATTTGGAACATGCAGGGAGGATGCTTGCAAAGGTTATGGAATTTGGTTTTACATGTTCCAATTGCATTTGCTTGAAAGTTTATAAATCCTTTTCAAAAAATCCATTTTGTGGATATCGTGCAATCATTGCATTCCATGAGATGACATCTCTTTGAGGTGTCATGCCAAACTATTCACATGCCTTGTTTATGCTTCCGCACTTTGCATACATGTCTACAAGGGCATATACAAATACAAAATGTGATAAAATTCATATATCCTTTATGCTTTGATGGTTGTTTATACCTTGTTTTGAAGATCCCATTTTGGCATACGCAAAATGGATGGTTGAAGAGGTTGTGGAGTTTGGATTTACACATGCCAATTGTATTTGCTTGAAAGTTTCTTTTGTGCATTTTCTTGAAAGTTTCTAAATCCTTTTTGAAAAAATCCATTTTGTGCATTGTTAAGAAATGTGTCTGAACCTTGCAACTTTGAAAGATTACTATTTTTCCTAGTTTTGGTCTTTCTGAATACCCTTTATCTTGGATAATGGTTTGGAACTTTTAGAGTTTCCAAAAGTTTCCAACAGAGCTAAAAATAGCGAGACTTACTTTTTTAGTAAGTTCTTCAATTGAGCTCGGATTGACCTTAAATTTTTCCCAGAAGGTGTAGAACAACTAAGTGAACATCTCGGGTGAGTTTCATCTCAAGATCATAGCTGGATCGTGAGATATTAAAGTTTATGTTTTTTGAAACTGCCAGAAAAAGTCTTTGAACTCAATTACTAGAATCAAAACTTCTCTAAATGTCCTAAAAATTGTCATAACTAGCGTAGTGGGTTATGGGGTGATAGATCTCTTCACGAGCTTTTCGACGCAATAAACGGTTCGTCAATCAGACACCCGGATCAAAAGTTATGGCCTCCGGAAGTTGGACCTTCTGTTTTGGGAAATGTGAAAACGTGTTGGACACATAAAAGAGATGTAATGGGGAGAGTTACATGTGTTGGTGTGTGGTTTGTCACATCACAAGGCATCTTTGATTGGAGATAATTTGGGTGCCACTTTTGGGTGGTGTACTATATTGTATCTCCTATATATCAGGAGATTGAAATGGAGGTTGTATGTAAGAATCTTATAGATGTCAGATTACCTCCTAGATCTCTGGTTGGATATACTCCTGTAAAATCTTTCTCTGCAAGTATATTGTAATCTTTGTGATTCTTGAATAATATATTGAGCAGCTTTAGAGTGTGGGGTTTTTTACCTAAAAGGGTTTTCCCCACGTATATCTTCTATTGTGAGTTTTGTGTTTGCATTTGGAAGTTGTTATTATGTTTCTATTAATGTGCATCTTAGTCTGTAACTGTAAAAGTAAAAATTTGCATAAATCTTTCCTCATTACATCAGTGTAGGAAGTGTTTTCTGCATACCTTGCTTCCTTCCATGCATATCTTGGAATCATTGCATTTCATGAGACAAAATTTTTTTGAGGCTGTTAAGGTTTTAATGGCAGACCAAAGCAATACACATTACCAATTATATGCATATTTAAATAAACATGGAAATAACAATGAAGAATGAACACAACAGATTTAACGTGGTTCACCCAATGTGGGCTACATCCACAAACACAGCCATCCAATATTATTATCCAGCAAAACCAATTACAACCAACAATCTACACAGCTCAATACCACTACAATGCTACATTACAATCTCAACCGTGACTCTTAGCTTTTCACCTTCTCCAGCTACCGTTTATCAAACTTATGGCAATTACACAAAGTAGGGTTTTTACATGTCGGCCAAAAAAAAATTAACTACTAACATGTTTATTAAATAATAGACAACTCCCCTATTAAATACTTTTGGGTCCACGGCTAACAAAGTCACCAGAATTTATGTTTTACATTGTTGCGGGTACTCGCAACCACTCCTATAGCATGATCGGTCACCATATAATAACAATCTCCCACTTGGGGATTGTTCAGGCTCCACACCAAACAACCTCCCACTTGGAGATTGATCTTGGAGCATCACCGCTACACCTGTAATTCCCACTGGATGTCATGCCTGGATTAGCTGGTTCCTCAATTCCACCTTTATCAATCAAGAAGGCCAATGAAAACTGATGAGAAAATCAGTTTCTCCCATGTGACAGCCTTCGTGAACATATTTGTAGGATTTTCACTTGTGTGAATCTTCTCAAGCTTCAATTGCCCATCCTCCAAAACTAACCGGATGAAGTGGTACTTGAGCTAAATGTGCTTAGTCTTCGAATGAAGAGCTGAATTCTTTGCAAGATGATGTCACTCTGGCTATCAATATACAATGGGCTATCTTCCTGTTGTTGGCCTAATTCCTCCAGAAAATGTTGTAACCAAATCATCTCCTTGCTAGCTTTAGTAGCAGCTACATACTCAGCTTCAGTGGTTGAAAGTGCAATAACCTTTTGCAGTCTAGAAATCCAACTGACTGATGTACCTCCTACATTAAAAACATACCCTGTAATGCTCCTCCTGCTGTCTATATCACCTACCAGATCAGAATCAACATATCCTTTGAGAGTAGTGTTAGTTCCGCCAAAACATAGTTGTTTAGTATTAGTACCTCTCAAATACTTGAGCATCCATTTTACTGCAGTCCAATGTTCCATTCTCAGATTGCTCATATATCTGCTCACAACTCCAACAACATGTGCAATATCTGGCCTTGTGCATACCATTGCATACATCAAGCTAGCAACTATTGATGCACATGGTATCTTAGACATTTTGTCTTCCTCCTCTTGTGTTTTGGAACACATATCCTTAGTCAATTTAAAATGTCTAGGCAAAGGTGTACTAACTGCTTTAGCATTCAACATGTTAAATCTTTTCACCTTCTCTATATACTCACTTTGTGACAAAAATAAATTTTTTTTTCCTGTCCTGAGTGATCCTCGTACCAAGGATTTGCTTTGCTGCACCCAAATCCTTCATAGAAAATGACTTTGCTAATTTCTACTTAAGCTCACTAATATGTTGCATATTAGACCCAGAAACAAGCATGTCATCAACATAAAGTAACAGGATAATATAGCTGCCATTATCCAATCTTTTAAAGTAAACATAGTAATTAGAATGACATCTGCTATAACCTTGTTCAGCCATAAACTTATCAAATTTCAAATACCATTGTGGGGGTGCTTGCTTTAGGCCATACAGACTCTTCTTTAACTTGCACACTAAGTCCTCCTTACCTTTGACCTCAAAACCTTGTGGTTGTTCCATATATATCTCCTCCTCCAAATCCCCATGGAGAAAAGCCATTTTCACATCTAGCTGTTCAACATGCATGTCTTTGGAAGCCACAAGACTTAGAACAGTCCTAATAGAAGTCATTTTTACAACTGGAGAAAATATTTCATCAAAATCTATACCTTTTTTCTATGCAAAACCTTTTACCACAAGTCTAGCCTTATATCTTTTCTTGCCTCCTTCCTCTTCCTTCAACTTGTAAACCCATTTGTTTGGCAAAGATCTTTTACCTGCAAGTAATTGGACTAAGTCCCAAGTCTGATTTTGCAGCAAGGAATCCATTTCCTCTTTCATGCTTAGCTCCCACTGTTGTTTGGCATCTACCTGCATTGCTTCTTCATAACCTTCAGGTTCACCAGAATCAGTTAATAAGATAGAATATAAAGAAGGAGAAAATATTCCCGAAGGTTTACATAACCTTGTAGAACTTCTAACACTTGCAAGAATTTGTGGGATATCATGTTTTTGTTGAGCATCAGGTACCAATGGCATTTTATTTTCTGGAATCTCATCCAACACCACATATTCCTTTCTTGCCTGTTCATGCTTCTTTTCCTGCAGTTGGTCTTTACACATGACCTTCTCATTGAATATAACATCTCTGCTCTTAATAATTTTCTAATTTTTATAATCCCATAACTGATAACCAAAGTCATCTATCCCCTATCCAATGAAGGTGCATTTTAGAGATTTAGCTTCAAGCATGGTTCTATTTTCAATGTCAACATGGACAAAAGCTTCACAACCAAAAGTTTTCAGAAAAAAATAGTTTACCTTCTTACTTGTCCATGCCTCCTCTGGAATACCATCATCTAAAGGATTTGAAGGTCCTTTGTTTATTAAATAAACAACAGTATGTACATCATCTGCCCAGAAATGCAAAGGCAGTCCAACATGCAACCTCATGCTCCTTGCATGCTCCATGATTGTCCTATTCATCCTCTCAGACACACCATTTTCTTGTGGAGTTCCTAGAACTATTTTCTGCTTACGGATTCCATTGTATGAACAATAGTTCTCAAACTCTCTGCTGCAATACTCACCTCCATTATCAAATATGAGACATTTTACCCTTTTCTTTGTCTCATTCTCAACGAAAGCTTTCCATTTCTTAAAGGTTTCAAACACATCTAATTTTCTTTATAGAAAATACACCCATGTTTTCCTAGTTGCATCATCAATAAAAGTAACTTAATAATAAGAGCCACCAAGAGATGATACCTAAGCTGGTCCCCATACATCTGAATGCACAAGCTCTAACTTCTCACTCTTCTTCTCCTTCCCAACCTTGAGAAATCTAACTCTCTTTTGTTTCCCATAGACAGAGTTTTCATAGAACTCTAAGTCAATTTGTTTCAGTCCTGGCATCAACTTTCTGGAGTGAAGGATCTTCATCCCTTTCTCACTCATATGCCCAAGTCTATAATGCCACAGTTTTGCATCTATTCCTGCAACAACTATTGTAAGTGTTTCTGTTGTTCCTGCAGCCACTGCTGTTGCTGTCCCTGTTGTTCCTGCAGCAACTATTGTAGCTGTTCTTGCAGCAACTACTGTAGCTGTCCCTGCATCAGCTTTTTCTATAGTTGTTCCTACAACAACTATTTTGTAGCAGTTAGGGTAGAATAAGTATTACCAGTACACAAATATAATGTGCCTACCTTCTCACCTTTAGCTACTACTAGTGCACCTTTAGTGACCTTCCAGAGTTTGTTCTCAAATTTGGAACATGCCTTACCTCTTGCAGAAACCATTGATTTCCATTCTACAATTTGATTTTAATCTTCCCTTTTTGTAACAATCTGACAGGGTTCATCATCACCCAAATATGCCTGTCCAAAATCACCTTGAACATAATCTAGGAAATATTTCCTATGGGGTGTGGCATGAAACGAAGCCCCTAAATCCATTACCCAAGAATCATTTGCATTATCTAAACATAATATTAAAGCATCTTGTAATTTATTACTTGCAATATTAGCTTCCTTACTGTCATCTTGTTGTGTGTCTCCTTGTTTTCTTTTCTGCAACCAACAATCCTTTTTCAGGTGCCCTGGCTTTCCACAGTGCCAACAATCCTTCTTTCCTCTGGATTGAGATCTGCCCTTCTTCCCTTGTGACTTCCCATGATTTTCAGGGCTTTTCCCTCTCTCCTTTGATCTTCCCCTGTTCTCTACATTCAAAACATTACTCGATATTGAAGTCTCACCTGTGCTTTTCTGTCACATTTCCTCGCTAAGGATAACACCAACAACATCATCAAACTTTAATGTATTGGAACCAAAGACAGAGTAACTTACAACCATGACCAAGCTATTCTAGCTTTCTGGCAAAGAACATAAAATTAAGAGAGCCCTCACCTCTTCATCAAAATTCACCTTTACAGAATGTAATTGGCTAGTGATTGTATTAAATTGATTTAAATGGTCTATAACTGACCCTCCTTTAGTCATTTTCATATTAAACAAACACTTCATAAGAAATACCTTATTTGAGGCTGAGGGTTTTTCATACAACTGCTCCAACGTTGTCATCAATCCATCAGTAGTCGATGCTTTTGAAATATCAAACTCCATGAATGGTGCTAGGCACAACCGAATGGTTCATCAATAACAAGAATAACAAGAATGAGAGTTAGTAGATTCATCAAATAGTGTTTCATACTAGTAAAAGCTTTTGACATTCTTCATTTTATTGAAACTTAATATATTTCTTTAATAGTTTAGTTAAAGGCAACATACAATTTGCTAACTGTGAAATAAAGCACCAAATAACTTTTATCTTACCTTAAAGATTGCAAAGTTGTGTAAGATTCTAAGGTGGAATCATATTAATCATAACATCTATCTTTTTAGTGTCAACCTCAATGCCTCAACAAAACACAATGAAGTCCAATAAGTGACCACTATCTACACCAAATATGCATTTTTAGGATCCAAGTAGACTTCATATTGTCATAATCTCTCAAAGATGGTCCTTAAATCCCAAAGATGATTAGTGTGTTTCTTAAATTTATCCAAAATTCATCCACATAAACCTCTAAGATATCATGTATCAAATCATGGAAAATCAAAGTCATTGCCCTTTGATAGGTGACACTAACATTTTTCAATCCAAAAGGCATAACGTCATAACAAATACTCCTCATAGAGTAGTAATAGTAGTTTTGTGTTAGTCCTTGTTATAAGAATTTGATTATAACTTGAAAAATTCATCCATGAATGACATCTCATGTCTAGTGGTAGAATCAAAAATCATGTTTGTTGGATTTATATTACATCATTAGTTAATAGTTAGATATTGGATTAGGTAAATAATAAATAAATTAACATGCAAATGTTAATTTATAAATAAATGTTAATAGATTGGATTTAGTAAATAAAAAATAGTTAGTTGGGAAGTTACTTTCCCATAAATAAGTTAAGGGAGTTAGTACGAGAATATATTGACTTTATATGCCATTTCAAATCAATGTAATATCATCCTATTGAGTGGCAGTGAAATCAATTCAATCAAACATTATTACTTTGTTGTGTTATGCATCATGTAATGTACAATATTTTGTGTTCATTAGGCTGAAAGCCTTCCCTATGTGAGCATCACATGATGAATTATATAGATGAAGGGCCTAGATTAAAAGGAGTACCATGAAATCAATCTTGTCCATTGATTTTTTCTACAAAATGTCATAAATGATTAAAAAAAAAAAAATTCCCTTTACCTTTGACAATTGATAAATTGTTAATTTTTTATTTTATTTTTCTACATTGATTTTTTCTATAAAATATCATAAATGATAATAAACAAAAAAGTTTCCTTTACCTTTATCACTTTGACAAATAATAAATTGTTAATTTTTTATTTTATTTTTCTACATTGATTTTTTCTACAGAATGTGATAAATGATAAAAAAAACAAAAAAATTCCCTTTACCTTTATCACTTTGACAATTGATAAATTGTTAATTTTTTATTTTATTTTTCTACATTGATTTTTTCTACAAAATGTCATATGATAAAAAAACAAAAAAGTTCCCTTAACCTTTATCACTTTGACAATTGATAAATTGTTAATTTTTTATTTTATTTTTCTACATTTTTTCTACAAAATGTCATAAATGATAAAAAACAAAAAAATTCCCTTTACCAATTGATAAATTGTTAATTTTTTATTTTATTTTTCTACATTGATTTTTTCTACAAAATGTCATAAATTAAATGATAAAAAACAAAAAATTCCCTTAACTTTTATGACTTTGAGATAAATTGTTAATTTTTTATTTTATTTTTCTACATTTTTTTCTACAAAATGTCATAAATGATTAAAAAACAAAAAAAGTTTCCTTTACCTTTATCACTTTGACAAAGCAAATGTTCCCACATGGACAAACCAAAGGAGGCATGACATTTTTGAACAAACGAATAAGTATTTTCATTATTCAAATGGTATTAGATATGTAGTTTATGTTAAAAGGGGAGAATTAACAAGTAATATATAATAATAATTAATGTATAATTCTTATTATTACTCAAATGTATTAAAAACACTTCTTATTAGTAACTGTAGTATTATTGCAATGAGTTTTTTTATCTAGTGATTACCAATCAAAACAAAGTATTATTTTTTATGTTGAACAAATTTTAATTTTTACTAAGTTTATATGTGAAAATTTTGTAGAAATATTATTTTGAGTAAAACAAACACACTAAAATCTAGTAAAAAAAGAATTTAGTTATTAAACAAATAATATTTTTCTTTAAATTTATGCAAATATTATAACAAAATTGTAATATTTATATTAATATAATATTCATATTAATGTGATTATTTAATTTGAATTCTATTTTCAATATTAATGAAATAATATAAATAAGTATATATCCTTAATAGAATGTATATTAAATTATTGATTATACAAATTAGTAGAATTATCATGAAGACTTCCATTCAATTAATCCTCAATATGTTAGAAATATTAATTTTTTTTAATGTGATAGATATGATAAAAGTGCATATATCAAATACATATTTATATAAATAATTATGAGCCATCTTAGTGCATATATCAAATACATATCTTTAAATGATCTATAGGGATAAGTGATCTCCCATAGGGAGTGAATGTAAAGTAATGATAACTTAAAAAAATATAAATGTTTACCTGGTAAAAAATTGACATAATAATTTTACCCAACTATGTTTGTTCATCTCAATATGTAATATAAAAAGAAATTTATAATATAAGTGAAAGAAGACAATAGTTAATAATGATGAAATTTCAGTAAGAATTGATAAAATAATTTAATGGATTAAATAACTTATAAATTAATAAATAATAAAACATATAGGTGAAACGCATTGATTTACTTTTCATTTTTCTTCTCTAAATTTATCTTCATTTGTTCAGGGTTAAACGAACCATTCTCCACTTGTCATTTGACAAATAAATAACCACCACTACGAGGAAGAGAAGGACCATTTGGCGATACACGTGGCTTGATAATCTGATGCCGCTAAAAGAAAATATTGAAATAGTGATAAAAACGTGATAAAGGCATCTAGATTTGGAACAGGATGTTGATATATTTGAATGATTTTCAAAAGTAGTGGTCGTGGTTTGTTGTTGATGTCATGGAAATCTTGTGCAAGAACAATGCTTTTGCAACAATTATAATCCATAATTTTCATCCAGTTTTCAAAATCTCCAATTTCCTTCAAAGATGAATCCAACCCACGAACTGCTGTAAGCCATTGATTTGTTTTCTTGGTATATTGCTACATTGTTGACGCCAATGCATGAGTTTCAAGTTCAATGTGTTTCTCATTAATGAAGGATTCTTGAGCCTCACTATTTACACTATCTACAAGAAACTCTGAAACAACATGAGTTGCAGTTGTTACAACATCCTTCTTCATCTTTTCTATTTAATCTCAACACTGTGTATTGGACTTTGAATAGTCATTCATCATTTGGACTAGTGCTACCTCCAAGCTCGCCATTTTTTTGTGTGCGTGAAAATAGAACCATTCAAAATGGATAGGTGAGTTGGTCAGAGAAATTTTATGAAGGCTTTTGGATTTGGTTTCTAGATATCATCGGTTTCAAGTCTTCTTTGTTTCATCTTAGACATCACATATAAATTTGTTGATCATTTATATGTCAAGAGTGTGTTTAGAGCAATTGGAGATAAGGAAAGATAATATGTTGATATGACTTTAGAGGTTGTTAGTTCAAAGCCTACCAAATATTTTTCCAATTATTTTTGCACATTAGTTTTGGAGTTACAAGGTTTTTTGTTTACACTATATTATAAAAGGTTCAGTTTCAGTGGCATCTGACACCTTATGTCTTCCTATGGCTTCACTTTTAAATTTTGACTACTTGGTGGCACATGGTGTGCTTGATTATTTTATTTGATGCTACATGTCGCACACGACATGAAAAGCAAAAGCTTACAAAGGGTTATGAAGTAAATATCGAAGATAATGGAGAAGGCAAAAAGCGAAGAACTTATTCAAGCTTAAAGACCAAGCACACATTTCCATTAAAGGCTAGAGGCACTAGAGGGAGGAGGTCTATTATCATCTCAAGCTAGATTCTCACTCAGAGATGATACTTTGCATGAGAAGCATCAGTTTCATACAATTTCATCTTGAGTCTCTTCATGGAGCAAGGGGGCATGGCAATTATTTTTTGGTTTGTGGATAGTTGAGTATGTCTTGATCCACAGACTTGGCGAGTGGTACCTATGGATAGTTGAGTGTGTCTCGATTCATAGCTTTGCAAGTTTGTATTTGTGGATAATTGAGTTTGTTTCAATCCACAAAAGGAGGAGTGTTATTGTGGATAGTTGAGTAAGTCTTAATTTGTAGTTGGTTGATGTTTGTGGTACTGTGGATAGTTGAGTAAGTCTCAATTCACAATCGGTTGATGCTTTTCTTGTAGATAATTGAGTTTGTCTTGATCCACAAGAGGAGTAGTATACTTGAGAATAATTGAGTATGTCTCGATTCACAGGTATTGTGCAAGTTTGACAGTCAGGACATCCAGTGATGAGTTCAATTTGGTGTGTCTTGGGTGAGCGACAAGAATTGGTGAAGGTGCTTCATCAAAGTTTCTAGAAGGGTTGTTGTGTTCGATTCTTGCAATGTTTTGTCCTTTGTTTGGATTGATGTAATAAGGGGGGAATGTTGGATTTATATTTGTTAGTGTTTTTATTCGTACCTTTCAATGTGACACAAAACGGACAAATGTGCAATAGAACAACCCTTCAAATTTGCAGGGGAAGCTCCCTGTAAAATAAAACTTAACTAAAACTATACAATATGAATAGACTTTTCGAAGGGTTTTTCATACTTATGCTAAGTAAAAGGGAAACTTGCAATATTTTTGGGTATGCAGCGTGTGGAAAAGCTAAGATGCACATTCAATAACGAAGCAAAGATTTTGTGCTTTTTTAACTGAAAACATAACCTAGGCTACACGCTTGCACTATTCAGCTAAATTTAGAGGCTGAGTAGCGCAAGTACACATTTGGATTGATTGAACACGAAAATACATGAATGCCAAGGTTAAATTAGATACGGGACAGGACAAAACCACGACTCATATATTTAGTTTCATTTACAACACAAAGTTTGCAGAACGATTTATCCTTGGGCACAAATGATACATTTTAATAAGCATTTATTAGTGAAAACAGACATAATAGATGTTATCAAACAAACAACAAAATCACGATATGAACACTAGGTAATTAGCAACTCTAGCATAATGAAGGCATGAGAATTGTCATTTTCATTTATATAACATTGAATTCTTGAACACTTGAATACTAAACACTGAAAAAGCTAACTCCTAAAAGGCTTCAAAAAAAGCTAACTAATAATGAACTTGAATTATAAAATCTCTCCTCTGGGGCTTGCGCAAAAACACTTATTTATACTATTACAAAGAAAAATGCATGAGAGGGAAAGAAGAGTTGAACTAATACTCTTCAACCTAGATCTAGAGTTGCATGTATACATGAAAGCTTATTTGCATAATAAAAATACTAAAGAAATGTCTCATGCAATTTAGTTAATTGAAATTGCATATTATTACAAAAAGTTCCACAATTGCATGATTTGCATGATTGCCAAAAAGATCTAAAAATAAATATGACTTTTGAATGCACGATCACTTCTCAAAATAGATCTTCTTTGGAAATCTCTCCTACTGAAAATAGCCCTTCAACCTATTGTAGGAGAAAAATTTGCTTGTTCCTTCAACTCAAATGTGAGTAAAATCAAAAGAATAATCCCTTTATAAAGTAGGACTACCCTATTTCCTCTTCAATATGCTTTAAATCTGCTTTGAAACTAAAAATAGAGGTGCTTTTTTTAGTTTGATCATGCAGATTTAAAACTGAAGTTGATTGGTGTTAAATAGCCTTTGAAATTGCATGCAAAGAGGCATTGAAGAGGTGCAATCCTTTATAGAGGCCGATCTCTATTTTTAACTTGCTTTTTTTGTTTTTGAAATGATGAAACGCTAAATTTAGGCACGTGCCTCTAGGATGGCGTGACACCATTAGTATGGTGTGCCTTTCCTTTGCATTTATTTATTTAGCCTTAGACACGACACGCCTGGTGGAAGTGCATTCGACCATTCCCTGATGCGTCCTTCAGGTGTTTTGATAATGATTTTTTTTTAGACCTACTCTTCCATCCCCAACACTCCTTTGGTCCTATTGACGCGCATTAGAGAGATGCATCTTTGTAGCTTGGTTTAGGAAACTCCTCTGTTTTATCTTTCCTTTAAGGAGCGCGCCTTAGTGCAAGAGTCTGCCCAGTTTTAAATTTGTTTGGAGAAGAGCATGATGAAGGCACTCTAAACGAGAGTTCACCTCTGTAGAAGAGGACGCGCTTCCTTATGAGTGGACACATCCATGTTGAGGCATGTGCGTCTAGTGGAAAGAGCGCCTCCTTTAGGTGTCTTTAAACTTTATAACAAACCTTTCTTCCTTGGGTTGTTCAGACAAGTGCTTTGTGTTTCAACAGAGAATGGCGCACTTTAGGACAAAATCACGCGTTTTTGGACAAATAGGCGTGCTTCAAGGCAAATAGGCGCACTTCAAGGTAAATAAGCGTGCTTTCCTTATTTAGGATGTGCTTTTCTTGTTCTCCATTTTCAATTTTTCCTCTAGATGTTTCTTTATGGCTTTGGGGCGTTCATCATGCTTCTGGTGCACTTGGCGCATCTTACAGTGCTTTCACTTCCTTTAGGTTAGTGTGCCTACCATATGGCGGATGCACCTTGGATCAGGCACACTTCATCTTTGCCTTTATCTCCTTTTTTCAAAATGTGATCCTCAAGTTTAACATGGTGGTTCTTGGAACTTCTTTGCAATGCACTCAAAAAACATGCGTTTGTTTGAGGGAAGAGCTTCTGGATGGTGTGCCTTGATTCAAGGCGATTTTTTATTGCCTATTGGTGAGCACTCCTCACTCCCAACACATCATCTAGTGTGTTTAAATGATCCATGGACCTACGGGGTTAGTTTGAAAATTTGACATGTGTAAATGATGATTTAAGACGTTGGTTTGGTAGTGTTTGCTGGGAGGGATGAATAGGTAAAATGTACATAGGTGAAAGTTCTTCATATGGGTACAACAATTGGCTATGTCTGGGGACCATGGTGTATACTTGTGACATAGGAGGACCTCAGAATCTTTGGTTTTCCGTATGGGCTAGTGTCTTATCAGTTGGGCAATAGAGTCAGGGTATTTCCTAAATCACCTAAAAAGTGGAACT
Source organism: Cunninghamia lanceolata (assembly GCA_027924645.1). NCBI lineage: Eukaryota > Viridiplantae > Streptophyta > Pinopsida > Cupressales > Cupressaceae > Cunninghamia > Cunninghamia lanceolata. Next base: position 2,152,906 of record BSBN01000529.1, read on the forward strand.
CTGGGCTACCTAACGAAACACAACGTTTAACAATACATAATGAGGAAAAAACAATACAAAATAATGAAGACATCACAAAATGGGGAAACACAATACAAAACAATATGAAAAACATAAATGCTCCTTACAAGCACGAACAAAGGATAACCAAACGGGTTACACGAAACCATTTACAGGTTTAGACAAAAAAAAAGAACCTCTCCTCCTAAGCTGAGAATTCAACTATGACAGCACAGTCTTTCGTCTTCTACAACGCCTTCTCGAAAAGCCATGGTTCCAATGGGAAGACACGATCATCCAGTGATAAGTTCAAGACAAACTAATTGATATGCATGAGCTCAGGTAGATCATCTTCAATGGAGGACAACCTTTGCAACAAGTGGAGGTACAAAATCTCCTCTTGAAGATATGAAGCTAGGTCATGTGGCCAAATTATGCTTGTGGGAATGGTAACCACCACATATAGAACTTGATGTTCTTCATCCATATCTTCAACATACGCAACCTTGAACTTAGTTCATGTGTTGTCCTCTGGAAAAGGTTGAAGTTGTACATATAGAATTTCTATCACTGGTTCTTGACTTACCATAATTGTTAACAGTTTATCTAGTGATTCTGGTACTTCTTCATGGTTCTCTTCAATTATGTCTTGGTCCATCCAATACTCAAAATCAGAATGTGATAGATCATGAAGGTCTGAGTCACCAAGCACCTGATCATCATCAAAGTACACTTGTTGAATAACATCTCTACCTAGTAGCTCACTTCACCATTCATCATTTTGAGTCTCGTCAGTTTCGATTGAGAAATTGCCTTCAATGAATGAGTCCTTGAGAACATGAATGTGAATATCTGGTAGCATCTCATTTTCGGCAACCACACACCTCTCCTCTTCTAACATGCGAGCAGGATCAAGGACAAATTCTTCTAAGATTTGCGTTTCTTCTTCATCTGCTGGATTGATTTCACATATGGCATATCTCACCACACTTGTCAAGGATTTATGATTTTTCCATATGATTGTCTTTATTGACCAAGACTAAATATTCCATGATCTTTTCTTCTCCACGAGCTTCTTCACATGTTACATTTTGTGTTGATTTTATCATATATGTGACGCCTTTTTCTTGCATAGGTTCATGGATAACCTCTGAAAGTCTAGCAATATCCTCTTCACCAGTATGTATGAAATCTGTCAGAGACAAGGATGAAGATGGGCTAAACTGCAAAAGAAAATTTACAGTATCCTCCATTGAAGATTCACTCTCCAAGTGATGCAAAAAACTATCAAGATCAAGTAAAGAATGTTCTATATGGTCTTCTATTTTGACAAAGGCATCCAATGCTGAATTATCTTCCATAAGAAAATTTCTCTTACTCCAGCTACAATGCTTCTTTGATGTCTTGAGTGAAAACACCGACTCCTGATGACTAGATCCTAGTCTCTGCTTCTAACATCAACTGAGATTGTTGATCATTTGTACTTGTGGAGTTTTTCAACTTTAAAACTGAAAAATCCTTACAAGGAATAAAATCTTTATTGTCGTGCTCATCTTTGAGTGTATCTAATGCAGATTCTTCAAACCATCCGTCGAAGGATGAAAGGAACAAATTGGATTCACCATTGCTCTCTTCAGAACACTTGATTTCTTCTTCACAATCTTGCTCTTGGGAGGATTGTATCACTTCTCCATTCTCAGCGAAAATATGCAACACTTGCATTCCTTCGGGGTCCTCTTCTAACAATGGTCCTTCTTCAACCTCGAAGAATTGGTGCAAAGTAGGCAAGATTTCAACTTGAGATGAGTATGCTTGCTCCATTGATAGATCTCGGCTATGCAGACACATGAAGTCACTTGTAACATGATTATGAAAATCATTCCTTTGTATATTTGATTTACACTAGGTAAATCCCATCACAGAGCCACCATCGGATTTGTCGAAGAGATGTTCAGGACCATCTGATAATCCTTGATTTTGTCTTGAAGGCTTTAAAACTTGCATGAACCTAATAATTTCAGAACAATTTTCTCATCATGTTCGTTCATTGTATGAAACAAGAAATAGATTTGTATTGCAAAAGACACATCTGCCTCTTGATGGACATGTGCTACTTGATGCACAGGTGAAGTAGGTTGATTGCTGACATAGTTGATGAAATAATCTTCATTATGTGGAGGAGATGAAACTTGTTGAAGAGATGTGACATTCAAACGCACCAATGGTCTGATTGAATCCCTTGATATTTTCCCAAGGTGGTCATGTTGTCTTCTAACTCAATAGCAAACTGTTAAGCCTCTTGCAATTTTGTTGAATTTCTTTGCTTGAGATGGAAAGAGACTTTAGAAGATTGTGCATTTGTGAAACAACTGAGAAGGATTTCTGATGAAGGATTTAGGGTGCTTGGAACTTTGCCAACCAGATGGTTGAACCTAGCCATGAACTCTCGCATGGGCTCATTTTTGTCTTTCTTGATGTTTTAGAGTTGAGCAAAACAGAACATGACTATCTTCTGCATGCTTGAAACAAGAAAGAAATTTCTCGCTCATGGACTCCCAACTCGTGATCGAACCAATAGCAAGGTGATTGAACCATTCGGCAACTGTGCCTCGCAAGCTCTCCACAAATAAGCAAACTGCAACATCTTCATGTGCAACGTTAAGAATCCCACAGGCAGTGGTGAAGGCAAAAATGTGCCCATCAGGTTGTTGCTTGCTATCACCATGAAACTTTGGAAAAAGGATTCTTGAGCCTTCAGGAAGTTCATGGTTTTCCACCAATGCCAATAGACCAACCTAATTTCCCCATGGTCGAGGTGGGCAATTATTGATGTGATTAGCCTCCTGATTAGCCATGAGAAGTCTTCTGCTGAAACTGAAAAATATGTGAACTCTGGATCTTTTTGCAATGGATAAGATGGAGGTTTTATGTCGTTCCCCAACGGAGTCGCCTAAAACTATTAGCATTTTTATTCGCACCTTTCAGTGCGACAACAAAACGGACAGATGTGCAGTAGAACTGCTCTTCGAATTTGTAGGGGAATCTCCTTGTAAAATAAAACTTAACTAAAACTATACAATATGAATAGACTTTTCAAGGGTTTTTCATACTTATGCTGAGTAAAAGGGAAATTTGCAATATTTTTGGGTATGTAGCATGTGGAAACGCTGAGACGCACATTTGACAATGAAGCAAAGATTTTGTGCTTTTTTAGCTGAAAATAGAATCTAGGCTACACGCTTGCCATATTCGGCTAAATTCAGAGGCTGCGCAACACAAGTACACATTTGGATTGATTGAACACAAAAAAACATGAATGCCAAGGCTAAATTGGATATGGGATGCGACAAAGCCATGACTCATATATTCAGCTTCCGTTACAACACAAAATTTGCATAATGATTTATCCTTGAGCACAAATGATACATTTTAATAAGCATTTATCAGCGAAACTAGACATAATAGATGTTATCAAACAAACAACAAAATTGCGATTTGAACACCAGGTAATTAGCAACTCTAGCATAATGAAAGTATGAGAATTGCCATTTTTATTGATATAACATTGAATTCTTGAACACTTGAATATTGAACACTGAAAAAGCTAATCATTGAAAAAGCTAACTCCTAAAAAGCTTCAAAAAAAAGATAACTAATAATGAACTTGAATTCTAAAATCTCTCCTCTAGTGCTTGTGCAAAGGCACTTACTTATACGATTACAAAAAAATGCATGAAAGGGAAAGAAGAGTTGAACTAATACTCTTCAACCTAGATCTAGAGTTGCATGTATACATGCAAGCTTATTTGCATAATAAAAATATTAAAGAAATGTCTCATGCAATTCAGTTAACTGATATTCCATGTTATTACAAAAAGTTCCACAATTGCATGATTTGCATGATTTCCAAAAAGATATAAAAATAAATATGACTTTGGAATGCACGATCAGTTCTCAAAATAGATCTTCTTTGGAAATCTCTCCTATTGAAAATAGCCCTTCAACCTGTTGTAGGAGAAAAATTTGCTTGTTCCTTCAACTCAAATGAGTAAAATCAAAAGAATAATCCCTTTATAAAGCAGCACTGCCCTATTTCCTCTTCAATCTGCTTTAAATTCGCTTTGAAACTAAAAATATAGGTGCTTTTTTCTGAGTTTGATCATGCAGATTTAAAACTGAAGTTGATTGGTGTCTATGAGGGTGAGAATAAGGTTAGTCAAATTAATGAAAACATGTAAACCCAAACACCAATGGAAGTTGAAAGCAAAGAAGATTAAAACCAACACAAGTAAATATACTTACAATCTCTTTTACCTATCATTTTCCATTGTTTGCCTTTCTTTCTTTGATCTTGATTGTGAAGCCCTTAGAAGCTTTCCTTGCTTGCTTGCTTGTTGAAGATGACAAAGGAAGAATGGCTGTAGTACTTGTTTGTGTTGAATGTGAGCTTCAAACACATGATAATGGAGGACACTTGAAATAGAATGAATAAGAGAAGAAGAGAAATTTGGGTATAGTTATCTTGCCAAATGAAGTGCCTCTCTAATGGCTTAGAAGAGGGTTCTATTTATAGATTTTCTGAAAATAGAATGGAAGGTGAGGATCAAAAGATGAGATCAATGGCTCTCATTTTTTGTGAATCTTTAATTCATAATGGATGAATTAAAAAAAATTTATTTGAGAATAGTGGATTATGACAATTGAATTAAGAATTCAATAGTGGAGGATAGTGGGGAACATTGAATAAAATATTCAATGGGTGAAGGCTAGTGGGGAACATTGAATAAAATATTCAATTTGTGAAGGCTAGTGGGGAACATTGAATTAAATATTCAATTTGTAAAGGATAATTGATTTAAAGATTTATTTTGGAAAATGGAGGATATTAGCTAATTAAATATTAAGAATATTTAATTATATGTGCAACATGGTGAGGTGGAAGAGATGAGGTGGATTGATGAAGTGGATTTTAGGACTTGAGTCATTAGAAGAAATTAGGGATTTTAATTAAATAAATTTATTTTATTTAATTATGAAATAATGAAACAATCAAATAAATTTTGAATATTTATTTAATTGACATAAGAAAATAAGAATTAAGATAAATATTAAAATATTTACTTAATTCGACCCAAGCCAATTTTAGGTGTATACAGTGTCAAATAGCATTTGAAATTGCATGCAAAGAGGCATTGAAGAGGTGCGATCCTTTATAGAGGCCGGCCTCTATGTTTAACTTATTTTTTTTGTTTTTGAAATGATGAAACACTAAATTTAGGCACGTGCACCTCTAGGCAGACGTGCCTCTAGGATGGCATGTGCACCATTAGTATGATGCATCTTTCCTTTGCATTCATTTATTTAGCCTTAGACATGGCGCGTCAGGTGGAAGCGCATTCCGCCATTCCCTAATTCATCCTTCTGGTGCTTTAATGATGTTTTTTTAGACCTGCTCTTCCATCCACGACGCTCCTTTGGTCATATCAGTGCGCTTTAGAGATATGCATCTTTGTAGCTTGGTTTAGGAAACTCTTGCGTTTTATCTTTCCTTCAAGGAGCACGCCTTAGTGCAAGAGTCTCCCCAGTTTTAAATTCATTTAGAGAAGAGCATTATGAAGGCACTCTAAAGGAGAGCATAGCTCTGTAGAGGACACACTTCCTTATGAGTGAACATGTCCATGCTGAGGCACATGCGTCTGGTGGAAAAAGCGCCTCCTTTAGGTGCCTTTAAAATTAATGACAAACTTTTCTTCGTTGGGTTGTTCTGATGCAGAGCAGGGTATCAAAGATCAAACTCACTCAATCAGTCCTTGGTTAAAGTCTTAACACTTCAAACAAAGTGATTTTCTTCACAAACTATCATTATGCCTTGCAGGACAGTAAAATGAGTATTTTTGACATAATTTGAAGGAAACAATTCAAACCCATGAACTAAAAACTGTTTTGGATACCCATTATCGTCTTACACAACATACTTCAAATGTAGATGGGGTTGTTTTGTAACACAAGGGTTAAAATAGGACTGTCCTACTTCTTGACTAGACTTAAGGTGGTGCAACAATTCATGTTTTTTAGTCATAACTTTCAAACTAGAACTAATCTCCAAGAAAGAAGACGTGTTTCAGATATCCATCTGGCCATTATTTAATATATCTCAAAATCAGGGTAGGTTATTTTGTACAGAGATGCTCAAATTTGGATTGTTCTCACTCAAATTAGGCCTACTAGGGTTTCAGACCTGTTTGCAGTAAAATAGACATAACTCCATCAAAACACAATGAAATTGAGTGCAACAAAAAGAAGTAGAAATTAAATTCAATTATCTTTCATTTCCAATTGGTCTTGCACCATGAAACGACCGTATAGGTCCGTACCATTCACCAGAACAGAGAAAAATGTTTCAAAATGCAATAAAACGGAGATGTTTTATTACTCCAACTTCAAGATTTTCAACAATCACCATCTCCAACCACCTCTCCCTCTTGTGTTTGACCTTACAAAGCCTTTTTAAGGCATTTCCAACTGTTCCCATATGGTTACAACCAACTTTTTAAGTTGACTGTTCAAATTCTCACTTTGTGCAACATTGACCCTTCACATTCCACATTGTGCAATTTAACAACATTTGCAACATTGACATTCCAACACACTTAGCGACCTAATATGGACTCCAACACACATAACATGGTCTTAAATGACCCTATTTACATTAATCATTATCAAAACAAGACAAAACCCAAATTGATTAACATGTGCATGAGGGTGCCCCTGCACCATACTCCCCAGGAAAAAAAAGAAATTTGAGTTCCACCTCAAATACAAATCTTTCTTGTCTTCCAATTCCTTCGCATGCATGCATTATTTTCATTTTGCTAGATCTCAAGTACATTTGTATCTACTGGTGCACTTGTGCTTTTTGGTTCAACAGCCTGCTTCTTGAGCTAAGGCCAACTTGGTACAATGTAGCCATGTGATTTTATTTGTTTTCTTGTTCTAACTTGACTTTGGACTGTAATTATAAATTTATTTTCTCTTTCATTCACTTTGTCTTCTTTACCTACATAAAACAAACATATTAAAGAAATCATATTTTTCTTCTTCATACTTCACTTCTTCATCCACCTCATGTTGTTTGCCACACATTCTTTCTCTTCATTATTCTCCAAATTCTTTGGTTGCACCTCAACCATACTCAGCCATTCATTTTTATTTTTGAATTGGTCATCCATTCTTCCATCAACATTCTCAACTCTCAGTTCTTCTCCTGAGAACCATGCTATCTCCTTATCCTCCATAACTATCTTCTCTCTTTGGACTATCCTTGAGTCCTCTACAACTTCTTTTGTTATCTCTTCTGCTTCTTCCTAAACATCACCCACTTCAACATCAATGTCACCATTACTTTCATTAGTTTGAGCAAATTCAAAAGAAATTTCTTCCATTTCTTGTTCAACTGTTTTTTCAAACAATATGTTATCAAAACTTATTACCTCTTCCATTACCTCATTTGTCTTTGCTGCATACTTTCATACATCTGTTTTCTCACCTAACAACAAGCTTTCAATTCCTATGCACTCACCCTTCAAGGCTGTTAATGCAAATTTCATTCTATCTTTGTCCATAATGTCATATGTGTTGTTTTTTCTGTTATACTTCATTGCCCTGCTATAATGCCACAACCTTTCAAACACAAGATGACATACATCCAAATGCATAATATCACAAACTATTTCATCCTTATAATTGCCTATGTGAAACTCAACTTTGTAAATTGCTCCTTTACAATTACCTGATTACCAGTTTGAAGCCAACTCATAGAATAAGGTGTGGGGTGTGGTATTCTTTCCAAACCCAATTATCGACCATGTATTCAGAAACAATATTATCCATGCAGATATATGAAATCACAACTTGACAACATTTACCTTTGGACTTGCAGGTAGTTTGGAATAAGCTTTCCTTTTCCATCTTGCTTTATTTCTTAGTTGCAATTTCTTCCTCCTCTAGCTTCTTAGTCAACTTGAACAATGTATTTAACAATGATGATGCCCTTTCCCATCTTTTTTCTTATTAAGAGCCATCCTTAAACATCAAATCTATTAAACCACATTATCCAAATTAGTCAAATCACTTCCCAAAATCTTCAAGCTCTGATACCAATTTGATGTAGAGCAAGGTATCAAAGATCAAACTCACTCACTCAATCCTTGGTTAAAATCTTAACACCTCAAACAAAGTGATTTTCTTTACAAATTGTCATTATGCCTTGTAAGACAACAAAAGGGGTATTTTTGACATAATTTGAAGGAAACAACTCAAACCCATGAACTAAAAATTGTTTTGGATACCCATTATTTTCTTACACAACATACTTCAAATGTAGATGGGGTTGTTTTATAACACAAGGGTCAAAATAGGATTGTCCTACTTCTTCACTAGATATAAGGTGGTGCAGCAATTCATGTTTTTTGGTCATAACTTTCAAACCAGAACTAATCTCCAAGAAAGAAGACTTGTTTCAGATACCCATTTGGCCATTATTTAACATATCTCAAAATTAGAGTAGGTTATTTTGTACGGAGATGCTCAAATTTGGACTGTTCTCACTCAAATTAGGCCTACTAGGGTTTCAGACCTGTTTGCAGTAAAATGGACATAACTCCCTCAAAACACAATGAAATTGAGTGCAACAAAAAGAAATAGAAAGTAGATTCAATTATATTTCATTTCCAATTGGTCTCATGCCATGAAATGACCGTACAGGTCCGTACCATTCACCAGAACAAAGAATTTTTTTTTAAAATGCAGAAAACAGAGATGTTTTATTACTCCAACTTCAAGATTTTCAACAATCACCATCTCCAACCACCTCTCCCTCTTGTGTTCGACCTTATAAAGCCTTTTTAAGGTATTTCCAACTATTCCCAAATGGTTACAACGAATTTTTCAAGTTATGATTTCAAATTCCCACTTTGTGCAACATTGACCCTTCACATTCCACATTGTGCAATTTGACAACATTTGCAACATTGACACTCCAACACACCTAGTGACCTAATATGGACTCAACACATATAACATGGTCTTAAATGACCCTATTTACATTAATCATTATCAAAACAAGACAAAACCCAAAATTGATTAACATGTGCATGAGGGTGCCCTTGCACCATGTTCAGACAAGTGCTTTGTGTTTCAATGGAGAATGGCACACTTTGGGACAAATTGATGCGTTTTTGGACAATTAGGCGCGCTTCAAGGCAAATAGGCGCACTTCAAGTTAAATAGGTGTGCTTTCTGTCTAGTATGCGCTTTTCTTGTTCTCCATTTTCAATTTTTCCTCTAGACGTTTCTTTATGACTTTGGCGCATTCATCATGCTCATGGTGCACTTGGTGCGTCTTGTAGTGCTTTCACTTCCCTCAGGTTGGCGTGCCTACCATATGGTGGACACGCCTTGGACTAGGCATGCGCGCCTTGTATCAAGCGCGCTTCATCGTTGCCTTTAACTCCTTTTTTTCAAAATGTGATCCTCAATTTTGACATGGCGCTTCTTGGAACTTCTTTGCAACACGCTAAAAGAACATGAGTTTGTTTGAGGGAAGAGCTTTTGGATGGTGCGCCTTGATTCAAGATGACACATTTTGATTACCTGTTGGTGAGCACTCCTTGCTCCTGACACATCATCTTGTGTATTTAAATGCTCCATGGACCTGTGGGGTTAGTTTGAAAATTTGACATGTACAAATGATGAATTAAGACATTGGTTTGGTAGTGTTTATTGGGAAGGATGCAAAGGTAAAAAGCACATAAGTGAAATTTTTCGTATGGGTACAACAATATTACATCATTATTTTATAGTTAGATATTAGATTAGGTAAATAATAAATAAATTAACATGCAAATGTTAATTTATAAATAAATGTTAATAGATTGGAGTTAGTAAATTAAATAATAGTTAGTTGGGAAGTTGCTTTCCCGTAAATAAGTATAGGAATATATTGGCTTTATAAGCCATTGCAGATCAATGTAATATCATCCGATTGAGTGGCAATGAAATCAATTCAATCAAACATTATTCTTTTGTTGTGTTATCCATCATGTAATCTACAATATTTTGTGTTCATTTATCTCATAATGTCAATATTAGATAATAAAACATCATCTTTGAGTGATGCCTAATTAAGATCTCTTATATATATATATATATATATATATACGTCCATTAGGTTTGGTCACTATGTTTGAAACCCATGGAGAGTAGTCAATAGGTCTAATGAAATCAACTTTCAATAGCTTTTCAATTTAATTTTTAACCATCAAAGCATCTTTAGGACACATCTTTCTAATCATTAGTTTGACAAGTTTAGCATTAGGGTCAAGAACAATATTGTGCATGACAATATCACTAGAGATGCTTGGCATGTCTTAATAACGCCATGCAAATAATTCAATATATTCTTGAAGTAGTGTGGACATATTGTGTTGCTAGAAAATGTGCAAATATTCACCAATTTTAAATACATTCTTTATTGGATTTATCCATATCAACATCAAAAGTATTACCAATAGCTAATGTATCTCTATCATCAATGAATAGTTTAGGAGGAAAGTCATTATAAAACTTTGTAGAATCACCTAGTGGACAAGTTTCCCCAAAGTAAGAACAAACTTTTTGAGCACATGGGAAACCTCTATCATGATGAAACTTAGGCAAATCCTCATAAACACCCAAGAATTGGACAAGAGCCTCATTGTTAGCAAATGTATCTAAAGGATGAGTAAAATCTAGTAAGTCTGTGTAAATCAACTCAAGATGTACCAATTGTAAGTCTATGTTGTAACTATGTAAGTAGATTGAAAGATTGTTTTCCATGTGCCTTTTCCATTCTTATCTTTAGTGGAGATAATCCAAGCCCAGAGTATATGTTTTTGTGATGGTTGAATAGGCTATAAGATACCTTGCTCCTTTATACCTAAACCTCTTCCATTATATCCAAACTTTTGTACAATAGAACAACCTTTACCATATTGGTTCGCTAGTTAAGAAGAAGATAAACCACAACATGAACTAGTACTAGCTTTCGATCCATGAACAAAAGAAATCTTCATTTAGAGTGGCATACTTATGAAGAGGAGGTGGTCAACCATATAATGATAGTAACATCCATGTATAAAGGAGGGATGGTATACTCTTTATCAATCGCTTTATGTTCATTATCGCATGAAGGTGTAAAATCAAGAGAACCCCAATCATCCTCAAGGTCAAAATGGGTATAGATGGAGGGAGAGAAGCCCTTGATAGTGATGTAGATGTGATTAATCAATTAGGTGAAACATAAATATTTTGCTTATCAACTACTTGACAATATTGTTAGGGATCATCATTAGCTATGACTATACATCTATTATTAGGAATAAACTTCAAGGTCCAATGAAGTGTAGAAGGCACACCCATGTCATGTTCTAAAATAAGAACAATTTCTCTCAGAATTTAGAATCCAACCTAAATATAATAAAGGAAAAAACATGCTCTTAAAAACATAAGATATATGCACCTAGCTAAAGATATGAAAAACTAAAACTAAAACTTAAAAATGGATTGTTGCATTGTATTTGGAGTGTGCCCAATTGAAGCAGAACATTTGTCAAGTAACAATATAGAAAAATTAAAACTCCCTCTTTGCAAGGAAGTTGTTCTCCATCAAACCTCCCCTCTCCCTCAGTATCTCAAACTTCCCTTTTGCTAGGGGCTTTGTCAAAAAATTTACAACCTATAAATTTGAGGGAACATACTTAAGAACCATTACTCCCTTTGGAACTCTATCCCTAAGTAAATGGCATTGAATATCTATATGCTTGGAGCGATCATGAAACACTAGATTCTCATAGAGCTTGATGCAACTCTAATTATCACAATACACAACATCTAATCAATAACTTCTGCTATCAACTTGCAAAACTAGATAGCCGCACAACTAGCAAAAGAATCTACCATGTACTGTCTCTTCGCTAAACTCAATGTCACTGTTGACTACTTCCTATTGAACTAAGATATCATACTTGATCCAAATTGAAACAAAAGCCTAAAGTGTTCTTCCTAGCACTAGCATCACTTGCCCAATCTAATCCACAAAACCATCCAACATCAACTCTCCATCCCCAACATACCTTCACCCATAATGAACTGTGCCCTTAAAATATTGAAGCACATGCTTTGCAACAGTCTAGTGAATCTCCCTTGGCTTAACCATGATTTGGTTGAATGCATTCACTACAAAGCAAATATCAAGTCAGATATTCACCAAAGACATGAAGGAACCTACCACACTTGTACATAGAAGAATTCACCAAATGTGATTTTGAATCTATAAACAACTTCAAATTTGGAACATGTAAGTAGATAGTGGCTTACAATCCATCATCTAAAATCTCTTTAGAATCTTTGTTGTGTACTTCTCTTGACCAAGGAAGATCTCACATGTACCCTACCACACCTCAAAACCCAAAAAATAGTGGATAAGGCCAATGTTCTTCATGTCAAACTCAGAGGTCAACTCCCTCTTGCACCATGCTATGAGCTTCTCATTGTTGCCTATGAGGTTCATGTCATCTTCATACAAGACACACTAAAAGATCAAATTTATCAAACAAATAGTAAATATTAAGATCTACAATAGTTTTGGTGAAGCCCAACTTCAAGTACTCATCAATCCATGACTGCCAAGCACGTGGTGCTTGCTTCAACCCATGTATAAGGCCTAATTCAACCTACATGAGCCTTCAACGCATGCACCTTGTTACATTTCATTTCACCCTTATTCAATTTTTCGTGAACCTTCCCTAAGCAAAGTTGACCCTCCATCTTACTTTATTGATCATATATTTGTTTCCTAAGTCAGATTTTTGTTTTTAAAGTTCATCCGCCTATTGCCTTTTGTGTGTGAAATTACTGAAGAGTTGAACTTTTGAACTTGAACCTTTTCCACAGTTCAAGGTTCAACGGTTCAAGAGTTAAAGGTTCAATGTTTCATAAAGAGTCGTAGACACTCAGTCCCCTTGTGTAGTTCAATGTGTCTATGAACCTTCCGGTTGAACCTCTTAGCGGAGTTCAATACTCAATGCTTCATAAGGAGTCGTGTTCACTCAGTCCCTTTGTGTCATTCAATGTGTCACTGAACCTTCCGCTTGAACCTCGTAGCGGAGTTCAATGGTTCAAAGAGTTCAAAGGTTCATAGGTTCAAGGTTCGTGAAATGCTCCAACCCCGGACTCTTCTTTGTCAGTTTTTCATGAAAATGTAGAACTTCAAAGTTCCCAATAAGCATTAAGTTCTGACATCTCCACATGCTCACCGAAAGTCTTATATTGCTTTGTGGTGTAATGAATGACAATGACCCGACTGTTTACTACCAGAGATTTCCAAATGCAAAGAGATTTTCATCTGTTATTATGCGCTGATAGATAGTGGCTGCGGTGCACGAAAATAATGAAGATTGCAGACAGGCCCTTTTTGGGCTCATATCATCAAGGCAACACTTGAAGTTATATTTGAGAGGTCGATGGACATCTGACGGCTCTCATAATTCAATGCAATCCCCACCGACATTATTGTGGGTATACATACGAAATGGGGAAGCACATGGACTGCAGCATGAAATTCGATGCTAGTTAAATTCATAACACTATGTCTCCCAGCCGGTACTCAAGAAAAAGATTGGAATAAAGTATGGGCATCCATCTGAGTATAATTGAAAGTGGATTCTGTCGGATGTTGTGGATGATATGCAGCTGTGGGAAGCTTACTGTAGCACTCTTCGATCCCAACCAGATTTTGTTGAATACATGGATTTGTTAAATTCCCTGAAGGAAGGGCTTTCCTCTGTTGCTAATGAGGTGCAGGGATAAAGGATATAGCTACTATGAATATTTTATTTCTTTTAGCTTTCGTAGCCATCTTTCAGATTAACTGGATAATACAAGCTTGCGAAGTTAGTATTGTCTTCTATAAATGCAAGATGGTCTATTCTCAGAGCACAACATTCAGATGTGGTAATTACTGTGATAATCTTCCCCCATGTAGAAATCATCATAAAAAGCCTTGTCATAAGACCGGTCTAGCCGAAATTGGACGTGCTAATGTCTTCCAATTTAATGATAGGGATGTTGAGCAGATAGATGAGGAAAATGAAGCCTCTTCAAGTGCAAGATACAAGGAGTTGCTAGACTCGTGGTGAATGTGAATTGCCATGTCATTAAGAAACAGTTACACGGGAAATGTTGGCAAAAAGTTAGAATTGGAAATTTCCAAATTCAAAAAGATAGTGAAAAGTGAAATTCTTTATTTTTCACTTATCTTGGATTTTCAAGAAGCAGTTACAAAAAAAAAGCTTTTTCTTTTTTTTAGGAATTGGTTATGGGAACAGAAAAGTCTCTTGAGGAGGAGATTATAAATTTCCTTCTTCTCGTTGAAAGGAGATCTTTTTTTTTGGGGGGGGACTTCTTTTTACGACTGTTCTGAAAAATAGGGGAAGTGGTAGCAGTAGAATTTTTCTTTCATGCTCAGTTTGCTATATAGGGGCGTTGGGTCTGTGAACCCACTTTTGTACTGAAGAAATAAGGAAAATGTTTTTGAATCTGTGAATTTATGAATATTTTCTTTAGATTATATGTGTCCTGTGTGTCTCTATAATTGATTTCCAATTGCATTCTCTGTTATGTCAAATTGTGTAGGTGTTTATCTATGAATCTTTGAGTTCATGACAATTCACCCGTTGAAAGGAATTTACTGTTCTTTCTTTTTCTGTTTATCATTGTGGATGTAGAATAAGTGAACTATGTGTCATTCGTTTTGCATTCACCTCATTCCAAATTCGATCTTTGCATCTATTTCATGGTTATGAATAGGTGTTAATATACCTTTCCTGCTTTCTGGTTAAAAGCACAACCCATATTTTCATTCGTTGTATATTTTAGGAGGGAGCTGTACCTCTAAAATTCAGAGGAAGATTGCTAATTTAATGGCAACCTCTCCAACTGTTGGTGCTATTTATCCTTCTATTTGGGCATTCGAGTCATTTTTCTATAGTTGTTTGCGAGGGACAAATCTGTATACCAACACACCTCAAACCCCTAGGTTGATTAATATACACTTCTTCCTCTATTTTATCGTTTAGAAAAGTTGTATTTACTTCCATTTAATATAAAGACCAACTGAAATAAGATGCAAGAGACATAATTACCCTAATAGAAGTGTATCTTGCAATTGGAGCAAAGGTCTCATCATAGTCAACTTTCTCTCTCTAAGAGAACCATCGTGTAATGAACATGGGCTTGTACTCTATGCTCCATCTACTGCATGCTTCACCTGGTACAACCACTTCAAATCAATCACTAATTTCCCATTTGTTCTTGGCACAATCTTCTAAACATCATTTTGTATAATGGAGTTATATTCATCTACCATGGCATCTCAAAGTACCTACTCTAGATTTACCTCTTCAAAACTAGAAGGGAATGCATCAATGATGGAAGACATCAAAGCAACATAGCTTAGAAACTTCTTCAGGGGATGACTCAATTAGAAAGAAACCTTTGGTGCTCCTACTTGTTCTTGTGCCTCCTGCAATGTTTGAGTAAACCATCAAGGCTTCCTAGTTGTACTAGAAGGTAATAAGGTATTTGCTGCTACATTAGAACTCAGCTAAATTGTAGTTGGTACTATTGTACTTTGTTGATCAACACTTGGGACAACAATCTATTCACCTTCATTAACCTCCATAGGAGACTCCTGAGACTTAGAGGATCAAGCATCCTCATCAAACTTCACATCTTGGCTCACCACTATCTTCTATTGTGATGAAGTGTAGACCTTGTAAGCCTTGGAGGACTTACTATATCCCACCATGATGAGTAGATTTTGCACCCAAAAAATTAACCGTAATTGCAATAGCTTAAAAAATACCCCAATCAGAACAACAAATTTGAGTACACTAATCTACAAACACGTACTGCTGAAAATATAAACAAACTCACAATTTTTAACTCAACTACATCTATTTTTTTATTAAATTGAATGAATTACACTGCACTAGTTCAACACTCAAATATGCACTCTCTATCTACTCTCTTTTTGTTTAAATGGTGTGCCCTAGGTCTCTTTTATAGAATAATAGAACTCTCAAGTTTACAATGAAAATCTCCATCTTAGTAGAGCACCTAGGCTAGAAGAAGAAACTAAAGCGGAAAACAACTAAAGTGCCTTGTCCTAAAATAAGAACAACTTCTCTCAGAATTTAGAATCTACTCTAAATATCAGAAAAACAAACAACATGCTCTTTAAAACAAAAGATATCCGCACCCAGCTAAAAATGGGAAAAGATAAAACAAAAACTAAAAAATACTAATTGCTACACAATATGTGGAGAGTGTGCCTTGTAGAAGAATAGCTGCCAAGCAACGATTGAAAAAAGATAGATTAGTATGAGATGTAAAACATGGAGATGCATAAACCATATGAACAAGAGTATCGTGACATATAGAAAGATTAGTGTCATAAGGCATAACACTATACTATGTAACTAAGGGAAGTATCACTGCTAGAGGGGAAGTCAACATCATAAGTATCTATCATAAAAGGTGTATCATAAGTCATAACATGTTAAGGAAAAGTGCTCTAAGGTAAAGTATCATGATGCTCAACCACATCACTAACACTATCCATAGTAGGAGCGGAAGCAACATAAGGAGCATAGATTAGTGATGTGAGAGTACCTAAAAGGGAATGGAAGGCAATAACTAAACCAATGAAGGAGGAAATGCTAGCCACATGATCAAACAACACCTAGACAGCATAACCCCATCCCAATGATAAAAGGACATGAGTGTATCAAGTATAGCGGGATTAAATGTCACAAATTGTATAAACATATCAAAATATGTAATAGAGGCCAAAGACAATAGACTAGCAAATCCATGACAAACGATATATCAAAGAGAGATTATGCAATAAAGGCCCAAACTCTAATATAGATAAATCAATGATACACAAACAAGGGTGGATCCAAACCCTAATCAAATATGATAAAATATAATGGAAATAGAAAATCAGATTTGAATACCCTAATAAAAGAAGGGTAAACCCTAGGGGGTGTAGGGAAATCGGATTCACTAAACAATGTAATGAAAATAAAGTCTTTTTCACAATTTTTCACCTAGGACAAATAATTAAACAATAATAAAACCTAGGATTTAGGAGCTAGGACTAATAACTGAATAAATGCTACAATTAATGTTCAAATAAATGTGGAAATTAAACTAATTAAATACATGAATACTTAGCTCTGATTTCAATGCAGATGTCTATGTCCAAATGCCAAGTATCCATTTGTCAAGGTGTTGGAATTTTATGATCTATCACTGACCTGTAAATCTACCTGTTCTATGTCTAGGTTCACTTCCACAAGTGCAGACCTGAACCTGTGCATGGACCTGAACTATACCAGCCGTATGCTAGCTCCAATTTAAAATGGGAGCTAATTCAGATTAGTGATGCACTAAAATCGTCGAAGTTCAAAGATGGTAACCAGATTGACCTATTGTGCACATATTACCATAACAAAAATAAATAAATTAAGCAAAACTTTATTTAGATTGCCTTAAAATATAAAATATTTAAGTTTCACACAATATTGCACACCAGACAGTCACATGATTCAATATAGCTAGATTTGGTACCAACTATTTCTAATACAAATGGTTGAATTGCAACACAATATGTAGACAGGAACTAGTTGCTATGGAGCCCTTAGTTTCTTTTATCCACTTTCGCTCTTAGTCTCACTCCAACCACCACTGGCTCACTTGTTGGAGGCAGTATTTAAAATATAACAACTCTAGAGAAGCATTGCATGTACATTCACTGAGAAATTCCAAATTTTTGAATGAGAGCCCCAGTGGCTGAATTTCATCATGTTTCAAGTGGGCGAGAAAGAAACAAGTTATAGAGGAGCTTCAACAGAGGATATCACAAGGTTTGCATTTTTTCTAGACTTGACAATGAGTTCAGCATTTTTTCGGTCATTGTACTCTACCTGTCAAGTTCATTCAATATACAAGTTAGGGGACTGAAATATTTTACAAAAAAAAAATATGACTGGAGACAGCACACTCACTTTGAGGCCTATAATGCAATATAAAAACTGCTGAATTGGAGGGGTATGGAAATTTATCAAATATACAAGTAATTCATAGTCAATAACTTACTCGCCACTTAGCAACTGCAGGCAACATTCCTGAAAAATAAGAACTCAACAATTAGATTGGAAACTTGAGTACATAAAATACCTTGTTGCATAATCTTCAATAACATTTTTTTTTAAAATGCAGATCTTTTCTCTCTCACAGATTCCTTTAGCTGTATTTCGTGCAACATGTTCCCAAAGTAACTTACCAGAAAGTATATATTCCATAGCTATGTTTCTCATTAGACTCTTGTTTCAAAGAAAATTTGTTAAGAAACCTCCTAGAGTTTTCTACTATGAGGGAGCCGAAAGTATTCCAGATGTGGCCACTATTCTAATCATTTAGGTCCAAAAAAGAAAAAAATATGCAAGAGGGTGTACATTCAACAGATAAGAAGAAACTTTAAGGAAGTTCAATAACTATAGTATATCCATAATCAAAGGAATGCAAACTTGTGTATAAGATGATATTCATATATTGCTTGATCAACACTCTATACTTTAAAAAAATAGCTACTACCTAAACTAGAACATATAGCAAACTCCAACCATGTTGGACTCTTTATTTAAAAGGCCCCCAACAATTCTTCTGCAAACACATGAAGACAAGAACTGTTGCTATAAGGTTAACACGGTAAGTATTAAATGCACGTGTTGTATCAAATCCAATCCGATTTGTGAAGAGGCTGTTAGAAATTTATCAACATACAATCTAGTGTCGATGCATTGGAAGTAACTAATCAGTTATCTAGCAACATGTGATACATATCATAGTAGCAGTATACTCGGAAAACTTGCATTTAATCCTGAGTAATCACGACCTGCCATATTTGTTGTGCCATTTCTCCAATTTTTCAAAAAGTGATTTAATTTTTTTTTATTATATCTTTTTTGGCTAATTTTATGCTTACAGACAGAAAAATATATAGGGTAAAGGCAGACTGAACATTTTTGGGTTAGGGTTGCAGCATTTTAAATTTTCTTAAGTTTAACTTTGAATAGATATTTTTAGAAGTTAAAATCTAAACCAAAATGAAGGCTTTTCTTTTAGTTTATAGTTATACCCTAATGAGAATTTAAGTTAAAAGACACGGCCATTCTTCATGATGGAATGACCTATTATTTTAGGTCCAGCTCATTTTTTAGATAAACCTTCTTACATCAAAGAAAATTAGATTTTTTTAAAGTTTTATGCAATTTTTTATAATCAGTAGTTTTATAACATATGATGTTCATTTTTATATGCACTATATTTGACATTAATAACAATTTTTTTTTTTTCTATTTTTAGAAACAGGGAATTGTTTTTTTTCTTTTCTGTTCTCGAGTTTTTGCTAAGTTTTTCCCATTTTATAGGTGATTTCCTATATAAGCCACACATGCCTGCCGACATGCGTATTTAGCATCATATATGCAACTTAACATGTGCTGTTTCCTTTAACTTACTATGGCCCTTTTCTTTGCATGCTTAATCATGACATCATGACTTGCTATATTGCCCTATCCAGTATTTTATCCTTGTATATTCTTCTATGCTTCTATGGTTTCTAACTATGCTTGCACAATAATCTCAATAATTTCCTCATGATATATTGATACATAAAATCATAAATGTTACTGTGGATTTTATATAAGAAAAGAGATGTGTGTGTCACCAATTATAATTTTGAGCACATGTTCACCATGAGATGCATGAATAATGGGTTTATCGCTTACCAACTTAACATACATTAATGATCGCTAGATTGGGACCCTCTGCAAAGAGAAAAACAAGCTTAGAAAGCTACTTGATGATATAGGCATTAAGCTAGAAAAGTTGATGTTGAATTAGAATGGTTTGTTGATCCTAATGAGACATTAGATGCTACTAAAGAGGACATAATAATTGAAGGTAATGGGATGATAGCACACTTTCTGGTAGACACAGGGATGGTTGCAACATGTTAGAAAAAGTTTCAAATGATGAGGACAAATATGATTTTGAGGATATAAGGGAAGTATATAAAACTGGGGAGAATAATATTTACCGAATCATGATTCGAAGCCAAACATAGGACAGCTAGATAACTCTAGAGAGAAAATCTATGGAGGAAGATTTGGAAGAGAACATAGAGTCTTGGCTTAATTGTGAGCTCAAACAAAAGCGAAAAAGTTAGTAAGAATACTTAAACCTGCACTGACTCTAGAGATGCTTATGATTATGACATAGGACTAGAGTCACTAGACTATGTGGGGTGACTTCAAGACAGTTAAGAGTAAGAGGGCATGGGAGGTGTAGGATGTGGTGGCTAGAGATTTGTTTTGCGCACATGTGATACATTGTCTTTCAAATGAATGAATGAAACATTTTAATAACATCCACGAGACCAGGCAGTCTAAGGGACCCAGAAAACAACGCCTCAAGGTATTTTCAAACTCTTTTCGAAATCAGTTCTTCTGCTATGAATCTTGATCAATAAACCAGTCGTATTGTGAATCCTTGCCTCCTCGAATAACTCACTAAAGCTGTCCATACTCCTTAGTATCCCTTATTTTTACCATCGTTAGGATTGAGGACTCTTGCACTCCTAACTTTGGAGAGATCTATGAGTGCATTGATAGCACGCAGCACCAGATGAAAGCCAGGATTCATGAAAGAGACCCACCTCTTGGCATTCTATCACAATTATATTCATCCCATTATTCAGCAGAAGAGGGAGAAGTTGGAAACCCCTTTACACATGAACACATATGCAGTTAATCCTAGATGGTTTATGGTTAGGCTTGGGAGAGTCATTCTTACTAATGAGAAGTTGAAGAAGGGCTTAAGAAGGCCCTTAAGAAAATGCACAATAAGGAGGCAACTGTAGTGATACGGGTGAGTGGGTCACATTTGTTTCTCTTATGGCTACAACTAAGTAGCTAATTTGTGTCTGGATTTGCGTTCGTTGGTTTGGTTTGCATATTTGGCAAAAAAAAAAGGGTTTAGATTCATTTTGGGTTTGTTTGTTAAAAAATATAAAAATCATGAATAATTTTTAATATACAAGAATATTTATGAACTTTATACAATATTAATAAAGTTAGTATATAATATAATAATAAAATTTTAACTAAAGTTAATAATAATAAACATTAATAAATATTTTATTAATTTTAAAAATTAATTAACATTATGTATTAATAATTTTCATGGTCTTCTTTGCTATTAAGGTTAAGCATACATGTTCTTTATTTCTTAGTTGAAGAAAAACTAAAATGTCCCCACTCAAACTCTTTTCATGACAGTGGTATTACTGTAACCCCTTATATTTTCAGCAAGCAGTTTCTTAGATTGCATTTTAATTTGCAAAATCCTCTCTTTACTTCATTATATTTCTCAAAATTCAAGTTTTAGAATTCGACAAAGTGGGTGATGACTATTTGCAAGAGTGATTTCATCCATATGCATAAGAGCGAGGCAGTGGGCATTCTAAGTTCTAACACTAATATACAAAATAAAGGGCAAACACCCATGCAGACTTGATTTTGTCTTTCCCAGTCACAGTCAAAGTCAGAAAATAATAAAAAACAAAAAAATATTAAAAAAGGCATCTGCGTTCTTGACAACTTTGCCCACGTTCGTTTTGGATGAACCTATAGTCAAAAGAAAGCCCCCTGCAAGAACCCTTACCTG
Organism: Cunninghamia lanceolata; assembly: GCA_027924645.1. Classification (NCBI taxonomy): domain Eukaryota; kingdom Viridiplantae; phylum Streptophyta; class Pinopsida; order Cupressales; family Cupressaceae; genus Cunninghamia; species Cunninghamia lanceolata. The sequence continues at coordinate 2,174,800 of BSBN01000529.1, forward strand.
GATCGACCAGGAGTCTGAATCAGACGTGGATCCAGGGCCTACAAGGGGCGAACCGACTACATAGGACTACAAGAGTGGAGCTACATAGAATAAAAATCACTCTAGCAAAAAATGACTTTAGAGGATGGTGGCAACTACATGGGATGTGACATTGCTATGATCGCTTGCCAGTTGCCTCCTTTTGCAGGCTGCTTGTTCCACTTTGCTAAGACAAATCCACATGTAGCTATAGCCACTCAACTAAGAGGAATACACTAACCTTTAGGAGAGCAAAAAAGCTAGTTGTTGTATATTGCACCTTACACCTAATATATTGCAAGACCAAGGAGTATCCATTGTGGGATGTAGAGTTTGAGGAGACTAGATGGGTTGATGAGAACTGGGATTTGTTGGGGACCTGTACGAGGAGCCAGATTTTACAGATTCAGTAAAGCTAGAGATGAGCTTTTGGGGTTCGAGAGTTATCTATCTGATGGTGACTCTAATTTTGAGATTACTTCTTAATTCTTGTAACAAAGCATTTTAACATTTTAATTTTGTGACTTCAGTCTGAAACTTGCAGTTTCATGCCTATTTTAAACTATTTTATTTTTCATCCTAATAGCCATTGTTATATTGATAATGATATAATGAGACATTTAATTTTCATTTTCATTGTCCAATGTCATGGAAGGTTTGGAATTTTAATTTTCAGTCCTTTATAATGTCATGGAATGATGGATGTTATTTCATTTCAGCAATTTTGATTATAAAATATGTTTAAATTTATTTATTTTTTAATTAGCTGTCCTTCCACCATCACCACAATCTGAGACTGATTTCCATATCCCAAAAATTCAGAGAAGCAAAAATAATCGATGATATATACATTCAAGAAATTTGTAATTGCATATTTGAATCATAGATTAAAAACTTGGACTCCACAAAAACTTGGCAGCCCAAAATTTTGAATCAAACTTGGGACTTGGTGAAAACTCACAAATAAAAAATATATATAAATATACAAAATAAACTTAAATAATGCATGAGATGCATAAAGAATGAATTTCAATTTAGAGAAAACATAAGTCCTTTATGATCATAGTAGCAGTACTCAAAATTGTGATTGCCTTCGCAAACCAAAAGTATCAATAGAATTACTTAGGATTTAATTAGAAGATTAAAGCTGCTGCAAATTTCATAAGATAGGGAAAGAATGGTGTTTTTGTTATTTCAATTGGATCATGGAGTGTGATCCAAAACATTGATGGAAAAATTATTACACAGTTAAATCCAGAAGAATTCAAATCTAATATTAGGGAGTCTATGGACTATGGAAATTTAATGTCTTTAATTTGTTATTTCAAGCCAAATAAATGGAAAACTTTGCTTTTCCATCTGGTGCAGCCCAAAAAACAAATTAGTTTTGATTTCTAAAACTAGAGCAAGGGTTTGGCGGCAGCAACCCCGAGTACGGTCAAGGGGCAGCACCCCTCGTGAGGTTCAGAGGCAGCCACCAAGACCAAATTAAGGCCTTCAAGGCCACAAGGACCTTCACAACTCAAGCCATCCTTCAAAATTTTATCTCTTTTAACCAACTTTTCAATAAATCCTTTCAAGTTTCAATCACTCGAGAATCAATTCGCACTGCTGAGAACCTAATTGCTAAAGACAAAAATGATAAAAACATAAATAATTAGGATTTTATCAAGGGTCTGCAAAAGTTTTTTCATTTGCTAGTCTCTAGAGAAAACTCATGAGTTTCAGGCAAGTTTCTCTGAAGGTTTTGGCTCGTGAGTCTTTGGTGAGTTACTTGCCCTGCAAAAAAGCTCGTGTTCTTTCAAGTTTCATGAGAACTAATCAAATTTGCAAGCTATGATTTGAATAATATATTAGTCTACAGTAGCATCTGGACAGTCCATGTCAAACATATTCAAATTGCTCTTGATTTCCTATAGTAACATAAACTGCATGCCAAAATCAAGAAGTCGTTCTTTGGTAAGACTTCTATTAATATTATTTTGTCATTGACCAGAAAAGTGTAAATGTAGATTGACCAAAGTTCAAATGCTTAGCGATTGATCACATCTATGCTTGTGATATGAATTCCTATATAAAATTCCTCTCGCATTGTCAACCCACTTCAATTGTCCAATAAGCATTTCACAAAGAATGTAACAAATAAAGCAAATTAGTAACTCAAGGGTGCCTTTTGCTTAAGTCCAACATTGCTCTTCTTTATTTGCATCAAACCTTATACCATAGTCACCAAGACACAGGGATAGGGATGGGAGATGAGAACACCAATTTTTAGATACTAGGCATGGGGGCCCCTACTTGGAGATGCCATGAAATCAAAAAATGCTATTTATATTATTTAAATTTCTGAAATAAAAAATACCAAAATTTGAATAGTGAATAGGGTTAACTAAAACATTTAGGTTTAAGTATATGCCTTTAATTTTAATATTTATATTTATTTATTCAGTTTTGAGTTTTCAAGTTTAACTTCGAATTAAGATTTAACATAAAATTTTGTTATTTTTTTTAGCAGACACAAGACTCAAAATTGACCATCTCTAGGACCTCAAAGATGTTTCCACCTCCATCTTGTGTCTTTGAAGTGCACTCCTGTACCAAAGATGTGTCCTAGGCACCAAGAGACGTGTCTCCTAGTTTCTATGGATTATACCCATAGGTAGTATTCATAAGAAAAGTAGCCAACCACTTGCATATCGCTCAAAACCACTTTCTTTAGCCAAACAAAAGTACAACGGATATAATAAAGAGCATTATTCATTGGTTCAAGCACTCGATCAATAAAGGAAAGTTATATCTTTTGTAAGGAAAGAATCACAATATTGATCACTATCCCCTCATGTTTTGTTAATTCATGATCCAATATTCAATAATGATGGCACCGTGAATAGGCTTTTTTTGGTTAGAAGAATGAATGCGGGAGTTTGAGAGAATTGGATGGCACAAACTTCAATGAGTGTATGGGGAAGTTACATTGGGGGTTGCAATTTACATTATACATTATTTTTTTAACATAACCAATGTGGTGTTATTAGATCATTAATATAAGCAATAAATGCATGTGTACAAAGTATATTTTAATATTATATTACATGTAATGTCCCACTAAATCAGAAATTTGTTGAAGCTTACTCTACCACAAAACAACTCCTTTTCCCAAAAAAAATTTAAAAAAAAAAACAATAATTGATCTTCAAGTATCAACTAAACCTACCCAATCAAAGTGTGTATATCTTGTCAACCTGAAATCGTCTGCCCTCTGCTAGAGAAAGGCAAAGTCAAGAGCACCTTCAACATATTGCAACAATCATTTTGTTGGCCACAAATGAACAAGTGTTAGGCATAACACTTCACATAGACCTACATAACTAAAGGACAAGGGTGAAAACACAGACATGTGAATTAAAATGAGTATATTAGGTACCTTTTACTTCATTCATTCACAATCTGAATTCCCATTGTTCTATTACATATTACAACCTATCTCTTTAAATAGCATCACTAAACTAATGATCTATGAGGCACAATCCATGTGGGATAAATTCACAAACTATATATAGGCATATTGCCCTATTACATTAGCATGTGGTTGCATGTGGGATAAATCCACACAATGTAACATTAATATTCTAAGTTCTAACATCCCCCCTTAATGCAAAATTGGAGGATCCACAACACATTCAGTGTAACATAGACAGTACATTCCCCCCTACATGACAAGCTCTTTGAGATACAATTGTTGCCAAACTTGATGAGCTTACTCTCCAACAATGGCTTGGTGAAGATGTCTACCACTTGATCCTCTGTCCCAACATAAGCAATCAAAATCTTTTGAAGCTCCAACAGTTCACAAACTTTGTGGTACTTGATTTTGATATGCTTAGTCCTCGCAAAAAAGACAAGATTTTGGGCAATTTGAATAGCACTCTAATTGTCACAATGAATCATTGGCACATCTTTTGACACGTGCAAGTGATCCAGTGTCTCTTGCAACCACACTACTTCATTTGACACTTGAGCTAGTCCAATGTACTCTAACTTTGTTGTTGATTCTGAAACATTATTCTACTTCTTGAAAGACCAACAGATTAACAAATCTCCGAACATGAATACATAACTGGAAGTTGACCCCATGAGCTAGTCCAATGTACTCTAAATCAGCCGACTCGTCGATCAGTGAACTCAGAGATTCACGAACCTCCCTTCTTGCCGACTAACACTTAGTTCTCTTCTTTTTGCCGACATCATCTCTTTCCTTCACCCATTAGTGACTTTTGCCATCGGCGAACCTGCCGATCAGCAAACCGGCAAGTTCGCAAACTGCCCAACCCGCCGACAAGACAAATTGCGCTAAGGCAGAACACTTAGGATTTTTTAGGAATTCTGGAGGGGGGAATTTCCTTCCATTTAAGGTATCTCAGATCGGATTTTTCTGATGGAAGGAATGCACGATTCAAGAGTTTCTAGACTATTTGACCTAAAGGTAAAATAGGACAACAAGAACCTCAGAAAATCTCACATGGGAGTTGCAAAGAATCACAAGTCACAACAGTCATACAAAACTGCAAGTTCAAATTTCTGCAGGTGTTGCACAATCACGACAATCATACAAAATTGCTATCATCATAGATAGGGCATAGGATTTTGGAAAAACATGAGCTGAGCATTTTTTGTAGACCATTTACCAGTCATGGCTAGGGCTTTTTTGATATACATTGCATTTTTACCAATTGCGAAGACACGTGGGCATTAGCGGTATTTCAAGTATTTTCAAATGTTTTAAATTTCATTGATTTGACATGTTCTATATGTTTGTAAAAGTCATTATTTGATGTTCTTTGAGATATTTTTCAAAAAAAATTGGGAGCAAAGTTCAAATTGTTTGGGTCAATATATTTTTTGAGATTAACTTTTGGGATCACATTTCAAAATTTTAGGGAAATTTTATTTTCTGGGGTTGTTAGGAAAAATGGTAAATATTCAAAATTTAAAATTGTTGGAGGCACAAAAACTAGGCCTACTAATCACCCAGGTAACTTTGACAAATGTCATAGGGAAGCCCTATTGATTCTCAAGTTGTCAATCTCAAATGACTTAATCCTTGAAGTCAAAAGTGCTACATTTTCACATACCCTATGGGATAGCTTAAAAAGTAAGTATCAAGTTTCAGAAAAAAGTCAGGTTATGTATCTCAAAAATTTGTTGTTTTCTATCAAATTGGCTCGGGGGTTTGGGGGAGTTATTGTCCAAACCACAGTTTGCAAACTCAAACTCGGCAGACCAAAAATTTTCGACTCGGCAAAAAACTCAACAAAACTCAACAACTTTAAAAAATTTTAAATTTTTGAAAAATACTTAAATTTTTTAAAACAATAAAAATTTTATGCAAAATACAACTACAAAATGTATCAAATAAGTTTGGCAAGGGTCCAGGGGTAGCACCCCCAGCAGGGTCGAGGCATAGCGTCCCTAGCGTGTGCCCTACCCAAATGAAGATGTTCAAAACCACACAGACCTTCATGGCACATGCAATTTTCATAAATTTTTAAAAGGCAAAAAATCATGTTTCTTCAACATTTTTTCAACATTTTCACACTAATTCTTACCCTAACCCTAATTCTAATCCTAACACTAATTCTAATTCTAACCCTAACCCTAATTGTAATCCTAATTCTAACCCTAACCCTAATTTTAATTCTAACCCTAACCCTAACCCTAATTGTAATCCTAATTCTAACCCTAACTCTAATTTTAATTCTAACCAAAACCCCAACCCTAATTCTAACATAACACTAAACCTAATTCTAACCTTAATTATATTCATAACCCTAATCATAAACCTAATTGTAACTGTAATTCTAACCCTAATCCTAACCCTAACTCTAACCATAATTTTGAATCTAACCCTAACCCTAACCATAATTTTGAATCTAACCCTAACCCTAGTGCTTATTACTTTAACCTTAACCCTAATTTTAATTCTAACACCAACCCTAACCCTAATTATAACACTTGCACTAACTGTAATCCTAATTCTCACACTTATACCAACCCTAACCCTAATTCTAATTGTAACCCTAACCCTAACTCTAATTCTAATCTTATACCTAACAATAATTATAAATCTAACCTTAACCCTAATTCTAACCATAACACTAATTCTAATTCTATCCCTAACCTAATTCCAATTGTAATTCTAACCCTAACCATAATTATAACCCTATTTTGATTCTAACCCTAAATATATTCCTAACTCTAACCGTAACTGTGATTTTAACCCTAACCATAACTCTAATCCTAACCATAACCCTAACCTAACCTTAATGCTAACCCTAATTTTAACTGTAATTCTAACCCTAACCCTCATTCTAACCTTCATCATAATTCTAATTCTAACTCTTACTATATTCATAACCTAATTCTAACTGTAATTCGAACTCTAACCCTAACCCAATTTCTTACCGTAATTCTAATTCTAACATTAAATATATTGCTAACACTAACCCTAATTCTAGTTCTAATTCTAACCCTAATTTTAACCCTAACCCTAGTTCTAACTATGATTCTTACCCTAAGCCTAACCCTAATTCTAACCTTAACCCAAACTGTCACTTTAACCCTAATTCTAACCCTAATTGTAACTTAATTTAACATTAATTCTAACCTAAACACAACCCTAATTCCAACCCTATTTCTAATTCTTACTCTAATTATATTATTAGCCCTAACCCTGGTTCTAACCCTAAGCCTATCCCTAATTTAAACCCTAGTTATAATCCTAACCCTAATTCTAACCTGAACCCTAACCCTAATTCCAACCAAACCTCAACTGTAATTCTAACCCTAACCCTAACCCTGATTCTAACCCCAACCCTAACCCTAGCCTCAATTCTAACCTTAACCCTAATTATAATTCCAAACCTAACCCTAGCCTTAATTGTAACCTTAATTATTACCCTAAACATAACCCCAATTCCAACCATAATTCTAATTCTATCCATAACCCTACTTCTAACCTCAACCCTAACCAATAACCATAATTCTAACCTCAATCCTAACTCTAATTCTAACCCTAACCCTAATTCTGACCCTAACTATAACCCTAATTCTAACCCTAACCTATTGTAAAAAACAATGTAATTAGGTTTTCGATCAAAAACCTAAAAATAAAATATGAAGGAAATCAAGGCACCAACTATAATAAGAATTATTCAATTCAAGTAATTTGTTAATTAAACTGAGTGAGATTAAAGATTAACACATGATTTGAATTGAATAGATGTTATCATAGTTGTTCATTTATCTATTCTTTTTTTAATTATATGTAATTTTAGGATTACGATTAGGGTTAAGAGTTATTTTATTTTACTTTAGAACTATTTTATTTAATCAAGTAAAATTGCATGTCTCAATTCATTTCTCTCATAAAATAGTTAGTATGTCTAAATGAAGGTTTTTTAATAAAAGTTGGTGACAATTTGATTATGGTATTGTGTTTGTTTGTATTTATTTTTAGAGTTTAGATAAGATTGTCAATTTCTCTATTTTTTATTTTGGATTAGACTTGAATTTGTTGAGATAATTTAGATCACCTCCATAAGTATGAAAATGACTTTCTTTTCTTAAAATCAAATTTAAAATTTGGTTTTAATTGTTTTCTCTCCAAATTATTGCTATGAACCAACCTAAAGTGCAAAATAATTGAATTGCACGCTAAAATGTTATATATATATATATATATATATATATATAGAGAGAGAGAGAGAGAGAGAGAGAGAGAGAGCAGGGGAGAAAAATAGTTGGTTATATATATTTATGGAGGATTATATAAAGGTTATATATATTTATAAAGAATTATATATATATATATAGTATAATAGTTTTTTTTCCCAATAAGTGTGGGAATTTTTAGGCTGGGTCAAAGGGGGACCTCCTCCCCATTGAACTGCCACCACCACCGTAACGCGGATCACCAACGGTGCGGCCCTGCTAAGCCTACCACCACTGTAATCACACCGCTTGTGGCATGAATCGCCACCAGTGAATCCGTCATTGTACACCACTGCTGCCACGACCTGTCGAGCTGCGAAGACCAAGGTACACCAGAATTCGAACACACTCCACTTAAGAACCACAGAGTGCCAAGAGTCACCTACATAGAGCCACAACCATTTAGAAGCCAAGATGTCTTTGGGGGGAATTGAACCTTGGTCTCCACAATAATGACCAAGTGGTCTTAACCACTAGACCACACCCACTCGACTAATAATATATATATATATATATATATATATATATATATATATATATATATAAGATTGTCTTGGGCTAGTGAAGGCGGCCATAAGAGGTCAGTTAGCATTATCATGATGATATTTATTAGAAGAATTGTTATGATAAAATGACCTTTTAACAACCTGGGTAAAAAAATACATGATCATGGTGAGAAGTATCAGAGCCCAACTCAAATTGCATATGTAAACTATGCTATTTTGAGATGAAACATACAAAGGCAACAATTCTTATGACTAAGAGTACAAAGAAGAAAAATCAGACTACAGGAATGGAAAAATACTTCTAGTCTCACAACACTGAAGGAGTTCCTTGTTTTTTTATTCGATCCACATTTATTTGCCTTCTTTAAGAGGATAAGCTGAGATGGGACTGCCTTACAATGTTGTTCCCATGATTATGTAATTTGAAACCCGCATTTTGTCAGCCCAAACCCCAAGTATGATTTGGAATGTATTGGGATTGTTTCATAATTAAGCAGAGAGGTTGTATTTGGTCATATGACCAGCACAGACAGGAGTAACAAAATCATAAACCTAGGATTGAAGTTGAGAGTCACATTTATACGTTGGGCACTTCGGATGCTTCTTGGATTTCTTTTGGAATTTCATGGAAAAACCTGCTCTTGTAATGACACCTCGGTGACACTCACCTAAAATTAATAAATTAATTAATAAAATAGAAAAATAAAATAAAACAGAAAAAATTGAGAGGCAGCATTAATTCTGCATTGTATTCATAAACATTGTAATCAAATCCAATTCATTTGATGAAATTGATTATCTACAAATCATTATATTCTAGTTGAGTGTTGTGTAATCCTAAAAACTAAGATTATTATACTCCAAATTGATTACTGCTCAAGTGTTGTAGCTGTGTATATTTTGGATTATCAAACAGAATACATATACATCTATATAAGGGATATTACATTTCTATTGATCTAATTTGCTTGCAGTGGTTTTGAACCTAGAATATTAATTGGTTGTAGATAGATTTGTCTATAGATATTGTCCATAAGTCATTCTTAGACTTGTTTTGTTCCACCAACCTATAGATTTTATAATAGAGCCTCATGTTAGTGAAATTTTACTAGATGGCATTATAGGCATTGTCATGGTCAATAATGAACTAAGAAGCCAAGTTCGGTAGAAACAGGGATTGAATTGGTTAGATGTGGTTTGGGTCCAGGTATGGGGGTCAAGATTGCCCTAGGTTTGCCTAGGGTCTAGCCCAAGCACCCTAGGTTCACTGTGGATTCATCTGGGATATACCCGTGCATACCCACAAAAAAGTTACATTAACAGTTGCCACCAAAGGAGAAGAAAATATGCCCCCATCTCTGCAAAAACAAATCCCATCTGCTTTCAGCAGCCATTGTTTGCTTTTGACAGTTTCTAGTGTATACAATTTGGTCTCATTACTCCTCAACCATTCATCAATGAGTCGCTCCCCACCATAGAGTCCAAACACACAGCTCTCCAAGATATATGTAGGTAGCAAAAGGTATAGGCACGGCAGGATCGGCAGGAGCTAGATCTTCTAGTTTCATTCACACTACAACGACATAGAGAGTTTGAAATGGCAACAATTGCAGTGACGGGATGTTTATGTTTTGTTTTTGTTTTCGCTTTTTTAGCTTTAGGTTTAACTTTTAATCGTTTAATGTTAATTACTTTTTGAATTAAAATCACACATTAATGTTTGAAACTTTATTAAGTTCAAAGTTGAACTTTTTTATACAAGTTGAACTATTATTAATAGTTATTATATTTATTTTTTATTAGATTTTAATTTTTTAATTTTAGTATTTTAAGTCTATTTAAATTTTAGTGTTTTTAAATTTATTTTATATATTATATTTATATATTTTCAATATATATATATATAGTATGGCTGTACCCAGCTGTACCCGGGGAAAAAAAATGCCATACTAGCAAACCCAAACCCCGACCTCATACCCAAGGTGGCAACTTAGATAATGAATATACATGCATGTCAATTTAATCCTCATTTAAATAGAACACTTTTCTTTTTCAAATGTCATAAAAGTAAATCAATACACAGGTCTCTTTCTTATTATTTCTATATTTATTTCCATTTACCTTGGAAATCCAACGATATATTGTAACTAATTTGATATGTAGTCTCATTCAGCTACCTCTTGGTACAGTTTATTCAGTGAGGGGACGGTTGAGAAGTTGGGGGAGCTCATCATCACCTTGAACAGGAAATGGATTGAAATGCAGAAGACAAAAACAGCAAGGCTTGTGGTCCCATAGGCTATTTTTAGCCTCGTGGATGTTAAAAGTTATTCATTCATTCATTCACTACTCTTGGTTCTTCATGGATACTAATATGGTTTTATTATGTAAATATTAATCAGTATATCTTACCGTGAAATATGAGTCTTTGTAATGTGTTGTGTGCAAGCAATACAGCTTAATAATAATTCACCCAAACACTATTTCTGAGCATAAAACTTGATTTCGTATTCGAATATCAAAGCAATTTTTCATTGCTTGAAAGCTACACATGCAATCGATCACCTTAAAGTTCATACTTGACTGGTCATTAATACCACAAGAAATTGGATTAACTAAGAAAGACATTTACAAGTTTGAATATTTCTGGAAAGGAAAACTGGGAAGTTATTTAATTGATTTGATTTTCTCACATTATCGGGAAAATAGATGCATACTTGAATTGAGAATGATTCCTCGCTCAAAAAAATAGTCTTCCTTTCATTACATTTTGTGTCCATCATTTAATCTTTATGACATTGCTAAGATTGCTATACAGATAGAAAAGTGGAGTACTCCTTTACACTAGAGGAGATTATTTATATCTTGCTAGTACACTAGAGGAGATGACTTATTGTCATGTATCCCGCTTTTTTTTGTGAAAGTTGTACTAACTAGGTTATTTGAATTCTTAAGATATTTGAAGGCTTGTTTCCGTTTATCCCATTTTTCTTGTAAATATTTTGTTGACAAAGTTACTAGAATAAGAGACATGATATTTCCACAGTCCATGTAAGTGTATAAGAGTGCTTCTGGTAATAACTGTCTGGATGTTTTTGATGTACTAGCAAGATATGGGAGACTTGAAGAAGTAAAGGAGTACTCCACATACTCTCTTTCATAAGGTTATTAGAATTCTTAAGATGTATTCTTGATAACTAATTCACATGATGAACTCAATTACTGTTCAATCAAGAACTGATGTTTAATATGAGTGTCTCATTACCATCCAGCAAAATGTAAACCATTTTGTTTCAAAACTTAATTCCTTCCTTTACTATGTAGCCTCTAGAAGAAAGAAAGTTGAATAATACTTGCTGTTGACATATGCCTCTTTTCAACCCTCCTCATAGCTAGATCAATATCGATATCCAAAAACCTGTGTGCCATACATTAATAGTTCAAACTTCAAAGCATTAAAGCCTAAAAGATTATGTACTAAGTGCTCAATTATGATACAGTAAGAAGTACCATCGCTCATCAAAGATGGAAGCCACTTCCTTCCAGCGCCCATCTTCCAAAAGCAAGTAATTTCCTTCCAATAGCACTACTTTATGTCTGGCAACAAGAACAGAGACAATATCAAATTTCATTCCTTGAAACATTGTATACTTGAATGTGAACAAAAGAGTCCAGAGAAGTGATAATTAAACCCCCTACCACACAATTCTATATGATGAATACTATATTGGATGAAAAGAGCTAAATATGTGTGAGATAAGATGCTGAACTGCTATTGCATGTTGATGCTCCTTTTATGGCACCAAGAAAAAGCATTTTAAAGTAGCTTTTGAGCCAGGCATTTCTAGAAATGTAGAAAATTCAGTTAAGATTACAAACCACAAAAAAATCATAAGGAACAAGAATGTAACATCATGAACTAATTGTAATTAACACTACTGATCTCAAGATAGCAATATATTATTTTACTTAATAATCCTAGTAGCAGGATTCATAAAGAATCCTACGCCTAATAGGATATCTTGGGATTACAAAATACCAATATAAGAAAAAACAATATATCGATAATAATGATCAAGACAGGCAAGATGTTCATTCTTCAAGGTAATTGTTAGTGTTTTAATTTGCACCTTTCAGTGCGACACAAAATGGAACAGCGTGTAGAGTAGAACTATTCTTCGAATTAGGAGGGGAAGCTCCCTCAAACAAGAAATTTTAAAAAGACAATGACTAAGAACCTATCTTTTTCTTTTCTCACAGATATGAGCAGGCAATTCAGCTCTTCTACAACAAATGAAAAGTTTTCAAGTAGGGCAGAAATATAACTAATCTAAAAACACAACTTTTACTTTCTTCAATTAAATCCAAAGATTGAAGAGAGTAAATGTACATAGGCGAATTGATTCGAAAGAAAGCATGAACAATGACAAAAGATTAAACACGGATGATTATGCATAAAATCATAGACACTTGTTTCCAATCTTAACAATACAAGGCTTGCTAAAATCAAAACATTTATCTAATCCCTAAAACACTTCATTACGCAACACAGATTTGAACAATAATTGAGAGCACCAAAAGCTTGGACATTTACCATTAAAAGAATAAGTGTGTAGAGGACACTTATTTATACCCTAAAACAAGAATTGCATGAAAGGGAAAAGAAGAGTTGAACTAATACTCTTTAACCTAGATCTAGAGTTGCATGTATGCATGCAAGTTTATTTGCACAATAAAAATTCTACAGAAATGTCTCATGCAATTCAGTTAACTGAAATTGCATGTTATTACAAAAAGTTCCACAATTACATGATTTCCAAAAAGATCTAAAAATAAATATCACATTGGAATGCACAATCAATTCTCAAAATAGATCTTCTTTGGGAATCCTTTTTGCTGAAAATAGCTCCTCTGAAAACACTGAAAAATGGCTAAGTCTGGGAATTCAAATTTTGCTCGAATTCTTCAACCTTAGCCTCACCTGGGATGATTATGGAGTCCAAGTGAATGGTCTTACGTTGGAGTATGATGTTTCCTTCCTCAACAATCTTCGTGAGACTGAGATATTCCTTCTCTGTCTTGTCAAATTTCACAGTGATTTCAGCCAAAAGATACAATTTATCCACTTGAGGATCACCACAGAACCTCCCTCGAATCAGCTACTGGAATTCATTTTGCACATCTCCCAAGAGACAATTTATACCATCTTCCGCAAAATACCTGCAAGGAATATGCTGAACAAAGTCTATTACAAACTTTTCCACTCCAAGAAGCTTTTCCTTCCATACAGTGAAAATTGAGGCTATGTCCTTGAAGGTTTCCATCACAAAATAATATTGTTCGATCCATGAAAAGACCTTAGAGTTTTGCTCAGCTATCAAAGGCCTCATCCCAATGGTCTGTAACCTCACCAAAATCCTATCATACATGGGTGCTATCTCCGTCATACATTCTGCCAAGCTATCAATCCCAAGAATGACATCCTTAGAATTTGATACTGCCTCATACAACTTGGTGAGGGTGTTAGTGCCTTTGATGATGAAGTCCTCAATCTAATCCTTCGTGTGCTTCCCATAGACAACTAGCTGATTCAGTCGTCTCTGGTCATCCAATGACTCCAACAACTGCGGCAAAAGCAGAGATGATTGTGTACAGGAATGCAACAATTGAGAGATATATTGCCTTAGTTGTTTGACTTCCGCATTGAGGGCTGCTTTATCCTCGCCATCCTTCAACACTATTTCCTTCAAATTATCAGCCGCTACCTCTAACATATTGACGACAGCATGCCGTGTGCTTCTCCCCAAGTTTGCCTTCACAATCTGGAAGTCATCAGGTTCCACATCTACCATGGTCTTATCCTGTGGAGGAATGGCAGTCTCTAGAATCATATCTCCCTCGGGAGTCCTCATTATCCTTGACTGCTTCTTCAACTTCTTTGTCGCTGGCTCCCTGAATGCGTTGTCAAAATTCCCAAAATCCAGCTGGTAAGAAGGCTTCTTCCTCTTCTCTCCAATAACTCTGTGTAACCAAGTGGAAGAAGCCTTTTCTGGCTCCACTTCTGTCTCAACCTCCGTCTCCTCGACTCTTGATGAGTCAAATGGTGTAGAAGTGTTAAGTATCAGAGACGCGGGGGGTTTTGGCTCTGTAGGTAGTGATGGAGAAGCCTCAGAAGAAGAAGGCTCTATCGAAGATATATTAATTGCATTGGCCTGCTGATGAATTGGTGATGCGGTGTTGGTCCTTGCTCTCTGGATCACCCTCAAGGGCTCTTTCTCAGGAACACTATCTCCCTTATCTCTTCCACTTACCACTTTTGACCTTATCCGAGTTATCAAACGAGATGATGATGGCGGCTCTATAGATGGGACCTTATCCTTTCGAACTTTGCCCTTTTTTCCCTCCTTGCATTTAAGAAGGCTATGCTGCGCTTCACAACCACGTGTGTTCTCTCCTAAATTGAGACTCCCTCCTTCACGGACCAATCAATCTGTGGCAATGGTTGTTGGTCGATCTTTTCCCTGGTGAACTTAGGAGAAAGAACACCCTCCTCATCATTTGTCAAACCCTTCACGTCCTCCTTAAGGAATTCTGCAATCTGAGCCAAAGTAAATCGGCTGTAGTCCCTTCGACGAACCTCAAATTCATCCTTGCAGTTGGCCCAATAGTCTTCTATCGAGGGCACATGAGCGAACTTGCCACCAACTCTGGATCTCATCACATCTTTTGGATCATTGGTGCACCTTGTTGTGACGTTTTCACACATTGCCCCATCACGGATGGGGTCCCTCTTTTTTTTGGTCTGGTTTCGATTTTGCTTTGATCTTGTAGTTTCTTGCTCAGATCCATGAAGCTAGGAAGGAATGCCAACACACTTACCTTACGGGGAATTTGAGGAATGCTTGAATAGGTTGAAACAATGAAGTAAAAGATTGATTTTCCTAAGGATAAATTGAAGCCCTAACTGGAAATAATTCCTTGACAAGACTTGTCATTCCTTGTCAAAAAACTCATCATACCATTTGGAATTCCTGAATTCTCAACCCAAAACATGAAAAATTCCAAGAACAACTCGGGGAATTTCTTGGCAAAATTGGTAAATCCTTGTCAAAATGTGAACTCCTGACCTTGAGGCGCAAAATCCACCATCACAAGGAAAATGCGCTTTGTCTAAGGACAAAATAAATCCATGATTCCAAGGGATTTGCATTGAGGAAGAATCCTAGTCTAGGAGGTGTTAAAAAATTGGAAAATCCATAAGACACATGAGATATGCGATCCTCTTGTTCTTTATCCCCGAACACTCGAGATCTGCGCTCAAAAATCTATCCTTGACTCATTAGTCTGCGCTCAGATTTGTCCTCAAGCTCGTGAAGAACGCAACAAAACCTGTCCAGGACATGTTGAGGTCCCCATCGAACCACCGAACATTGTGAATCAATACAAGAAGACATCAAAGAGGGCACTAGGAATTTGTGGTATGATTGAACATATGGAAAGTGTGTTAAACTTGTGAATGGTCGCCTGAAATTCGCATTAAGAAATCTGTGAACAATTATATGAAAAGTGCAAAATAGCCCAAGAAATATGTGACTTTAATTGTGAATGCCCTCTCCAAATTATGCTCCAAGAATTTATCTGCGAGATCATGGAAATTGCGCTCAAGTATGAAAATCCAAGACTCAAAGACGGATCACAGGGTTTATCCAAGAAGAGACCCAAAATGCGACTTAGGAATTCAAGGTAAAATCCACAACATCCACAATTCCCAGACATAATGAAATCTGCAACAAGTAAAAATCCAAGACTCTATGGAATTTGCACCTGGGAAAATCCAAGGGAATGAGAAACTCGCGCCAAGGAGGAATTCCAAAACGTCTCAAAATCCACGACTTAGTTCAAAATGCGACTTAGGAATTCAACACAGAAGAAATCCCTAACATCCTGAAATCCTCGACCTTGCTCAAAATGCACTTTAGGATGAAGGAAAATCCACGACAAGCAAAAATCCATGATGAAGTAAAATCCCCGACTTAGCTAAATCCGTGACCTTGTGCTAGATGTGACTTAGGAATTCAAGGAAAAATCCACGACATCAAGGAATCCACGCCTGGAGTCCCTGAGGCGATGGCCAACCTCAAACAAAAACAACCGCTTGAAATCTAAGTGAAAAGGCACCAACAATCATTCTATCTAAGTCGGCCTTTTAGCATGGAAACTTTAGAACTTTCATTATTTAGGTCGGCCTTCTGAGATAAAATTCACATATGTATATAAGGAGGCGCTTGGAATCACATTTCAAAACAAATCAAAATAACAATTTCAAAGCAGAATTCTCCATTAACAAGAGCAGATTCTTCATAAAAAAAAAGCAGAGCCTTTCATAAAAAAGCAGATTTTATCAAGGACAGAATTTTCCATTTCCTGAAGGCGGACTGAATTCAAACGGTAAAGCGGATTGATTTTAAGAACAAAATGAATTCCAGATTTCTTTAAAAAGAGGCAGAAATCCATCAAAGAACAGCGAATTCCTTCCAAGAGAGAAAGGCGACTTCCTAGAGGAGTGAATTTTCCATGCATTGTTTGATATGAATTCTTGCATTTGAAATGAAATTGATCAAATCTTGCAAAATCATTCATGTTTCATTTCATATTACATTGCATTAAGAATTTCATTTGCCTTTTCAAGATTTCTCTTTATTTTGTAGGAATTGAGGACAAGGATAAGTTCCATGAAGAAGATGATCAAGGATGATCCAAGACATTCAAAGTGGATGCAAAAAGCTTCAAAAGGCTGGAGAAGGAGATTATCCTATGTCAAGGAGACTTCACAAATCCAGAACAGGACATCATTCCATTCGTTGCCCACCTTTCTCCTCCTAACGTTCAACATGATCGGCACAAGGAAGGCAACATCAAGGATTCCAATTTAGTGACAAGGAGACTTCGCATGAATGCTAAAGGAAGATGAAAAGCCTTTCAAGACTTCAATGACACAGAGAATGCAAGCATCAAGGACAACAGGATACACTTCATTATTTAGGTCGGTCTTCTGAGATAAAATTCACGTATGTATATAAGGAGGCGCTTGGAATCACATTTCAAAACAAATCAAAATAACAATTTCAAAGCAGAATTCTCCATTAACAAGAGCAGATTCTTCATTAAAAAAAGCAGAGCCTTTCATAAAAAAGCAGATTTTATCAAGCAAGGACAGAATTTTCCATTACCTGAAGACGAACTGAATTCAAAAGGTAAAGCGGATTGATTTTAAGAACAAAATGAATTCCAGATTTCTTTAAAAAGAGGCAAAAATCCATCAAAGAACAACGAATTCCTTCCAAGAGAGAAAGGCGACTTCCTAGAGGAGTGAATTTTCCATGCATTGTTTGATATGAATTCTTGCATTTGAAATGAAATTGATCAAATCTTGCAAAATCATTCATGTTTCATTTCATATTACATTGCATTAAGAATTTCATCTACCTTTGCTATTCAAGATTTCTCTTTATTTTGCAGGAATTGAGGACAAGGATAAGTTCCATGAAGAAGATGATCAAGGATGATCCAAGACGTTCAAAGTGGATGCAAAGAGCTTCAAAAGGCTGGAGAAGGAGATTATCCTACATCAAGGAGACTTCACAAATCCAGAACAGGACATCATTCCATTTGTTGCCCACCTTTCTCCTCCTAACATTCAACATGATTGGCACAAGGAAGGCAACATCAAGGATTCTAGTTCAGTGACAAGGAGACTTCACATGAATGCTAAAGGAAGATGAAAAACCTTTCAAGACTTCAATGACATAGAGAATGCAAGCATTAAGGACAACAGGATACACTTCAAGTTCCACATCAAGGACTTCAGTTCCGGAAAAGATCAATCCCGAGAAATCCAGGAACAAGAACCCAGGTCAAATGCAACACAAGATGAAATTTCCAATTCCAAAGTACACTCAAGGGACCACTGTTTGGAAAATGCTGAGGTGGCGCCCTTCTAGAAGATGCCTTATTGGAGTCCTAGTTAGCATGGGGCGCCCTAATACATGTGTCACGTTCTCATTGGCCAGTATGTTGGTGATCTCACCTACCTCCTCTTTAGGGTTTTGTTTGACTTGATCTGGGCTTGTGATTCCTAGGAATCAATCTTGCCCCTTAATTGTATTTGTGGAAGCCTATATAAAGGCTCATTCGCCTCATTTTTCAAGGAGGGAGAGAACAAAAAGAATAGGAGAGGGGAACAAGAGTAATAACTGCTGTAGTATTTCTCCATTTGTGAGCAAGAAACTTTGAGGTATTAGTAGAATTGTTGCAAAAGGACATTTTCAAATCAATACATGAGCATTTGTCATGTCCCCATATTAAGGCATTGTTTAAATTAAAGATTTAAACGCCATGATAAAGGTGAAGAAGTCGTTTCCGTCAAATATAGTGTTGTCATCATCAATCGTGTATATAAACAATAATATTAATAATATTATTTTATAAATATTTTATATTTATCATATTTGTAAAATGATAATATAAATACAAAAATAATATTATCAATATTGATATTATTATTATAATTACAAAATAATATATTAATAAATATATTTATATATTTATAATTATTATAAATATATAAATAAGTATAAATATAAATAAGAAATATTATTATAATCATTTATTATAATAATATAATAAATTGAATAATAAATATATTATAGATGATTATAAATTATAATAATATAATATAATATTATTATAAATATAATTATCAAAATAATATAAATATTATATATTATTGTTATTATTATATAATAACATAATTATCAAATATTATTACAACTATGAGTATAAATACAAATACTAAATATCATTATTATAATAATAAGGAAGCAAGTATTAAAAAAGCCATATAATCTTAATAAGACAAATCTGTCTTATCTATGGAAGTCACTCATACAAGACTACAATGACTAAGAGTCATCGATTCCAAAAAGAGATAAGTATTTGCCTAAGAAGCAAGTATTAATTGACAGCGATTTATAATTAGTAAATAAAAGCCAGTGATTATTGATAAAGCCAAAACTTATATGAAAGCAGCGATCATTCTTCAAGGGACACGATCACTATGAGGAGTGATGTCTCTTACAAGAAAGAGATCCTTCAAAGGTACAAATGGTAATCGTTGGGCAGCATAAAGAGACCATCTCATGAATTATTGAATATTGGATCATATCAAAGAGAACTCCATCAACAACAGCCCAGGAAATAAAAAGATTATATATCAGCATCGAAGGGAAAAAGAAAAGAACTCAGTAAAATATATATTTCTGAACTGCAGCAAAGGCATTAAAAATAATATCGATCATAACAAGGAAGACATATCTGAATAATAAGGTACGGACGTAGCAGCAACAAGAAATTCTGATCTCTTCAAAGCATCAATTCAAACATCAGATATTATCATTAATTCACATAAGAACATCTTCCAAGGCTGCAATCCATTTTACATCAGCAAGTAAGCATCTTCAAATTATTCTTATTCTCTTTGCCCAATCGGCTGCCGTACTAGCACAGGTATGAAGGAAATGACATTCCTATTCATTCTTGATAACATTCATTATGTAGACAGTCATATGCATTTGCTCATGACAATGTGTTTGCATCGATTATGATAACTCTAAGTAATGAACAGTCATATGCTTGCTCTCATAAATGTATCGATTATGATAACTCTGATTTATGAGTAGCGATCATATGCTTGTTCTCATATATGTACTCATCATGATAACTTTGATTTATGCACAGCCATTCTTAGTAATGCAATGTATACATTTCATTATCCATGATGATATAATCATCATGAATAATGAAATATAGACAGTCATAGAGAATGATCATTTATAATATATCTAGTATGCAATAACTCAAATGATATATCTTGTATAATGCTATGTGATTTACCAACCTCATATGAGAGGTGAAAGGAAAAGTACCAAGAGGCCACATGGGTAATATTAAGGCCTTTGTCACATGAGGTATAAGGTACCCATGATGCAAAGGATGTTTATCACATAGAGGCCTTGTCACATGAGGTATAAGGTACCCATAGTGTAAGGATAGTGATGTATAGGCCTTGGTTACTTGATGCAAGGCATCATAAGAGTACCAAGAGTCTCATAGAGGCCTTGACTCTAAGGTATTAAGGATACCATATTGAGTCTAAGGATAAAGACATTAGAGCCCCATAGTGGATAACGGTAACTCTCCTCTAATCTCCCATAGGTTGTTAACAAATGACATATGAATAGATAAATAGATTGCAATGTATATTGATGAAAATCATAGATCATGTGAAATTCATGATAAGAATATGCAAGGCATATTGATAATGATCATGAAAGTAACATGTGAAATGTTAATGATATGCAAGGCATATGAATAATGATCATAAGATTAACTCGTGAAATGTGAATGAAAGATAATGGGCATTGAAAGCAATCATAAGATTAGCAATAATGATATGCATTGAAAGTAGCTATGGATTCATAATAGTGATATGCATAGAAAATGATCATAGATGAATAATAGTGATTTACATAGTAATATGTATTGATAGAAATCAATGATGAACTAAGTTATGGATTGACAATTAATCATAGAAATGATAAAGCAATGTTCTATGTGTGAATTATATATATATTGGCTTTAAATGAAAATAGACTAATGTTCTTTTGTTGCAAGTTGAAATTTGTGAACAAGGAAAAAAAGAATTCTGATTTGTGACAAGGGGACATTACAGCATTGAAGTTTGGTGTTTGTAGTATTCTTTGGAATGTTGGCATGGTTCTCCAATTTCCCCAAAGCAAATCAAAAGCTCCATTGTTGCAGATTTGTTTTCTTAATTTCAGTTTAATTTTCAGTTTTCATTAATTAGATTGGTGGAAGATATTGCCATTGATGAATGTTGAAACCCCTTATGTTCATACCATTAGTGATTTGTGGCTTGCAAGTTGCAGTGCATGGTTAGTCTGAACTCTTTAAAAGCTTAACTTCGATTGCTTGTTGCATAATACATGTCTATGTTCTATGTATGAGTGATCTGAAAATCATCATAAACACCTTAGAAGATTGCATCATCTTTGTGTAGTTGTTGTCTCAAGGGGAAACAAAGCATGGTTGTGGTTTCACTAAGTCAATAGCATTCTTTGCATCAAAGTAGATTTCTAAACCCTTTCTCCTTTTGCCTTTTCATTTAAGTTTGTTGTAAGGAGCTCTACTCACTCACAAATCCGAGGAGTAATGAATTTTATCCATGTCCATGATGAAGGAGCAATTTAGCATAAGTCCCTTTGTGATTACTAGCATGATCACATCATTCCACTGAGTCTATCCCTGTACACATCAAGACCTGACATTCAAGGCACCTTGGAGTAGTCTCACTCGATCACATAGTTCAACGTTTGAGATGCTTTGTTCAAGAGAGGATATAGCACTTAGTGTTTCATTCTAAATGTTGTTGCTGTCATAAAACAAACATCAACACACCTCTCCTTAAATGTTTTGAAGTTAAACTTCGACATTTCCTCTCCGATAGACTTGGCATCAACAGCGGACTTGCATTTGTAGATGCCTAGTTGGATAGGGAAACCAACTCCATGCTTATGCCGACTGCGCAACAAAGAATGAACCTCGGAGCTTTGGCAAAGGTATTCCATAAAAACCACCTCATCGGAAGGGTACTTGGGAAGCATGTATGGGTATGATGCAAAACCATACACTTGGATGTATGAAAAAGTAGGAAACTAAATGAACCAATCGGCCCAATCCGAGATAACAACCCTTGCCTCCTCAGAAATGCGCACATGCATCTGGTTGTCCATGTCACGCACCATATGCATAAGGAATGCATCGTTGACCCTGCAGAAATGCCTCTGTGACTCTAAAAACTCCAACTGCGGAAAATGCCTGTATATCCTTGTATTCTGCATAGAGCCAATGAAGTTTAGCCCTATGAAGTTGCCATGCCGCGCCACCATGTAGACCAAGAAAGACATCATCCTGAATTCGTGAGTTTGAGGAAACTCCACGATTTGCTTGTGAATGCAATTACTAATGAGAGGCCTAATCGTAATTCTCACTGCCATTGCTAATGTTGTTGATGATGTAGGACATCCATGACATGAAACTCTGTGCCTCGGCTTGCCCTATGATGCGATTCAGCAATGTGATCATAACGGCATACTCATCCTTGAATTCGCCACGGCCTACATTCTTTGGAAGCATGGTCCTCTTTTCTTTTAGCCACTTCTTGGCCCCCTGTTTCTAACAATTGTCAACATGACTATTCCATACTCTTTCGCACTCTTCAGGATCTACATCAAGGGATTCTTCGAATGGCGGAATAGAGAAAGCAAACTTGATGTCGTCGGACTTGACGCTACCCAAAACTCGCCCATCAACCACTCGAATTTCCCATGTCTCAGGGTCGTAATGCTTAATGCAAGCAAGTACGAACTCTAGGCATTGAATCAAGATGGGAAATAAGCCGGCTTGAACAAGCCCGGAATAAATCAAGTTTTTGGCCGTAGTGCTTCCAGCTCTCATCATGGAGTCCAAGTCAAAACCCTCTGTGGCAACTTTGCATAAATCTGTCTCTCTAACCTTGGGATACTCGTGGATGTGTGCCGATTTGACCTCCATAGTGATAGATGAGTATTGCATTTTGAAATTTGAGCTTGTAGAAGACTTCTATATCGCTGTCCCACACTTTTTAATGAAAATCAGACCTCTTTTGCCCGCTCTACTGAAAAATCAGACTTAAATCTTCACTGTCCCAGTCAGAAATTTCAAGAAAAATGGATATTTTGCTTTGAAAAATCAAATTTCTGAGTTTTTCCTTCTATCTTTGCCTTCGAAAATCGATGCAAAAATCAATTTTATGAGTTTTTAAGTGCTGGATAAGCACAAAATCATAAAAATTGATGCTCCTTTCCCAAGAATTTGACCTTGGACAATGCTGGACCTGCACAAAATGGAAGAAAAATTCCCCTTCTATATCTGATTTTGGCTTCTATACTGCTGCTAAAATGGATTTTTCCCCTTGTATGCTGCTGGACCTGCACAAAGCAATGGTCTCCTTGGCAAAATGCCTTCAAATTTGCCTTCTATATGCTTCACAATGACCAAATCTGC
This sequence comes from Cunninghamia lanceolata, assembly GCA_027924645.1. NCBI lineage: Eukaryota > Viridiplantae > Streptophyta > Pinopsida > Cupressales > Cupressaceae > Cunninghamia > Cunninghamia lanceolata. The sequence continues at coordinate 2,198,277 of BSBN01000529.1, forward strand.
CTTCAACCTGTTTATTCCTGCCCTTTAGACTACAAAATCATGAACTTTCATGTGAAGAATGAACAAAATTCTCCCTTAAATAGGCAGTGCTGCCTTATTGCCTCCTCAATCTGGTTTTTTTTTTATAAAAATAGAGGTGCTTTTTTCTAAGTTTGATCATGCAAGAAGCTTTGGAGTTTTGAATTGTTTTAAATAGCCTTTCAAAGCATGCAAAGAGGTGTGATCCCTCAAATAGGGGTTGGCTGGCTTTTGAAAATAGAAATGTTTTATTTTTTAAAGCACAAAAAGCAGGGTTTAAGGAGGACGCGTCCTCATACAGGTGGACGCTCCTTTAGAGAGGCGGACGAGCCTTCCTCTAGGCGTGTCGTCTATGTGAGGTGCGCACTGAGTGCCATCCTTTGAAACATCGCACGCCTGCATACTTAGAGTCCAAACTTCATCTCCGACGCGTGTGATCTAGGCAAAGCGCGTCTATTTTCAACGGTGTGCGCTTTTGGATGCACTTTGCATGTTACAAGTGTGCCTTTCAATTGCTTTGGTGTGCCATGACTACCTTCGACGCGTCTAGCTTATCCAAAGTGTGCTTTGCCTAATATAAGTGCTTCTTTTCATCCTCAAGGCGCCTTTCAATCTCTTTTCTCCATTTGAACGCCTTCCTCTAGTTTGAAGCATGCTTTGCGCAGTTTAGACACACTTTTTTTACTTTCATAGCAAAGCATTGGCGAACCTTGCTCTAAAGAGGCGCACCTTGTGTCCTTGTGGCACTTCAACTCAATCTTTGACGCATTTTTTCAAATTCCCTCAAGTTGGTGCGCCTATCATATGGCAGACGCACCTTAGACCAGGCATGTGCGCTTCAGACCAGGCGCGCTTCATTTGTACAGGTGGACACTCCTTTAGAGAGGCAGACGAGCCTTCCTCTAGGCGTGTCGTCTATGTGAGGTGCGCACTGAGTGCCATCCTTTGAAACATCGCACACCTGCATACTTAGAGTCCAAACTTCATCTCCGATGCGTGTGATCTAGGCAAAGCGCATCTATTTTCAACGGTGTGCGCTTTTGGATGCACTTTGCATGTTACAAGTGTGCCTTTCAATTGCTTTGGTGTGCCATGACTACCTTCGACGCGTCTAGCTTATCCAAAGCGTGCTTTGCCTAATATAAGTGCTTCTTTTCATCCTCAAGGCGCCTTTCAATCTCTTTTCTCCGTTTGAACGCCTTCCTCTAGTTTGAAGCGCGCTTTGTGCAATTTAGACACTTTTTTTACTTTCATAGCAAAGCATTGGCGAACCTTGCTCTAAAGAGGCGCACCTTGTGTCCTTGTGGCACTTCAACTTAATGACGCATTTTTTCAAATTCCCTCAAGTTGGTGTGCCTATCATATGGCAGACACACCTTAGACCAGGCATGTGCGCCTCAAACCAGGCGCGCTTCATTTGTATACTTTAGCTCTTTTTTTAAATGTGATCTTCAACTTTGACATGGTGCTCCTTCCTTCTTTGCAGCGCACTTTTAGATGCTTTGATGTGCCAATCTGGGGTATTAGGCGTCCTTCGTGAATCGGAGAAGCGTTTGGATAGGGGATTGTCATGTTCCTAACTCAGATCTGCCCTAAAATTCTGCAATTTAAGATTATGAATTTCTGCCCTGATTTTCTGCACTTCTGTTTTCTGCTCAAAACCCTAATTTCTGATATTCATTTTCTGCTCTAAAACAAATTATTACAGCGAACATAAACATGCCCAAACATGACAAATAATGATGGCAAATAATACTACAAGTTGATTCTCATCACAAGCATGAATTCCACCATGTAATACACAATGTAGGACAACCAATTGCAACAACCAAGTCTGATTTTCTGAATATAACCCTGCTGCTACAAGCTGAAAGTTCTGATCTGATTTTTATAATAGAATCTAGGGCAAAACAAGGCCCAGATTTCTGCACCATAAAATCAGACCAATATAATATGTTGGTACATACCAATTTACATACAAAATAGAAGGCAAATGATCATCCCTAGCTGAGCGAATGTTTCAAGGTGGTTTGTTGGCCTCCACAGATGTTTCGCTGCCCTTGAACTCCAGTTTGCTGCCCTCTGTATTGGTTTGCTGCCCTCTGCTGCCTCCTTATACTAGTTCGCTACCTTCTAGAGTGATTTGCTGCTCCTTCAATGACTGAGTTTATGCCTTATACTAGCTGCTACAGCTCTGAATTATGATCTTCAATATTGCTCCAGGTCTGATGTAGTGAGTGCTGATGCTTCTCCAAGCTGATTGCACAATCTGCTCAATACAATGCTTCTTCAAAGCTGATCTGCTTTAAAGCTCCACGGATGGGGTCATCTCCATCATTCTTGAGGGGCCATCTCCTCAAGTAGACTAAGGGTTTTAATCCTTAAACTGAACTGTAGAAATCAGATTCACATTGAGTGGATGAGATGCCAAATTGATGCCTTCAAACTCCTATTTATACAAGTATTTGAAATCTTCTAGACCTTTCTAAGTTTGGCGCCCAAGGTCTCATAAGGAAGTCGGCCTTCATTTCCTTCTTTTTTCTTCTTTTTGAAATGCACATTTTCCTTAATGAGGTCGGCCCTTGAAGTAGGTCAGCCCCAGAACCATGTCTCCAAGTCGGCTATCATAGGGAATTGCATAGGAATAGGTCCAAGTCGGCCTCTCAAGCATATGAAACCCAAAAGATCATTTGTGAAGTCGGCCAAAGAAGAGAAAATGAAGACTTGACAAAGCCCAATCAATGGTATATGCATAGAGAAGAGTTTCATACACAAGTCGGCCTTAAGGGTCATGATGAGCTCAAGGATCCTCTCCCAAGTAATCTCGATGATCAATCTCCAAAGTGTCAGAGGAAAAGGAATGCAAGGCATCCGAGTGATGAAGTCCAAGTGCCAATATGAATCCATATGAAAGCTCCAGTTGCAACGGATCATCATAATCCAAGTATCCATGAACGAGTATCCAGAAGTGAAATGAGAGCCCCAATGTGAAATCCAACCTCTCTCCAAAACCCCAAGTGCAACCATGTATAAGATGATGACTGCTTCAGAAAAAGGGACATGACAGGGATAGAGTACCTCAAAAACATGATTGTGTTTTGAGGGAAGAGCCTTTGGATGGCGCGCCTTGATCCTAGACGATGCGTTTTGATCACCTTTAGGCGAGCACTCCGCTTTCCTGACACATCGTCTTTGCGTGCTTAATTGCTCCATGGACCTACGAGGTTAGTGAAAAAAGACAATATGCAGATCAAGAAGGTGATAAGGGCAAATGACCACCAAGGCATTAGTTGAGCAGTAAGGATGCATAGGTGAAAAACACAGGTGAAAATTTTGGCATGGGTACAACAGTAATATGTCATGGGTAGGCCATAGGCCATCTACTGATGTTGTTGCATACTATTCTTGAAGCATTCTAATATATAAATCATACTCAAAAATATTGTATGAAACTAATTGCCAAAATTACAAAGTGTAGGCATTACTAATTGGTAAAGTTTTAATTTGCACCTTTCAGTGTGACATAAAACAATATAGATTTGCAGTAAAAACACTCTTCATATTAAAAGGGGAAGCTCCCTGTAACAAAGATAATAACCTAAAACCCTAATCTAAACAATGTTACTTGCTTAGAATTTGTATAGGTGTGTTTTCTAGTGTGGTTCATGCATAGAAAACAAAGCTAAAGGTTTCTTTAAGCAAGAAATACAAAAAAACTTAAAATAAAAATTTATCTTTTTGTTCTTAAGATAGGGCAAAAGGCTAATACACACTTATACTCAAGGTGAAAGTTTTGTTATGTTTTTTGACTGAAAGTAAATCCTACAACTGTCACACTTACACTATTCAACAAAAGGCAAAGATTGAGCAATGCAACTACACATAAAGCTAGGATTGAATTAAACAACAAGAAAGACTCGGTAAACTAGAAGAGGAGACTGACATACAAAGCTACAAGACCCACTTCACTATTATCTACAATACAAAGGTTGCAATTAACAGTACAACACTTCCATTCACTTCATCTACAGATGCATCAGATATTATGAGCTAAAACAATACTTGTATTCAAAGCTACAACTACCAACTCCACCTACTGCAATACAAAGCTTCCAATAAATGTTAAGCAATATTCAACTCATCAAAGTACAATAACACATTAGAACATAGAATGTTTCAACAGCAAATTGAGCAGCAAAATAGGCATACTAAATTCTATTGAATATTAAATTAAGTGCAAATGGCACTTCTTTATAAGTGTTGCAATGCTTTGCGAGAAAAAAAATGAAAAGCTAACACATACTTCTACACTATGAATAGTTCAATTCGACACAAAGCAAGCTTAATATGTAATTCTTTCCACAAATTCTAAACCCTAAATCAATAAATCTTCAAATATATTTCACATAAAGATAATTTTATCAACTAAAAATAGACCTTCTAGAAAGTTATCTAAAAATAGCCGACCTATAAATAGCTCCTAAAAGTAGACTTCTCAGGATATGCTAAGAAAATGATGAACAAAAATAGCACAAGCTAAAGTTAGCCAATACCAACAGTTGGCTCCTAGCAATGATTCTAGTGAAGCTTTTCTCTGTTTTGACCATGACAATCCCTTGAAGAAACCCTAAAAATCTAACAATTCACCAATCAATCTTGGTGACTCAAATCTGAAAACCCTTGTCTATTGATTTTTTAACAAACTCTAGCTGAAATATAGAACTTTGAATAACCCTAGAGCATATGATGTTATATATGATAACATCTTGTTTTTGATCAATCAAAGACTTGCTGAAATCATGACAAAATCTCAACCAGCTCTGGAAATGATTGCAAAATTGATATATTTGTCATATTTGAAACCCAAACAGCCATAAAAATACAACAGTGGTATGTTCAATGATGAAGATCTCCAAACCCTCTTGTTCTTATTACAAAACTCTAGGGCAAGAAATCTGAGTGTGACTAGTTGCTGAAACCTTTGGAAATCTGTTGAGAGTCACTTCTGAACTCACTGAATAATGACTGATCCTTATATAACTTCAAAGAGGTAACAGCCAATTGTTTAGATTATGATAAGGACTCAAACTCAATCAAAACCCGAAGTGTTCTGTATAAACATGTGAAAATCTGGGTTCAGTGATGTAACACTCATGCTGAAATCAGACCTTTTTGACTATCACTGCTGAAAGTTATCGAATATCAATGAAGCCTGCCATACTGTGCTGCTGAATGCTTCTTTGAATGACAAGGATAACTGCTGATATAATGATGACTTACTGCTGATCAGAAGTATGAAGTGATGAATGAAGATAGAGATCTATATAAATGCACAAAACCCCTGCTATTTCAAACTTCAAGCACCTAAACATAGGATACTTTTATGCCCTTGATCATTTAATAAGCATTGGCAAACCTCTATTCATAGCTGATCTGTTCTATTTTCAAAAATTGTGTCCATTCATGGAAAGGCATGCCTATATATATATAGAGCAATGGATGAACTAAGGAGCAAAAACAGTCGACCCTTTTCACTGTAGCATGCCTATACATATGCTTGAATGAGTTTCAACTTCACCAAACCTAGTTGGCCTTAATTGGCATGCGCTTAGCATATACTCATAGATTTTTCCTTGTGAAATTTGCACCTCTAGTATACGGTGTGTGCCAATCAATAGACTTGCATTTTTTTGCAATTTGAAACACGTTCTTCCCTTTGTATGTTGTGTGCACCTAAATACAGTGAAAGCAATTTTTTAAAACCCTAAAACATGCTTGCCTTCAAACTAGTGCATGTCCATCTACAACCCTCATAGATTTTGCTTTTTTAAATCTTGAACACCTACTTCTATGCCTACAAGCAAGTGCTTGTGTAAACATTTACAAACTTTGTTAAGAGAAAAACCTATGTATCCTTCTATTCTGCATGCACCCAACAAGGTATTTGCAACCTTTTTTTTTTAATATATTTCTAATAGTCTACAAATATTAGCTCAAACAAGCAGCTAAGACAACTAATACAGATACTTAGCTCCTTAAAAGCAATACCATACTTAGCTCCTTAAGAGCAAGAACTTAGAAATTACTCCTAGAAGTCAAACAGTGGAAGACCAAGAGTCACCACCTAGAATTTCGCCTTAGATGTCACTTTGAGAATTTGAACTTGGGTCTCTAAAATGAGAACCCAATGCTTTAACCACTTGATCTCAACCCCTTGGATAGGTATTTGCAATTTTTCAACATAAGCAAAACTTGTTTTGGAAATCCGTGGCACACAACTGTGTATAATGGTTGTATCTTTGTTTGAAACTGTGTTTCCATGCAATATGACACATGCCTCATTCCCTTGACTGCAACAGCCCACTCTGATGATCTATGATTCTTTCTGATTTATCACTTAAGGCAAAGTTTAGCACTATTGTGTATAAGCGCACTTCACTAGTCAACAAACCTTGACATTCCTTCTCTTGGTTCCTTTGACATTCCTTCTCTTGGTTCTTTTGTCTTGAAAAATGATCACCTTGCCCTGATGAATCTGCATAAACAAACCTTGTCACGACCCACCTCCTCCAGTCTGCAATTTTACCTAGTCAAATTCATAAAATAATAACTATACTAGAAAAATAATAATTGAGGGAAGTAAAATAATAATGGTTCTCATGTCTTCAATTCTCCATGATGCCTACCACATGGATTTTTAGAATAAGGGAAGAGATTGCTATTAATAAACCTGATTTCTAGCTTAAATTTTGGGACTGTCGACTACGGAATGGGATTGTTACATTTACCATAGGCATTTAGTCTCCCATTAGAAATTCAAATTTGATATTTAATCTAGTGAATACTTTGTTCTTTGTCTCCTAAGTCAATATATAGGCGAGTCTACATTGTTATTGATAATATGTGTTACTGGTAAATATATTCAATATTTTATAGGATATATACATATATCTAAATAATTTTTGTTTGGGTATGTCCAATTTCTTTCTAAAGAGCTCAATATGTTTTGGTTTGTTTTGACTAATGAGGTTTTATGGCATATCTGGAAAGCCAGGAATGATGAGGCTTTTCAGAGCAAAAGAAAGCATCTTACTGATTCATTTTACGAACTCACCATTTTCTATATCTTAATGCAGGTTTCTATGATTCTTGAAATACCAAAAGACAGGTTTATGATCCTGCTGGAGGAACGACTCACCTTGGTGTATAAAAAAGAAATTCAATGTGCTCATTTCTAGCCGCACAATAGAAGCAAACTTAATGAAAAAGAGTTGCAGATCCAAAGGGAATATATGGAAAAACATAACATCAGCAGACCTGAGAAAGTTGCAAAGAGTAACTGTGCTAACAAGGAAAGATATGAACCTATGATCAAAGATCTAGAAACTAGTGACACAGCTGATCCTGTGATTGGTACATTTGAGTTTATTATATATGAGAATAGCAGCAATCAAAAGTGCTGCTAGGAGTAACTCTTTTTGTCATTACTGGTGTTAAAGACTCTACTTGAACTTTGATGTTGTTTTTTGACAGATTTAACTATTAGCGTAGGTGTTCTTGACTATTTTCTGTGTGGGCTTTATTGTGGATCTTTACTAGTGGATTTGGTGATTTTTTCACCATAAATTGTGCATGTTCTTTTGGTATTTTTTGGTATAAGATCTCTAATATAAAATATATATATTAAAAAATATATATATCTAAATAATTTTGAATAAATAATAATAGAGAATTTATTATTTAAATAGTTAGAATTAAATTAAATGAAATTAAGTTAGACGATAATAGGAATCTGTGTGGATTGGATCGAGTGCATGATGAAAAGAATAGAGGCATGATAAGAAAATGTAACGAGGGGGTAGTTATAAAAATTGTCTCAACTTTCCTTCTTCCTCTCATTTTTGTTTTCCAAGTTTCAATTTCTCTTGGAAATGAGGGGACTATTTTTATAAAAAAACCAATTGTTAGAGAAGGTGGTGTTTCTTTTAGAAAAAAACAGGGAAGTAGTTGAGGAAGAAACTTGAATATCAATTAGTTATGGATCACTGAGCGTGATCCAAAACGTTGAAGCAAAGAAACACACACAGTTTAATCCAGAAGCACTTCTTTGTATCTATTATGGACTATGGAAAACTCATGCCCACTATTCCTCACCTACCTCAGGTTCTATACCATGAAATATTCGGGGTGGCCCAAGGCTTCCAGAGAGTGCACACAAAAGCATGGTAATTTGAGTATCAATCGGATCCAAATCCATGGCCACTGCAACTCACTTTCTCTTATGTTGCGATGATAGCAGATATAGAAGCCTAGGTGGGTGCTAGTGTGGATACCCATTTGTGTCAGGGGTCCAAGAGAGCAATGCAAAGATGGATGTGTCTTTAAGTTCACAGAAGGATTTCAAAGTCCTCACTTGAAATATTGTTGGCATTTCAATTCGCACCTCTGGAATGTGAGTTGGAAATGGACAGCTATGCACAGATAAACTGCTCTTCTATTATGAGGGGAAGTTCCCTTTTTGTTGATGTTTGCTTAAAAGATAAATAAATTAAATTTTGCCTATATTTTTGCTTCTCAGCTGCGAGCACAAGGTTATAAAACTCTATCGCTGCAGCAGAGGTTTTTCTTTTTAACTTCTAACTACAACTAGGCCTAAACTAAATGACGCTTTTGATCACTGAAGTAAATTCAGAGCATAGGAATCAAAAGTTAACAGAGAATGATTTGTTTTAACATAAAAGCTCAAATAAACTTCTTCCAAATCACATCAGAACTCATTGTACTTTTAAGATGAAAACTAAAAGTAAGATTACGCCACACATCTGACGAAAAAACTAGATGATCATGAGACAGAGAATCAAAGCAAATGGCAGGCATGAGATTTCTATTCCCAATATCATAAAGTTATTACAACTCTAGGACAACAATATTGTAGCAAAAGGCAGGCATACAATATGCAATCAAACACTGGAAAACATATATCACAAAATGAACAAGCACTTGAAATAACAATTTCTGCAGACTAGAATAGGCACAGCAAATTTTGCTATCACAATTACCATTACTTACAATGGGCAAGGCTACCCTTATTTATACTAAATCAAAGGAGTAGGGAACCCTAAAATCTCCTTGATTTTATCTAACTAACTTGCCAACTCGCAAGCTTTATTTCTATTCTAAGACAAAGATTACAACTAACAATTGCTTTAAAACAATTTGCTTTAAAGCAAAGAAAGCTCCAACTATTACAAAGTGATTTTTACTATTTTAAGGATGGATAAGCTTTGGATGAAAGCAAATGCTTTAAAACAAAAAGCATTGAGTTAAAACTACTTTCTTTTGAGTCACATTCCCATCTTTATTGTTGCCTTATTGGTGACATCATCCACTGGTATTTTGGGAAATAATATCTTCTAAAAAGCAGATTTCGAGAGAAAAAGATGGCACATGGGTTTTGTAGACCATTCCATTCTGAAGCAACCCAGATCATCGGATTTTGAAAAAGCAGAGGATTTCCGGAAAAAGCAGCAAAAAAGCAGATTTTCGGAAAAATAAAATTTTCCAATCTTTAAGAGGACAAAATTCCAGATGAACCCATTTCGATGAAAATTGAAAAAGCTTCGGCCCTGTTTCTGAAAAACGATCCCCTAGAAAGATGGACCTCGAAAAAGCATACCTTTGTGCTTCCCAATCCCGAAACTATGAAGAACACTGAAAAAACACTCCGTTTGGGTTCTCAAATCTTCATGAGAAGAAAAAGATGCTTTCTTCCTCTAGATGCAACCTGCAAAAATAATGAATGATGGAGGCCAAAAGCTTGCTTTTTTTTTATAGAGTTTAGGGCAAAAAAGCTACTTCTTTATGAAAGCATAAAACTTGAAGCTTGTCCGTGAAGAAAACAACTTTTAAAGCACAAATACAAGTAGATATACTCGAATAAGAAAAATCCCTATTTTATAGCTGTCTATGGCTTCATGTGTGAGATGATTAAAAATATCTTTTTTGATGATGTCATCAAACACGCGAGATTGCAAAAGTGTTAGCCAAATTTTCATTCGTTTTGAAACTTTTTGCACTCATTTCGACTCCGGCATAGACTGCCTCTGACTTCAACAAGATGGCAAACTATCACCATTGACAGAAAAAGCTGACTGATCATGGCATCTTGAAATTTTACCAATTCTAATTTGACCCCCAGTCTAAAACTGACATTCTGACGACGTTTGACTACAAATTTGACTTCTGGAAACTGTGCACCGAGCAAAGATCAAGAAGCAGTTGCAAGAGATGCTGCCGAAACATTAAAAAAACTAACTCTTTAGATCCCAAGCGCCCCTAGCCTCCAAGGGCGCTTGGAATTTCGTGCCTTAGTCATTTTTTGTGATATTTTAACTTTTTCAATTTTCCGTTTTTCGCGCACGTTCTGGTGACTTGGGACCCAGTTTAGATGTCGAATCTCGCCTATCGAAGTAAAACTGAGACTGATGATCTGGCAGGTAGGCAAGCCTAATGAAAACTGAACTGATTGTACCCTCTGTTTGCCTCAAAAATTGAGCCGAATTGGTTTTCTGCGAATCTGACCAAGCTAATGGAAGAGGATTTGTAGGTTCTCCGAAAAATCTCGAAAATATTCTAAGTCTGGTGAGTTTGGGCGCCCCCAGCTTCCTGGGGTGCCTAGAATTTCATGCCTCAGAATTTTTTTTGAAAATTTTAATTTTTATTTCATTTCTCGGTTTTCGTGCCGACAACTGCTGTTTGATCTTCGTTTCTGGTCGTTTCGCTGACTACTGAAGCAGGATGGAAGGTGATCTGAGTAGTCTGAACATACCTGAGATGAATTTCCATCTTTTACGAGCCTTTCGATTGAGTTTGACTGATTTTGACCACCCGAAATCGAGCTGACGAAGACTTTTTGACGTTTCTAGAAAAACATGAAAAAATTCTGACACTGAAAAAGATGTGCGCCCCCAGCCTCCAGGGGCACCTGAAAATCTATGCCTTAGTCAAATTTCATGATTTTCAACTTTTGCTTGCAATTTACCTCATTTCCTGTGCTAACAGCTGCTTCCTTGTCACTAATTTCGATGATTTGTCGGACAATTGCCACTGGATGAAGGATAGACTAGATATCCTAGGTATATCCGACGTGATTCCCAGCTTTTCAGGCCCTGTTGACCAACATGACTGCTTTTCTTCACCCTGAAATTCGCTGACCAAGGCATTTTCAACATTTTCTCGAAAAACACAAAAATTCTAAGTCTGCCAAGGTTGGGCGCCCCCAACATCCAGGGGCGCCTGGGATTTCCAGCCTTAAGCATTTTGAGGAATTTTTATCTTTTCTTCACTTCCGGATTCATCACACTCCGTTCTCTGTTTCTCGTCAGTTGACGGCTATTTGACTTTTCTATGTTATCTGAACAGCCCAGAAAACTTGAAACTGATCCCTGGCAGATGAATCTTCCTCATTAATGGCCTCGGAGCTCATGCTTTGCCATCTGAAAAAGCAGAATTGACCCAGTAGAGAAAACTCGATCTTTTGCAGATTTCGTCTAAACCACCTTAATCGTGAAGCAATATTAGCCATCAGAATCAGGTAGGACTCCTGAATCAGAAATTCTATTTTTAGAAACTTTCTATTTTTAGAAAATTTTGCTAGCATTCGTATCTCAAGAAACCTAGAAAACCTAATTTGACGTCTATTTTTAGAAACTTTCTAAAAATAGAAAATTTCTATTTTTAGAAATTTTGACTTTTTGATGACAAATTTTCTAGACTTACAAAATGCCTTAATGAAGCAAAAAAAAATTTATTGGGTAAAACAATTGGCTCTGTCTGGGGACCATGTCGGATACTTACGACATAGGAGAACCGAGAATCTCTAGACTTTCTATCTTACACCAATGTCCTATCAGTTGGGCAATAGAGTCAGGACGTTTTCCTAATCACCTAGAACAAGACTTTCTTCCTAAAATCACCTAGGACCGGACTTCCTAAAATCACCTAAGAGATGGAACTTCCCGAACACACAAAAAACACGATTGTCACATTACGGAAAGGGAAACACATTACAACATAAGACACATTACGGAAAGGGGAAACACATCACAACACAAGACACACACACAAACGCTCTTTTGAGCGAGGACAAGAAGAACAAGAATTGTTACACAAAACCATCAACTGGTTCAGAAAAAATAAGAGCCTTTTCTCCTAAGCTATGAGATTTGTCTTGACAACACATAGCTTTTCTTTCTCTGCAACATCTCCTCAAAGAGCCACGATTCAGGCGGGTAGTCACATTCAGGCCATGAGAAGTTCATGAGCAACTGGTTGATACGCCAGAGATCAGGTGGAGCATCTTCCTCTAAAGTAAGCAAGCTCTGTAATAGATGAAGGTACAAAACCTCTTTTTGAAGATATGGAGCAAGGTCTTGTGGCCAAAGTATGCTTGTGGGTATGGTAGTTACCACATATTGAACTTGACGTTCGTTTATGTCTTCAACAAACGCAACCTTGAACTCAGTCAATGTATCATCCTCTAAAAATGGTCTAAGCTGCTCGTACAGAATGTTCATCAATGGTTCTTGACTTATTGGATCCACAACTGTTGTCATCCATTTATCTAGTGATTTAGGTACTTCTTCACCCTCATTGGTCATGTTTTCGTCTATCCAATTTTCAGAATATGAATGTGATGAATTATCAAGATCTGAATCTTCGAGCTCCTGATCATTATCAAAGTACACTTGATGGATAACATCTTCACCTAGTAGTTCACTTTGCCATCCATTATTTTGAGTCTCGTCAACCTGCATAAAGCAATCTTCTTCAATGCGGATATCTGGTAGCATCTCATTTTCAGCAGCCATGTTCCTTTCTTCTTCTGATAGGTAAGCAGGATCAAAGACAAATTCTTCTAAGCTTTGTGTTTCTTCTTCATCTGCTTGATCGATTTCACATACGGCATATCTCACCATACACTTGTCGAGGATTTCTAATTTTTCCATATGATTCTCTTCGGTGACCAAGACTGAATATTCCATGAGCTTTTCTTCTCCACAAATCTCTTCATATGTTGCATTTTGTGTTGATTTTATCATATCTGTGATGTCTCTTTCTTGCACAGGTTCATGGATATCCTCTGAAAGTTTAGCATCATCTTCTTCATTAGTGTGTATGAAAACTTCTTGAGACAAAGATGAAGACGGGCTAAACTGCAAAAGAAAATTTACAGTATCCTCTACTGAAGAATCACTCTCCAAGTGATGCAGAAAACTGTCGAGATCCAATGATGAATCTTCCATATGATCTCCGGTTTTGATAAACTCCTCCAATGATGAATCATCTTCAAAATGAAGATCTTGTTCTTGCTCCAATTGCAATGCTTCTTTGGTCTCTTTTCCTTTGAATGTATCTGACACAGTTTCTTCAAACCAACCTTCAAAAGATGAGAAGAACAAATCGGATTCATTATCATTCTGTGCAGTATATTTAATTTCTTCCTCGTAATTTCGCTCTTGAGAAGATTGTTGTACTTCTCCTTCTTTATAGAAAGTATGCAAGTCGTGTATTTCTTCAGGTTCTTCCATCAACGATCCTTCTCCATATTTGAAGAAATTATGCAAATTGCTTCTGATGAACATTCATGTTCCATATGCAAACACATGATGTCGCTTGAAACAGAGTTAGGAAAATGATCCCTTTTAATATTTGATTCACACTGGGTAAATCCCTTCATAGAGCCGCCATCGGATTCGTCAAAGAGATGCTCAGGATTATCCGAAAATCCTTGATTTTCATTTGATGCTTTTAATATTTGCATGAATCTTCTCATCTCAGGGCAATTTTCTCCATCATGTTGGTTTGTTGTGTGAAACAAGCAGTAGATTTGTATTGCAGAAGACACATTTGCCTCTTGACGCACAGGTGAAGCAGGTTGGTCACTGACATAGTTAATGAAAGAATCTGGTATACTTGAAGGAGATGGAACTTGCCGAAGCGGTACAACATTCAAGGGCACCAGTTGCTTGATTGAATCTCTCTAGATCTTTCCTGAAGTGATCATATGATCTTCCAATTCAATAGCATACTCCTGAGCTTCTTGCAGTTCTGTAGCATGTCTTTGCTTGAGGTAGAAAGAAATTTCTGAAGATTGTGCATTCGTGAAACAACTTAGTAGAATTTCTGAAGAAGGATTCAGGGTGTTCACAACTTTTCCAACCAGACGGTTGAATCTGGCCACGAACTCTCGCATCGGCTCACTTCTGTCTTTCTTGATGTTTGAGAGTTGTGCAAACAAGACATGACTGTATTCTACAGGGTTAAAACGGGCGAGAAATTTCTCCCTCATCAACTCCCAACTTGTGATAGAGTTGGCAACGAGGTGATTAAACCATTCAGCTGCTGAGCTTTGCAATGATTCCACAAACAAACGTACCGCAACATCTTCATGTGCAACGCCAAGAATTCCACAGGAGGTGGTGAAGGCAGAAATGTGCTCATCAGGATGCTGCTTGCCATCACCATGAAACTTCAGAAATCTTTTTCTTGATCCTTCAGGAAGCTCATGATATTCTGCTAGTGCCAAAGGTCCAATGTTGTTACCTCAAGGTAATGGGGGTGGATGCCTCTGATTCAGATTATTGCGATTGTTATTATTTGCATCACCCATTGCTCTAGGCTGGATTACTGGTTCCTCTTGAGGTTCTTCCTGCTTGACTTCAGGAACTAACTAGACTTCAGGAACTATGTTGGATGCTTCTCCAACTTCTGTAGGAACAAGATCTTGGAAGAAAGGATCTGTAGTACCGTCTTTCCCCCTTCTTGTATAAACCCTGTGAACTAGGATTATCTACTACCACGCAGGAGGTGGTAATACCGGTCTTTCGGCTGCAAGATCTGCTTTGTGTTCTTCTTCATCAAGAATAGTAGCCACGTTTCTCCACTGAGCAGGACTTTCCTTTTGCGTAAATATGAAACTTCTTACGCTACTAATGATATCCGTTTGCTCTCCTTCCACACGTACAAGATTTGGTTGAATAGTAGGTGGTGTAAGATTTGGTTGTTGAACTGGAGCAGTAGGACGCTAGATAGTCATTCCCGTGACATAAGCTTAAGCTTACTTGAAGTTTTATGCCTCGTGCCCCACGGTGGACGCTAGAAAACTGTTGGCATTTCAATTCGCACATCTAGAATGCGAGTTGGAAACAGATAGCTATGCACAGATAAATTGCTCTTCTATTATGAGGGGAAGTTCCCTTTTTGCTGATGTTTGCTTAAAAGATAAATAAATTAAATTTTGCCTATCTTTTTGCTTCTCAGCTACGAGCACAAGGTTATAAAACTCTATCGCTGCAGCAGAGGTTTTTCTTTTTAACTTCTAACTACAGCTAGGCCTAAACTAAATGACGCTTTTAATCACCTAAGTAAATTCAGAGCATAGGAATAGAGAATGATTTGTTTTAACATAAAAACTCAAATAAACTTCTTCCAGATCACATCAGAAGACTCGTTGTCCTTTAAGATGAAAACTGAAAGTAAGATTACGCAAGCCACACATCTCACAACAAAACTAGATGATCGTGAGACAGAGAATCAAAGCAAATGGCACGCATGAGATTTCTATTCCCAATATCATAAAGTTATTACAACTCTAGGACAACAATATTGTAGCAAAAGGCAGGCATACAATATGCGATCAAACACTGGAAAACAGATATCACAGAATGAACGAGCACTTGAAATAACAATTTCTGCAGGCTAGAATAGGCACAGCAAATTTTACTATCACAATTACCATTACTTACAATGGGCAAGGCTGCCCTTATTTATACTAAATCAAAGGAGTAGGGAACACTAAAATCTCCTTGATTTTATCTAACTTGCCAACTCGCAAGCTTTTTTTCTATTCTAAGACAAAGATTACAACTAACAACTGCTTTAAAACAATTTGCTTTAAAGCAAAGAAAGCTCCAACTATTACAAAGTGATTTTTTACTATTTTAAGGATGGATAAGCTTTGGATGAAAGCAAATGCTTTAAAACAAAAAGCATTGAGTTAAAGCTACTTTCTTTTGAGACACATTCCCATCTTTATTGCTACCTTATTGGTGACATCATCCACTGGTATTTTGGAAAATAATATATTCTAAAAAGCAGGTTTCGAGAGAAAAAGATGGCACATGGGTTTTGTAGACCATTTCGTTCTGAAGCAACCTAGATCGTCGGATTTTGAAAAAGTAAAGGATTTCCCGAAAAAGTAGCAAAAAAGCAGATTTTCGAAAAATAAAATTTTCCAATCTTCAAGAGGACGAAATTCCAGATGAACCCATTTCAATGAAAATTGAAAAAGCTTCGGCCCTGTTTCTGAAAAACGATCCCCTAGAAAGATGGACATCGAAAAAGCGTGCCTCTATGCTTCCCATTCCTGAAACTATGAAGAACACTAAAAAAGCACTCCATTTGGGTTCTCAAATCTTCATGAGAAGAAAAAGATGTTTTCTTCGTCTAGATGCAACCTGCAAAAATAATAAATGATGGAGGCCAAAAGCTTGTTTTTTTTTTATAGAGCTTAGGACAAAAAAGCTACTTTATTTATGAAAGCATAAAACTTGAAGCTTGTCCGTGAAGAAAGCAACTTTTAAAGCACAAATCCAAGTAGATATACTCAAATAAGAAAAATCCCTATTTTATAACTACCTATGGCTTCATGTGTGAGATGATTAAAAATATCTTCTTTGATGATGTCATCAAACACGCGAGATTGCAAAAGTGTTAGCCAAATTTTCATTCGTTTTGAAACTTTTTGCACTCGTTTTGACTCCGACGTGGACTGCCTCTGACTTCAACAAGATGGCAAACTATCATCATTAACTGAAAAAGCTGACTGATCATGGCATTTTGAAGTTTTATCAATTCTGATTTGACCCCCAGCCTCAAACTGACGTTTTGACGATGTTTGACTGCAAATTTGACTTTTGGAAACTGTCGTGGGACGAAAATCGGGAAGCAACTGCAAGAGATGCTACCGGAACATAAAAAACTAACTCTTTAGATCCCAAGTGCCCCTAGCCTCCAGGGGCGCTTGGAATTTCATGCCTTAGTCATTTTTTGTGATATTTTAACTTTTTCAATTTTTCGTTTTTCACACGTGTTCCGGTGACTGTAGGACCCAGTTCGGATGTCGAATCTCGCCTGCCGAAGCAAAACTGAGACTGATGATCTAGAAAGTAGGCAAGCCTGATGAAAATTGAACTGATTGTACCCTCTGTTTGCCTCGAAAACTGAGCCGAACTAGTTTTCTGCGAATTTGACCGGGCTGACAGAAGAGGATTTGCACGTTCTCTGAAAAATCTCAAAAATATTCTAAGTCTGGTGAGTTTGGGCGCCCCCAGCCTTCTGGGGTGCCCAAAATTTCATGCCTTCGAATTTTTTTTGAAAATTTCAATCTTTATTTCATTTCTCAGTTTTCATGCCGACAGCTGCTATTTGATCTTCGTTTCTGGTCGTTTCGCTGGCTACTAAAGCAGGATGGAAGGTGATTTGAGTAGTCTGAACATACCTAAGATGAATTTCCAGCTTTTACGAGCCTTTCGATTGAGTTTGACTGATTTTGACGACCCAAAATCGGGCTGACGAAGACTTTTTGACGTCTCTTGAAAAATGTGAAAAAAATTCTAACACTGGAAAAGATGTGCGCCCCCAGCCTCCAAGGGCGCCTGAAAATCTATGCCTTCGTCAAATTTCATGATTTTCAACTTTTGCTTGCAATTTACCTCGTTTCCCGCGCCGACAGCTACTTCCCTGTCACTGATTTCGACAATTTGTCAGACAACTGCCACTGGATGAAGGATTGACTGGATATCCTGGGTATATCTGACATGATTCCCAGCTTGTCATGCCCTGTTGACCAACATGACTGCTTTTCTTCACCCTGAAACTGGCTGACAGGTATTTTCAACATTTTCTCGAAAAACACAAAAAAATTCTAAGTCTGCCAAGGTTGGGTGCCCCCAGCCTCTAGGGGTGCCTGGGATTTCTAGACTTAACCATTTTGAGGAATTTTTAACTTTTCTTCACTTCCGGATTCATCACACTCCGTTCTCCGTTTCTCGTCAGTTGACGGCTGCTTGACTTTTCTGTGTTATCTGAACATCCCAAAAAACTTGAAACTGATCCTTGGCAGATGAATCTTCCTCATTAATAGCCTCGGAGCTCATGCTTTGCCATCTGAAAAAGCAGAATTGACCCAGTAGAGAAAACTCGATCTTTTGCAGATTCTGTCTAGACCACCTTGATCGTGAAGCAATATCAGCCAATCAGAATCAGGCAGGATCCCTGAATCAGAAATTCTATTTTTAGAAAATTTAGCTAGCATCCGTATCTCAAGAAACCTAGAAAAGCTAATTTGACGTCTATTTTTAGAAAATTTCTATTTTTAGAAATTTTGACTTTTTGACGACAAATTTTCTAGACTCTTACAAAATGCCTTAATGAAGCAAAAAAAAAAATATTGGGTACAACAAATATCCCTAATAGGATCTGCCCTAGAATTCTGAATTTCTGCCCTAATTTTCTGATTTAGTTTTCTGCTCTTTTCTGATTTAGTTTTCTGCTCAAACCCTAGGAATGAATTCTGATTTTATTTCTGAAGTCTAAACACTTATGGCAGCCAATAAACATGTGCCAAACATTCACATAAAAATGCCAAACATGTAGACAACATCAACCATGATTCCAACCATGCATAACAACCATCCAAATGCCAAACAAATGACAAACTAATCTGATTTCTGAATAAACAAGTCTGCTGCTCCAAATCTGAATATGCTGATTTGGAATTATATCAAATTCATGGGCTCAAACATGCCAAACATATGCTCAGATTTCTTCTCTACAAATCAGACCTAAAATTAGGTTTGTACATACCACAAAATAGCAAATTAGTCTTCAAACTCCGAACCCTAGATGGGTGAATCCTCCATGGCAAGCGCTTAGGGTTTGCTGCTCCAAAATAGTGAAATCACCCTCAAAAATGGGCGCTCAAATCTGCTCCAAAGAATATGGCGTGAAAGCTCAAGATCTCCTCAAAGTCTCCAATGAAGTGCAAGTGTGAACTCCATATGAATTCACCTCCAAGATGAGCTAGGTTTTCGTCCAACCCACCAAATATTCCTAAGGGTTTTTGTCATTGGAATATGCTGTACTAAAAGTGCAGCCAAGAGTAAAAACTCCAATGAATAAATCAAATGTGAATGACTGATGGAAATGACCTCAAAATAACTTGCTTTTATAGCCAATTTTTGTCCAACTTCAACCCTTGCCGACCTCCTCCTAGCGACCTCATTTTGGCATTTAATTTTTTTTTTTTTTTTTGTCATTTCCTCTCTCCACTTGACCAACCTCCCTGGGTGCTCATCTTCTTTTTCTTTTCTTCCTTTTTATTTTCTTTTTTCTTTATTTCTTTTTCTCTCACCTAGGTCGTCCATCTCTTGGGCAATTTTCATTATTTATTTTTAACTCACCAATAGGCTCACAGAAATATAATAAGTCATTTCACATCTCAATTTGGCCCAATAAAATTGGTTAAATATAGTATTTAACCAATTAGGTTATTCCCTAGCCCTTTTAGCTTAGCCTACGAGAATAGAATAGGCTAACCGACTTCATTAGGTGATCACTCGGAAAAAAGGGGACATTACATCACTGCAACTACAATTACAGTGGCATTTGTTGTGACTAATAGGGTGCTCCATAAATTGGCCCTGGTCCCATTGAAGGATTATCCATTCTTTTTGGCCCAGCTTACCATATTTGCATATATTCAATTTGTGGCATTACATCAATTGATTGTTTTAACTTAGTGTGAAACTATAAATTTTGGCATTTCATTGTTGATAGTATTGAGTTAAGTTTGTATTCCTTTTTTTTTAAGCATTTCATCTAGTGATTATGCTTAACTTAGTGGGCATGTTAAAGTTTTGCAAACAAGGCAAAGAAAATCCCTCTGCAAACATTTTGTATTTAACTTAACGGATACACTCAATATATGCATCCAAGTCGAAGCAAGTCGTTCAATGGATATTCTAAACCACAAGAAACTTAAGAGGTATGCTCAGTTTTGGTATTGAATCAAAGTTGGCATGGAGCAACAAAATTTGTAATGCCCGCAACTTTCGAACTAAATTAAGTGTTTTTAAATAAAATAATCCTCTATTACTAGCTCCCAATTATAAAGTCATCAATCCTAGAAAGAGTAGCCTCCAACCTAGCTAATGTGAAAATTAGAATCCATCTTTTACACTTAATACAGCCTAGAACAGGGGCAGAACCATCTACAGTCTCCTCATGCCTGCTATTTTTTTCCAAAACACCTCTTCACCATAATATTCATACGCACAGAATTACAGCAACACAACTTTGGAGTGGCCGAATATTTAGCCAGGTATATATTATTATTACTCATTTGTGCACTTTTCTTTATTTAATAATGCTAGGGTTTTAGAACTGAATATTTTTAGAGGCTCGCCCCATGGGTTTTTAATGGTGCTCTGTCTCGATGCTGAAAAATGTTGTGGTTTTAGTTCAAAATGCGTTAAAGTTTGTAAGCCGTAACTATAGTGTTCCAGAGGTTAAACTAACAAAATCTGAAGCTCTCCTTAGCCGAACCACGGGATGCTTAATGTGGACTGCATGTCTTCAAAGAAGAAAGAATATAGCAGTCAAGAAGAATTTTTGAATCAAAATAATAGAAGCATGTACTATTGTAAAGCTTGCTTGCCTCTCTCAACTCCAAATTCATAGTTGAGCTTAATCCTTTAACCATCACATAATTTTATACAAATTAAAATATCGTGTCTGAAAATTTGTTGATACCGCTTTACAAATCATTACCAGCGTATGAGGATGATGCTTTAAGTAAAACTCACGAGATGAATAAGGATGGGTTCTAACTTAAAAAATCTCTAATCAAGAATGGTCAAATTGAATCCTCCCATAAGCATCCTTCTAAGCTGTTGTAACACCCATGATGCTAAGAACTATGTTGTGTTGCTTGTTATGTTCCTTTGTTTGCCATTAATAGTTGCTTCTAGGAAATGTTGAATTGTCGTATTAGAGTCTTCCTCCATATCTTTAATGACTCATGTCCATTTATAAGCAATAGGGTTAATAATTATTACTTTCCTAGTCACTAATGTTGCTAGAGAAATATTACATTATGTTCATACAAATATATGCCTGGTAATCACAAGGAAGGCTATTATCTTATGTCATTCAATCTTTACATTGTTAACATACTATTATTCAAAAAGTCATTTGACTACAAAGAGAAAACCCATTTATGTATATTTGTACAAATACCTCTTTTAAGTACCTTATATGTAAAAGCAGATTGAAATTCTCCATATGAAACTTAGCTCCGTTTCAGAAAACAATTTTATCATATTCCATGCCTATTTAAATCCCCTTAACTCATTTATATGATAAAACTTCAAATCTTGTTATCCACGCATGCAAGCATTCTGCAAGTGTCTATTACTAGAGTTTAGAGTGGATACCACTTAAAGATAGTTTAGATACGGTCGTGTGAAGTAGGGCTATTTGATTATCATATTATGATGTCATATTTAATCATATTATGTATAGATCTTTAGGCATAGAAAATGGTATTTAATGCATTGTGGAAAGGCACAATAAATTTTAGTATAAGGAGCTTCATTTAGGTTGTCTCTATCATAGTTCATAGACTTGGACTCAGCAGACCCAAAATTTGCGACTCGGCAACTTAAAAAATTGCTTAAATTTCTTTAAAAACACTTTTTGTTTGCAAAATTCAATGACAAAATGTATCCAATGAGTCCATAAATGAGTACAAAAGTGTTTTCTATTAGATTTGATTCATTTGAATACAAATTGAGTACAAAATCGCATCATCATGTAGAATCCTGATACAATAGTTAGCTATTAACTATTATGAATTTATGATGATTTCCTTTGAAAATCATCATAATTCATAAATTGCATATTACAACATTTTACATCTTCCTTTTCCAGCTCCCTAATGTAGTGAAAAATTGGGGAGAGGTTCTAATCATTGCTCGATTGCAGCTCCTCGCTCAACATCGAAGGTTGTGTTTGTGGCTTCAGCTCCACCTCCATCATGTTACTAGATGGCAATGACTCCTCCTCTACCTCATCAATGTCATCCAATGATAATCCAGTAGCTCTTGCTTCTGTTGCAGCCACATCCTCCATTACCTACCTCTCAAAATCAAGAATCTCGTTTGCAGTAAACAATGGGGTCTCCTCATCCTGCCCTGTCCAATCGCTATTAGGATCAATGTCATCCAAAATTCCAAATCAATGACCTCCTCTGATTTGTCCTCCACCTTTCTTGTACGAAGCCGAAGGTTGTATTGTACAAAGACAAGGTCATTGAGGCATTTTTGAGTTAACTTATTCCACTTCTTCGTGTGAATGGCCTCAAACAAACTCCAATTGTGCTCACAACTAGAAGCACTACAAGGTTGACACAAAATGTGGAGAGCTAATCTTTGAAGATTTGGGGCATTTCCACCCCAATCTCCCCACCAAGAACCTACAAAATAAGATATTCAAGAGTTAGTAAGCAAACCATTTTTTATCAATAGTTGTAGATTTGAAATTTGTAACTTGTAAGATATATGTAAAGACTCCATTTTTTGCTACCTGGTGGCTGAGTGGTTCTTCCTCGAATAGCTAGTGTCGAATAAAAGAGCTTCCACTTGCAATTCCTTAACAATGAAGTCTCTCACCTCAACCTCAGGTGTCATCCTTTCAATGCATGTCATGAGGTCCTCCATAACCACCCCATTAGGACATGAGAAGCTATCCAATTAGAAAAAAACCAGGGTTGAGGAAGTATCCCACTGCATGAATGGGTTGGTGGAGTTGATTGTTCCACCTCCAATCAATGATCTCCCAAATGGGATCAAATTTGAGTTTGTCCCCCTTGTAGTAGTTTCAGATGGACTATTTGCCCCTATCCATGGCCTCATAAATGTACCCCATTAAGTTTTGATCCCCATCTACCAAGTGCAGGAATCTAACCAAGGGCTCCAACACCTACAAATACAAATAAATTAAAGTTACAAATTTATATTGAAAGTAAATACTTTTAAAGTTTAAAAATAAAAGATTCAGTTTGAATTTTAAATTGAAGTTTTGAGGTTACCTTGACAATCTCTGTAGCTCTATGCAAAGAGATTATCAAAGACTATCCTTGCGATCCTCTCTCCTTCAGGCTTCTTTGAATATGATGAGTCTAGCCATGCTTGACTCACAAACATTTGTTTCAAAGAAGTCAACAAACCAATAATGGTTTGCAATGTTAGGAGGATCATTGCAAACCTTGTGACACCCAATCGCACCAACTCGTTCCCTTTGGTGTGATCGCTCATCAAACTAAGAACCCAAGGATGATTATAAATAAATTTTGTTATGTTTCTTGCATCTTCTACAACCAGTCTCATCTGATCAATTTTGCTTATGTCCTCCAAAAGAAGGTCAAGGCAATGTGTTGTGCAAGGGGCCCAAAAGAGTGACGAGTGCCTCTCCTAGAGCAATCTCCTAGCCGCCACATACATTGTTGCATTGTCAATTATAATTTGCACTACATTCTATATGCCCACCTCTAAGACAACTTCCTCCAACATTAGACTCAAAGTTTATGCATTTATTACTTTCTCAGAGGCATTAACTGACTTCAAAAAAACTACCTCACCATTTGAAGCTGCCAAAAAGTTGATAAGGGTGCAACTCTTTCCATCCGTCCACCCATCTAAAAGAATAGTGCATTCAAATTTCCACCATTGCTTCTTTTGTTCTTCCACAACTAACTTTGCATCTTCAACTGCATCCACAAGCAACTTCCCACTTAAGTCCTTGGGTGAGGGTGCCATGTAGCCTTTTCATGCAACTGTCAATGCATTTACCAAATTGTCCCAGTACGGACTCTTCGCCACATTGAAGGGAAGGTTATTTAAATACAAAAAACTAGCACACGCCTTACATTCTTCTCGATGCACCTCCTTGTTCCACCCTATACCTTCCAATGACAGTTGTGCTCCAAGTATGTTTTTGGGTACAAAATAGCTATGCGGTATCCGTGTAGGCGCTCTACTCAAAGTAGATGAGGTGGATATGCTTCGTATGCATGGACCACGAGCAGAGCCCACTATGCCTTCGAGTGTCGTATCTTCATTTGTTTCTACTTGCAATTGAGAACCATGAGCACTAGCTATGGATGTTATGGCTGCTTTTATCTTCTCCCTGGTGTGCATTCATCTCTCATTTTATCTCTTTTGTGGTCTTCTCATAAGGTTTGGCATCACGATGAGTAATGCCTGCAAGATGGTATTTGAGGTGATTGATGCCTCCATGATATAGGTTCTGGCATCTTGCGCAAATGATTGTCCCAAGTGTTTGGTCCCTGTATGGCATATCTCCAAGAAGGGTCTGTGGCTCCAAGGGGATGAGCCCAGTAACTAGTATTGACTAGGTTGAGCCTGAGCCTAAGCCTAATGCAGAGTGGGAGCCTGATCCAGAGGCCAAGGATTCTCTATCTACCATTGTATCTAACCTACAAGTACAAAATGCAACATATTTAATTTTTAAATACAAAAAAATCATCATAAATTCCACATAAATTACTATAAATCAACATAAATTAGTATAAATTCAGTATAACCTAGTGATTTTATTCCAAAAAAAGCGTATAAATCAGCAAAATAATTTGTTTATAGAAGAAAAACAATGATTTGATTCAAAAAATCAGTCTAAATGAACAAAAAAATGCTCATAAATCCAATTTTTTGCAAGTAAAACCGTAAATACTACTAAATACTATCAAATTATAAATTGTTTACAATCTACATGCTAGATTTTAGCAACTAAAATGAATTTAAGTGCTTGGAAAAAAAAAAAAATTACTAACCTACCATTGAAATTCTTTGACTCTGCGCTTCAAATTTGCCTAAAAATCCTTGCAATTAGTTCAAATGTATGCAAGAATGTTGTGTGAGGAAGTAAGAGGGGTGTGTTGGCTTTTATAAGAAAAAAAAGCGCAAATTTTAACTGGTTTTTGAACATCCCATGTCCTTGCCACATCTACCAAGTCATTTTCACAGACTCACCAAGTCTTTTGTAAAAACTTGCCAAAAACTCAGCGAGTAATCACCAAAAACTTGGCAGAAAAAACTTTGCAAGTTTTTTGACGAGTTACTTGCCAACCTAAAAAGGTGGCAAGTACTCGTTGAGTGTGCAATCTATGGTCTCTATAGACAAAAATGTAATTAATGTAATTCCATCATACATGGTCTCCTGAAATAAGTGTGAGTAGAAAAGAATAAAAGTATTAATGAATATTGAGTGCAATAATATTTATGTTTCTCTTTCTCTCTAGAGAACATTGATACAAAAGACATCACTGCATATGTGTTATTGAGGCGTGATAATAATGGTTATAGTTGGGATTTCATGGAAGGACATACATGTAAACCTTTTTGGTTATGATTATTCTACCGACCCTTGACCTTAAAAAGCTTTGTATGTTTGCTGGTATGAGGTTTGCTAGATAGGGCAAGGATACAACGATTCCAAAATGTTGGGGCTAGGTTGTAACAACAACTAAGGGTACAGGTAAGTATCTCTATAATATTGAGTTGTACTAAGTAAGATGTCTAATAGAATATTGCTACTTGTGATGCATGTTATCATTTGGGTTATTTAAGTAGTTGTTATCATAAACATTTCCTTTAGATTTTGAATCTTACTTATTTAAAATGCCCATCGATAGGAATATGGATCATATTTATATTGTTTCTTACCCAAGTTTTCATAAAGATGGTGCATGCTCATCCATAGTGTCTAGTTTAGCTTTTGCTTAGTATCTTTATTTTTGTTTGGAGGTTCCATGCATGATATTTCTTGCTCATATAATGTTAAAAGGTCATGTGAGCAAAATATTAATTTCTTCAATGTGATAGATAGTTTAATTTATAAAATATCGAAAATGTTGTACTTGAAGGGAACCAAGTTAATCTTCAATCTCTTATGAATGATATCAATTGCTAGTAGAACAGAATAATTTCCAAAATTTATCTCATTGGTCTACACTGGTGCTTGATCTTTCTTTAACCAATGGGCTATGGTTATTTTACAATAACAAAGAGAAATATGGTCATTTCACCTAGTCACTAGATTAAACTTCTTATTACTATTATTATGAGTCGGTATCTAAAAGTTAGGAGTTGATACTATGAAAATCTAGTAATCTTGTCTTATTGTAGGACCCAAATGGTCATCAAGGTTATGTAGTGCTAATGGTGGACTATTAAGATTAGGACTTGTTCTTTTGGTAAACATCTAGACTTAAGAGACTGTTAGAAGCCTATCATTAAAACTGTGGGCTAAGAATAAACTAGTTAACATTGTCATTTTGAATACTGATTTGATCTCAATAAATGAGTCAAGCATGTTTAGGCAAAATAGTTAGCTAAATAAGAAAATAGAGTGTTTTAAATTACTAACAGTATGATATTACTTGAAGAGCATGTTTTGAATACCTTGAATATTTCTGTTATATGCCTGATATGTTATCTTAATGGGTGTCACATTTTAGTTTTAACCTTTGGATTATTCTTTCGAGGGAATAGTAAATGAAAACTATAATAGGAATGATCTAATGTGCAGTCAAAATTCCTTTTTGAAAACGTTAATGTGTCATGATATTGTTTTATGGAGGTCATTTTACCCTTTGTAGTAATAATCAATTTTATAGTAGAAATTCAATAATCAAAAGAAGTCTTGCCAAACAAAACAAATCGCAGTGTTCGGTATGCACAATGCCCCTGGTTCACGTTTATAGGTGAAACAGTCACGATTGAACTACTGCATCTAATGCCTAACATAGCTGCAACAACATCTGTGGCTTTGTTCCTATAAATCATCGGGGAGGAATAAGGACATTTTATTTGTCTTGATTTGGGTGAAGTAAGAGGTCTTACTCGAACTAGTTTTCTATTCTCTACTTTTAATGTACATGAAATACACTTAAACCAGGAGTTTGAACTCACAATAAAATGAGACTTAGTAACCATAAAATAAATAACCCAAGTCATGGGAGAGAACCAAGCATTCTTTGCATCTCACTACTCTATCCAAGCAGGTAGCAGTCGACGAGAAACTTTTCAGTGAAATAGGGCCCTGGAAAGGGCTGCATACCCACTACATTCACTTAACTTAAACAAAGAACCAGAACTACATATATTATACCTTGATCCCGTGGATACGAGTATGTTGGTAGTTTGGGTAGACGAAGGAGGTCCCCAGTGCATTATTGGTAAATTTTTTGTAAAACTTAATTGACCAACATGTGTTAACCAATTATTAAAAAAAAGGTATCAAAGAAATTAAATTAAATTCTCTAATACTCAGAAGAGTTTTGGGTGAACTGTAAGACTCTGTCCAAAGCAATTTATGCCTGTCCCGTTTGGATAGATGTTTTGCCTATCCTGTTTGGATAGATGTTATGCCTACCCCATTTGGGCAGATGTATCTGCCTCTCTCTTATGGACAGATGTTTGCCTTAGTATACAAACAGTAAGCTAAAGTGTAAAATAAGTTTGTTCAACAAAGAAAGGAAAAAAAAAGTGTGAGATTTTTTTATTCATAATGTGTGTTTAGGATCTGACAAAATGTTGGGTCATTACAAACCTGAACACAAAATTTGTCTCTGCCTTATGTCGCACATGTTGACCTCACAAAGACATAGACAATAGACGACAAAAATAACATGGATAACCAAACAAGGTTTAGAAGCATGACTCATGATTTGAAGAGGCATCAAGGTTTTGGTTTGAAATTTGACACAATACGAGAAATTTCATGTGGGTGCAACACTAATACAAGACAAGTATGCATAAGATATATTGCTTGCTACATATCAGATCTAGACAAAATATTGTGAAGTTGATATAGAAGGAATGAAAAACAATGACTTGAAAGGGAAAAAATGGAGGGTTTGAGGGGAGGTGGGAGAGCTATTTTTAATCAAAAGAAACTAAAAATGCACAACCCTAATTAAAAGACCCCCCACTTGAGAAGAGAGAATCGAAACATGCTAACAAAAGTGAATTTAACCCCCAATAAAGGTGTCAGTAGTAAAAGACAAAGTGAACCTATGGATTCAATTATTGGATGTACTTGTCTAATATATTGGAGCTAGAACCATTTTCTCTTCTTTTTCTAACAACTTTGAGCTTGAAACTTAACCATCACTAGAGATTGCAGGTTCTTTGTGTCTGCTTTTATTTAGAAAGGATCACCCCATGTATTAGTGTCCAGCACAACCAAAGAATGTTCTTTTACACAGAATAACCACCCCACCATTGAAAAGCACAAACATTCCATTTTATTTCTCTTGTACCACCTACTTACAATATGAATAGTAGCATGCTCAAGTAGAAATGTGTAGTTCATAAGCATTCTTTATTCCTTAGTGCTTAGGACACTTTATTGACTTTCATCGAAATATAATTTCTACTGATTTTTTGGGTGATAATATTTTTTAGGAGAAAATCCTATGTTTTAGAAGATTTAGTCTAACTGAGGTAGTTGCATCAAGAGACCTGAATTAAGGTATAGAGTTAGTGATTAATAATATTCTATTTATAATTTATTACTTATTAGAGCATTAATTATCTAAATTATGCACTTGGAGGATAAAGACAGTAATCCCTTTTATGTTTCAGTTAAATTCAGATCTACTCACAGTCAGTGAGTGTGTGTGGGCTGATCCTGTTGGAGGTGGTTTGGCATGCATTTGTGATATGCAATTAAAGTATAATGAATTTAGAAATGCTGCACTTGAGGTAAGTGTGCTACCGATTGACAGTAGTTGGCTGTATGAGACTTACAGTCAAGCTTGAGTTGAGAGACTCTCTCCCAAGGAGGCTACCCTCCATTAGGGAGATTATTTATATGCATTTTGAATATCGATTCTTATCACTCTTGCTGCTCTAATTCCAACATAAGTGCTGCTGATTTTCTCATTAATCATTTCCAATATGAGCTGAATTTTCATTGCATGAGGTCAACTTTTTACTCGAACTGAAGGGAAACTCCTATACATTATTCTGCATGACCTCATTTACATTTATATATATCTTGTATATAGGATTCCAATTTTTGCATGTCTAGCATCATGTTTGAGAGGCTTTTAATAGCTCAACTTCCTCTCTTTTCTTTTTGCTTTCATGCATGGGCCCCTACCACTGACATAACATGAGATTTGTAACACCAAAACGGTATTTTAGGGTCTTTCATGTGAGATGTTAGATGTTCCAAACATACTAGTATTGTTCTCACCCAAACATCTCCCACAAGTTGCCTGCAATGCAAAACCTCCATCCACAATTCAAAACATATCCCATAACTGTGAAGAGAATTTAAAGAAAATGAAAAACCCCTCCTACCTCCAGACAATGGACCACAATAGATGTTGAAATTTTCCTAGTGCTGCCCACACAGTAAAAACGCCACCCAACTACCCAGGTGACAGGTCTTTGGATAACACAAATAGTCTTGGAAAAAGCCCTGCCAGGTATCAGAGACAGGCTTGCATTTTTTTTTTTTTTTTATTATGTCTCTTTTAGGTTTAGATGTCTTTTACAATCAGTTAGGAAATTTACTTCCTTTCTGATTTCCTTTTGTTTGAAGGATTTCTTAGAGATTGAATCACAGTATCACCTAGGAATCCGCAATTTCAAGGCAACCTACACTAATTTCACGGTACATCCAAGATGCACCTAGGACAAGATTGAGTGCACCCCAAATCCATACCTGCCCACATTCAATGTGTGAATATGTTTTGAGTGAGACCTAATCTTCTCGAGCATGTGCATTGGGCACCCAAACAGATCGTTTTGAACATAGATTTACTATGCTCCTTTCACTTAAGAAGTAGATCACATTTTCTTATATGGAAATCCAGACAGAGATACATATCTTTCTTGCTCAGGGGGGAAGGGAAGTGTTGTGTTGTAAGAGCCTCTTATACGCTGTATTTTACCAATAACACATGATTCAATTTTTCAAAAGAAAAAAGCAACATAACTACTAAAATCAAGAATCTCACTGGCAATGCATATCTAGCATCTTGAATCAACTTTCCACTTATGTAAGCAATGAGGAAAAGCACATTTACGATATCTTTCTGAATACAACTTTGACTAGTCTCTATCTCATAAATTGCATCCATAAGTAAAAATAGAAGAGGAGACATAATTTGCTCGCATAGAGTGAATTTCAACAACCAAATACCATGTTTGCCTGTTTCAAGATGTTGAAAGTTGAAACAATGAAAGCACTCAGAACAGCATTTTTGTGCAAGCACAAGTAATACAAACACTAAATTTAGGCTAGCCAGCTTACAAGGGACTCACGAAAATATCATCCTCCACTGGATCTCCTCGTCCATGATCAAACGATGGCATATATACATATCCCTGAAATAGAACCATTCTAAATTTCATACATGATTCCATAGTAGCAAAAAAGCACTGTCATGTATCAGATAGTTTATGTGATTTTGTTGTGTACATTCAACCACATTAGTATTTTCCATGTTAAAATGGTGGTTCAGAAATCTTCTATATACAAACAAAAGCTTCGTGCATAACCTCTTTTTTGTAGGGATATACTTTCAACTTCAAATATTGCTCAGAAAGGAAAAACCAGACAATCACATTCACTATCAAGGTATATAAAATTATAAATCTAATATATGTGAAAGAATTTTTGAATTAAAAGTACCTGTCTTCGCAAGGTAGCAAGACATGACAGAAGACGATCTGGATCAAATGTCCATGGAGCTGGAAATATTTCAAAATATTATTCCATGTCAGTTTTATTGGGATCAAAAGAGCATAGCCTCTAGGATACCTATGCCAATCTTTTCACACTGAATTGTGTTCTAATTTCTCCCATCAGAACTAAATAGATATATATTGAACATTTTCTCACCTCCTCTTCTTGCATGAGCTTCCTTTGGATCCTGCAACAATACAGAAAAGAAAGGGTCAAGTAAATATGACAAGCTTAGTCCATCCACTACTTGTCTCAAATGCTTTGAAATCTCTACAAAAATTTATATTGCTCAAATTCAAGTATATTTTTCCCTATCTTATTTGCAAACATGAAAGACATAGCTCACGTGAAACATCAGACAAAAGCTTAATAGCTTCTATGCAGTTCCTCAGAAAAAACTTTGAGAATAAAATATATAATCGTAACAGACCTCCATCATGTCAAGTTGGGAACGATATAGATGGAATCCATCCATTGGACAAGCTATGGCAATATCAACTGGCTCTATCGGACGAATCATTTCATATGCCTTTTCAAGACAGAATGCATTCAAACGACGGACCACTTCATTTGCTACAGTGGACTTCCCTGCGCCAGGAGGCCCAGCTAACCCAATAATGTATCTGTGAAACCACCAAAATGAATTCCAATTAACAATTTCCAGTACAAATACAAATGATAACGAAGATAAACAGAATCATGGTCAGGGCTCCACAGTTAATGTTTTCCTCTTTAGTTCTTTCGATAGAGGATTAAAAAAGACTATTTGATCTAGCAGATGTGTCCCATAAAGTTTGTCCTTGTGGAATCATGTATATGTGATTACACAGCAAATCAAGCAGTACATGCATGTATCATATGGAGACAAATGTATTACAAGATCCTGGTAATGCCAGGACACAAGGACTGGGGGATGAGGCACATCTGGAGAGAGCACTAAATTTAAAGCACAGCACAAAGGACACAAGCATTATTTTGTCGCTACATCTTGAAAAGTGGCAAGGCACAATGAAAATCAAATCAATACACAAAATTATAAACAAGAATAATTCCTTCTAGACTATGAGCTTTGCCTGCAATTGACTTTTATTAATTGATACATATGTTTTGTCAAAACTTACAAATAAATGAATTAATAATTATACAGGTGGACTTTGGAAGTCAGGTATCCATTTATTAGGCTCTTCCATTAGTTTCCAATTGATCTGTTTTCTTTGATTGAGATTAATTTAGGATATATCGTCTGATTTAAAATACACATCATATATAAAGGTGATTTTTTGGGTCACCGCCTCACCAGAAAGCAAACCTGACATAAGACTGCTTGTAGAAAGACAGATTTTTTACTTTTTTTTTTACATATATTGTTCAAATTTTGTACACCTTAGGCTTTGACATCATAACTGAGCCTTGTCCCCTGCTTCTCCGCCCCCCTCCTCTCCCTCCTACACACACACACACACACCCATACGAACACACAGCATGAAATCAGACTGCGCATTCTGATTCAATAATAGACATATCTAGAACTTGTAAAATGAACAGTAACATTCCTAGCTGCCATGCTTGTGCCTTCATAATGTCTTCAACAATAACTCTGTTAGACTTTATATTAACAAGCACTGCTGTCAATCGATTGCTGAATGGCTTACTAATTTTTCTGGCCACGTATGGCCTACAATTCAGGCCTCCAAAGCCTATATCAGTAATACAAGTATAGCTTTATAACAAAAAGAACTTCCTTTTCACTGCTAATGGACATAAACTCTCCAATCAGTTCTCATTGATTTCAGAAGAAGAATAACAGCATCCACTGAAATCTTCCTGGGATCTGAAGTAATAGAACATGACAGCGTTATTTGCCATTCCTCTTTTTATTTTTTAAATTACCTTGTTGGACTTGAGAAAAATCTACAATCCTCTCTTCCTCCTCCCACTTGAACCCTGCAAAATAAAGTCGAAACCCCTTTTATGAGCATCCTTTGAGGTTAGGGCAACCCATAGAGTTGCCCTAGATCTAAGGGTTTCGCCTTCCCCACCCCTGGGGCAAGAACATTTTTTTTAATTTACTTTTGTTTCCTTAAAAAAAATGCATGGTTTCATGCTTCCGTTAAGCGCTAGGTTTTTTTTATTCAAATATTTTATATATATAGTATATTAGATAATCAAAAAGAATATTTTTCTTTTAAAAGGTACCTTACATTATCAAAGGTATATATTATTTTTTTATTATAAACCTGATAAGGCCCAGGAGCCGAATGATCGATTCAATTTTTTGGTGCCACCAAGGCCATCATGCCAGAAAAAAACTAGTATACTATCATATCCATCTACCCAAAAAGAAACCCTATACATATAACACTACCCACCCCCGCCATTAACCAGTATCTTAACCCTCAGGGCCGAGGAAACTTACACAGGCCACATCAGCCCTAACTTATATACACAATCACATTTGCAACAGTTACCACAAACATTACCCGTAGTAGGAACCTCAACAACCTCTTTTGAATCATCATCCTCACAACAGATGGAAACTACCACAATCGCCTCCACTAGTAACACCACCTTCAAGCTTTTCGCCACCTCTTCCACCGCTCGTTGCAGATAGACCTATCGATGCTTGGCTGCATGCAAATGCTCCAAAATGCAGTTAAAATAAACCTCTCTAATGTACCACGTCCTCAATGTCATCATGTATTAGAATGAACCAGCTGCAGTCAAGAGCATTGAGGCACAACTGAGCGTTTGAGTGGCAAACACATTATGCCTCCCACGAGTGTGTCTAGGGTCTAACAACAAACTTAACATAGCCTCCCGAATACCAACACTGGGAGCACCGTCCATATCCTTGGCCAACTCCCATATTCTGATGATCCACAGATGCAGCTCCGAATTCTTTGTCTCCCTTTCTACAAACGCCATGAAATGGACCACCATCTCCTCGCCAAAACCCACCGCTTTAGTGGCTTTTTCCTACACCCCATGCCCTGCTCAGACTCCTGCATCATGCCAGACCGATTCATCCTACCACCGCTGCTAGAAGCCATTTGGCCTAGAGGACACACCAACCCCAACGCCATCCATCTATGTGGGCTTAAATGCATATTTTATAATGAATACCGATCATTTCACCTCCCCCCTAGCCAAGCAGTACTTGGTTATGGAGCATATAACTTATGTCCTCAACCCATTATTGGGTGTGAATATATATATGGTTTTTATATATATATATATATATATATATATATATATATATATATATATTTAAAATAATTATTAGCACACCACTTCCCCAAACGTTTTATTTATCCGATTAATGAACCCATAAAGAGGGGAATAATACATTTTGCAAGGCCAACAAAATTAAATGTTTGTTTATGTAGATGTGTATGGTTTCACTTAAAATTAGTTTTCAAATAGACTAATATTTGTAACCATGCCCGTTGGATTTATTCTTTTGTGATACAAATTCTTTGAAGAGGTGTTAAAATTTAAGATTCTTATAGTGTGATGATTCATCCAAATGCATAACCACATTTGAATACAACACTAGAATTCAAAAGGAGTGGAATAAGTATTAGATGACTTCATAAAGAGGATTTCATTGATAACATGATTTATGTAATAATGACAAAAATATATACATTTCCTTCCTATAGAAAAAAAGGGTATGAAATGGAAGATATATATCACTTTAAAGTACCATAGACCTAACTTGATCCATAGAAATTTCCTCTCAACAATGCATGCATATACACAAGGCTCAATATGTTATCATGTCATAGAACCCATGATTTCTTGCAACAATGAAAAATATTACAATTTTTCTTTTAATCTAATTTAGTTGAGCATTAAATAGATACACTAGCTCCACCTTACAAGGATGTCTTTCTTAACTATGCAAGCCTTTAGTAACCCATGTAGACAATAGCTCCATCTAACACCTCCAAAGATCAATGCTAAGAAGAATCAATAGATAGCATGCCAATGGGAGGAGAAATGCTCTCCACCCCAACAATATGGCATTATAAGACCATAAGAGGTCCTAGCCATCCCCGAGCTAGGCGAACCGTCAAGAACCTACCACAACAAAAGTATACAACCCAAGTAGATCAATACAATGGAAAACAAGAATGCATACTAACACTTCTTAAGGGTCTTGCTCTCAAACCCTTCTCATATTCAAATGGGACACACATAACCATCTAACTCACAAATACCCCAAATATACAAAACACTACTAATATATAAAAACATCATTTCTCAAAATTTCTTTTCACAAGAAACAAACTTCACACAAGAACACTCATGAAAATATCTATGCAAGAATGTTAAGGAGTTGGAAGGACTTATCTCTCTACATGGAGTTTGTAGAGATGACGAGCCTCCTTCATTCTCAAAACTCTCTTTAAATTGCCATCAAATTTCCATCCAAATGCTCCTCTCAAGTTCTCTTTCTCACATGATGCAAAAATTACCTTTCTCCAAACAAGTCACAAGAAATAAGCCAAGAATCCCCCCTTAAGCCTAAGGAGAAGGTATAAATAAGGAGTGCCATGTCACTTGGCCTCACCAAATAAGAGGATGACACATGGCCTTCAACTTGCCCACTTACTCCAACTCTTAAACCCTAAACAAGGTCGCATGCTTCCCATGTGCTCACACATGTGTGAGACCTAGAGAAGATGAGTGTATTTGTACACTCTTCCTTATGCACTCACCTAAGGGATGCTCCCATATGTGTGAAGCATTGAGATGGGGGTGTACTTGACACAACCCCTCATCCAAACTTAGGTAGGGGAGATTGGAGAGTGAAAAGTCAACATTCCATCTCCCCACACATTAGGTCACGACATCCTTTCAAGGGGGCTTTGGAAGGGTCAAATCATGCCCATAGGTCAAAATTAGTTGTCCAATAAGCCCCCTCCCTGTAGGTACTTGCCCTAGGGGTCTATTTTCACCCACAAACCAAGAAAATAACTTTTTTAATACCATTTAAAACCCCTTGTGAGTGCAAATCCGAGTTTCCAACTTAAGGAGACTCACATCCCTTAACACATACTTAAAACACCCTTAACACATGACTCCCAACAAATTAATCCAGTAACTAAAACCACCCCTCATCACAAGGGGGACTTTAGTCATATTAAACCACAACATTAATTCACTAAGGAAGACAAGGTCATAACATAAAACTTCATCAGTGAAGTGGTTAATTTAGGGTTCTGACGATTCTCCCATTGGCAATCTATTCCTGCACATTCATCACAACATCAATATGTCCAATATATGTATAGTCAAAGCACCTTAATCATAAATAATCACTCACTTGCTAATTTCATTAGAACCAAAATTCACATTTCAACTAGCATTAATTCTATATAAATCATGTCCTACTTAATTCACCATATCAATTGAATCATCATTTCAAGAATAACAAAATCATAGAAGTTAGGTTTAACGTCTTATTATTCCACCCTATTTATCCTCAAACAATTGCATATTATAAGGGTTACTACCAACAAGATACTAAACATACCTAACTTACCACCTTCACTTACCTGAGTTCCTCCTTTTGCAAGGTTAGCATTGCTATCTCTCGAATTCATTTAAGTTCAGTTAGCTATAAGTCCTTTCAAGCCACTTTTACAATCTCGATGATCCTAATTCACTCATGGGTGGTCCTCCTCAAGGAACATAAACACATTAGCTATTCATTAGAATAGTTATTACTATATTAGTATACCTGTCATCCTTTATGTCTTGTTCGAATCAAGTTCACTTATTGAAGAAATGTCACCTTGAAAACTAAATTCAATCACACGAGATTGCAAGTCTAATCTTAACTGAATTAGATAACCACCTTTTCAATCTGATAAAGTAAAGCGAATGGTATGAAATTTATGAGCTAAGGTCAAAGAGCCAGAAGATCTATTACATAATCATTTAAATTAGCAACATCATTAGAGTGTAAAGAATATAATTGGTGTTCCACATGTTAGTGGTCTCCCACCAAAGGCAAAACAAGAGACAACATTCGATTCCTATCATAAGCACATGCATTTACAACATGGTGGAGAGAGAGAGAGAGAGAGAGAGAGAGAGAGAGAGAGAGTTATTCAAAAAGGTTCACCAATGGGCAATTATACCAACACCATACTAGAACCAAAGTCAAAAATTTTATCGACTAACTAGAATATTGAGGTCCACGAAAGGGACAAAGGTGCTACAATAGTTATAGGTAAGGCTAGGCCTTACAATGTCGAGTATGCCATGAACATGGATACTTGGATGGAGTGTGTTCCCAATAAGAAGAGATAAAAATTGTTCCAAAACAATAAATAAATAAGCACAAAGGCTCTGGCAATCCAAAGCATGAGCCTCATAAAAATCAACAAAAAAAAGTAGAAAAATGAACCAAAAAAAATCAAAAGGCATATGTAAGAAAAGGAAGAAAGATTACAACATAATCAACCCAGATCATACTATCTACCCCCATTAATGTGCTAAAAGGCACTAGTGAGGATGACTTAGATGAAATGGCAGTTGATCAAGGCCATATACAGCTTATCACAAGGAACCAACCCCAATCAACCTCCTATAAACCAAACAAGCGTTAGCATGCCACTTTGTTAAGAGAACGATGAGCAAATTGATACCCAAAAATGCTCAAATTTGAGAGCCAAAAGACTTAGGGAATAATAAACCAAAGTAAAAGAAAAGAAATCCTACTATAGAGAACCACTCAAATGATCAGAAAAATGAAAAATCCTTTAGAAAATATAATGCAAATTTCTATGTTTCACGGCGTTTCGGGGATGGGAGGACGGGGACGGCAGGGGACGTGTTTTGGGGACGGCAGTCCAAGGGCCAATTTTTGGGGACGGCTGGGGACAGCGATATATGGATTTTTCAATATATATATATATATATATATATATATATAAGAATTTTTCAAAATATCAATATGAAATAGAGATATCATATATGTTAATAACTTAACAACAATATCAATATGTGAATAAATCATGACAGCTGTAGTGTAACATACTAACAGCAGTATAAACTTCAATAAACTAGTATAACAGTAATCTAAATGGTAATCAAACACCAATACTCCATAGTGATTTGGTGTGAAATGAGATTTATCCAGTATGCTTAAAATTAAAATACAAACATAAAATAAATAAACTTGATATCAAACCAAAAAAGACTGATAGAGTTTCCTCTAGATCCCACATCACATACCTCTACAGGTCAACTAACTAGTCTTATCTCTAAATGGAAAGATTTGCCATTTTGTTAGTGGGATTTCCTCAAAAATCAACTCTGGGACAACTATGGAACCACAAATGCCAGCAGTTGCATAAGTTTCTATATATGGTGAACAGACAAGAATCTGGTTATAAATAAAGAATTGTCGTAGCAATGCCTGAACCTTCAAACATTGACTGATGTACTAGTGGACAGTGTAAACAATAATAAGCACAGCCAAAAACAATGCAACAGTTAAGCATACCATTGGCATGCATCCTTTTCATTATAATTTTTCATGTGTTCAAGAATTCAATTGTAATGCTCATGGCAATCTCCTCAAACTCTTGTGCACCAACCCACTTCCTTTTATGAATCCAAAATGTCAAAAAGCCAAAATAGCTCTGGAATCCCTCATAAAGGATCAATGTAAGAAATTTAAAAATGCCACAAGTAAAAGACATAACATAGACAGGTATCATTGTACCAAATTATTTAATGTTTTTTTTTATTTAACAAAACCGTCGGGGACGTTTGGCCATCTCCAAGACGGTCAAGGGATGTCTTGGACGTCCCCAGTCGTCCCGGGGACGGCCAAACGTCCCCGATACACTTCTAGCCGTCCCCACTTATTTAGTCGCGTTTCGGGGACGTTTCTAGTTTTTTCTAATTTTCAGGGGACGTCATGGGGACGTCCCCCCGTCCCAGAAACGTCACTGGGGACGGGGACAAAGCTGGAGAGGTGGGGACGCGTCCCCATGTACCCTTGGTAAATTTGGATCCTTAGGCTTTCTAACTTGGATAGTTCAGTGAAGGAGTACCCCACCAAAGATCCACTCCATAGTGTGGATCCTCTATTGGAAAGTGAGGAGCATAGGAGCACCAAGTAAACTCCATCTATTAAGAAGCATCTCCAAATCAATCCAGATAGATACGAATCTCCGATAGTGATCCAAAATGGATCAACAATGTTGGTTTAGAGGACCAAAACTCTCATTAAAGTCACTTCCTAACAGATTCCTAGTGTATGACACGTGAAGACAAGACTCACCTTAAGAGAGATAAGACAAAAACTCAGTTTACAGGACACAAAGATGACCAATTGAAAGGAAGCCACCTAGGTGATCCAAACACCTAAGGGGCCTCCTCACAAAAACTGTTGTATTAGCAGATCTGACTATGGTTGAATCTGCAGTAACAGATTGACCTGTAGGTTATCTGTTCGACCATGGTGGAACTTGTTGCCTACAATCTGAACTTGCAAGAAGAGCCAAGAATGAAGAGGTGGAAACTATTGGGAGATTTTAGGGATGTGTGGATTCTTTGAAATGTAGAATTGTACCTAAACCTATGAAAACCAGGAATACTGGTAGAGCTGCAAATTACATGATTGCACAAATTAATTGAGATGAAAGATAAACTGTGAATAAATCATTAATTAACTTAAGAATGAGTAAAATATATAGCAGGAGATGAGCTACATGCAGCTCCATGCAAGATTGCGAGTCAAAGATGAACTACCATAGTCTTTTGCTATTCACTTTAGTTAGCTTATTGCATGAACGGTTTCCTCGTTATTCACGAGAGAAAACTGATGCTAACACCCGCCCTTAAGTCTAACTAATTGCAGGCCGTAATCACTGTTTTGAAGGCACGTTAAAAGCTTGATCATGCCCATCCCACGTTGGAATCACGCCCAGCAAGCACTAATCTCTGTGTCCAATCAGGGTTGTATTTAAGTGAAGGTGCAGGTTCATTCCAGTGCTTTGGCGATCCATTTCAAAGAGCTTGGACTGCATGTTCACTGCCCCATACAATATCTCTAGCGCGTCTAAAGTGAGGTGCAGATTCAATTTAGAGAGCCTTGAGCGCTACTCACAGCCCCTAGATTTGGCGCAGATCCTCTGCAAAGACTTTAGTATTGCTAAATTTTTCAACCTAATATTTCCTAGGGTTTTACTTGGGTGGGCCCGTTGGTGACTTTTTTTTTTTAGCATTTCTTTGGACAATTAGTCCCACATTTCCCTCTCAGCGGTCTCTTGTAGCAGTTATATTTCTGAGCACTTGCTTAATATTTGTGAAAGCTTGTGGATAGCTCGTGGGCAGCGTGGAGTGCTTGCTTGGTAACTCGGATCTGTTGCAGAAGGGGACGTTTTGCTGTTGATTGGGTATGCCGTACTGAAGATTCGATCTCTTCATTGAAGGAGTTGATTTATTGCATGTGAAGAAGTTTCCATTTATGCTTTTTTGCATTCTTTATTGTGGGTATATACATGTACTTTATAATCATGAACTGAAATAAAGTTCCATTTAGGGGGGTTAATCATGTCTCTTAAACACCATTTTCATCATTTTGTTGTTAGGCTATAACTTCAGAGAACTTTGTCTTGGAAACAAGGGATAAAGAATCACTGCCTTGAGCAGGATCTACTACCCTATCTCCTCGGACTCGTTCCTGAGCCAAGTGACTGTGATGAAAATAATGCATGGTTTAATAATAATGACAGTCTATGGACTAATATGTCTTACTATTTCTGAGGATACTCTACATCACATAGAGCACACTGAGTGCCCTTCTACTGCTTGGATCATCATCCAACAATTGTATGGAGGCATTGAATCTTCATCTGAAAGTGATGTTTCCTTGGAAAACCAGGCTACTGATGATATTGAGACTTATGCTGCCTCATCTAATGTGGACACATCTCGTATGGATGATCAGTTCATTGATACCCCATCAACAACACCTGTTGCAGATTTAGATTCCAGAGATGCTTCTTCGAGAGCCTCTAGTGATTCTTTGCAACAGGATCATTTATGTCTTTTGGATTCAGTCCATTGGGACCTCATTCTACCAGACATTTCCTTTTTGTATGTAGAGTCCCTCATTTCGGATCTAGATGACACTATTGAGGACATATGTCTTCTCTTTGAGGACCACTCTTTTGTCCTTGCATTTGTTGCTAGTTCTGAGCTATGTGTTGCTTCTTCGAAAGCTTCCAATGGCTTCTTGCAGTAGGGCATCCATAGTCTTCCTGATTTAACTTCTGGGATGATCTCTTGACAGGAGTTTCAAACTTGTTTATGGAGACTCACATTTCAGATTTGGAGGACACATTTGAGGAGTTATATCTCCTCTTTGTTGACAGCCTCTTTGTTGACAGCCACATCAACGTTGTTGGCCCACCATCTTCATCGCCTTTGCAGCTTGCTCTATATCAGTCTTCACAGGATCTTGGATCGCCTTCATCGCTTTTCGACGTGTGGACATGTGAGCAGTTTTCAGATGCACACATCATCTGGATTTGGATTCCAGTATCACCCATCTTTTTGGATTGGCTTCTCCAATAACCAGTGGATCCTTTTCTTCCTAAGGGGAGAAATGTTGTTTGTAGGCAGTAGATCATATTCTGTCTTCAGGCATTCATCATTGGCACGGGAACTCTTTCATCTATATTAATCTTCTTGTAACTTGTTTTAGGGGTTTATTTCATGTTATCGTACTATAATTGTGCATTTTGTTAGCATTTGGTTTTGTCTTTTGCAGGACAACTTAAACTAAGACAATATGTGAGGTAAAACCTCTCTTCAAATTATAACAAAGGTGGCAATAATGTCATGAAACTGTCTTGTCCCCATATCAAGGAACTGTTTAAATTAAAGATTTAGCCATAGTCCATTAATAAATTATAATCATTAATACAAATATAAATATTAAAATAGCATGTTATTATTATATAATAACAATATATGATAATAAATATAAATATCAATATTAATTATTATTATTATGATTATAATATAACAATAAATGTTTATAAATATTAATATTTATTTTTATTATTATAATATATATATTATTATATTATATAAGAATAAACATAAATACAATATTATAAAGTCTATCATGACCCGATATTAAGACATTGTTTAAATTAAAGATTTAAACAACATATAAAAGTCGGTGAAATTGCTTTGGTAAAATATATATTTAAGTAAATATATATTATTATTAATACTTATTATCTAATAAATAATAATATTATTGTTATCCTATACTATAATTATATAAAGTGAGAGAAGTAGTTCCTATGAAATAAAATCAATGATCTTATATAAGGCAATCAAATATAAATAAAAGTATGTATGCGGCTATTAAGTTAGTTGACACCAGCGATCACTTTAATAAATAATAAATTAAAAAAGAGACAAACATTATTAAAGCCGCAACCATTGGAAAGGGTATATCCTTTGACCCACGGTAAACCCTTGGAAATATATAAAAGGGCATAAGGGCGTATGATAGGAAGAAGGTGAAAAGTATATATTATAAAATATATATATATATACAGCAGCAGCAATTTAATAAAAATAATATCAGTCATTCCATCGAGCAAGGAAAACATTGGAAAATAGAAAGAAGACCGCAACGATAGGTAAGAAATACGAGGTAAAGCTCCAACAGGTAAGTAAGTATTTATATTTAATTTGTTCAATCTATAGTTGGTAAATATAAATGGTAAGATTATTATATAAATATTTATATATATGTATGCGGTCCCTATATCAAAATAGAACAATTAAATTGTAAGCATGTAATGTATGGTTTAAATATAGTTCATGCATATTATTTTTATGATGTCATTTTCATAATTTATTATGTATTGCTGATATGATTATTTGAGAATGCGGAATTTATAAAAGTTATTGTGTATAAATCTATACCATGATAGGAGGAAGGGAAAGTACAAAGGGAATATAGGACCCTCTCTTAGGTACGCCACCCAAAAAGAATTGTAATGAACTCACATGAGCCAAAGGGGTTTTGCCTTTGGGTCTAGAAAGAGAGGTGCTCTTCTAGATATGCCACTCATGATGAGAAATGATAAGTCCACATAAGCCAAAGGGGTTCTGCCTTCTAGTGAAGGGTTTTGCTTTTGGGTCTAGAGAGAGATGTGTTCTTCTAGACACGTCACTTATGATGGAAGTAATAAGTTCACATGAGCCAAAGGGGCTCTGCCTTCTAGTGAAGGGTTTTGCCTTTGGGTCTAAAGAGAGATGTGCTCTTCTAGATATGCCACTCATGATGGAAATGAAATGTTCACTTGGGCCAAAGGGGCTCTACCTTCTAGTTGAAGAGTTCTACCTTTGGGCCTAGAGAGTTGGATCACTAGGATACCCTTTTGAGACCTCACTCCCCTATCATGGGTATAGTATTATAAGGAGAGCAATCATGAGGGAATAGGGAAAGATGGCAAGATGTGGGAATATTCACTAGGCACGCCACCTCATATGAATGGCATGGGCCACATGAGGCCAAGGGGGTTCTGCCTTTTAGTTGAAGGGTTCTGCCCTTGGGCCTAGAGCGGCTAGACACCCCATCGAGTCACTCTCTTCCATGCTTTCCCATGGTTGATCATCCCAAGGTAAGATTCAATTGAGTTTATTAAATTGTTATGGACTTACTGATGTTTAAGATTTCTAACTTGTTTGCAGGAGTTAAATCAAGCCAAGGTACTCTCTAAACCTTTGTTTGCTTGGAAATTGATAATTTCGGAAAAATTAGTATTGTTCCTATAAGGGACATTACAAATGGTATCAGAGCAGTCATCCTGCCATCCTGTGAATAATAGTTAAAATAAATAAAATAAAATAAAAATAAAAAAATAAACAAAAATAAGAATCAATGAAAATTGTAGGTATGAATTTCATGAATTGCTGGATAATGGTGTTTAATACATAGTTGGAAAACTCGGACTCGCCGCGGACTCGGCAGCCCAAAATAGGACTCGGACTCGGGACTCGGCAAAAAACTCGGCTAGGACTCGACAAAGAAGAAAACCGTAGTTTTACAAAAAACAAAAAGAAA
Source organism: Cunninghamia lanceolata (assembly GCA_027924645.1). Lineage (NCBI taxonomy): Eukaryota > Viridiplantae > Streptophyta > Pinopsida > Cupressales > Cupressaceae > Cunninghamia > Cunninghamia lanceolata. Next base: position 2,242,327 of record BSBN01000529.1, read on the forward strand.
TTAATGCATTTAGAGAACATAAGAGCCATAATTCAAACATTACACATGTCATATGATCTTCAGACACTCAATATTTGATATTTCATCATTCATGAACCATAATCATACGATTCATACTCATAGTTTCAAACTTTCAAATGTATAACAACATCATAAGTTTATAAATGTTTACATATAATGATGTCAAAATGAGAAAAAAAAAAAAAAAACTAAGTCTTTATGCTTGTTGGGCATCTAACTGGCAAAACGAGAGTCCAGGGTCGGGACTCAAGAGTCCAACCCTGGGACTCACACGAGTCCCAAGGTAGGACTCACGAGTCTCGACCCTGGACTCGCCAGGACTCGACTCGGGAGTCAATGGTGAGTGGACTCGGCTCACCATAGGACTCGCGAGTTCGGAGAGCCCTGGAGAGTCCTAGAAGAGTTTTCCAACTATGGTTTAATACATTGCTAAAATATTTTAAAAAATATATATATCTATGATGCAACATTAAAAAATTAAAATCTACTAAATATGTTATGATGCAATATTAAAAAATTAATATTTACTTACAAATATGTAATAAATAATGAGTAAATAAGGGAAAAAAAAATTTTTAAAAAAAACTCTTAATATATATATATTAAGACATCTCTATTTAGTTCTTATAAGTAATATATTTCAAAAAGTTATTTTCATCTATAGGTAACCTACGGGGTGAAAAAAGTATATATTACCTATGGGTAACCTACGGAGTATTAAAAAAAAAAACCCAATTTAAATATACGTAAACAACTAACCCAAAGTATTTAGTGTACATAAACCTTAATAAAATATAGTTATAAAATAAATTATTTATAGAATATAGTGTTGAAAATTTAAAAGATAAAACCCTATTTATAAATTATTATTTTAGGGCACTATATTATTTATGGCACTATACTATATTAGCATTTGCTACACTTTATAAAGGTTATTTTATATTATTGGTGAGTGTAATGTTATTTTATATATAAGGAAACCTAATAAAATATAATGTTATAAAATATTACTTAGGATACCTAATTATAATTGCTTGAGGAGAAGCAATCTTGAGTGGGGAGGGTTGTGATGTCCCCATATCAAGGAACTGTTTAAATTAAAGATTTAGCCATAGTCCATTAATAAATTATAATCATTAATATAAATATAAATATTAAAATAGCATATTATTATTATATAATAACAATATATGATAATAAATATAAATATCAATATTAATTATTATTATGATTATAATATAACAATACATGTTTATAAATATAAATATTATTATAATATATAGATTATTATATTATATAAGAATAAACATAAATATAATATTATAAGTTAATTATTATAAATATTATAAAGTCTATCATGACCCGATATTAAGACATTGTTTAAATTAAAGATTTAAACAACATATAAAAGTCGGTGAAATTGCTTTGGTAAAATATATATTTAAGTAAATATATATTATTATTAATACTTATTATCTAATAAATAATATTATTATTATCCTATACGATAGTGAGAGAAGTAGTTCTTATGAAATAAAATCAATGATCTTATATAAGGCAATCAAATATAAATAATAAATTAAAAAAGAGATATAAATAATAAATTAAAAAAGAGAAACATTATTAAAGCCGCATTGGAAAGGGTATATCCTTCTACCCACAGTAAACCCTTGGAAATATATAAAAGGGCATAAGGGTGTATGATGGGAAGAAGGTGAAAAGTATATATTATAAAATATATATACAGCAGCAGCAATATAATAAAAACAATATCAGTCATTCCATCGAGCAAGGAAAACATTGGAAAATAGAAAGAAGACTGCAGCGATAGGTAAGAAATACGAGGTAAAGCTCCAGCAGGTAAGTAAGTATTTATATTTAATTTATTCAATCTATAGTTGGTAAATATAAATGGTGAGATTATTATATAAATATATATATGTATGTGATCCCTATACAAAATAGAACAATTAAATTGTAAGCATGTAATGTATGGTTTAAATATAGTTCATGCATATTATTTTTATGATGTCATTTTCATAAATTATTATGTATTGCTGATATGATTACTTGAGAATGCAGAATTTATAAGAGTTATTATGTATAAATCTATACCATGATAGGAGGAAGGAAAAGTACAAAGGGAATATAGGACCCTCTCTTAGGTACGCCATGCAAAAGGAATTGTAATAAACTCACATGAGCCAAAGGGGTTCTGCCTTTTAGTTAAAGGGTTTTGCCTTTGGGTCTAGAAAGAGAAGTGCTCTTCTAGATACGCCACTCATGATGAGAAATGATAAGTCCACATAAGCCAAAGGGGTTCTGCCTTCTAGTGAAGGGTTCTGCCTTTGGGTCTAGAGAGAGATGTGCTCTTCTAGACACGTCACTTATGATGGAAGTAATAAGTTCACATGAGCCAAAGGGGCTCTGCCTTCTAGTGAAGGGTTCTGCCTTTGGGTCTAGAGAGAGATGTGCTCTTTTAGATATGCCACTCATGATGGAAATGAAATGTTCACTTGGGCCAAAGGGTTTTTGCCTTCAAGTTGAAGGGTTTTGCCTTTGGCCCTAGAGAGTTGGATCACTAGGACACCCTTTTGAGACCTCACTCCCCTATCATGGGTATAGTATTATAAGGAGACCAATCATGAGGAAATAGGGAAAGATGGCAAGATGTGGGGATATTCACTAAGCACGCCACCTCATATGAATGGCATGGGCCACATGAGGCCAAGGGGGTTCTGCCTTTTAGTTGAAGGGTTCTACTCTTGGGCCTAGAGCGGCTAGACACCTCATCGAGTCACTCTCTTCCATGCTTTCCCATGGTTGATCATCCTAAGGTAAGATTCAATTGAGTTTATTAAATTGTTATGGACTTACTGATGTTTAAGATTTTTAACTTGTTTGTAGGAGTTAAATCAAGCCAAGGTACTCTCTAAACCTTTGTTTGCTTGGAAATTGATAATTTAGGAAAAATTAGTATTGTTCCTATAAGGGACATTAGAAGTGGTATTAGAGAAGCCATCCTGTGAATAATAGTTAAATAAAAAAAAATAAGAAATAAAATAAAAATAAAAAAATAAACAAAAATAAGAATCAATGAAAATCGTAGGTATGAATTTCATGAATTGCTGGATAATGGTGTTTAATACATTGTTAAAATATTTTTTTTAAAAATATATATCTATGATGCAACATTAAAAATTTAAAATCTACTAAATATGTTATGATGCAATATTAAAAAATTAAAATTTACTTACAAATATGTAATAAATAATGAGTAAATAAGGGGAAATTTTTTTAAAAAAAAAAACAACTCTTAATATATATATTAAGACATCTCTATTTAGTTCTTATAAGTAATATATTTCACAAAGTTATTTTCATCTATAGGTAACCTACAGGGTGAAAAAAGTAATATATTTCACCTATGGGTAACCTACGGAGTATTAAAAAAAAAAAACCAATTTAAATATACGTAAACCACTAACCCAAAGTATTTGTGTACTTAATAAAATATAGTTATAAAATAAATTATTTATAGACTATAGTGTTGAAAATTTAAAAGATAAAACCCTATTTATAAATTATTATTTCAGGGCACTATATTATTTATGGCACTATACTATATTAGCATTTGCTACATTTTATAGAGGTTATTTTATATTATTGGTGAGTGTAATGTTATTTTATATATAAGGAAACCTAATAAAATATTACTTAGGACACCTAATTATAGTTGCTTGAGGACAAGCAATCTTGAGTGGGGAGGGTTGTCATGTCCCCATATCAAAGAACTGTTTAAATTAAAGATTTAACCATAGTCTATTAATAAACTATAATCATTAATATAAATATAAATATTAAAATAGCATATTATTATTATATAATAACAATATATGATAATAAATATAAATATCAATATTAATTATTATTATGATTATACTATAACAATACATGTTTATAAATATAAATATTATTATAATATATATATTATTATATTATATAGAATAAACATAAAAACAATATTATAAGTTAATTATTATAAATATTATAAAGTCTATCATGACCCGATATTAAGATATTATTTAAATTAAAGATTTAAACAACATATAAAAGTCGGTGAAATTGCTTTGGTAAAATATATATTTAAGTAAATATATATTATTATTAATACTTATTATCTAATAAATAATAATATTATTATTATCCTATACTATAATTATATAAAGTGAGAGAAGTAGTTCCTATGAAATAAAATCAATGATCTTATATAAGGCAATCAAATATAAATAAAAGTATGTATGCGGCTATTAAGTTGGTTGACACCAGTGATCACCTTAATAAATAATAAATTAAAAAAGAGACAAACATTATTAAAGCCCCAACCATTGGAAAGGGTATATTCTTTTACCCATGGTAAACCCTTGGAAATATATAAAAGGGCATAAGGGCATATGATAGGAAGAAGGTGAAAAGTATATATTATAATATATATATACAGCAACAACAATATAATAAAAATTATATCAGTCATTCCATCGAGCAAGGAAAACATTGGAAAATAGAAAGAAGACCGCAGCGATAGGTAAGAAATACGAAGTAAAGCTCTAGCAGGTAAGTAAATATTTATATTTAATTTGTTCAATCTATAGTTGGTAAATATAAATGGTAAGATTATTATATAAATATTTATATAGATGTATGCGATCCCTATATCAAAATAGAACAATTAAATTGTAAGCATGTAATGTATGGTTTAAATATAGTTCATGCATATTATTTTTATGATGTCATTTTCATAATTTATTATGTATCGCTGATATGATTATTTGAGAATGCGGAATTTATAAGAGTTATTATGTATAAATCTATACCATGATAGGAGGAAGGGAAAGTACAAAGGGAATATAGGACCCTCTCTTAGGTACGCCACCCAAAAGGAATTGTAATGAACTCACATGAGCCAAAGGGGTTCTGCCTTTTAATTAAAGGGTTCTGCCTTTGGGTCTAGAAAGAGAGGTGCTCTTCTAGATACGCCACTCATGATAAGAAATGATAAGTCCACATAAGCCAAAGGGGTTCTGCCTTCTAGTGAAGGGTTCTACCTTTGGGTCTAGAGAGAGATGTGCTCTTCTAGACACACCACTTATGATGAAAGTAATAAGTTCACATGAGCCAAAGGGGCTCTACCTTCTAGTGAAGGGTTCTGCCTTTGTGTTTAGAGAGAGATGTGCTCTTCTAGATACGCCACTCATGATGGAAATGAAATGTTCACTTGGGCCAAAGGGGTTCTGCCTTCTAGTTGAAGGGTTCTACCTTTGGGCCTAGAGAGTCGGATCACTAGGATACCCTTTTGAGACCTCACTCCCCTATCATGGGTATAGTATTATAAGGAGACCAATCATGAGGAAATAGGGAAAGATGGCAAGATGTGGGCATATTCACTAGGCATGCCACCTCATATGAATGGCATGGGCCACATGAGGCTAAGGGGGTTCTGCCTTTTAGTTGAAGGGTTCTGCCCTTGGGCTTAGAGCAGCTAGACACCCCATCGAGTCACTCTCTTCCATGCCTTCCCATGGTTGATCATCCCAAGATAAGATTCAACTAAGTTTATTAAATTGTTATGGACTTACTGATGTTTAAGATTTCTAACTTGTTTGCAGGAGTTAAATCAAGCCAAGGTACTCTCTAAACCTTTGTTTGCTTGGAAATTGATAATTTAGGAAAAATTAGTATTGTTCCTATAAGGGACATTATAGAAACCGCGCTAAGAATGAATGAAATTAAAGGCAAAGTTAAGTCATGTTTTCCATATGGTAGTACCACATCAAAGTTGCAACCTGAATGGCAATCGCTTTACAAAACTGCACCTCAACTTGAACGTGAGTTTAAAACATAAGGATCGCTGTGATTTTCACCTAGCAACACCACCATAAAAGTGCAAAAAGGAAATAAGTTGGCTAAAGACCAAAATCAAATGCCTATTTTCCAATTTGAAAGCAAAAAACGCTTAAAAGACATGGCACCCTTATTCCAATCGGCCAGTTTTAGAAAGAAAGCAAGAGTTAAGGCATGGCACACCTATTTAAACAAGTTTACATTCATTCCAAAACACAACCAAGTTAAGCTTCTGCTGTCTATAAGCAGAAAACAGTCCTCTTTCTTTGTATTGCAAGTTTCAAGTCTGATTTTTGGTGTCAAGGTGGAAAATTTCTTGAAAAGAAGCTATCACAAAGAGTTTCCAAGCATCTACATCAGCTAGGCACTCAAATTCTTCAATTGGTTATTCCTGTCACATCAGAATCCCCCTTTCAAAGTTCTGATTTCTCAAGAAACAGCAAGGTTCTTTTTTCGAGTTTCCTATATTTCAAGCCACAGAGAGCAAAATGAAATCACTTTCAAAGATGCAGTTACATTAAGACATTATGGAGCCTAAAACATGCTTATCAAACAGCTCTTATCATGTCAAAGATCATGTTGGGTCATATGAATATCCTTGACTTGAATTGAAGATGGATGAAACAGTTAGAGTTGAGAGCAACTTGGCTATTAAATTAGTAAAAAGCGGACTCATTCAAGCTTCCTGATTTCCCGTCACCATTTAGTCCCTTGAATTGGTCATAGTGTGTGCCCGCTACTACCAGCCTAGCACTAGAAGCAAAGTTCGAAAACACAAACTTGGCATGGACTTAATGACCCAAAATTTTGACTCAAACTCAAGACTCGGAAAAAACTCAGCAAGAACTTGGCAGAACTTGGCAAAAAAACAAACATAATTACACCAAAAAAATACAAACTAATGCATTTAGAGAACACATAAATCTATTCTAATCATCAATTTGTCATAATTCAAAGATTACATATGTCATATGACCTTCAAAAGTCAAATCAATAAATGGCAGAGTTCAATGGAGTGTCAAAATAGGAGGACCAAGGGCTTGAACTTGGGGGCAACAAGGGGACAACGACAGGTGGGGATCGAGGGGCAGTGTCGTTCGCGAGGGTCTGAGGACAGCGCACCGTATTTCATAATTTTATAACTATATTTTCAACTTTTCTCCAACACCAAGTCCTCACTATTTCTAACCAAACCTTCATTCTTCCAATCCCTTCTCTCAGTGTGTTTTGTCACGTGAATGCCAAAGATGTATTCTACTAGGCGAAATAAGAACATAAAATGTCAAAAAATGAATTGAAAAAATGAAAATTGCAGGGGTTTTTTGTATTCTAACACCAAGTGAGTCCATGCCCGAAACTTGCGAGTCACCCTGAGAAACTCAGCCGAGTCTCTATCAAAAACTCGTTGAGTACTTGGCTGAGTGGACCCTAACTTAGTGTGTGTCATGTTGACTTGGCGCAGCGAGCAAGAAAACTCGTGAGTCATGCTAAGTCAACCAAGTACTCAACGAGTTTTCAAACTATGACCAAAAGGATCATATCTTCCAACAACCGAGTAATTTGTAGATTGGATGCTGAAACCTTTGAATCCACATTTGGATTGCAACTCTATGAAAAGATAGTTAATTGATCTAAAACAATGTGAGCTTCAATGGAATAATAATAATGTGCAAGGATGCCAAAAAAATTGCACAAAACTGGCTCAACAAGACCAAGAGGGTGTCCTGCTTACCAACATTGTGCCGAACTGATTTGAGAGAAGAACTCGACCTAATGATCCCCAGGCTCAACAGGGTAACAAGCCAAGTGGAAGCAATGACTTCCAAAAAGTGGATGTTTTATATTATCATCCCTATGTGGGATGGAAGAAAGTACACTAATTCGGCTCATTTGATCAACAACTCCATTCATTCCTAATTGATGAAGTTCTCCAACACCAAGTCTTTCCACATGGTTTCCTATCTCATCTATACTCTAGAGTAGGCAAATGCTTTTATAGGGTTAGACAAGGTTCAAACAAAAGGACAATTTTCCCTGAAGTATCCACAACTAGAGTACCGAGAAGGGATACTTTATCATGCTGACAATTAGAGACTGGGATAATGAAAACCGTATCTGGATTTCAAATCAAGCAAGGATGGTTATCATAGAGTGGGCTGATTAGTTCATTCAATTCCCTACCTTCACCTACATTAAAGTTTGTGGATTTGATTCTTACCCCTACAAGCTTTCACAATATCCAAGTGATCAAATTCTTTTGATGGAATATTGTAGACAATTGTCAGTTGCACATGAACATTGCAAAAAGAAAAACAAGCTAGGAGCTAATTTTACAATTCAAATAGGGACGTATAGATGTGCTAATGCCATTGATGCCAAGAACATGGATGCCGATTTGTGCAATTTCAATTTTAAATTTTACCACAAAGATAAGTGTTTTGACTCCAAGGATATAATGGTCAAGAGACTCGAGACCAAGTATGCACACATACCTGATGTTGAAGACTTTTGGACAAATTGCCTTGACGAGTATGAAGCTCAAAGAAGGCATAGCAAGATAATCTTAGATCAGCTAAGGGAATTCACACCCAAGGAAGTGCCAAATTGGTTGGTTGATTCAAGCAAAGATCTCTTATCCCCACAATTCATTTAGGCTATAGGAAATATTCAGGCATTATCTCCAACAAATTGGTCAACCAAACATGGAATTACTGAAGATTGGATGAACAAGACAATCATGGACAAGTCTAAAGGATTCTTACAGAAGAAATTAGTAGAATAAGCAGGGGCAGTGCCACAAAGAAAAAGATCAAAACTACTAGAAAGAAGCAAAGAGGCAACTACTAGAGATTTTGAGGTTAGAGTTGATGATAGGAAAAGAAAGATGAAAGAATCAAGTGAGGTAGAGGGATGTTCAAGGCCCGATAAGCTAAAGTTAGTTCCTAAAAAGAGGGTGAAATCCCCTTCACTAATTCACATCAACAGTTCTCTAGTTATTGAGGTAGTAATAGCAAATCTTCCAATTACAACTCCTATTCAGCCAAAGAAAATTCCCAAAGTTCCCAAGTCCCCCTTTCATACATTTCCAACTCCAAAAATTCAGCCAAGTGAAGAAATTACAGCCATGGAGAGAGATTCCAAGGCCAAGGCCAAGTACAAGTAATAAAAAATAGATCCAAGAACCTTTGAACAAAAAGAGAAGAGTACTAGTTGCACTGCCACTTAACCTAAAGGCAATTTCCAATTTAATTTTAGAGAAAATGATCAAAAAGGTCAAAAGATAAACAAGGTTTAAGAAGAATAAGGAAGGACACATTGTTATTGAAATTGCTATTCCTCCCATGGATAAAAATGTCCAAAATTTGCAAGTTGTTGATTTCCAATTTTCAAAGGCTGATGTAGGACTAGTAAACAAGAGAGGCAACATTGACTTGTTACACTTTGCCACAGAAAATGCAAAAGAAATGTTAGAAAAAGATGGCGAGGTAAAGGCAAAGATAAAGGTAGAAAATAGGGAGTTGAGAGCATACATTGCTCATCTTGTAAACCTGGTATCAGAGCGTAGAACTAGTTCACCACCAAGGCTAGAGGAAGGACCTCAAAGCCAACAACTTGATGAGTTAGTAGCACATGGAAGAACAATTCAACACTAGATCGAGAATCTTTGTGAAGATGGCACAAGAACAATTGATGATTTATTCAGTTTGCTGAAGGAGCTCAAAGTTACCATTTGATAGTCTATTGAGTTAGAATGTTCTATGACTACTAGAATTCCTCGTGTGGTGTTTTAAACAATTTAGAGCTAATGGAATTTTGGGTAATATAGAGTTAATAAGATTGAAGGTGGTAGTTGGTCCTAAAAATTATCATATTCGAAAATGGATAGCTAATTGCCAAGTGCTATTCGAGTTGCAAGAACCCACTTTAAAGATTGTTAAGGAGAACATAGAGAAGCCAAAAATTGTTGAACAAGATATCCTATCTTTTTGCACACCTCTTACATTCACATTGAGTGAAGATAATTTGGAAACAATAAAGAGTAATTTTGAGTAGCTAATCACAACTCAATTGGGAGGATCAACCTTCATTATTTGCAATATAGAGGAAATGATGAAGATTGCAATCAAAATTACTGCATACGGGAATTAAGTTGCTTGAGTACCAAATATTGTTTAGGAATAGTAGAAGCTTTGTGCAGTGATGGTTGGATAGAGATGAAGTAGCATGGAAGCCTCCAATAACAAAAATCAAAGAGTTCTTGGATCAAGTTCAATTAGCAAGAGAAAAAGATGGTGCACCATCTCTTGAGTCTCAAGAACATTCAGGGAATTCAAATTCAGATACTGAAATAGAAAGTGATGATTCATAAATATCTGTTTTGACTATTTTATATTTTGCGGCCATTAGTTATTTTTGAGCAAAAGTGAGCCTATTTGTGGCTAATTGTAATTCTTTATTTATTTTAGCATTAATTGTTTTAAGATAGCTTTATTTTCTTAGTTTAGAAGATACGGATAAGTTTTGCTTTAAAGCAGGAGCTTTTCGGGATTATTTTATTCTTATTTTCCCTTTAAAGCTACCTCTTTGTTAGTGTTTTAATTCGCACCTTTCGGTGCAACACAAAACAAAACAAATCTACGATAAAATTGCTCTTTGAATTAGAAGGGGAAGCTCCCTATGAATCAAAATCTAATCTAAAACTACACATGTACTTGCCATTTATAAACTTTACAATTCTTTCGAGGTGATTTTACATTCATGCTAAATAAAACATAAATATGTAATTTTTTTTGGTTTGCGACGTGCAAAAGGTTGAAACATGTTTTCAACACGAGGCAAGGGTTTTGTGCTTTTTGACTTAAATTGAAACTTACAATTGAAACTTACAACTACACACTGTGCTATTCAACTAAAAATAGAGGTTAAGCAAAGCAAGTACACATAGATTGGATAAACACATAAACACAAATGCTATGATTAAGTAAGACTCGGTACAAAGCCACGAACTACATCTTCAAATTTGCCTGCAATACAAAGCTTGCAAATTCATTGAAGCAACTTAATTTTCAGCACACATAACAACACATCTCAATAGATATTTAGAAGCAAGATACGCATAATAAAATCTATTGAGTGAATACTCGATGAATAGCAATTTCAGTGTAATGCAAGCATGGAAATTACTATTCATTCTTTTCATTGATACAACTCCATGTGCAGAAAGCACTTATTTATACTGTTTACAAAGCTATGCATGAAAATAAATAAAATAAATTAATAGCGTCTCATCCTAACTAGACTACTTGCATGACATGCAAGCTTTATTACAAATTATCTGCTCCACTAATTCTAAAACTAAAACCATGCAACCTTCAGGTAAGTTGTAGATCGAATTTGTTGCAAACTATGACTTCATCCTCACATCTCTCGCATGACAACCAAACAAAAGTCAACTCCGGGTTAACACTTAAAATATCACGAACTATAAATAGCTTCGGCTAAAAATAGCAAACTTTTGAATATGTTTTTTCTCAAAAAAGAAAAAATAGACTTTCCGAGAAGGCATCCCTGGCTGATTCTAGTTTGATGACATTTTTTCGATGTGTTGATGAGATCTTGAAAACCTCTAACAAACCAAAATTTTGTCACTTTAATTAGCCAATCTTGGTGACTCGAATTTGATCAATGCGAACCTTTTGAGATTTTGAAACTTTGACAATTTATCAATGCCAATGACTCGCATCTGAAAATCTTTGACGGAGATCTAAAAATCACCTCGACATTTTCCCTTTTGTCCACGCACGCCTTGGAATAGAGCATTTGGAAGTATTTTTTTTAAACCAATATCCTCATTGTGCAATCCTATGTTCATGCCTTTCAATTTGCACTATCTCAATATTATCATACACCATATATATAGGCGCATATTGTCATGTCCCTATACTAGTAATTTATAATTGAATAGATTATGTATTATTCATTCAAAGCAAAGATATGAATGATATTATAAATTGAATATATTTAATATATTTAAATAATATTTATTTCAAACAATTAACAAGATATATTATTATTATATTTATAAATAACACATAAATAATAATAATATATTATAAATATATCTAATAATATAAATACAAATATTCTTATATTTATCTTATATTATAATATCAATATAAATCATATATCATTTATTATGATATAAATGATATAATATAAATAATATAAAATTAATAATATATCATTTATAAATGATATAATACAAATACAAATAATATAAATAAACATCTTTTAACCTATCCTCTTATGATAACGGAGTTACATATGGTTAGAACTAGTTTTACCACAGCTCATAAAGGGAATTAATATAAAGTAATAAAAATTAAAAGAGGGTACGTATGTAATTTACTAAAGTAATAAAAATTATAAGAAGGTACGTATGTATTTTACGCGAAGCATAATAAGAGATGTGTCTCTTCGAACATATCCCTTGAAAGGGAAATAAATAAAGGTTATAAGATAGAAAGAAAAAAGAACAGGAAAAAAAGATATTTTTTTAAGAAAACACTTCTAAGTTAAATACAACTTTGGTATTGAAAATAAATAAATATAATAAAGAGTAATCATATTTGATTTATATAAGAGCATAGCACACATTGAGAGATTGGAGGTAAACTTGTTAGGAAGAAGTAGCATTAATACCTCAAAGGTAGATAAGCCCAGCAGTGGAATGGACAATGTTACATCATACTTAGGCAATGGATAAGACCTACGGTGGAATGGACCATGCTACATCATACAAGGGCACTTAGTAAGACCTAAGGTGGAATGGGCATGTGTTACATCATACAAAGGCACTTCCCGTAGAGGATGATTCATGCAACCTAACAAGAGATAGTACCCCATCTCCACTAGGGTTTGAAAATGAATAAGATTAACATATAATAGACAACCCTAAGTATGAATCGACTTAAGGATTGAATAATTGATTTATGTTGATACTATTTATGTAGTTACCAACCCCGATTTGATTATTTTAATATGATTTATTAATCTTATTAATTACTAATGTTTCCTTTAAGAAGTAATTCTCATGTGCAAGGTGGAAAATAAGGATCTTCTTAAAGGGGACATTACACATCATTACATGGACGATTCAATTTTAGAAATTCAATGCCATGTTTAGAAAGTGAGTTGACCACTTTTCAAGGAGGAGAATCTCTTTTATATGGCACTATGTCTTGAACTTTTTATCTGCCTCCCACGTCCCTTTTCACAACAAGAATTGCCTTGAAATAAGGTGTGTTCCTATTATGCCACACACGCCTATGCATAAGGGCATTTTTTTTTGTATATTTCTTCTTCTTTGGTTAGGCATGGGCTCAGATTTCTAAACACACCAATACATAGTTGCAGTGCCTCACATGCATGCCTCATGCACAAAAACTCATCAGATTTTTAATTCTATTTTCATCTATTATGTTTGTGTGTGTGCATTTGACCCACAATTTTGATTGAGATTTTCTATTTCATGCCCTCATTTGGTCACGTGCCTATAGGACCATGATTTGTATGAATTTATTTTCTATCTTTTTTCCTTTCCTTTCCTATTCGTGCATGCCTAATAGACATTTTCATTATATTCCTTGAAGTGATGCACCTTCTACTCCACACATACACACTTCTTTTTATATTGTTGAGGTATGGGTTCAATTTGTAGGAGTCCCCTGTGCACACCCAAGCAATTTGCAGTTTGCAATATTGGCATTATCAAGAGCTTCAAGTTTTCCTTTGATCAACTTCGATGTCTTTAATCCATTCTATCTCTCATATTCTTCATAGTTTTGGCATTGTCGACGATTTTGTTTTCTTCATTTGCATCTTGCAACTCTTTCAGCAGTAGTCCTACCAAATCCATATCATTCTTCATAGTCGTAAGCCAACATTAAGGCCATTCAAAAGGCATGCTGTAGTTCCTTCACTTCTACAAGCAATCACAATATCTTCAGACTTATTGATACAATCAACTTTTCTTTCTTCCCAAATGCACCTCTGTTGGCATCGAACTGATTATTATCTCTTCATAACCATACAGACAAATAGGGACAAAGTTCAAAACACGACCTTTGGTTTTAACAAAGACACGGGGTTTTAACTTGAAATTTGTCATCATAAAAAAAATTCATATGGGTGCAACACTCTTGAGAGCTAAATTTGTAATGTCCCCAATTTCGAGAGCATTAGAGTTTGGAAGATTAGCCTATTATCTGACCCTCGTAGGCTAATGGAGTTGTTTAGAGAGTCTCATTTGGCAGTTATCAAGGTGTTTCCTTCTCCGGAGCTCAGTTTGGTTCAGGTTGGACCTTCGTTTGATGTTTCTGGACTCAGTTATACACACTATTTATAGTAAGTCACCATTTCAGGAGAGTCGGTGTTTCTATATATAGTAGGGCACCTGGACAAGTCTTGATTGCAGTGCCGATCCCTTACTCAATTGGTTTGATCAGGTAATGAGGGATTTACTATTTATAGTAAGACTGTGGTTGTAGAGAGGGACCCCTGTTATTTTTAGTAAGGCGATTGGATGCACAGAGGGTACCATGGTGAAACCCCAGGTTCAGACAAAATTGGGAAATGATGTCTAATTATGGAGATAAGTGATTTTTAATTATTATTAAAGCGAATCTTTAATAATAATTAATTATTATTAAAAGGACATCATGTGGTTAATAGACCTTATGTTATAAGGGGGTTATAATGATATTTTTTTAAAAGGTACATATAATAATGACTTATTTGACTTTATTAAAAGGGGGTCATTTAATGATATTAAAGTCAAATAATTAAGTCATGGATTAAAGCGCTCAAGTGAAGTTATATTATAAAGTATTTATTAAAAACCTAAAAGTGGACTTCAAAGGCAAATTAAATACGCTTCATTTGGAGAAGTTATAAAAGGGCATCAAAAACCAAATAGATTCATTATTGGATGATTACTTGACTTTGTCATTTTGGTGTTCTTGGGATTTGAGCTTGAGACCAAGGGTTTCAGCATATCAGCCATTGAAGAACGATAAATTCTTCAGTGTTGCAGCTATTCTGAGGTGGTGAAAGATCCATTGAAGATAGCCATCAGGAGAGCTTCACTAAAAAGTTCTAATTGTGCAGATTGGAGGAAAATTGCAAGAGTTTTGGATGCCATTACATTTCAAACCTGATTGTTGCATGCACTCAGCAATTGCCATTAAATATCATCATTTCTGATTGTGTCTTGAAAGTATTCTCATTGCTGCAAGGGCCGTACATCCCAGGCAAAGGCGTCTTTCTCCTTGAGCTAAGCGCTTCACTTTTGGGCCTGAATTCTCTTCATTTGGTGGCAGCTGGGTTAGATAGTGCTTGCAGCAGCATAAAATCGTGGGGAAAGGTAATTGTCTTGGCTGCAGCAATTATTCAAGTGATTTCACAGGCAATCTTTGCATTTCCAAGTTTCAATTTCAGATTTGTTTACATCTTGAAGTTGTATAAATTCACTCTTTGAATTGCATATCAAAAGAATATGAAATAAAGCTCTTGCATTAGATTTACAATTGAAGCATTGTAAATATTCATTGCTGCTATAGTATTTATTTTCCAAGTATTTCTTTTATTTCCCATTTGCATCTCAAAATCACAACAAAATTCATATATCTCTCAAAACCAAACAAAAATACATTGGCTGCATTTGAAAACCTATAGCAATACCCTTTCGGGATACTACAAAATTAGTGCATTGAGCATACAAATTGTAACGAGAGTTTGTGCTAGATTTATGCTGTTGAAGTTTTCATTCAAGCTAAGAAGTTAGTTCATTGTGTTGTAGTTGTGAGAGTTTGACAAGTTAGCAATAAAGAAGATTTGTTTTAACTTTGCATAACATCTATCTTCTATGCTTTAGAGGAGCTTTGTATGCATCTAGGTTATTGTTACTCTTTAATCTCATGCTTTGTTCCTATTGTTATCATTTTCTTCTTTGTTCAATCAATCCTACTATTGGTGTGAATCCGTTGATCTCTATTTTAATCAATGGATAGCATTCATGTTTAA
Organism: Cunninghamia lanceolata; assembly: GCA_027924645.1. NCBI lineage: Eukaryota > Viridiplantae > Streptophyta > Pinopsida > Cupressales > Cupressaceae > Cunninghamia > Cunninghamia lanceolata. The sequence goes on from BSBN01000529.1 coordinate 2,258,332, forward strand.
TTCATGTTATAGTTTAGCCGTATAAATAGAAATACTTGTGGTAAGATAAAGTACTTTCAATCTTATGCTCTAACCTCCGAGATCAAAAAAGATAGGTCTAATTTGCTTTCCAACAATTTATTTACATGCAAAACCCACAAAAGATAAATTGTACAGTGTGCATAAGTAGCAATCTAGTTAATTTGTTTTAGATTTTAGGAGTAAATTAGATCAAGGAGCTTCCCCCACAAATTTGAAGAGAGGATTTCCTCACGCACCATTCCAATTTAAGTTGTCTTAAAAAGGACAAGTTAAAAAGCTAACACAAGTCAGCCTCTACAAAATTTTAACAGTGGCCCTCCAAAATGATAGTCTATTGGCCTTAAATAGCATACCCTTTCCCCTTGCATCGCAATCTAGTCGACCCTCTCCTTGATAGATCTCAATCATCCCTTAACAGCAAAGTCGGCCCTTTTGTATGACCATCTCTTAGAAATTATAGTACAATCAGCCTTATAAATAAACAAACAATTGACCCCCTTGCACTAGCCCAACCAAGTCGATACCTTGAAACAAACAACATTTTCTTCACTCCTTTTGACAGCTATTTCCTCTCCTTTTGACAGAAAATTACTCTTTGGATAGCATTTGATGACAACAAATAGCAGAGATTTGATAGCGGCATTTCTCCTTTCTTCTCCATTAGATTGGTTTAGCTAACCCTCTCCGAAGGCTTCCTCACTTTTAATAGGGTGTAATGTCCCCATTTTGAGCCAAGTTATATTTGCTAGTTGAGTTGCTTCTATACATGGAGAACCAGAAAGTTGGTATATGTCTATGCATGGAGAACCGGAAAGTTGGATCAACTAGTATGTTTTTGAGCTATATGGGAAATGCAATATTGAAATTGTATTTTCAATTATTTGGTTTGAATTTTCAAAAGAGGGAATAAGAGGGAAAATGAAATATTTAATTACATTTTCTCTAATCTATTTTATGGAGCATGTATAGAATAAAGGTGTTCGCCAAATGAAGATTTTTAATGATTGTCAACTCTCATACATAGCCGCCGTCCATGCTTGAAGACATTCAAATTGCTAGAAGGATCGATCCACTTGATGATAGATGATTTCATTTAAAATAATTAAAGATCGTTTTAAATGATTGTATCTATTGATGTCATGCATTTAAAATTGTTCAAGACTCTCACTTTTGATTGATGGATTCCAAGTTTCATTCCAAATTAGTAAAGAAGGAGGACGCCCAAGCTTGGAGAGCTTAAATAGAGGACTTGAACTTCGATTTGCAACTTATGATGCATTGGTATGTTTTTCTATCTTTTATCTTTGATCTAGGAATTCCGATTTTCAGTTTATTGGCAAGGTGATGACCCCTTGTTTTGTATGGAGATGGCCCCATACTAGTTGAGAGGTGGTTTCATTCAGAAATTCACTATTTGTGCTTCATTTGCAGGTTGTTAGAAAAGATTAAGAAGAGTATTTGACATCAATTTGGAACCCTCGGTGAATTGGAGTGACTACCAAGGTAGTCGATTGGGTTTTGATGAGATTTGCGTGACTTTTGCTTACTTTTCTAGGTCTGATTTCATATCAGCAAAGGTCTGAGTTTTGACAGTGAATTATTTATGCAATTTCAGGGTTCTTTGAAGTGGATTTGAAGTGGACTTTGATAATTGAAGAGCTGTACTTGATTGAAGACCAAACTAGGCATCCATCCCTTGAGTTTGGAGGTGTTTTTCATGAGATTTCATTGCTACATTTGTGACTGAGAAAAATCACCACTTTCAGCAGTCATATCAGTCTGATAAACTTTCATATCAGTCCATTTTCTGAGTACTTCCAGGGCTGTAATGGTTGCATATGATCTCTAGTTTCATCCTAGAGTGTTTGGGCGTTCATATATGGTCTATATAAGTCATTTGGTGACATATTTCTTGGTGTAAATAAGTCTGATATAAATCAGACATTGACTGAAACTTTGTATCAGCAACATATCACTTTTGTATCTCCCATTTGAAGGCTTCTAATAATAAAGTGTGATGTGGGTTTGATGTTCTACTATTGCATGGTTCATTGGTGTTGATCATTTGTTGATTTGTGTTACAATTTCTTTGAAAAAGTTGACAAAAATTTTCAGTCTATTAAGAAAGGTCTCTTACATAGGGTACCCTTCCTAGGGCTCCCTTGCTCATAACCAAATGTTGGAAGAATGAATGCATAAACATCAAGAGAATTGGATGGCACACACGTCAATGTGTAAGGTTAACTTAATTGTAAGTTACTTATTAGACCTAACTAATGTGGTGTTATTACATCATTAACATAAGCAATAAATGCATGTGTGCAAAGTGTATTCCAACATTATGTCTAACATCTAATTGGTACCAAGGGCATTATAAAGTTTGAATACCATCCTATTAATGGTGTAGTGTAATGTCCCCTTTTGGGATGAATAATAATTATTTCCTAACCATTCAAATATTACAGATTAGAGTTAGGATTTAGGAATTACCATTAGTAAGCCGTATAATCCTTGTGCTCTAATCCTGCAATCATGACATATATATACAAAATATGGTGATACAAATATATCTCTAAGCGTTAAACAAGAATTGATATACATTCAGATTTATAACCAATAAAGATTGTCTATTTATCTCTATGCAATTCATTCAACTTATAATGCATCCAATATCGATTATGCTCAAGTCTTAATCCTTATTATCTTCTATTCCTCGATCTTGGATGAGGAATTACTTGCCTAGGGCGCAATGAAACCAACTCGATGGCTGGAATTACTCCGCCTCTCCCTAGCAAAACCTGGCTTTTTAATATCCCTGATGGATATTGTTCAAACACCTGTTATTCGATTCACAAGCTGAGTATATCTCAGAATTTCTTCACAGGTTATAGATTGGAAAAAGATCATTCAAATTAAAGATTTGAATGATGGAAGTCCAAGTAGATATCTCAGTTTTGTGAATTGAGAATTACAATCAGGAAAAACAATAAATATTAGAGTACCATTTCACAACTCAGACTAGAATCTTGCAATAGTCCTATTCATTGTCTGTATGATCTATTGTTACAAAATCAATGACAAATGATAATTATAACAATTATCATATATGAGCATTCTCTATACCAGATCGGCCAATAAGATTGGAACTTAACAATGGCTATGACTTTATTTTCACGTCTGCTCCTTCAATATGATGGCTTCATAGTTCATAGTAAATCACTAAGCACTTATCCATATCTCCCACTTATCCCTTATATTGTTTCACGATCCTTCAAGGCGGGCAATTCTTTGTAGAAGAAAATCTCCACTTTGTTTTATGTTTAGATAACTTCAACAAAGATTAACAATGTTAATACACAAAGTATGAACAGCTACTTCCTTAATAGATGTACGAAGTCTTCAATATTGTGCCGTCTGTAATGAGATAAGGATCGTTGACCATTCAATGTGACCTGGATCCTCCACAACCATATGCTACAGCCTAGTATCCACAATCTCTTCCTTAAACATTGATAACTCCTCTGTATTAGACGCCACTCCACAATCAGTTTACAAACACAGTCTTCCTCTAACGGCGGCAATATTTCCTTAGACGGCTTACATATATCAAATGTATGATCTGTATGTGAGCGGCTAAACTTTGGAACGGCTCATTAGAAATCATCTGGTGAAGTCTTCAAATGCCACGATTTTCTTATACCTGCGAATCTTTAAGATTACTGTGTGATGCGATCCCTTCCAATCCTGGCAGATGAAAAGTCTCAAGGCAACCGCAAATTCAATATCAATACTTTCTAATATTAAGGAACCCACGATTACTTGCTGGGGTCAACACCAAATATCCCTACTCAGATTTTAACAAAATCCACAATCTCTTTTAATGTCGAATGCACAACTTATAAACTCTAAATTCCATTCAATGAATATGAGTTCGCCAATGAATAGTGGGATTTGGGACCCACGATCTACTGCACCTGTCAGGTTTGTCTCCTAATAAGCCTGCAAAATATAATCTATAATACCACAAATAATTCCCAAAGTATGAACTTTAATCTCAAACAAATATTAAAGCTAACATAGATCAACCATTCATATATTTCTCCAAATCCAACATGATATCTCAATTATTCTGAAATCTGCATACATCAAAATCGATAAAATGGTCTCCGACCAAATATCGAAAATCCAACAAATTGACCTAGAAACCCCAACTGAGAAATCTGAATGATTTCTTCTCTCAATTCAGTAAATGCAAAGAACCTCCTCTTTGACACTAACTGGATACAAAAGTCATAGACTTCAAACTGAAAACCAATACATAAGCATCTGAAAAAGCATGCTCAACAATGACTCTCAGGCTTGCTTTTAAAGCCATTACATTAATTAGGCCCAGCCTAACTTTATTAAATGAGAGTTTACATGTACACATCAGACTAAAGCATTTTAAATGCTTTTACATGAACTTTATTAAATGCTTGCATTTGTACTTTTTAAATGCTTGTTCACAACAACATGAACTTTATTAAATGCTTGCATTTGTACTTTTTTAAATGCTTGTTCACAACACTTTTAATAAAGTGTAGTACTACTAACTTAGTAACTTAAATAAAATATTAATTTTATAAAGTAAATAAAATACTTTACAAAATTAATTTATAATTAAAACAATTTTAAGTTACTCCAAAATTGGGGACATGACAGGCTTGTCCTAAGGTCGGAGGTGATAGAGATCAATAAGTCTTAACTTGGTCATACTTCAATATACCTCAATGTTTAAGAATCACACTTATCCACAACATGCTTATATTGATTATGCCCAAATCTCAATCTTATTCATTTTCTAACCCTTAACCACGGATGAGGAAGTACTTGTCTATGGCTGGAATTACTCCACCTCTCCCTAGCAAAACCTTGCTTGTCCCAAGTTATAGGTGTTAGACATGATAAGCATTGGATTTGAACCACCAATGTGTTATGGATATGATCTTTGTTTCATACAAGTTTACCATTCATATATATATATATATATATATATATATATATATATCTTATTCTTCCTATTTCACACCATATGAGAAGATGGAATTGTAAGAGTAAATTTACTGATCTCTTTATGTCTTTCTGCTGTAGCTTTCAAAACCAATATATGTTTTTCTCCTTAAATCTATATATTTTCCATGTTCCTCATTCCCACCTTTTCTCTTTATGCATGTGTATATCCCAATATACAAGTACATATTTCTTAATTCTTAAATTTCCCTGTGCAGATTTAGTACTAGATGTTCCTTATGTTGGTTGCTGCAGATCAGAATTCAGTCTGATATGTATTTCTATTCCTGTTCAATCCTTTCCTTTCCTCACGTACTCCCTTATATACTTCTAATGGTAATGCCTTTTTAGGAAGGGTTGTATTGTTTCATGGATCGCTGCTGTTACTATTGTTTTCCTTTGCTCAACATAGGCTTTGTTCTCCATATGTTAATCGTTGCTTTCCTCAAATCATAAGTCATACTCTTTTTTAATAAGTTGTTTGGTCTTATTTAAAGTCAGCGATGCTACTTTTGTCTTATACGTGGGTCTTAATTCATATTTAATTTATTTGATTTATAATATTTATAATAATAATAATAATATTTAATTTATAATACTTCATAATATTTAATCTCTAATATTTTATTTAAGTATATTCAACCCATTATATTTAATTTTAAATATATTTAAATGTATTTGATTTATAATACTCATTAAGTATATTCTATATTTAATTTCTATTATGTAAATATATTCAATATTTAATTCAAATATATGTAATTTACGATTTATATATATAATAATGTCATTCATATCTTTAATTTGAATGAATTATAAATCATTAGTATAGGGACATGACATATAGACTCCATCCTCCACTGTGAAAGTGGACTTCATCTTGTCTTCTTTGACTATGCTAATCTAGTTAGACCAATAGAATCCATCCATGAACATAAAGGATCTTTTATCATTACTGTGTTTACACTTCTAAAGTTGAAATAGATTCAAATTTGCCCCAATTCCTTCTTAAGACTTATCAAAATTGAAACACCCACTCACTAGTCTTCATGGTGAAACAATTCATGCATCCAACATTTTATTAATTTCCTCCTAGACCTTGGCCAAATAATCACAGTTTACCTTTCTCCATAAGGGTTGTTCTTCCAATATTAGCAGCATTCTAAATAACACATCTCCAGTGGTACCCCCTTCAATTCTTTGTACATTCATGAGAAGACGCCATTGTCGTGCATGAACAATATTTAAATGTCACTCCCTTAAAACCAGGTTGCAGCTGTCACCTTCCATGATCATATGCGGCCTATCTTTAGACCCCAAGTTCACCCGCATAGTAATCAACTTTTTGTACTTCATTTTGGCTATAATCAAACATATGTGTGAGTTTGTCATCAAGCTTTGCTTCACCAAATTTGTACTCTATGCAATCCAGAAAGTAAGTTGACAGTGATATGAAAGGTTTGGAAGAACTCCTCATAACCAACTTCTTTCAAACATCTTGAACCACCTCTTCTTCTACTTGAACTTCTATAGTCTCTATACAATTCTGGTCAAGCTGAAAGACCTCTTAATTTTCCATCTACCAATGGCAGAGGAAGCTAAGTAAATTTGTTTAATCTTCAGAGCATTGTTGCAACTCCAACACCTTCACTGTTCATCTCTGTAGCACCTTGATCAGGGTTTTCTTCTTCAAAGTTTGAGTTTGAAGATTCCGATACTGCTAGCTCCTTTCACTGTTCAGCTCTATACCACCTCGGTCAGGGTTTTCTTCTTCAAACTTTGAGTTTGAAGATTCCGACAATGCTAGCTCCTTTCTCTCTTGAGGTCATAACTCAAGCTTTTGTTCTCTATGGAGAGCAGGTTCTTCTTTCAATTATGATTTTCCTTTGCCACCATCAACTAGTCACCACCCAATGATGTATTGGATCGGAGGCCTTCTTCCATAGGGAGATAACCATGAAGTTCAATACAATGGCTAGTCTCCAATTAGCACTTCTTATGCCATGAGTACACATAGGACTTTGATGTCATATTGATATGCTCCAACAAGTTGGAAGGTAGGTGGCCAAATGGTTGGCTTTGCAAGCTTATATCATGTCTCTTGAAGCAAAGCATTCATGTGCTTTGGTCTGTGTCCAGAATGTTGTTGGCGAGCATCACCTGCATCATCTCCCCATGTACAAAAGCCATCTTTTATGCAAAATTCATCATTCAAAGTATAGGATTGATCACCTAGCCACCCAACAATGGGTGTCTCCACTATAGGCTCCAATCTTTGTGTCTTGCTTTCCCCATTGTATGCAATCTCTTTCTCTCATTCGAGGGTGTTCTTAGGTATTGATATGACGAAAGTAATTATACTCCTCAAGTCAAGAATGCCTTGCAACAAGTTTGCTACTCTCACTAGTATAGTTGTTTACAAGACTTGTCTGGCCCATTCAATGTACTCATACATGAACATGAATTTCTCCATTCTTTGATTTCTCATTCTGATCCAATTCAAGCCCAGGAAGACAATTAGGAGACAACTCACAACCTATCTAAGTGATGAGAATTGCTTAAACAATATTATGAATTACAAAATGCATAATGGAACTTGTTAGACAAGATGCGGAAAACCATAACACATTCAAACAACATGAGATTAGCAAAAATGCCACTTCTATTCAATATGAGGATAGAGATAAATAAATAAAAGCATTATATACATAAAAGGCTAAGAATAAGAATTCCCATGATTAGAAATGGGATGAGATGTCCTTCATGATTTGCCTAGACTACAATAAGGAAGATACCAAATGTGTGAAGCAAGCTAATATGTGGAGACTAGGCTTGAGTGCTAGACCCATAGGAAGGAGTGTTGGACTGCCAAGTTGGATGCACAGATGGCTTCCCCTCTAACGGCTCTCCTATGCAAGGTGTGCAATGCTAGTATTTATAAGTGAGATTGACAGTTGATAGCCACATCTATGCTGACATGTGTTCGACACATATGGTCACATGACATGTGGATAGGACGTTACCAAGTGTCAAACCCATATGGTATAGATTACACGTGGTGTGGGGCACCGCCATGTGCTAGATGTGTATGGTGCCAAGTGTTAGACTTGTTTGGATCCATTTCCTATGGCATAGGGCCTTCCAAGTGTCATGAGCATATAGAAGCATAACATGTAGATCTCAATGTTCCATGTGTCACATGTGTATGGTCCAAAGCAAAGTTGCAAAGGCAAAGCATGTGCATAGCATGTGCTGAAGCACACAATGCGGAGGCGCATGTGCCATAGTGCACAATGCAGAGGAACATATGTGAAGCATGATGCTTGAAGATGCTTTGAGGAAGTTGTAGAGGCTTGCACACAAAAATCTCGAGTGCAATGTACAGAACTAGTAAGTTTGATGCATACACAGTTGTGTGCAAAGAAATACTACTAAATATGCATCTATGTGCAAGGTTGTTGGGCAAGTGGTTACGCAAAGGATGCAAAGCAAGCGATGCTAATGATCCAATGCACAAGGTTGTGTTTAGATAATACACCCTTTCTTGAGGAGCAATGGTGCCCCATTGCGTTCTTTATGCACTGAAGAAACTTGTAAGAAGCTAATGATAACCTAATGAACCTATGCACACAGTTGTGCTCAAATCATAATCGCTGCCCTTGATTCAAGCAATATTTCTTTCTTTGCCATTGGATCAAAGTACTTTACTTTCATAGCTTGAGACAGTAATTGTTATGAATTTATCTTCTACTACATCAATCATGTTGATGTTCGCTCCTAACTTCTACTTAGGACAGTTTGAATCACTATGAGTATAAGCCCACCCTATCGATTGAGAAGTACTAAATTGTTTTGATTGTAGGGGGGTAGTCGAAAAAAATGCCCCAGTTCATTTCACTTTCAACACTACACAAGTAATCAACCTTGAAGATCATACTAGATTCACATGCTCCCATTATTATTGTTTTGGTCTACATTATTATTTCTCTAGTTTTTGTTTGATGTGGTGGGTGGCATGGACAGTTCACCCTAAGTAAAGAGTGCTTGTGCATTCTTTCTCATTGACAAGAACTACTACATGGAAAATCTCGCAAAACATATTATCTACGCAATTAGTTCTTGTGTGGCTTTCGAGTGCACCACAAGTCTTTGTCAATCTTCTTAGTTTCTTCCTTCAATTCTCTCATCATTATCAACATATCCTTTTTAAGGGCCTCTACTAATCCAAGTTCATCATAATCACTTCTATTGGAATCATCACTCTACATCATAGTTTAAAGACTCGAACTCAGCGCGGACTCAGCAAGGGTCACTTGGCTCGAGACTGGGGACTCGGCACCCAGACTCGGCACAGACTTGGCAAAGTGAAAAATCCAAGAAATTTAGAGATTTTTAAGGATTTAAAACTTGTTTCATGCACCCTTTATTAAAAAAACCTTAAAGACACAATAACATCATCAAATAGAAGCTAATTTGATCACATAAGTATAAACGCAAATTGTAGCTGAGCTGTTGAAGGAAATAGCACACTTAGATATATAAATATAGTCAAATGTATACAAAATTCATGGAATATGAAATCCATGACATCAAATGTTCCAAACAAATATGAAATATCAAAACAATAACTAGAAGTCTATGGCTCAAAGGAGCCTGCATCCTTCACCGTCCTACAAAGGCGTAAATGGTAGGTCTTCAATGATGCCAAAATTGACGAGTCGACAAAAACTCGGAGAAAACTCGACAAATCAATAGGATCTATCTCATCCAAATCAATAGGATCCAATGATTTGCCCTCTACTCTTTTTGTGCGAAACCGAAACCCTAAATTTGACTATGTCTAAAACCCTGAAACCCTAAAAATTGGTTAAGTCTGAAATCTGATGGATCCTCCAAAATCTAGAATCTGCATGTTAAATCGCATGGATCCAAAACCCATCTCAAACATCCTGACAGTATATTTCAAAATATATACAAACTTATACTTAAATGTATTTTGAAATATACTGTCACCGTGTTCCTGATTTTTTCACCCAAGTTTCCCTGACGGGACTCGCCTAGAACCGGTGAGTTCGGAGAGTCTACAGACCAAGTCCGAGTCCCCAGGACTCAGCTGGGGTCACTCGGCTCGAGACTCGTCGAGTCCTAGCGAGTCTCGTTTCTCTACTCTACATTCTTAGTCTCATGGACCTTTTGTTTTTGCTTTAAATGTCTATTGCTTGAATGTGTGCACCCTAGTATGATGATGAAACCACCACCCTCATCCTCTCTCAAGAGTGTATCAATCCCTGAACGCACCATAGTTTCTTCATCCCATCAGCTAGTTCTCTAGTTTTCCCAACAATTATTTGAGTCTTCTATAATATTCCCACTCGAACTCATGCTTACCCTGTCAAGTGTACCATTTCATCATTGTCTTTATGCAGCTTAAATTATTTCTCAAACATTTTCCAAATTTTTCCACATGTTACACTCCTCAATCAATGTGTCTATATATCATTCAATTGCCACCCCTCTAAGACAGGCTAGAAATTATCACAACTAGTGTTGTTCATTGATTTGTCCATTATTAATCCAAATCGTGATGCATATTCCATCATGATGAGCCAAGTCCTCTAACCCATCACTAACAAACTTCAATAGCTTTTGCCTCTCAAAATTAGGACCTAAGGAATTAACCATGATTGTGTTGGTCTCTAGATAGTGCTCCTCTTGTGTGATCTCCCTCCTCTAGAAAGTTTATCTTGCATGTTTTGATGGTCTCCCACTACTTTTATAGGTGTCTTGACCTCGAACTCTTCCCTTGTTATCAGAAATCTGCACATCACTCTACTCGTTGTTTGACCCTTTATGGTTACCGCTCCACTTCATCCTCTTGGTTTCTCAAGAGTTCTTGTTCTTCTTTATCAATGATAAGAATTCCTCGATATGCCTAATATTCTCATCAAAAGCATCTCTCTCCTCTTCTATGAGGAGATCATTAGGCTCCATGTTGGAACAAGGACTTCAATCATAACAAGGGGGTTGACTCTCAATCAACTCCTCTAGAGCACCTTCCAACCAAACCTGGTTAGCAAAGTCTACATCTCATTCATCTAGAAGGGGCAATGGTCAAACAATATCAACCCACTTATTATTAGGGTGTGATGGACTTTCCAACTTAGCTTGCGCTCTTCCCCTCCAGTTCCAACTTTTGCTTGGGCTTCGGAGTTCTTAATTCTCTGGTGGCAAGTTATTGACTACCTCCCCTCCCTCGCTTTCAGAATTCCCCTTGATCTTCTAGCAGTCGGTTATTGACTACCTCCCACAACCTCGCTTTTGAACTCTTTGCTCCACAAGACAAATCAATCCTTTTATTTCTTTTTCTTACCCCTACCACTGATAGTGCCTTCTTCCACTAGCATTTGAGCTCAAGAACAATAATTCCTTTTGAATGTTGATCTTCATATTGTTCTTCTTCTTTGAGACAATGTTTTTCCCTCTCGTACCTTTGCAGAACTCTTTGTTGTTCATCTTCTCATTCTTCTTGGGCATGAAGATATTGATGAATTACTAATAGTCTCAAAACATCACTCCTCAATAACTTGTTTGATTATGGCCATGCTGTCCCAAACAGCATCCTGAGACACCTGGGTCTGCCAAGACTCCTCTCGTACATGTTCTCAGACTGAGAGGTCCCAAAGAAGTGCAAAGCCTTGCATTAATTGATGTTTCTCTTTCTTGGATTGTTTCTTTTGGTTCTTTGACTAGTTGACCCATTCAATCTCAACTATAGCCCCATCTCAATGCACTGTCAATGATTATCATCGACCATTAGTTCTACCCAACTTGACCTTGTACAAACAACAACGCCATACCAATAAAGAATACAAAGTACAAGAACAGAATAACATACCCAAATCACTCGTACAGAGAAATGGATAGATAACTGCAACTTTATTGGTATAAGGTAGTGTAATCCAACAACTACGATATAGGGAGAGTATGAGAATGTAGAACAACTCCCTTTGCTGACCTTCATCATGCTACATACAGATTGGTGAACTGAGAGGTGTGTCAGTTAGACCACAACTGTCTCAGTACCAAATCATACTAACCAAAACATGATTAAGTACATTAGTCTTGTCCACACATGTTTTAACAAAATCATTGTTGACTCCAATTGCATAGCATACAATACATGGTTAGTGTAATGCTAACTTTACTTGTCAAGGAAGATATGCAAGGACTAAATATGCAAATCATTATTAGGTTAATCATTAGTTCACCCAATTTTATACCCAAAAAAAAAAATTTGAAAGGAAAGTGAACTTGCAGGAAATGCAGTATTCAGGAGTTTGGCCCTTCTAAAGGAAAATTGTGCGCCTATGTTCTAATCTACAGTAAATGTTCTCACTATTTCCTAGTAATTTTGTGGCAGCCTCCATGTGCATGAAATTCATGTGCAGAGAGTATTGCTGCGAGTTTCAGCAATGCTGCGAGTTTCAACAATGCTGCAGTTATATATAAACTTGTTTAGTACTAGTTTTGCAGGTTTTGGCTTTGTAGGTAACAGTGCTGGAAAAAAAATGAGATTCAAGCACTTTAGAGGAAACAACTCTACTAGCACAACTAACATCATAGAAGGATATACATTAACCTTGCTTAAAATTAATCACAGAAGTAGATGTGCCAACTATTATGCAGATATGCACATGCAAGAACTTCAGAATGCTTTTGTATAAGACTCACTTTGCATCTGTCTGAGTCTCAATTGCTGCAGGAAGAAGCCGTTGAACCAGTGCATCATAAATTTCATCCATGGAGCTGGATGAGAGGGAGAAATTAGCATGTTCTTTTTTTATCCATAAGCAGCAGTAAAAAGGGAAGTCCATTCCATAATCACCTTGTCACAAACAATTTACACAATATATAGCATACCTTCCTTCCAATATGAAAGGTCCATTACAAGGGCTGGAGAAATCCTGTGACAGACCATATTTCAACATCAAGTTTTTACATAAGAAATTTCATATTTGGGAAATCTAACTAGATAACAAATCTGATTCAAACTTTCAAGTAGAGTTCACTTGCTTTTCAGTTAGCTTCAGACTTACGTTCTGATGGTCTGATCTACTGATGGCATTGGCATATATCGAAGCTGGGGTCCAAAGACCTCTTTCTCTGATATGGCATCTACCATGAAATGGTTCTGGAAAAACTGAGAATGCTTCTAATCAAATTCATAACAAGAAATTATGATTATGTGACAAGCCCTAAACAAATATTAATTAATGAATATTTAGATGAAGAAAAATGAGACTTGCAAAAGTTGAAAAATTCAGTGTTCACTGTTTGATACATAGGATGTTATTAATTGTAGTGGGACTTCCTTTCATCTTATAAGAGGTATTGCCATCTCTAGTTAAGATAGAACCCAACCAAATCTCTGCAGTGGTTTTTTTTTTCCTTTGATAACAAAGAAAATATATTGTATAATATAACATTTAAACGGTCCAAAACCCTGTTTAGGCATGGGAACTGCCTGTGACCGGGAAAGAGCCATAGCAGCATACAAGAGTTGCTACAAAAAGCTGTTACAACTGAAAAAGTGCTAGGAGCTAAGATAACATGTTAGCGTTTAATTTCGCACCTTTCGGTGAGAAAGAAAAACGGACAGTGTGTACAGTAGGACTATTCTTCAAATTCGAAGGGGAAGCTCCCTCAACAAAGAAATTAAAAAGACGTTTAGAAAATAACCTATATTTTTGGTTTCTCAGAGCATGAGCACAAGGCAATTGAAGCTCTTCTGCAAGGCTATAAGATTTTTCTAAAATATTGCAGAAGAAAATAACTAAACTTTATCAGAACATACTTCCAATTTCTTTAAGTAAATCCAAAGCATAAAGAAATCGAAGAAACAATTTGGAGATTTCAACACAAAAGAACAATGAAGATCTGACAACAATTGTTCACTCACAAAGTCATGAACAATTCTTTCAACCTTTGATAACAAGATAGATCTCAAAAACCATGATGCATATTCTCATTAACCAAAGAGTAAAAACAAATAACACTGTTTTTGAACAATAAAATGCGAGCAAAAATTAGTCTCGGCATTTACCATTAGGAGGTTTAAGTGTGTAGAATACACTTATTTATACCCTAAAAAGCAAAGATGCAAGGAAATAAAAGGAAGAGTTAACTAACACTCTTCACTCTAGATCTAACGCTGCATGGGAAGCATGCAAGCTTATTAGCAACTAAAAATAAAAATATCTTATCATGCAATTCAGTTAATTGAACTTGCATGTTATTACACAATGAGTTCCACTCAAAGAAAATTTGCATGATCTCTAAAAGCAAAATCCAAAAATAGATTTAACTCTAGAAAGCAAAGTCAATTCTTAAAATAGAAACTGCTTTGGAAATCTCTCCCACAACCAAAAAATAGACTCCTCCTGCAGATAGTGAAAAATTGGCTAAGTCAAAGAATTGAGATTTCTCTCGAATTCATCAACTCTGGCCTCATCTGGTATAATGATTGAATCAAGATGGACTGTTCTCATCTGTAGGTCGATGTTGGCATCTTCAGTGATTTTTGCAAAACCTTCAAATTCTTTTTCAGCCATGACAAACTTAGATGCTATTTCCACCAGGAGATACATCTTGTCTACGTGGGGATCACCACAAAACCTTCCATGGATCAGTTGCACGAACTCATCCTGCAAATTATGAATAAGGCAATTTACGCCTTCATCGCTGAAATACCTACAAGGAATGTTTTGGACAAAATCAATAGCATACTTCCCAATGCTAAGACGTTTTTCTTTCCACGTAGCCAACTCCATGGCTATACTCTTTGAGGTGTAAATCAAGAATGAGCACTAATGAGTCCATGAGGAAACAATAGACTTCTGCTCTGCCGTTATAGGCTTCAAGTTGAGTGCTTGCAATCTAACCAATAGCCTATCATAAACAAGCTCCATATCTGTCATGCATTCTATCATGTTGTGAATTCCTAGGAGAATATCCTTAGAATTTGACACCACTGCCGTCAACTTTGCTAGAAAGTTAACACTTTTCACTATGAAATGCTCCACCCAATCCTTGGTATGTTTGCCATATACCACCAGCTGGCTTAACTACCTCTGTTCATCAATAGACTCTATTACCTGTGGTAAAAAGAGCGAAGGTGGAGAAGGTGAATGTAAGAGTTGTGAAATATACTGACGCAGCTGCTTATTTTCTGATTTGAGGGCAGCCTTGTCTTCTCCATATTTCAACACCCTATTCCTCACGGTATCAGTAGCAGCCTCCAAAATATTTACTGCTGCCTGTCGGGTACTATGACCAAAGCTATTCTTGATAATGTGATAATCATCGGGCTCAACTTCTTTGGTCACTTTGTCCTGAGGAGGAATAGCGGTTTCTAGAATCAATTCACCTTCACTAGACTTCAAAATCCTTGACTGCTTTTTGAGCTTCTTTATTGTAGGCTCTTTGAAAGTCTTGGCTAGTGCACTGAAATCCAATTGGTAAGAAGGTCTTTTCTTCTTCTCACTAATCGCTGTATGAAGCCAAGTTGGATTAGATCCCTGAAATATTGGCTCTGGATGGCTTTCCTTCTCAACCTCCGGATCTGGCATGACTTCAACCTCAGGATCAAACTCCAACACTATATCAGGCTCAAACCCTAGGTCAACCTCCATTACGGTATCTGGTTCAACTCTTTGTTCGACTTCAGGTTCTCTTGCCTCATCAACACCTGATGAGTTTAGTGGTGTAGAATTGATGGGTATGGGAGACAGATGAGGCTCAAGTATTCTCTGTGATGTAGGTAAATTCCCCTCTTCTGAAGAAGATGAAGATGAAGAAGAGGTAGAAGCTGAAATAGAAGTTGTTGGTGAACTTGGCTCAACTGATGGCAAAGGGACTGCCTTTGATTGCTGCTGGACTAGGGCTTGAGACTGAGTTTTCTTCTTCTGGGTCACCCTCAAGGCTCTTCCTCGGTAATGTTCACTTCTTTGGTCCTCCCACTCACTACTTTGGATTTCAGGCATGGCGTCAAGTGAGTGGGTGAAGATGGCGGCTCTGTTGTAGAGGCCTGGTCCTTTGATGTCATAGTCCTCTTATTCCTTTGACTGTTGATGAACATCCAGCTTCGCTCCACTACCCCTTTGGTTCTTTCAGCAATAGAGGTTATCTCTTGGAGAGACCAATCCATCTGTGGCAAAGGCTGTAAATCAATTCCATCCTTGATGAATTTGGGAGAGAGAATTGAATCATTCTCGCGCAAGCCTTTGGTGTTTTCATCAAGAAAAATCGGTATCTGCTCCAAAGTGAAGCGGCTGAAACTCCTTCGACGAGCCTCATATTCATCCTCACAGTTGACCCAGAAATCCTCCATAGTTGGTATGTGAGCAAACTTGCCGCTGAGCCTAGACTTCATCACCTCCTTGGGATCATAAGTGCGTTTCTCCTTGAAGGTTTTGAAGCTGAATTTTGACATCTCTTCCCCAATTACTTTCGCATCAGAGGCACTTTTGCATTTGAAGACGCTAAGTTGGATAGGGAAGTTCACTGCCATCTTATGCCTGTTGCGTGGGAAACTATGCACTTCTTGACTCTGACGTAGGAACTCCATGAAGACCACCTCATCAAAAGGATACCTTGGTAGCATATATGGACAAGATGTGAACCCGTACACTCGAATGTAGAAGGTAGGAAACTGAATATACCAATCCGCCCAATCCGAGATCACTGCTCTAGCCTCCTTTGAAATCCTGACATGCATTAGGTTCTCCAAGTCACGCACAGTGAACATCAGGAATGCGTCGTTCACTCGGCGGAAGTGCTTTTGGGACTCTGAAATCTCTAGTTGAGGATATAGCTTGGTGATTCTGGTATTTTGTAGAGAGCCCACAAAATTCAATACGGCAAAATGATGCTACTTCGCCACCATGAATAGCAAGGAGGATATCATCTTGAACTCACGAGTTCAGGTAAACTCTGTGATCTACTGGTGAATACAATTACTTATGAGGATAGACCACTCATAGGTTGCACTTTCGTTGGCTATGGTGCTGATGACGTAGAACATCCATGTCCTGAAACTTCTCCCCTCAGCTTGGCCTGTAATGCGGTTAAGCAATGTGATCATGATTGCATACTCGTCCTTGAACTGCCCTCTACCCACATTCCTTGGGAGTGTATTTCTTCTTTCCTTTAGCCACTTGCAGGCTATCTTTTGGCACTTATCAGTACTTGAGCTCCACACTCCATCACTTTCCTCAAGGTCGAGACTGAGTGATTCTTCGAATGGTGGGATGCCGAGGGCATACTCTATATCATCAGGTTTCAGGCTGGCAATCAATCTTCCATCCTTTGATCTTATTTCTCTAGACTCGGGATCATAGTGTTTGATGCATGAAAGCACAAATTCGAGACTGTGAGCAGCTACGAAAAATGAACTGGCTTGAATGAGCCCTGAATCCTTCAAGTTCCTCGCAACCACATTGTTGAGCTTACCAAGGGTTCCAGGTCAAAACCTTCAGGTGAAACCTGGCACAAATTTGTTTCTCTAACCTTGGAATATTCATGTTTGAGCAAGGATTTGGCCTCAATGGTGATCGAGGAATACTGCATGGTAGCTTTTTTAGGCTTCAAGAAAAGCCTTTCTTCTTCACTGTTCTGCTTCAAAAAGATCACACTAGGCCTCTGTATGCTTTCTGTCCAAGAAAATCAGGTTTCCTTCTCGCTGTCCAAACTTTGATTTTTTTTGTGAAAAAAAATATATTTTGCCCTTGGAAAGTGAAAATATGAGGCTGAATCCTCAAAAAGTTGCCAGATCTGAGCTCTAGATAGTTAAGAATGGTGTAAAACGCCTTTTCCCGAGGTGGGTATGCGATAGAAATGAAAAATTTTGGAAATATAGGCCTCAAAAATCACTTTTATTTTGGCTGTAGGTGGTGATTTTGGGCATGAACAGTCATAATCAACAAAGAGATATCTTGAAAAATCCTCAAAAACGGCCTCCTAGACTTGGGCGCTGCCTTCTATGTGTGAAGATGGACCCTGTGATGATGGAGAATGAAAAAAATGATGCCTTGAAGTGACCAATCCGCCTTTTTTATGCTTTGTTGGCCCAAAAAGTGCCTTTAACCTATCATAAAAAAGCTTGGAACCCTCATCAATGGCTGCCAATGTGAAAAAATGCTTCTCTAGGGTGTGAGCAAGACTTGGAATGAAAGAAAGATGGATAGAATGATGCCAAATAGTGATATCTTGGCCTTCTAGGTGAAGAGCTTCTCCTCCAATCCTTCAAATATGCCCTCTAAAGCTTCAAAGCTTTCAATAATGGAGTCTCCAATTGATGTGCAGCCTCTAAACCCTTTGTGCAACCTTGGAAATGACAAATAGAATGCATGAATGCATCCTTTATAGAGACAAAGTACCTATTAGGGTTTCAAATAGGTTTCCTTCCAATTTTAGCTTTGCTTTTCTTCTCCAATCATGCAAAAACAATGAATGAAATAAGAATAGAAGAGGGGCCTATTTATAGCCTCAATGTTTCTCTCTCCTAGGCGTCCCATCTTCTCTCTCTAGAAGGTCCACCTTATGCAAACTTGGGCGCCCAAAAAGGAGTGTAAATGATCACAATGGAGCGCTTTTCCTCAATGTCAAAAAGGCGTGGGATTAGCCCAAAAAGGGTGCCTTTTGTTATGCCTAGAAAGGCGTGAGAAATGGCAATTTAGGTGCCTTTTGTGTATGCCAAAAAGGCATGGGATTTGGGTGAAATAGGTGCCTTTTTGGAAGTTCAAAATAGGCGTGCATTTTAGGGATTTTAGGCACCGTTTGTCATGGTCAAAAAGGCGTGGCTTTGGGAGGTTTTGAGTGCCTTTTGCAAGGATGAAAAAGGCGTGAGTTTTGGGCAAATTGAGCGCCATTTTGGGGGATCAACAAAGGCGTGGGTTTCCTTGATTTGGAGCGCCTTTTGTGAGGCATCAAAAAGGCGTGGGAAATGCTTGAATAGGGCGCCTTTTTGGAGATGAAGAAAAGCGCGGGATTTGCTCAATATGAGCACCTTTTGCATGATGGTTTGCCTTAAACACTTTCTCGTTCTTTGGCCTTTGAAAATCACATTCCTTTGCCTAGAGATTTTATGTCAAAACCTTGTGATTGATTCACCACTTCCATGCTCTTTCATCATGACTCTTGACCTTGTGAAACTTTGAAACTTGCCTTAGCTTCTTTGACGGAGATTGCTCGGATCACTGCCATTTGCCTCTGCCTGCGGAGCTTCTTTTCGTCGTAACTTCTTCATCTGATGACGGAAAGCCTTGAAGTTTGGAAATCAAACTCATATGATCAGAACCTCTCATTGAAGCCTCTATTTCCATGAAATATGCTCCAAGGTGAAGCACACTTAGCCAAAAATGCTCAAAAAATGCCTTAGAAAAATTTTCAAAATTGAATTTTGATTTGCTAGATGCATTTGCATTGCTTCCCTTGGTTCCTTTATGTCATTTTGGCCTTCAATCCATCACTTTGATCTCCTCTTTTAGATGTTCTTTCACTGCTCCAGCCTGATTGGCTTGCCAGAATCTCCCTCCATTTGAGCCTTGGATCGTTATCTTTTGATATATCTTGTACCTACAGGGTTAGCGCAGTAATGACAAGGCTACATGGTGCTTGGGAGGTGTGTTTGGGCACATATACGAAAAATTTTGTATGGGTACAACATAACATTCATCAGGGCTTAAGTCATTGAGATACAAAATCAAAAGACAAGATAGCTGCAATATTGTATTTGCAAAATTTTTAAGATGGTCTTCATGCATAGAATGGTAGACTTTTAGAGATTTGATCATTGAAAAATTAAGAATCCCAGGCACTGTGAAAGCCAATTTTTGTCCCCTCTTGTCTTCTTTAGCATCACATATTTGACTCCATTGAATTGAGATTCCTGGAATTCTTTTGTGAATTTTCAAGGATCTATTGCCAAATTTGAGGCATTTGCATCTGCATTAAATGACATCTCCTTTGAAAGGATTGATGAGAAGGCATAGGGTTTTGTTTAGTTGCATCTTGATGCTATTTTGAGTGCCCAGGTTTAATAAATCCATATGAAATGAACTTTTAAGTTGCTTGCATTCAAAGAATAGATTGAGTGACTTACAGTAACCTAAGCAGAGAGAAATATCATTAATATTTATTTCATTAAACTCATCACATTTGTATGCAGAAGTGTTAATCCTAATCAGCTCTATCTGAAAGGATTCTAAAGTTTTTAGGTGGCCATTGTTCTCTTGAACTGCCAGCATGGAATTTGTTAATATAAACATCATCCCCATCACCAACAGCAGTCAACACAGCTTTAATGCCTTGTTTATTCTTTCTTGGAAGTTATTTGCTATATTTTTTAATCTACCATGGATCTCTCCTAGATAAAAGAACTAATGTTTCTTGTGTAAGAAGATCTGAAAAAGAGTGATCCTACTCTCCATATTTATCATGTAGCAATTAATATCCCTAAAAACAATACAGCATTTACATTCCCATACTTGTGTGAGACTGTTGTACCCATACGAAATTTTTCGTATATGTGCCCAAACACACCTCCCAAGCACCATGTAGCCTTGTCATTACTGCGCTAATCCTGCAGGTACAAGACATATCAAAAGATGGCGATCCAAGGCTCAAATGAAGGGAGATTCTGGCAATCCAATCAGGCCTGGAGCAGTGAAAGAACATCTAAAAGAGGAGGTCAAAGTGATGAATTGAAGGCCAAAATGACATAAAAGAACCAAGGGAAGCAATGCAAATACATCTGGTAAATCAAAATTCAATTTGGAAAATTTCAAAAAAATTTCTAAGGCATTTTTGGGCGTTTTTGGCTAAAATGTGCTCCATCTTGGGGTATAATTCATGGAGAGGTTTCAATGAGAGCTTCAGATCATATGAGCCTGATTTCCAAACTTCAAGACATTCCGTCATCAGATGAAGAAGTTACGGCAAAAATAAGCTCCAAAGGCAGAGGCAAACGGCAGTGATCCAGGTAGTCTCCGTCAAAATGGCCAAGGCAAAGTTCAAAGTTTTCCAAGGTCAAGAATCATAAAGAATGAGCCCTGAAATTGGCTAAGTCTGGTGTCCTGAAGCCTGATGTTCTGAGATCCTGAAAACTATCTAAGTCTGAAATCTGGTGGATCCTCAAAAATCTAGAATCTACATGTTAAATCCCATGGATCTAGGACCTATCTCAAACATTCTGGAAGTATATTTCAAAATATTTAAAGTATATACTTAAATATATTTTG
The DNA here is from genome assembly GCA_027924645.1 of Cunninghamia lanceolata. NCBI lineage: Eukaryota > Viridiplantae > Streptophyta > Pinopsida > Cupressales > Cupressaceae > Cunninghamia > Cunninghamia lanceolata. The sequence continues at coordinate 2,279,700 of BSBN01000529.1, forward strand.
AAATATCCTTCCACCCAGGACACTTCCAAAAAGCCAAAGAATGAGAAAATCCAAGGCAAAATGCTCTTGCAAGGGAGATTCTCCTTCACCATCAAAAAGGCGCTCAATATGACCAAAAGGCACGCCTTTTTGGCTTCCCTAAAAGGCGCCCAATTCAAGCAAAATCCACGCCTTTTGGATGCCTTACAAAAGGTGCTCCAAATCAAGGAAACCCACGCCTTTTTCATCCTTGCAAAAAGGCGCCTAAAATCCCTCAAATGCACGCCTTTTTAACCATTCCAAAAGGCGCCTTAATTGTCCATTTCTCATGCCTATTTTCACCTTGAAAAGGGCACTCATTTTGCCCAATTTGCACTCCTTTTCTATCATCCACAAAGGCGCTCAAAATCACTATAACACTCCTTTTTGGTTATCTCAAAAAGCGCCCCTTTTGCCTATTTTACACGCCTTTTTGACACCCCACAAAGGCGCTCAAATTTGCCTAAACCCACGCCTTTTTGGCCATGATGAAAAGCGCTCAAATTGAGGGATTTGCACTCCTTTTTGAGCACTCTAAAAACAACAATATACCTCCATTTTTGGCGCCCAACTTGTAGGAGAGAGAGCGCTCACAGGAGAGAGAAGGTAAAGGCTATAAATGGAGGTTTATCCTTCATTCTTCTTGGTTACATGAAGCCTAAAATAAAAGCATCTTATTTTTAGAATAAAGCTCATGACAAACCCTAGAAGGTAAAAACAAACTTAAAAGGAAAGTCTTCTTCATTGTTATTGTCATTTCCAAAGGCAACTTGAAAGAGAGAAGTATTTTCCATCCGGAGACTCCATTATTGAAAGCTTTGAAGCTTTAGAAGGCATATTTGAAGGATTGGAGAAGAGGCACTTCATCTTGAAGGCTAAGACAACATTATATTGCATCATTCTGTCCATCTTTCTTTCATTCAAAGACTTGCCTACACCCTAGAAGGGCATTCTTTCACCTTGGCGGCCATTGATGAGGGTTTCAAGCTTTTTATTGCAGGTTTAAAAACACTTTTTGGGCCACCAAAGCATAAGGGAGGCAGATTGGTCACCTCAAGACCTTTTTTTCTTCATTCTCCTTCATCCCAGGGTCCGTCTTCATGCATACAAGGTAGCGTCCAAGTCCAAAGAGCCATTTTTGATGATTTTTCAAGGTTTTTCTCCGTTGGTTATGACTGTTCATGGGCAAAATCACCACCTACAGCCAAAATAAAAGTGATTTTTGAGGCCTATATGTCCAAAATTTATCATTTCTATTGCCTACCCACCTCGGGAAAAAGCGTTTTACACCATTCTTGACTGTCTATAGCTCAAATCCGGCAACTTTTTGAGGATTTAGCCTCATATTTTCACTTTCCAAGGGCAAAATATATATTTTTTCACAAAAATCAGATTTTGGAAAGTGAAAGTAGAAACCTGCTTTTCTCGAACAACGAGCATACAGAGGCCTAGTTTAATCTTTTAAAGCAAAACGGTGAAGAAGAAAGGCTTTTCTTGGAGGCCTAAAACAAAAACTACCATGCAATATTCTTCTACCACCATGGAGGCCAAATCGGCATTCATTCATGAGTATCCGAAGGTCAAGGAGTATTTGGATCTCGTGAAGACAGTGGAGTATGCAAACACCATCTTGCAGACGGAGATCATGCGTCCGAATCCTATCACCATACCAGATGAGGCCAAAGTTGATGAATTTGAGAGAAATCTCAATTCTCATACTTAGTCATTTTTCACTATCTGCAGTAGGATTCTATTTTGGGTAGGAAGATTCTATTTTGGGCAGTTGGAGAGATTTCCAAAGCAGTTTCTATTTTGAGAACTGACTTTACTTTTCAAAGATAGACTTATTTTTTGATTTGTTTTGGAGATCATGCAAATTTTCTTTAAGTGGAACTCAATGTGTAATAACATGCAAGTTCAGTTAACTGAATTGCATGAGAAATATTTTATTATTTTAATTGCTAATAAGCTTGCATGCTTCCCATGCAGCATTAGGGTTAGGGTGGAGAGTTACTTAACTCTTCCTTTTATTTCTTTGCATCTTTGCTTTTTAGGATATAAATAAATGTATTCTACACACTTAAACTTCTTAATGGTAAATGCTGAGGCTTTTATTGCTCACATCTTATTGTTCCATGATGGTGCATATCTTTATTACTTTGAGAATAAATATATGCATTGTCTTTCTGAAAGCTTTTTTGTGTTGTTGAGATTGAGAGGAATTGTTTATCACTTTGTGCTTAAACATTCGTTTCAGATCTTCTTTGTTCTTTTGTGTTAAATCAAATCGCTTATGTTCATTTGTTTCCTTCGATCTCTAGATTTAATCAAAGGAATCAAAAGTATTCAATGTTCATTATCCAGTCTTGTGCTCAATCAAAGCATAAAAGCAATAGCAATTCTCATGCCTCTATTTGCTTAAATTGTTATTTGTCTAATATTCTCCTGATCGTGTTCTTGTTTTGTTCATTAATGGATTCCAGTATGCCTATTTTGCTTCCAAATATCCATTAAAATCTATTATTTGTGCTGAAGGTTAGGTTTTGTTTTCAGTCAAAAAGCATAAAAATCTTTGCTTCGCTATTGAATGTGCGTCTCTGCCTTTCTGCATGTTGCAAAAACCCAAAAAGATTGTAAAGTTTTTAGTTAAGTTTTATTTTATAGGAAGCTTCCCCTTCCAATTCGAAGAGCGGTTCTACTGCACATCTGTCCGTTTTTCTTTCTCATCGAAAGGTGCGAAATTAAACACTAACAGAGACAAAGAGGGAAATATAGATACCAAGGAAGAAAATGTGAGCACGTGCCTTTAAAGGGACCCCTGTTTTCCATTTGGGCCTTTGCATTTTATCAAATTGGTGTATGACTATGGCAATTAGGGTATTGAGGCCCATGTTGATCAATTGTGTGTTTTTGGCATTAGGAAAAAATAAGTAGATCAATAGGGAATAAAAAAGTAAGACTGACAAGGATATTAATCAATGAAGTATCGGTAGTAATAAATAGTATGCAAACACAAATAGAGGAAAGAATGGATATGAAGGAGATGAAAATACCAAAGACATGGTATAGTAAAGTGAGAGGTGGTTGAAAATGTTGTGGTAGGATGGAAATGGTTAGATGAGGTTTTAAGATCATAAATAGAGTATGATTGTAGAGTCTAGAAAGAAAAGAGAGCATGAAAATGCAACATTAGGAAATGTTGACTACAAGGTGAATGGTGCAATAAGAATATTAACAATAAAGTGTTTAAATCCAATTAAACATGTGATTAAACCATAAAATATATTAATGAAACATGGAGATGCATATACAAAATCAACAAACCATATGAACACCAGATATACGTGGAGAAACTCTTACAAGAAAAACTCCACCACCAAAGAGACCCAAGCTTGTATTAATCTCAATAATAGAGTATATCAATACAATCCACTTATCCCTCTGACTGATAGTAATCTGGCAACATAACAATACTTGCAAAAGAGCCTCACAAACCTCTATCCCATGCCTCCATTATATAGGAAAATCAGAAACAAGAAATCACCAAGTAGTTTCCAAAAACTGAGAGTCAAAACCATGAGCCACTAGCAAAAAATCCAATGCACTATAATCATGGTCAAGCAACCCAGAATAGAAAGTAACTCTTCTTACACTTCTTACACTACTCTTATGTGTCATAAATTCTGTCATAACAGTCATATTAACCAATTCCCTAAATCTAGGGGCTCCATAAGAGCAATCAATGCCTTGTTATAACACCCAAATTGGGAAGATCCTCTATAACTCTCAATTTTAACATTTTTCAAGCAACCTTATTCAATGCCTTCTTACAAAATATTCCAAGTATCTTGAAGAATAAACATGTCTCCATCCTCACATGGGTGTCCCTTTTTGCCCACTCCATGATGTTTGGAGATCATACATTATTTATCATCTACATAATTAAATACAATTAACAAGACTTCGAATTTGCAAGTTGAATGGCACACCTAATCCTAACATTCTCCCACTTGACATTTACATTGCAAAGACATAATAAGAAACTAAAATGAATGAATCAGGTGCTAGAAGAGGCAAGGCCCATGGCCTCTCTACACTAACAAAACTTATTTGTGCTCACTAGTTTAGTGAGAGAATGTAATAAGCTACCTCAAAAAAAAATTTAAATTTGTACAATGATATCACAGCAGGGTTAGCACAATAATGCATGCAACTAGAACCTCCACACTTTCTGATCACCAAGTTCCCAAGAAGCATACAGTGTTTTGGCTACCAATCAATGCTTGCAAATTGAAACTAAATAAAATCTTCTGCTAACAGCAAGCATCTACTTTAAGCAAACATCCACTTATGCAGTAGGAATATTCCACTTCTTCAGTGGGTGATAAAAGAAAGATAAATAATGTTCATTCCTCCACACTAGCGGTAAATCATCTAGGGGTTACAATATGTGTTTTCAATGAATCAAATGCAAACTAAATCACTACCCTGACTTGCATAATTTGTCACAGCTGCAACCAGTTAGATGTATAGAAGTTGTATGAAATCATAAAAGGAAGAAGCATATGATCAACTAAACCACCATGAACATACCACATGAGCAGATATGGGTGAGTGTTCCCATATTAAGGTTTTCACATCACTGCTGTAGTTGATATCAGAATTTATAACAGCACTGAAACTACTTCATAACAGACCCAAACCACCCTATTCCATGCACCAAAACCCCATACAACATTCAGTGAATGAGTAAACCAAACACAATGATCATCTTGCATATGATAGAGGCAATATAACATATCAATATAGAAGTCTATTCCACACAAATCCCAGTTGATAACAGATCTGAAAGAGTAACACTGCAGATGAAGCTTCCACTCAGAAAACTAATCAATTCCCAGCTGTATGGATGGCCCAGCAGGGTATTAGAATCACAGACATGCAAGAATAGTCTCAAAACTTATCAAGTCTGCAGCCTTTTCAAACTACCACAGTCGCCAACAGTATAAGGAGAAAATCAGTACCAAGAAAATCCCAGTCCAATGCTCTAGAAAACACCCAAATTTCTTGGTGTATGGTGTTGTACGGACAGCATATAGGAAGGTTGGAATCATCAAACACAGTAAAAAGTCAAGGAAATGAGCGCTAATACACAGCAGATTATTCACAACATTATAACTTGCTTTATCACCAATAAATCAGGGCCAACAAAAATCGCCCCCTTCCCACACAAGGGTACGGCGCTCTGGAGTATGGCTAGCAGGATTAAGCCATAACTATCAATAAACCTGCTCGATCTGTTCTACAAACAACAGAAATCATCATATGCTCACTGCAAATAGGGTTCAATCATCCAACATTAACATTGCACATAAATACAATTACAAATATCACAAACCCTTCATGCCATTGTACGGCCTGGATTTGTATGGCTCTTCTCATCATTAAATCTGCATATTAAACCCAACCTCGTGGCTGGATAGGAGCGCTCAGCTTCTCTGAAAACCTCTATCAAACAACACAAAAATGGCATTAAGTCAATCCATGAAGAAAATCGCCCAGTATATGAAGCAACCAAGGGTACGGTACGGCTCAGCATGTAAATGAACAGCCGATGAAACTCATAGATATTCAAGATTTGCACACCAAAAATCTGATCAATCAATAATAATTTTCAAAACTAAAACTCATCAAAAGATATAAATCTCCATGATAGCACAATGGCAAACTCTGTATGAGCTTGCTCCAAATTCCACCTTCAGCACAATGGTGATTCCTGTATGAAACAACACCCAATCTACAAGAGGGTTTTCGTCCTCAAGAGAATTCTACAAGAGGGTTTTCGTCCTCAAGAGAATATGGAAGAACTCACTGGTTCAATCCTTCTGCAAACAATATCAAATCCAAAAAGCCTCCTCAAATGAGCACTAATTCTCTTTATAAAGGCACTTTAGGAGTTACAAAGGAAATGAATTATTTCTTAAAAATAATAACCTTTTCCCTCCAACATAAATAATTCATTTTTTCTCCACTTAAGTGCTCACTTTTAAGCATAGTTACGAGACTCGGACTTGGCTCGGACTCGGCAAGTTGATTTTGTACTCGGACTCGGACTCAGACTCAGCGCCTAGACTCGGCAAATTGAAAAACCCAAGAAATTCAGAGATTTTAATGATTTAAAACTTGTTTCATGCACCCTTTAATAAATAAACCTTAAAGACACAATAACATCATCAAATAGAAGCTAATTTGATCACATACACAAGTATACATCGATCACATAAGTATAAACGCAAATTGTAGCTGAGTTGCTGAAGGAAATAGCACACTTAGATATATAAATATAGTCAAATGTATACAAAACTCATGGAATATGGAATGCATGACATCAAATGTTCCAAACAAATATGAGATATCAAAACAATAACTAGAGTCTAGAAGTCTATGGCTCAAAGGAGCCCACATCCTTCGCCTTCCTACAAAGGCGTAAATGGTAGGTCTTAAATGATGCCAAAATTGACGAGTGAACAAAAACTTGGAGAAAACTCGGCAAAAACTCGACAAATCAATAGGATCTATCTCATCCAAATCAATAGGATCCAATGATTTGTCCTCTACTCTTTTTGTGTAAAATCGAAACCCTGAATTTGACTAAGTCTGAAACCCTGAAACCCTGAAAATTTGGTTAAGTCTAAAATCTGATGGATCCTCCAAAATCTAGAATCTACATGTTAAATCCCATGGATCCGGAACCTATCTCAAACATCCTCACAGTATATTTCAAAATATTTAAAGTATAAGAAATTCAATATACAAACTTATACTTAAATATATTTTGAAATATACTGTCACCGTGTTCCTGATTTTTTCACTAGTTTCAGCCGAGTTTTCCCATCGAGACTCGCCGAGTCTGGCGATTCTGGCGAGTTTTTGAAAAACTCGGCCGAGTCCGAGTCCGAGTCCCCCAGACTCGGCCAGGCTGACTCGCCAAGTTTTGGCGAGTCTGGGCAAGTCTCGTAACACTGCTTTTAAATGCCTAAATAAAAGAATATATTTTCCCCTTTCCAGTGAGCTATAACACTTAATCAACTTTTAATTATTTTCACCCTTAGGAACTTAAGTGAAAATAATAATTAAAATAGCTCATTAAATATTACTTTTTGCGGAAAATCCCACACTTCATCCAACTGCCAAATAAACTGAACTATTATGCTCTGTAGGTTTTGGGATCCGAAACAATGCCTTCCGAGTGACTTTCCAAAAATAGACGGCTCCTCCAAGAATCTTGGAGAGCAAACCGGGACCCTGATCAAACTTCTAAAAATATCACTGTAACCCTAGACATCCATTGAGCTCAATGCCATAGAAAAATAATCCATTTACACAAGGGAAAACCATTTTTATAATTAATATTACACTAAGTTGCTATAATTAATCACAACCTTAGGCAATCTTAGTGAAATATTAATTAATTATCTGAATAATAGTCCCAAGTCATATAAAGCAAAAGAAATGCACTGATTAAACAACTTCAACTATCCCTTGGTGAAATTGAAGACTTGAGACACACAACTGCTCTGCAAACTGAACCACGACCACTCCAAAAACATTGGAGTTCTCCCAAACATGTCGGATAGCCTCCGAGAGACTAGGAACAAGCATAATGCGCACAAAAATCTATGTGCCAAAAAAGGGATATTACAGTCCTCCCCGCTCAAGATTGCTTGTCCTCAAGCAATACATGCTATCCAACAGAGATACATGCATGATTAGCAATAATATACTTGGATCCCAAATCAACCTCAAGAATGTTCCACACCACTTCTGTTGCGCTACTCTGATGTAACTGCGGACTACACAGCTGGTACTCTACTTACAACTCTGAAACATTCTTTCAATCACACATCTTTTTGGATCCCAAACTTCTGTAACATCACTAACTCTTAGAGTGCAAGAGTTAGCATCTTTCAACAAATCATCAATACAATTTATCAAACCTGAAATTTCAACTGGGAACCAAAATCTGAAATGTTCCTCCAAGGAAGAACATAAATCAGCTTGAACACAAGCTGAAAGTAACTCCGAACAGCCATGAATCACTTGGTTTTCACCATCCAAAAGAGCAATATTAGCTGAAACACTTGTCCTTTTCAGCTAAACTCTTTTGTCAACTTCCCACAAAGGGCCAAAGATAGCCAGATGCATTTATGCAAATGGTTTGTCATTCAATGTTGTTCGCTCACCATATTGGAAAGAGATGGTGAGAAAAATTAATCAAGCTCCAAAAGGGTATAAGGGCCCAGGTTATGAGATGTTGTGGGGCACCTTATTGGAAAATGAGGTCAAGAGTGTAGAAGATGCATTGAAGCCCATAAGGGATTCATGGATTGAGACAGGGGTGTCGATTGTCTCCGATGGATGGAAAGATGTAAAAAATGGCCTTTGATCAATGTCATTGCAATGTCCCCTAAAGAGGCAATGTTTTTGAGAGCTGTGGATTGTCAGGGGAAGGTGAAGGATAGACAATTTATTGCTAACATCCTCATTGCAGCCATTGAGGATGTGGGACCTCGTAATGTTGTTCAAGTGATAACCGACAACGCAAAAAATTGTAGAGCTGCTGGGTTGTTGGTTGAGGAACGGTATTCACATATCTTTTGGACACCTTGTGATGTCCACTCTCTCAATTTAATGCTACAAAAGATTGGGAAAAAAATTGATTGGATTAGAGAGTTGTACGCAGAGGCCGAGGAGATACGAATGTTCATCACCAACCACCACATGTCCCAAAGCATATTTAGATCATTTTCTATGTTGGAGTTGTTGAAGGTAAGTGTAATGTCCCCTTCTAGCAAGCCAAAATTTTCACAACCTTGCACACAATTTCAACTTGTAAAAGAGAACATTAGTACTCAATCCTTCTTATCTAATCATAATAACCACAAGATACATTAAATCAAGCCTTCTAATCAACCTTCTAGTTGCATTATACCTTTCATTCTATCTACTATACATGTTTCATGATTCACCATGGGAGAGATATACTTGGGCCTTCACGTTAATCAAACCATTCACCCAATAAGAGAGGGTTGTTAGGGTGTCATAGGGCCATGGATCCAATATTCCTTTCCTTTGTCTCATAGTGGCAATATTCACTAGCTTGAGCCAAAGGCCTATCCACTTGTCTCAGAGTGGCAATCTTCACCAACTTAAGACAAGGGCCTTTCCACTTATCTCAGAGGGGCAATCTTCACTCGCTTGAGATAAGGGCCTATTTACATAGCTCGGAGGGGTGATATCTCACTAGCTTGAGACAAGCAATCTTCACTTGACTCAGAGGGGTGGTATCTCACCAGGTCGAGCATTATCCATCATTAAGCCAATTGTCTGCCCTAACCCTTAGTCTCACTTATGGTGTGTTGGTAGATTAACTATGAGGCCTACTTCTCATCCCGACATTTAGATTTATAGTCATATATCATATCTTGCAAGAGATTATTCTTTATTATCTCGTTGATTGCCATTCTTTGGCATTGTATGCATTTCATCATTCTAATGAGGATTCTTATATCACATATTATATACATAAACATTCTTAATATTTCATTCTATGATAGTAATTCATTTTATGATGCCATTTCATTCAATTATAAGTATTCCTATTGTATCATGACAAATGCTATTCTATTTCATCCATGTTTATGGTATTTTCATTCATCTTTATATATATATATATATATATATATATATATATATTTATTCTTGTCATATCTTTGTGTTTAGAGATTCTATCATCACACAGACTTATTCATTCTTTTGTTATGACTATGACATATTAACTTTATGACAGAAAACATACATTATGAATCGATCCTCTTATCTGCTGTCCTAAATGTATATCTGCCCATACATTCGTCAAGGGTGCCTTTAATATTTATGCAGATCTGAATTTATATTCAGATATCCTTTCTTTCTTATCTCCGTATCTTTGTTAAAATCAGATCTGTAGGTGTCTTAATTGATATACCTTTTTCTCCATACCCCCCTCCACCACATATCACGATTACCTTTTATATTTCTTTGTAGGGAGGCAATCTGTATTAAGACATATCCTTTCAATGAGTAGACACAACCTTTCTTCATAAAAGCTGATCGCTGCCCCTTAAATCGCACCACTTCATTAAAACTCAATCGCTCCTCTTTCTCATTACAAATACCTCTTAACAAAATCGCACCACTTTATGTAATTTAAATAAGACACTTTGTCTTATATGGAATCGCACCTCATTCCACCTTAATCAGATCTTTGCCTTGTATTTAAATCATGAAATATTTTCTTTAACATATATAGAGTTGATTGTGGAAAGGAGTTGGCCACCTTTATAAGGATCAACCTCCTCTTATAATCATACTTTCTAATACATTTAAATCACACCTCATCTTCATTTTTATCAGACCTCTTAATCACCTTTAATATAAGACATTTTGTCCTATAATTTATGGCGCTTCATATTATGAGGTCATATTTATTTATATTTTGTTGTACCCATACGAAATTTTTCGTATATGTGCCCAAACACACCTCCCCAACACCATGTAGCCTTGTCATTACTGTGCTAACCCTGCAGGTACAAGACATATCAAAAGATGGCGATCCAAGGCTCAAATGGAGGGAGATTCTGACAAGCCAATCAGGCCTGGAGTAGTGAAAGAACATCTAAAAGAGGAGGTCAAAGTGATGAATTGAAGGCCAAAATGACATAAAGGAACCATGGGAAGCAATGCAAATACATCTGGGAAATCAAAATTCAATTTTGAAAATTTTGAAATTTTGGAAAATTTTCTAAGGCATTTTTGGACGTTTTTGGCGAAAATGTGCTCCATCTTGGAGTATAATTCATGGAGGAGAGGCTTCAATGAGAGCTTCAGATCATATGAGCCTGATTTCCAAACTTCAAGACATTCCGTCATTAGATGAAGAAGTTATGGCAAAAATAAGCTCCAAAGGTAGAGGCAAATGGCAGTGATCCAGGTAGCCTTCGTCAAAATGGCCAAGGCAAAGTTCAAAGTTTTTCAAAGTCAAGAATCATAAAGTGAGCCCTGAAATTGGCTAAGTCTGGTGTCCTGAAGCCTGATGTTCTAAGATCCTAAAAACTATCTGAGTCTGAAATCTGGTGGATCCTCAAAAATCTAGAATCTGCATGTTAAATCCCATGGATCCGAGACCTATCTCAAACATCCTGGAAGTATATTTCAAAATATTTAAAACGTATACTTAAATATATTTTGAAATATACTTTCACCCAAGACACTCAAAATCAAACTTCAAAAGGTGCCCATTCTAGCCAAAACCCACGCCTTTTGTGCACTCCAAAAAGGCGCTCAAATACACCAAAAAGCACGCTTTCTATTTGTCTAAGAAAGGCGCTCAAAACACCCGTATCTCACGCTTTTTTTTAGGCATTCCCAAAGGCGCCTAAATTGGCTAAAACCCACGCCTTTTTGCATGCATCAAAAAGGTGCTCTTTTTGTCTATTTTCCACGCCTTTGCTTCACCTCCAATAGGCACCTAAATTGGTCATATTCCACACTTATTTTCTCCCTCTAGAAAGGCGCTCAAACTCCCAAATTCTCACGCCTTTTGGTCTTTTGGTAATTGGCGCTCAAATACACTAAATCCCACGCCTATCCAGCTCAAGCAAAAGACGCCTAAATTACATCATTTGCACTCCTTTTAGAGGTGACTTGTTTGCATGAAGATAGACGCCAAGAGAGAGAAAGTATGAGCCTATAAATATACCTCTTCATCCTTCTCATTTCATTCATTATTTTTGCAAGGTTGAAGAGGCAGAGCAAGGTCCAAGTTGAAGAATGAAACCCTAGGAGGAGAGCATCCACTATAAAGGAGATATTTGGCATAGTTTTCATCATTTTCTTGGCAAGAGGATGGTATTGGGGCTGCACTTCTCACATGGTGGCCATTAATGGATGAATAAAAGCTTGCATAAGGCGAATTCGAAGGCTTTGAGGATTGGATCTTCACATACAGGCAAAGATTATCCATTCTTGCATCATTCTACATCTTTCTATCGCACTCAAAGGAAAATTTGTCCACTGGAGAGCCTCTTTCTTGCACTGGTGGCCATTGTTGAGGGTTTTTCAAGCTTTTTGAAGCTTTTTCGGATCAGCAAAGAGTAAAGAAGGCATTTCGATCACTTCTATTCTTCTTTTCCTTCATTCTCTTCTTTAACAGGGTCCATCTTCATGTTCCCAAGGCAACGTCCAAACCCAGGAAGCCATTTTTGGCAAAATTTCAAGGATTTTCACCGCTGGTCATAATTTTTCGAAGGCAAAATCACCACCTACAGCCAAGATAAAATTGATTTTTGAGGCTTATTTGTCCAAATTCTCATTTCCGGCACATACCCACCTCAGCAAAAAGCATTTTCCATCATCCTGGACCAGTTTGAACTCAGATCTGTAAAATCTTTGAGGGTGCAGCTCCAATTTTTCATTTTCCAAGGGCAAAATTTTAATTTTTTCACAAAATTTTAATTTTTTCATAAAAATTAAATTTTGGACAGCGAAAAGAAAACTTGTTTTTCTTGGGCAGCGAACACACAGAAGTCCAAATTGGCCATTTTCAAAGCAGAAAAGTCATCAAAACAAGCCCCTCCGAGTCATCATGCAATATTCATCGACCACCATTGATGCCAAATCCTTGCTCAAACATGAATATTCCAAGGTCAAAGAAATAGACTTGTGACAAGTTTCACCTCGAAGGGATATAGCCATGGAGTTGGCTACATGGAAAGAAAAGCTTCTAGGCATTGAAAAATATGCCATTGATCTTGTCCAAAACATTCTTTGCAGGTATTTCAGCGATGGAGGCATAAATTGCCTTGTTCATAATTTGCAGGAGGAGTTCGTGCAGCTGATCCGTGAAAAGTTTTGTGGTGATCCCCACGTAGACAAGATGTACCTCCTGGTTGAAATTGCATCAAAGTTCGCCAGGGTTGAACAAGAATTTGAAGGTTTAGCAAAAGTCACAGAGGATGCTGCCATTGACCTGCAGATGAGGACAGTTCACCTTGAGTCCATGATTATGCCAGATGAAGCCAAAGTTGAGGAATTTGAAAGAAATCTCAATTCTCAGACTTAGCCTAATTTTCATATTTTGCAGGAGGGATTTATTTTTGGCAACAGGAGAGATTTCCAAAGCAGTTTCTATTTTGAGAACTGACTTTGTTATCTTGAGTTAAATTTATTTTTAGATTTTGCATTTGGAAATCATGCAAATTATCTTTGAGTTGGAACTCAATGTGTAATAACATGCAAGTTCAGTTAACTGAATTGCATGACAAGATACTTTTAGTTTTAATTGCTAATAAGCTTGCATGCTTCCCATGCAGCAATTAGATCTAGAGTGAAGAGTGTTAGTTAACTCTTCCTTTTATTTCCTTGCATCTTTGCTTTTTAGATATAAATAAGTGTACTCTACACACTTAAACTTTGGAATGGTAAATGCTGAGACTAATTTTGCTTGCATTTTATTGTTCAAGCATTGTTATTTGTTCTTGTCTTTTGATTAATGAGAATATGCATCATGGTTTCTGAGATCTATTTCGTTGTCAAGAGTTGTGAAAATCATTCATGACTTTGTGCATGAACAGTTGTTGAATTATCTTCGTTCTTTGTGTTGAAAATCTCCAAGTTGTCTCTTCGATTTCTTTATGCTCTGGATTTACTTAAAGAAATCGGAAGTGTTTTAAGATAGAGTTAGTTATTTTCTTCTGGAAAGCTTTAGAAAATCTTATAGCCTTGCAGAAGAGCTTCATTGCCTTGTGCTCGTGCCCCGAGAAACCAAAAAGATAGGTTATTTTGTAAACGTATTTTTAATTTCCATGTTGAGGGAGCTTCCCCTCCTAATTTGAAGAACAGTCCTACTGTACACGCTGTCCGTTTTTCTTTCTCACCGAAAGGTGCGAAATTAAACGCTAACATATTTTATAATTATATTATATATATATATATATTAGATTATTATTATTATAATAATATTTATATTTGTATTTCTATTAATTATTAATAAATACAATAAATATATTATATAATAATATTATTTTATATATTAATAATATTTATATGTTTATTAAATATATTTAACGAAAGCGACTTTCCCGTCATGATGTTTAAATCTTTAATTTAAACAATGCCTTAATATCGAGACATGACAGTAAGTGAAGCAATATATTTTTAATTTTTTTCTATGCTTTAATTTCACATATTCTAATTCTTCTTTAAAGTTTGTTTTTAATTTTTTAAATGTTTAAATTTTAATTATTGTACTTTTTTATTTTTGATATTTCAATAGGTTGCTGAGACCCGTTTTGCCTCAAACACAATTGCCTTAATACAACTTGTGAAGGTCAAACAAGCTCTTATCAGCATGGTTGTTAGCAATAATTGGTCTGTATGGAGGCAAAGCAACACTGAGAGGGCATCAAATGTTAAGGGGATGATCCTAAATGACTCTTGGTGGGATCGTGTGCAGTATCTCCTTAGTTTTACCGAGCCCATTTTGAGCATGATTCGTTATACTAACATGGACAAGCCTTGCATGGGGGAGATATATAATGGCATTGATTCAATGATAGAGAAGATAAAGACCATCATAAATGAGAAGGAGAAAGATCCTCAAGAAATTCTCTTCAACCAAGTGCATGAAATTATTGAGGCTAGATGAAACACAATGACAACCCCGCTGCATCTTCTTGCATTTGCATTGACTCCAAAATATTATAGTGTTGAGATTCTTGCAGTGCCAAATAGAGTTCCCCCGTGGAGAGATTATGAAGTGTCTAAAGGGTATAAGGCAGCATTTCGTAGACTCTTCCTTGATCTAGAATTGTAGGATATGGTCACAAATGAGTTCACTGATTTTGTACACTCCAATGGTCAAAGCATTGAGGCTCTTCATTATAAATTCAAGAAAGATGCTCACAATTGGTGGTACTTTCATGGCCAACAATTCCGGCACCTACAACCTCTTGCAATCAAAGTTTTATCACAAGTTTACTAAATTTCTATGTTTTTATCTTAAAGACTTTTAAAAATTTAAACTTTGAAGTTTCATAATTCATTTATAAATTTTATAACTTGTAAGTTTTAACTTTTTAACTCTTTCTCTCTACTTTGTCTTCATAGGTTGCTAGTTCCTCTGCATCTGAGAGGAATTGGAGCACATACTCTTTCATCCACTCAATAATCGCAACCGATTGCACTCAAAAAAGGCAGAGAATTTAGTGTATGTGCAATCCAACTTGCACCTCCTTTTGCACAAACAACATGGCTATAAGGAAGGGGTATCAAAGTTGTGGGATGTGGACCCAGAGCAAATTGACATGGATGCTTCTACTTCCCATTCCCAACATGTTGCACTTGAGGGATCTGAGAGCAAGCACACTTTTTCAGTGAGAGGCAGTGGTGTTGGTTGTGGTTCTTCAAATGATCCTGCTAATATCCAAGATGATGATAATGATGATGATGTGGAGGATTTAGCAAATCCATATGATTGATGACATTTGTCATTTGACATTGAAAACTGATTGTTGAACTTGATATTATTATTTTGAATCTTGTTATTGAACTTGAAGTTCGAGTTTTATGTTTTATGATATTCAAGTTGATGGTGGTTTTGTTGATTATATGATGCTATGTGGTGCTCTACACTTTATTCTTGCTTTTCTACACTTAATTCTTGCTTCTACACTTAATTTTTTTGCATATACATATATTTATATATGTATAAAAATGAACCCAACCCCCAAAAAAATTTTGGCCGAATCCACGAACTAAACCGCATACCCGAACCCAAACCCGAACCCAAACTGGCAACTTAGGTCTATTGTCATTATTTTACCATGGAGGAGTAGCCATAACAAATAATGTATTTAAGACTCGAGTATTAAGACTTAAGACCATGTAACATTGCATTTTTTCAGAAGCTGACATGTTCACATTTAGGACATTGTAGGCCAAAGCATTTGTACATTCTCAAGTATGTTGCTTTCCAAATCACAGTGTCTTTTGTATTCAAAAACTGCATTCTTATGTTTATCAGATCCTTTTGTAGTACCTGGTATGGCCTCTATTATTGTTGTGACTGAAATTGAAGGAGTCGATCATTCCAATTCCTTTGATTAATGTCTGTGTCAATGATGTAGCCTGAAACAGTGATGAATCCTTGCCATTGAAGGTCTATTTGACATGGTTGCATTATTGGGTTAGCCAACAGGGTGTATCAAATCCAGCAGTCTTCCAAAAGTGAACTAGAAGCCCCGTTTCAATTTTTCAAGTTGTTCCTCAGAGGTAGTTGAAGCAAGCATGTTTTAATGTACTTTGCAAAAACCGACATGTGAAGCTGCCAACTATGAATACGGGGATTTTTAAGCGGGTCATTTAAATATTTCATTCTAACCATAGTTTAGAAATTCAGACTCAGCAGACCCCAAAATTTAAAAACTCTGCAACTTAAAAATACTTAAATTCAAATCTCAGCAAAAACTCGGCGTTCATGAGTTTCTCCTATAGACTCACCAAGTTCTCGCAAGTACTCGCCGCGAGTTTGGCTCTGCAACTCGCAAGTTAAACCTGCGAAAAACCATTGAGCAAAAAAAATTAAGAGTACTCAGCGACTCACCAAGTACTCTGCAAGTTCACAATCTATGATTCTAACAAGTGCCTAAGGGAAAGAGGATTTTCTCTTAGTCGCCATGCTAAAAGCATTGCAAGAGAAAGAAGATTGGAGTTACAATTGATTTTGATATAAACCTACCACTCTCTTTGCTTTTCTGATGACATCTTTTCAAGCTATCAGACGATGTTTCAAAGTCTACTCAATGCCTTGCATTAAGAATTATTTTTGTAAACTACTGATTCTGGCTTTCAAATCAGCGACCATCTTGGGAGAGCAAGATGGATAGGAACAACCTGTAATACAATTCTAAGGAGTTGTACATGACCAAGAGCCATTTTGTTGTCCATTATTTGATTTGCATTTGCATTCTACTGATAGTTTTTTCCAATAGGTCATTTGTTGCCTTATAATATTGTGAAGCCAAGATAATTCATACGAAACAGACCTGTGTCACAAGATGTTGACGATAGCCTTTTTTTCTATAGTTAAGGCCTTTAAAAAATGATACTGGATTTAGCACAATTTATTGGCTTTAGAAAAAGAAGGGATGCAAATACAGATGCATATCCATTCTATCACTGTTCACTGGAATCAAATTTTGGTGAAATTTTTAGTAGAGATCCTCAGTCACATCTACAAATGCTTTAAACATCAATTTTTATGAACATTCTAGCCAATTTTATTGTTTTGCTGGGCGCATAAGTTCCTAAGCATCTATTATGTAATTAAGTATTTGCCTCCCTGGAACAAAAGCTAACTATGTAATTGATATGAGCTTGCAAAGGAGAGTTTTTAGGCAGGCGGTTATTATTTTTTATTATTTTATAAATATTATTGCAAAGAGCTACAAACTTATATTGCTCCATCTTTGAGGCTTTGGCTGTTTTCTGGATCAGGACTAAGCAGCTGGCATTGACACTGATTTTATAAATATTATTGCAAAGAGCTACAAACCTATATTGCTCCATCTTTGAGGCTTTGGCTGTTTTTTGGATCAGGACTAAGCACGTGGCATTGACATGAACTAGCATTTGCTTGTTTCTCCTTTATTCTTATACAACTTCAATCAAATCAGTTTTAATAATGTGCCGAAAACTAATAGATGTGTTGGGAAATCATCAAGTCCCTGGGACTTGGCCAGGTTGAAAGAGAGTGTGATTGCTTTGAGTCTTCTATTTCTTGGACAAGAAGAGCTAGTAAAGAATTCATTGGCATGATAAGAAATAAATTATGCCTCTGTCAGGGGTTGGCCATTGTTAAGCTTTATTTTTGTGTGGATATTGATGTGTTTCCTATTTAGTAATCAGTTATGGAAATATGTTATATTGCATCATCTTTGAGGACCTAGTCCTCTTTAGCCCTCTTCTTCCAATAGTGGTTCTCATTCTTTTTTGTGATTATCAGATCCACTATTATTGATTGTTCTTGAACAGCTAGAAAATATGCTAGTCCTTGGATCAAAATCTGCTTTCGAACAGTTGCCAGATGGTCTTGGGTTTGTTTTGATTCCTCAAACTCATTTTTATTTCATTCCTACATTTTGTGTCTCAAGTGATCCAATTTTATGGTGGAACAATAAATATCACGCCCTGTAATTGTTGGAGTGGTTTTCCACCATTGGCTCACCTGCTTCTCAAAGGTTGTATGGGTTAACTGGATGGGTTAAACACATTATTTCAGATGTAAACTGCAAATGCCTATTTTGTGTCCTCAGAATCATGCTTAACATGATAGGCCAGTGGTTTGAAATTGTTGTGTAGTTGGACACATTAGTTTGAAGAGATTTATAATGCTGAAATAAGAATCCTGTCCAGTTTTTCAGCTCTATATTTGCTGCCCTTTCTTCTATTGGTCCAAGCGTAAACCCCTTCTTTGCAGTCCATATCAATAGTTCTTGTGTTCATGATGAGATCCATCAAAGCATTAGCAGTGCAAAGTTTACCTCCTTTCTTCTGATTTGGGAATTTTATTGTATTGAAATCGCTCATAAGAATTAGGTGTTGCCAGCCTCTTAATATTTCAAACTATGAAACGGTAATATATCCTTTTGGGGGTTATAAACATTTTCTACAATAAATTGTGTTACTGTTTCAAGGAGAAAGAGAAAGAGGAAGAACCTCATTAAAATTGATAATGGTATAAAATTACATACCTATGAGGGTTCAATTGAATGGCGACCCTTATTTCTGAATAGAACTAAGTTTGTTTGCTGCCCCAAATGCCTATGAATTTGATTTGGGAGATGTTACCAACTCTTGTTGTTTCTTAGAGCAAAATAATGTCTATTTTGCTCGATTTTGATATGTTTTCAAAATCTGGAGTTTGTTGGAGGCTTTATTCCCCCAAACATACCAAGAGAAAGAAAAAAAAAAAGAAAGAAATCCACGAATGACCAAAAGTACATTAATGGGACTCGAGAGTACATCAGATTACAATAGAAAGTTCTAGGAAGAGAAACCTAGAGAGGCCCAAAAAGGAAAAGAACCAAAAACAAAAATACAATACCATTGGGAACCACCAACACATGTGGTCAAGAAACCAATACAAATAGTATTAGAGAGATAGGAATGTCTCATCGACTATCACACTCTGGGCCCAAAATGGAGGAATCATCGGTATCATCATCTATCACTATGAAAGGATCGATACAAGATTTGATAATGCTCATCAAGAAGTGCCTAAGGCCAGAAGAGCCAAGCTGGGGGATTCTAAGAGAAAGCAAGACAGTCCCTAACACCCAACACCCAAGGCCAAAGTAACTCTCATGGTAGTTGTTGGGTCCCAAAACCGCTGCTCCATTTCCTAGAATAGAAAATCACTTTCAAGGCCAGGGTTGTCGTCATGCAAATAAACCTGCTCATCCACAGAACATGGAGGGTTGAAGGCCAACGAACGAGAGTGAGAATACTCTCCTGCACTTTGGGATTAGCTAGACCCAGGAGGGATATTCCTAGAGGCAAGAAAAGGAACATAGATAAACACTCACGACCATACCCAAAGCACACTTGACCCCCATAGATTGTCACTAGGTCAAGACAACTGACTGCATAAACCTCTAACAAAGTTGATCACATAGATGATAGCATTTGCACATGCACCCATAGATGATAACATTTGCATTCCCATAAGATGAATTCATTTGATTCTTTACGCAATGGCAAGATGCAGACATGCATGACATGATTCACAAAGGATTGAGACTATTTTATATTGCATAAGATGATTCCCTAGTTATAATGCAAAACCATGAACAACATGTAAAGACTAAACCTAACCTTCCTCCTACTCCTAACACTAACAGAACGAGGGTTTGATAAAATGAGAGTAATTGATCTTTCCCCAAATTAGACCGGTGCCTACTCCTATGGGCAACAGTCATGAACAACAAAGAGGAAGGAGATACCCAACAACCATCAACAGAAACATGAAATGTATTCACATACAAATCCAAAATATATGAACATACAATGGACATACTTCGTAATCCATAAAAGAACTACAATAAACCATACATAACGCAGAAATGACCATTACAAAGCTTGCAATGTATTAATATGTTGTCACATACATCAAATCTGCAATTACATTCGTCCAGCAAATATGGCAAGAGAAAATACATAGATGCACCCATATATCCCCCTGAATCACTGCAATCTGTCATGGAGACATACCATTGCTTGAAAATATTCATTGATGAGTTTTCCTACAAACTACTAGAAGTATTCCTTCATTTGCAAACCTAACTGGCATGATTTAATGCCCTAAATCCTCTTGAAGCTATTCCAAATCAAAGATGGCTCAAAGACCAACCATTTTAATGTATTTTGCTTCTGTATTTATAGCATTTTGGTCCACTTCTCAATCCACACAGGATTCTGGGCAGGAAAACGCATTAGGGCAAACCTGCGCATTAATTTTTTACCAACCACCAACTACCCAAACTTTTCCATAGCCATTTATGTGCTTTTTTCGGCTTTTGCAAAAATCCGAGGGGGTCCTGGACGTTGCAGATCTTTTGGGGGGTCCTAGACATTGAGGAACTTTTGGGGTGTCCTAGACATTGCTGAGTTTCCACTAGAACTCCACCAAGAATGACATGAAGAGGGACGTAGAGAAACCAAGGAGGAAGGGAAAAAGAAGGGATCCAAGATGGATGTGGAAATATCCACATCCAGGGGAAACCTCCACCATATCCAGTAGGGGGCACAAGTTTCGCCCAAGGCAGAAAAATCAAGGAAACTTAAGAATTCTTTTAGGATTTCCTTCAGGATTTCAACAGAGTTTTAAAATTTTCCAAGGCACATTAAGCAAGGAAAACACAAGGGGCATTCATTAGGAAAATTTTGATGAATTTGACAAGATGTTGCAACATCAAAAAATCCAAAAATAGAGGTCCCAATAGTAGTGAAGAAGTTTGTAAAATGCATGTGTCCTTATGGTTGGGGGCGAGGCTAGAGAGGAGTAGATCTGTCATCAAGAAGGAATCGAATTGTACAACCAAAAAGCAGAACCATTGTTGTGGGGGAACGTGTTGGGGCAAAAGTTGGGAGAAACTGTAATGTCCCCTTCTAGCAAGTCAAAAAATTTCACAACCTTGCACCAATTTCAACTTGTAAAAGAGAACATTAGTATTCAATTTTTCTTATATTATCAACATATTACAATTAAGGTTAATGCACACTTATTCATATCAATATCAAAATTCATATACTATTCACTTTCCATTTAGGGTTAGTAATCTCATGATCATAAACTATAATAAATTCATTTCTTAAAGGTATTCAACATACACATTTCTTTCTCATATAGCTTGTCCATGATATATCTCGGGAGGGACATCACCTAGACTTGAACGTTAACCAACTCTACATCACCACCCTATGCGAGTATGACTTCGTTAAGGCACTAGTGTAACCATCCCATACGGAGGCCCAAAGGCTTCACACAACACCCGGTGTTCTTCGCCAATTGGCTCAAGGAACTTCATGCAACACCCGGCATTCTTCGTCCAGTTGAGGGTCACCTACCGTAGGGCACATTATAAATAACTATGCAAGTTATAACCTTAGGCCCAAGAGCTTCACACAACACCCGGTGTTCTTCGTCTCTTGGCTCAAGGGACTTCATGCAACATCTAGCATTCTTCGTCCAGTTGAGGGTCACCTAGGCCCAATATACCACCCTTCCTTAACTTACATCCTACTCGAATGGTGATAGAGGGGTTAAAGGATAAGTCCGGTTGTCAGCTCTAAGTATATCATGGATTTACTTATCATTATTGTTTATTCTTATCATTGCCATATTTACTTGTTATTACCATCTCGTGATCCTCATGGATCACGAGATAGTACTTCCATACTATCTCATTTATTTCATCATTCAAATAACATTCTTTGTCATAATCATTTTTATATTAACATATTCTTGATGATGAGTATTCTTATTCAATGGTATATATGACATTTCATTATGATGATATTTCATTCTATGACATATGATGATATTTCCTTCTAAAACATTCTTTATGCTGTTTGATTTCAAGCATTCTTATATTGATATGAATAACTAGCATCTATTATACAGTTTTGAGACATATAACTTATGTTAGGAAACATACCTTGAAGTTTGTTGATATATGATACCTCCTGCTGCTTAAATTCGCCGATCTAATATTACTTGAATGAATACAATAGAATGTTGATAAAGAAATCTGGTCAATAAGAAATGCTACATTGGGATTATATCTGCTGGACGCTGATCTTCTATGTGCTGCCTGCCGCACTGCTCAGATTTGCACAATGGTGTACTGACGGGTTTAGACAGATATAAGAATATTTACTGCGAATCACTTGAGAGGCTATCACTGGTCTGATAATAACTCAATAAGTGCTGAAATGAGTTGTTAATGATAACTCGGTGGTGAAAGATACTTCAACTGTGATCGCTAAATGATGTTTGGAAGAGATTGATGCTTATATCCCAAGATGACGAAATGCCCGACCTCCTCTTATATCTTTGGTCGAATTACATATGATAAGTCGCACCTCTTTATGGTCCTTGCTGACCCTTTGCTATCCATACTTTACTCTGTCATAATCAGCGTCACTTAACCAATTCGCTGTTTGTCTTTTAATATCATAATTGCTGTCACTTGTACAATAGTTATTTTATTTTATTCCCTATGATCGCTCGCTTATTGTCTTCCCAGCACTTCTTTATGTTTAGTATATGGTTTGTTGCTTTATTAGAGTCTTTTCTTAGACTTTTTGTGTTATAAAGACAATCGCTCTCTTATGGGCTGTCTTATATAATTCATAAGTATATTTGTTTATATATGATATTTAATAATAATTAATTTATAATAAAATATATTCGATGCATCTTATAATATTTATATTACTATTTATAATTATATTTATGTATTATAAGACATCTGTCTTATTATATGATAATTATATCATAATAACATTTATTTATATTTATATTAATATTAATATACATTTATATTTATATAATATATATATATATATCATATATAATATTATAATTGTCTTTATATTTATTATTTATAAATACAATAAATGTATTATAATAATATTATGTTTATTAAATATTATTATATACATAATTGTCGTCCAATTTGACAATGATAAATAATGTCTTAATATCAGGACATGACAGAAACATTGTCTCACAGGTCTATCCGTGTCTATGTGTGATGCAGAGCAGGGATAGATAATCTTGCAACAACTCCAACAAAGCAAACTTTCAAGTTTTGAATCATTAAAAGGTGGGTTTTTGGTCTCTAGGCCTCAATCCTCTAGTAGCCTTCACAAACTAGTTTTTCCATCATATCTCCCTGTGCAGACCTTAACTCCAAACTGTGAAAACATTTTTGAGTACCCTTTTTGCTCTTTGACAACATATCCAAAACTTGGCTAGGGTTCCTTTGGTACGGAGGCTTCAAAATCTGACTGTCCTATTTCTAGAGCTTAAAGCATGGGAGCAACAAAACAGCCTTTTTAACCATAACTTTCGGAGCATACACTTAATTCAAGATCTGAAAGCAGATTTGAGTACCCATTTGGCTCTTCTATAACATATCTCAATTGCAGGTGGGGGTGTTTTGGAACACAAAGACCAAATCTCTGCTGCTACGCTTTGAATTAGGCCTAATCAGGCTTGCTTCACTAGGTCACAACAAGGTTTTCACACTCCAAGGTTCAAATCTCCATGCCAGTGGCTCAGACACATCATATGGTGACTATCTAACCCTTTCCAAGCAATTTCAATCACTACCTAAGAGTAGTTCTTCAAATCCTAACTCCTATGAACTTCTATGCCAAAAGTTTGGGTTTTAGACCAATTTTCAGTAATTTGGCTCTAAAACACTCAAATCTTAATGAAATTCAATGGGACAAAGTGCAACAGAAAGTAGACTCAATTCCACATCACCTCCAATTGGTTTCACACCATGAAATGACCGTACAAGGCCGTACAATTCACTGCAACAGAAAAATAATGTTTAGAAATGCAGAAAACAGAGCTACTTTTATTGAATTTCTTCAAAATACAACCAACCCCACTTGGTCTCAACCTTCCCAAGCCTATTTAACATTTCCCCCAACATTTCCCAACTTCCATTTGAGTTTCCAATTGTTCAAATGCCTTCCTTCCAACCGATGACCCTTCATATTCCATTTTTTGCATTTTTGCAATAAAGACAACATTTGCAAAATTGAACAATTAGGACCCACAAACTACCTAGCAACCTAACAAGGACTCATACATGAATCATGGTCCAAAGATGACCTTATTACATTAAAACCAAAATTGACAAAAAATTGCCTCATATAGGTATGTAATCAACTAGGTGCTCCTACACCAATGTGTGATGTAGTGTTATCCAAAGGTTGTTTAGAGCCATCAATCTCCTAGATGGACTAGAAGGAGGTGATCAACCTAAGGGCTCTATAATCCCTAGAGATCCCCTACAAGGATATGTGCGAAAGGTTGATGGCCTCACGTAGATAAAGGACCAGGCACTATAAGTCTGGATGTCTAAAGAAAGTAGAAAAAGTGTTGCTTGAGTCCGTGTAGAGGCAATAGTATCTTGCTAAATATCATAGTAAATGGGGTATCTAAAGATGAAGTGCTTCTCAGTCTCCACCTCTTGGAGGGAGCAAAGATGACAAATACAATCCTAATAAAGAATATGGTGATCCATCTCAACTCCTGCCTAGTGGGAACACAACCTCAGTTGGCCAAAGGGAAACCTCAAACCATGTGACCGATGACACTAGAGATAGTGAGACGACATAAGATACCATCTTCCACCTGTAAGAAATGCTTGGCATAAAAAGTAAGCTTTGGGCTGAGTGGCATAGGAGGGGAGGTCCAAGTGACTTGGATGTATTGTCTATAAACATCCTCTTTGGTAGCTCCAATGATGATCTCCTTCGAAGGAAGGACTCGAGTAGGAGCATCCAAGGAATACATGAAAAAAGGCAGTCTATCAGTAGAGATGTCGATAGAAAGAAGAAGCAACCAAGTCTCCAAATACCAACAACGCTAGTGTCTAGTGAGGACTAGTGAAGTAGTGGGGATAAGTGAAACAATCCTTTCTAGAGAGCAAAGTGCTAAGTATGGATATCGCTCATGACTAGAAGCTAAGGTCCCCATGGATCTGAGTCTATGAATATAGAAAGTATTCCTAAAGATAGTCTCAAGGCATAGCAATTGGGTGGCAAATTCGGGTTGGACGATGCACTAAGGAATTGCCTACTTGCAATGGATCATGTGTTGTAGCATGAGGGTCTGGACCCTTTCAATACAACCCAGTTAATGGTCCCCAAGATAGGTTCCCAAACCTCTAAACCATAAAAAATTGTAGGGTTGATGATTGTATCAAAAAGGCATAACTTGGAAGGGATGCCCTAGAAATGGATCTAAAAACACTTACATTCCAAAACAAAAAGAGAGGCATACCCCTTGCAAAGGCATGTGTAAGAGACAAACTTCATGCTAAAGGATGGGCTAGAAAATTGGACCCCTAAGAATGTGTAGGCCGATGTGATCTCTAGAAGTTCTCCTTTACAAAAAAATTGGAATCTGGAGAGAGGGCGCCCTGAGATATTGAGAATCATGACCTTAGTTTTACTAAGGTTGACCACAACCTATCGAAGTTCACAAAAACTAGCAAGGGAATCAAATTGTCACTATAATCCATTAACAGAGTGTGAGAGGACATCATCGGCAAAAAGAAGGATAGCTACAACCACCTCATGTAAAATACAGTCGTCATCTAAATAGGTATGCCACTGAAGAAACTCATCTAACTCATCAATGTAAATGTTGAATAAGGATCAATGAGAGAGCACATCCTTGCTTGACCCCAATGGTACTTTT
This sequence comes from Cunninghamia lanceolata, assembly GCA_027924645.1. NCBI lineage: Eukaryota > Viridiplantae > Streptophyta > Pinopsida > Cupressales > Cupressaceae > Cunninghamia > Cunninghamia lanceolata. Next base: position 2,305,825 of record BSBN01000529.1, read on the forward strand.
CACAAAGTCAAAGAAACTGTGAGAAGTATGAAACTAGTACTACCCAATAACTATCTCATAAAGCCTCCAAGTGGAAATAATCAAAGAATCTAGGATGCCAATATCTCTCAACTTCTAGAAAAACAAGTGTCTTGGAACCAAGTCAAAGGCCTTTCTGAAGTCAACAATGCAACAAAAGACTTTAGAAGACCTATGACGAGCCTACTCAATAATAGCACGGATTGTAAAGATTTGGTCAAAAGTCTAGTAGTCCCTCCTGAAGCCAATGTCCCCCTTAGCTCTAATATTATTCCTTTCCTAGCACCTAAACAATTGCATGTCCAACACCGTGGCATAAAGTTTGGCAAATGTATGCCTGATCATAATGGTCTTGTAGTTGCTAAGGATAGAGATCCCCAGACTTATGAATAGGGTAATGATGTGTTGGACCGATGACTGAGGAAAACTTGGACACACCACTAATGGTCTTGTAGTTGCTAAGGATAGAGATCCCTAGACTTATTAATAGGGTAATGATGTGTTGGGCCCATGACTGAGGAAAACCTGAACGCACCACCTCATTGAAGAGCGTGGCAAGGGGGAGGCAAGGGAATCCACACCATATTTGATGAATTCAGCTTGGAGACCTTTGCAATCGGTTGCTTTGCTAGTGCACAGCTTCAAAATAGCTCTCTTAATGGAAAAAGTGGAGAAGAGAAAGGAGGATGTTGGAGTGGGGGCAAGGATAGTAGGATGGTCTAGAACATCATAGAGAGAACTAGCATATTACCCCCATGCCTCAGGGTCGGGAACTATGTTTTTTTGGGAGAAGAGTATGCCGAGAGGTCTTAGGTGAGTGGTGAAGATCAACAAGGAGTGCAAGCCATCTAGATGCAAGAAACACCTATTTCTTACATCGAAGAAGATAATGGTACTTCCTATGGAGGGTGAGTATGGAAGGAGGGTCATGGACTAGAGAAAATCGAAGTCTCGTATGAAGGAATTTACATTCATCATCATACAATTAGCTCATGGGGCAGGATAAGGGATCTAGAGTAATGTGTGATGTGGGGACTGTAGTGAGCAGCTCTGTTTGTAATTTTTTAAATTTTCTTATTTGTGTTATTTTTTATTAGATTGTGGTCTTTCAGAACTAGACAGAAGTTGCAGAAGGGGTTTTTTGGTTTTGCATGTGAATGTTTTTTGCAAATACAATGAAAATATATAACATGCATCTAAAACCCAAAAAATCTATGATTGATATGAGTAAACTAGTGATGACCCAGATCATAGAAACATATAAAATGAATTACCATCACATACCCATATGCAAAACTTCAACTTGATACTTTCGTTGTAGCTGGACCAGCAATGGGTTTGATACAAAATATGCTTCCCAAACAATAGTCTTTGAGAACTCCAACAATAAAATGATTGCAATAATATTTGAGGCCCTAGGCGTTCACCATGAAGAAGACTAAAGACCAAAATGATAGGCGTTTCCAGCATACAAGACTTCCATGTCCTCCTTGCTGTTGTACGGCCACTATGGAGGTTGCTACAGCAATTTAAATCTGCCCAGAAATCTCTGTTCTGATGTAAACTTCCAATCTGCTCTTTATCAGCAATAAACCCTTTCCAAATCAACCCCAAAGTTGATATAAATGCTATCAAAAACACCTTATAAGCTGTGGTAAATGTACGGCCAGTCTAGGAAGGTGTACGGCCTTAGCTGCTAAAATCTGCCTTGAAATACTCAGAAATTCCCTTCCAATCTGCTGAAATGATTGTCCTCAGCGGCTACATTAAATTAGAATAATGCCATTGTAAAATCCATGTAAGATATCTCCAACAAATACCAGCCAGAGTAGATCTTTCATTACTGTAGCCAGTCTGTTTCAAGAGGGTTTCCGTCCTCAGGAAGGCTGAGATGAACCAAGTTCGATCTCCATAACCACACGGGTTTAAATCAGAGAAATAGAATAGAATGCATAATACAAATGAGCCCCTCAAATGCCTTTTTATACTTTTTTGCCAAACTCTCCAGAAGCTTCTATTTTAAAATTCACTTTTTAAATAAAACTTCGTTTTAGCTCCAAAAATGACCTTTTAATTAAAATAATGATAATTTCACACACAAGGTTCCTGTTTAATGCAGCCATAATTTAAAACATTTCATCCCGGTTCCGATGAGCTATAACACTAAGCTGCTTTTATAATATTTTAAAATAATATTTAGCAACCTTAATAAAATAATTAAAATAAAGCCATTAATACACTCATTTTGCGGAAACTGTCAGAATGCATTGGAATCGAGAACTAACTGCACTGGAGTGATCCCGATGAAGAATAATGATAATCGGAGCCAACCGAGCAATTTACTATAAATAGACACCCTCTCCAAGATTCTTGGAGAGCACACCAGAAGCCAGAAATCACCCCGAAGAGCGGCATATGAGTCCTCTCGACCAACTAAGCTCATTGAAGTCCTTAAATAATCCCTCTGATAATGTTGACACACACCCACAAGGTCAATGCCAACTATACAGCAAGAGAACCTGAAAATGGGGACATTACAGTCCGCCCTCCCCAAAGATTGCTTGTTCTCAAGCAATGCCAAAACAACCTCACAATCATCAGACTGATCCAAACTGAACCCAAGAGTGATCCCGAGGTCCCAAATCAATCTATGGAAATATCCATCATGTTGTCGCTGCACTACTCTGATAAAAACTGTCAATCCATAGCACTGAGTCTGCGCTCTCTCCTCCAATAACCCCAAAATGTAATCATCATTAACATCCAAACTGAAATATCTGCAAGGGCTGAAAACTATATCATGAAAAGTCTCCTGCCAAGGTGCCACAGTGAGGTCCATATATGAAATCCCACTGCCTAACTCAATCATGGTTAATAAAAATAATCTGCTCATCCTCAAAGAATAAACCTCAGCATATCCCCTCATAGTATCCCGGGAGTGATGCCAATCAGTCCCTAGCCAGAAGCCAATAACAATAGTGCCATCCTGATCATAGACTCATAACCCCTCACCGACACCTAATCTCCAAGTGTCAACTTGCCCATAACGAACACACCAACTCATCAAATCGACTGCAATCATCACAATAATATCTGTAGGTATATCCATCAACATCTCGAACTGATCGCAGTAACCATCACTCACCAAAGTGGAAACAAGAAATAACTAAACTGTGGCCGGAGAAACTCTCACAACCAGCTGCCCAAAAGCCTGCCAAAGCTCAGAACCATTCGGCTCAAATAAAGATGTCACCATAACCATCATGGAAATATAAGGATAGCGGCAATCCATCTGAAATCCAACTGAAGATATACGAGGCATGAGTATGGAAGTAACCAAAGAGTCATCTCCTTTTGTCAAATCACCTCCAACAACCAACTCCAACCACCAAATAGTCAACTGCTGCTCTAAAAAGACAAACCAACACAGTTGTTGGTCAAGAGCTGACATCACGTGTAGGCTGATCGGAAAGTGATTAGCAGTGTAACACTCATGGTTACAACTCCAAGCCCCTCTGAAAGATGAATCATAGCATGTGAAGACTCGCTATCCTGTACCCACATTGAGGGTAATCTATCAAAGTTTACATCACAAACCTTTATAAGATAAAGTCTCTGAGTTAGGAAGGTCTGAAGTAAACCATAATAACTGCTATCCAAAACTGAAATCAAAGAGGTACAATCTGATTTTAGTGCTCTACACCAAGGACAACAGCAGTACCAATGGATTTCCCAAGTAGGAGCATGCGTGAAAAGCATTGTAATGTGCCCAAGCAACTCAGAAGTGCTTGGAAAACATCTCCAAGCAATCACCAACTAAAAATCCTCACTACCTCGACAAAGAATAGCATGCCAACTCTCCTGAATGAGAGCAAACCATAATGTAAAGTGGCTGATCTGCAACCAATCAGCAATCTCCAAACTGAAATTTTGATTTATTCTTTGCCGAGTGACATCCCCAAGAGTGATCATTTGTTCAATGCTCCAATCATCACTTAAAATCTTCTTCCAATTTGCCTGTAGATGAAGCAATGGAATCACATAGTGGCTGGTAAAAGAAGGAACAGCAATGTTAATTCTGAAGTTTTGATCCTTATCACTCCAAAGATCACTCTTATGACTCCCAATAATCTCTGTCAATTCATGTTGAGAATCCCAAGCATGGATACCCAACCAAAAATAACCTCCAAAGATCAATACATCCCATGAAGGAATTGCATCACCAGCTACATATGAAAAGCATTCAATACTACTCATTAACTCAGTTAAGGTATGAAATGTCACACTTGTTGGCCAACTCCAAAACTCAAGACCAAACCTTATGCAAGAATGAAGCAACTCATAATGAATACCAACAAGGAAATAATTCTCAACTGAAATCATCAATTTGCATACCCAAGTTACCTTCCAATTCCTCTTGTAGCAAGGAATGATGATGCCTCTGCGTGTCATATCATCCCAAATGTAAACTTCATCTCCTTATTTGCACATTTCATATTCGGTGGTCTCCCAGGAGGGTAACCAAACTCCTCATAAAGTGAACCTGAATCAAAACCAAGTTGAGTACCACACTCCAACTCAAGTTTTGAATCTTCTCCTGGATCCCATACCTTGTTATTTTTCCCAAGTGCAATACTACCACTGGAAACAACTCCATCATCCAACTCAAGGAGTGGATTGTCATGAGTTATATCAATACCCATCTCAAATAACGGGTGATCAGTAATCACCACAAATTTATTCTTGCAATCATATTCATGCAAAGGAAATGAACCGTTGCTATGATGAATACTAAAATTAGAACCTTCATACCTATCTTCAATGACTCCAAGGCTGTCCCAAATCACCTAAGCCTTCCCATTATCATTTTCAGCAGTAAATTGTGGATTCAAATCATCAAAATCACTAATCCCCTGCTCAAAGTTAGCTTCATGTGTTGATAAATCAGATTTGTTATCAAGAAATAAATCTCTCCAACTCACCAATATTGATGTCAACATAAGTATCTTTCTCCACTAGCTTGCTTTGAAAGTCAAATCCAAGGCCACCTATGTTAACATCACCAGAATAAGATAAAGGATCATCAGAAGTTGTTTTGAAGTCATCCTCATATTTGCTTTCTTCATACCCTTCATCTGAAAATACATTAGTGAACTCAACACAATCATCTGCTCCATAGGAATCATCAAGGAAGTCATTAGAATCATCACTTGTTGAATCCGAACTAGGATCCAAAGTTGTTGTTTTGTCCTTTTCTTCATGCACCACTTTATCCATAGTAGTTGCATGTGCTTCTATGAGGTCATTCTGGTACTTGGTCATGCATGTCTCATGAAGGAAGTCATTTTCTCCTTCGTAGGAGAGTTCTTCAGCTCTTCTATCAAATATGTCAATTAACCTTTCTGCAAACTCAACATAAGAATCAATTCAGTTATGGCCCAAAGTAACCAACCCACAGTACCACCATTCGTGTGCACTACCATCCAAGTGTAAAATTGCATATTCAATTGCTTCATCTTCAACCATAGGATTAAGCTGAAAATAAGTGTCAAGTTCTTTCACCCAAGCTCTTGCGGTAGTCTCTCCAGAACCATCAAAATAAGAAATGAACAACTTACCCACCTTCCTCTGCAAATCATGGTTCTGTGGCCTTCCAACTCCACCTCTATGGGTTCTATGCGTCAACCTGAGATCCAAATAATCACGGAATGATATGTCAGCTTGGAAATCAGCCCCTGAAGTTCTCCAATCTGTTATTATTTGGTTCAGCATTTCTTTCTCTGTTGGTTCATTTTCAACTGAAGGATTATTCCTTGGGGTAAAGTTAGACATAAGAGGCCTAGGAGTAACTGATCCACTAGTAATCTGCTGATGATCAACTCTATTATTGGCTAAGTTATCACTGTTTAAACCACTGCTGCCATTATTTCCCTTATTGTTTTGCTTCAACTGTGCAAGTATTTCAGTAAGCTGTTGATGAGATTAGGCAAACTGTTGTTGACTTTTACCAACATCATCGTGGATCTCTTTCCAAATGGACATCTCAGATTTAAAATCTCTGACTGCCATGACTTTTGAATGCAACTGCTGAAAACTTTGTTAGGTAGTCATAAAACTGAAGATCTTGCAACAAATATCAATTCCCCAACAGGTTGGCAAGATACTTTGTGCTCTGATAACACTGTCGTGAGTGGCCCTATTTGTAATTTTTTTTAATTTTCTTATTTGTGTTATTTTTTATTAGATTGTGGTCTTTCAGAACTAGACAGAAGTTGCAGAAGGGGTTTTTTGGTTTTGCATGTGAATGTTTTTTGCAAATACAATGAAAATATATAACATGCATCTAAAACCCAGAAAATCTATGATTGATATGAGTAAACTAGTAATGACCCAGATCATAGAAACATATAAAATGAATTACCATCACATACCCATATGCAAAACTTCAACTTGATACTTTCATTGTAGCTGGACCAGCAATGGGTTTGATACAAAGTATGCTTCCCGCACAATAGTCTTCGAGAACTCCAACAATAAAATGATTGTAATAATATTTGAGGCCCTAGGCGTTCACCATGAAGGAGACTAAAGACCAAAATGACAGGCGTTTCCAACATACAAGACTTCCATGTCCTTGCTGTTGTACGACCACTATGGAGGTTGCTACAGCAATTTAAATCTGCCTAGAAATCTTTGTTCTGATGTAAACTTCCAATCTGCTCTTTATCAGCAATAAACCCTTTCCAAATCAACCCCAAAGTTGATATAAATGCTATCAAAAACACCTTATACGCTGTGGTAAATGTACGACCAGTCTAGGAAGGTGTACGGCCTACCTTAGCTACTAAAATCTACCTTGAAGTACTCAGAAATTCCCTTCCAATCTGATATGAAATGATTGTCCTCAACTGCTACATTAAATCATAATAATGCCATTGTCAAATACCTGTAAGATATCTCCAACAAATACCAGCCAGAGTAGATCTTTCACCACCGTAGCCAGTCTGCTTCAAGAGGGTTTTCGTCCTCAGGAAGGCTGAGATGAACCAAGTTCGATCTCTATAACCACAAGGTTTTAAATCAGAGAAATAGAATAGAATGCATAATACAAATGAGCCCCTCAAATGCCTTTTTATACTTTTTTGCCAAACTCTCCAGAAGCTTCTATTTTAAAATTCGCTTTTTAAATAAAACTTTATTTTAGCTCCGAAAATGACCTTTTAATTAAAATAATGATAATTTGACACACAAGGTCCCTATTTAATGCATCCATAATTTAAAACATTTCATCCTGGTTCTGATGAGCTATAACACTAAGGTGCTTTTAAAATATTTTAAAATAATATTTAGCAACCTTAGTAAAATAATTAAAATAAAGCCATTAATACACTCATTTTGCGGAAACTGTCGGAATGCATCAGAATCGAAAACTAATTGCACTGGAGTGATCCCGATGAAGAATAATGATAATCGGAGCCAACCGGGCGACTTACTATAAATAGACACCCCCTCCAAGATTCTTGGAGAGCACACCAGAAGCCGGAAATCACCCTGAAAAGTGGCATATGAGTCCTCTAGACCAACTGAGCTCATTGGAGACCTTAAATAATCCCTCTAATAACGTTGACACCCACCCACAAGGTCAGTGCCAACTATACAGCAAGAAAACCTGAAAATGGGGACATTACAGGGACAAGAGTCAAAGGCAGCATCCCAAGGGACCTAATGTAAGAACTCATGCATGGATTCTGTTGGTTTTTTCCCTGACTGGATGCTCATTCCCAGATTTCCCTACAAAGAAGCCATCAATGATCAACAGGATCTCTGGGCCAGGGGCCAACAGTATAGGAGATAGACTCTATTTTTATCTCCTCTTCTTCTTCAGGCTCTGCAAAACCTAGGGGGGTATTCCCTACTCAACACCCATGAGATATAACTATGCAAAGATTGGGATGCTGACACAAACCAGATAAATCCTCCTGTATGAAGACCAAAACTGTGGGATAAGTGCAAAGGGGCTAGCTTTGGGCTTATGTTCAATTGTAGACAGAGGATTTGGGTCATAAAACTACTTCTACAGTCCTAATGGTTGTGGTTGAAGTTTGAATTTGATTTTATGTTTGGATGCAAACCTGGACCTGGTGTATAACCTCAACACAGAGCTAGATTGGTGCCTATCCAGAGCTTGGAGTCAGTAGACATACACCTGTGAATGATCAGCATGAACACACTAAAACTGGATTTCAAGGGGATGTTGTAGTATCTGCCTTACAGATACCTCCCAATACAGAGTGTTAAGTTATCTCTACTTATGGCATCCCTATTGCAGTATATTCTTCCCAACACTTAATCTGAAAACACTTTAATCTACCCCTTGAGCAGAAGTTGAAAGATCAAGCATTCAATACAGGAATTCTATATTCTAGAATCCCAGGGATCCCTTAAATATCTAGATTCAGAAGGACACATGCAATACTGGAGACAGAATTAACAAAACACATGCAAATACAGCATTACTCATATAAAATCAATCATGAAATCAGTAGATTCATGCATGAGACACACAACAAGAGATACATAAACTCACAAGGTCACCTGCACAGAGCAACCAGAACCAGTTGTATCTTATTTCAGAGCCAGATATGTCCAGTTTTCAACAACCTCAAATGAGCAACACATCCTGCTATATATAGCAGGAAGGTGCACAGCATTAATTGCATGGCACAAGTCAAAAATCCGCCAGATATAGTACATTGAGAAAATGGCGCTCAACGTATTCAATGCAGCAGGTGGGAGAGGAGACAGGGAGAAGTTTCGAGCCGTGCGCCGCCGCCTGGGGATTCACATCTTCAGTCGGGTACCTGATCTGTCCACATCTTCGCCCATGCCCCTACAACAAACGCCATTAATGGCGTACCAACCCGCGGCCTTGGGAAGTGCAGAATACTGTGCATCGCTGACCTTTCCCGCCAAAATACCTCATCCTGATATTTCAAATTATGCAGGATCTAATTATCCCACATGCACCCCGCGGCAACCTCCTCATTACTTTATATACTAGGTCGCGAGCATATATGATGTCGGTGATTTTGCTCCCGACGGCACCTAGCATAAACCTTCATCATCATCATCCTCCAGCATGATATCCGGCTGCTCGAAATATCACCCTGACGTCAGCATCATCATCTGCATGAGTTCACCCTGATAATTCACATCACCCCGATGTGAAATATCACCCTGCAGAGAATATCACCCTGCGGGAAATATCATGCCGTCTGCATCACCAGATACAAGATATCACCCTGATGTATGAATATCAGCCTGATGACCAACCCTGCCTTCATGTGAAAAAAATGCCCGCATGATAATCACCTTCATCGGCACAACCTGATGCATCGGAGGAAGATCCTCCTGCTTAGCCGATACCAAATGTCTGGCCGATGAACATCCTGCATGTTCACAAAAATCCTAATGACGTCAGCATCATATCTGCATACCGCGCATCTCCACATATCCGGATGACGTCATCGTCATATTTGCAAATATCAGGGGATCTCCATAAGATGACTAATGTTAAAATATGACCCCCCTCGGATCCTGATGACGTCGCCATCATATTGGCGCCGGGGTGATATTCATAAGATCACCCGATATTTTGGAATATCACCCCCCGCAGAAATATCAGGGTGCACTGTAGCTCCACTGCAGGATCGGGATGATATCCAAACATCATCCGATATTGAAACATGATGACCCTGATGAAATATCCGGTCGATAGAATATCATGATGATGCTGACCACCTCCTAAGAGAAAATGATGCTGATGCAGACGGGCAAATATCGCCCCGATAAAAGAATGACGTCAGCAGCACCGGGCGATAAAGCAAACATGAAGTGATAAAGTAACATCAGAATGATCTTAACCAAGATCACCCGATGTTCAAATATGATGACCCCGATGCAAAACGGGTCATACTTAGAACCTTGCAGCAACATCATCAGGATGATCTTAAGTAAGATCACCCGATGTTAAAATATCACCCCGCGGAAGACCAGGCTGACAGAAAATATGATGATGACCCCCGCGAGAAACAATAGGGTGATGACTGGAAATATGATGATGATGACCTCCTCGAAGAAAATATGATGCTGCAGTTGAAAAAAAGCTGAGGAGGCCCAGAGACTTAAGACATTTTTTGGATTTTTAGGGAAGGTGCCTGCATGATACCCCAAACATAAATTATTACTAACAGATTCAGTGGTGGGAATAAGGAGGGAGTTAAACCCAGACACAAGAAGGGAGAGATGAGTAGCATAGAATGGTATAGTCATCATCAAAGTGGATTGTGGCATGTCTAATGTTGGGGTGTGGGGGAGAAGAGTTATGGAAGGTGAATGTCAAGATGGCATGGTCAACAAGAGGGAGTTGAGGAGAAACAAGGAAGCCATAGGTGTGGGGGGTGAGGGACCTACTAGTGAAAACACAGCCCACAACGCTCGCACTACTACCATGGGGAAAACAAGTGAATCTTCTAGAGTCAAGGAAATGAGGAAGCCCATGGAGAATGTCGAGGCTCTGAGATTCACCCAACTTGAGAAGGTGTCTCCCGTAGGTCGTAACTGTAGAATTCCTATTAGTAGAGGCTTTCTATAAACCAAATTCCTCAAGATTCAACTCATGAAGACATAACTCATCATGTGCAAGGTCATGAATGGGCATCTAAAGGTTCCATGTACAGTGAATCTACTAGAGTCAGGGAAGTGAGGAAGCCCATGGAGAATGTGGAGGCTCTGAGATTCACCCAACTTGAGAAGGTGTCTCCCGTAGATCATAACTATAGAGTTCCTATTAGTAGAGGCTCTCTATAAACCAAATTCCTCAAGATTCAACTCATGAAGACATAACTCATCCTATGCAAGGTCATGAATAGGCATCTAAAGGTTCCCTATACGAGCATTAAAATCGCCCAAAAGAATGATATCAACAATAGTAGAGTACTAATAGATCTCTAGATAAAGGTCAAGGTATGAGTCCCCATCAATGTGAATGATGAATGGTGATGTGGCTTTGGGGGGAAGTAGAAAACAACAAGGAAGACATCCTAAAAAGAAGGTGGAACCCTTTGAACTTGTAGCCACATGTATCTAAAGTGGACATCAAAAGATAGAAGTGAAACTTTGGACCTAAGGCTATCTTGAATGAGGCAAGCCACACCACCAAAACCACTAACACCACCGGATCTGCAAGTCTCACAATAAGAAGTCAAAACCCATGAGTACCTTGTGACTAGAGGGAGGGCCTATTCTGGGCTCTCATGGGTCTCAATAAGGAAGATGAGATCTCAGTAAGCAATAACATCTTGAAAAGTACCTAGAAAAGACGATATAATGCTATTGCAATTCTAACAAGCAATGGAGAGGCCACCACTGCTCACAAAGTGTAATGTCCCTTTTTAATTAATTAGCTTATGTGGGCTCTATCCTTATTTTTCCTATAAGGATATAAAATATCTTAATAAAGGGGCCATGGTTTAGTAGCAACAAATTAAATTATTAATTATAATATGGGGTTGTGGGTTTCCATAAAAGGTTGTTGTAACCCCCAAGACACTTGGCAGCTTCTTCATGACAAATTCTATGACAAGAAATTAATGAGTTACAAGACAAAGTGGGGCTATTTTTAGGAAAGAATCTCATTAATATTTTAACTGCTATCTTTTAGAAGGAAAATGAGGCCTACTAGTGTTATATATTGAGGAGCTTCTTGACCTTTGAGACATCTACCAATTTAATCAGTCTTTTCTATCATCATTTGAGCCTTGTGTTTAGCTATAGGATTCGAGGATGAAAACCCTTGGATTCTGGAGATCAAAGGACAAAACCCCTTTGGTTTCCTAGAGATTAGAAGATGAAAACCCTTTAATTTCCAAAGGGCAATCTCACACAGAGTTTGTATTTGTACTTCAAAGCTTTGTTTGGATTTCAACATATATTTTGGTATTCGCAATAAGTTTTGTACTTCTAAAGATTTGGCATATTGTGGAAGCATATATCTTGTAATCACTAAAGCAGCATTTTATTATGGAGGAAGTTTTATTCATATTTGTGTATTATTCTTTGAAGCTTTAGCATATCTATATTATTTTTGCAATCCATTGTTACATTCTTTTGGGTATTGTTGTTATTGGAAATATTATATATATAAATTATTATTCATCCACCATATGCTCTCACCTTGCCCTCACAGGATTTGGGTTATCAAAAAGTGATTAATAATATTTACTCACCATATGCTCTCGCCTCACCCTCATGTGATCTTGGTGATTCAAAAGTGGTAAATATTTTATATTAAAATTTGTTGAGTATATTACAATGATATCAAGGCTAACATCCTACCAGCTTGTGAAGTATGGCGAGAAATGAATGACCCATGACGGAGGAGGAGAGATAAGAGTTTCTTCAGGACAACCTAATAGGCCTCCAAATGAGGCAAGACAAAATGACAGAACTGCTATTAGCAGACCAAGAGAGAATGGCAGCAAACCAAGAGAGAATAAATGAATTATTGACAAGAATGTTGTAGATCCAAATGAATACACCCACTGCCATCCCTTTGCAAAATCAAGGTCACACCAAAACACCACAAAGAGGGGAAAGTTCATCTGCAAATAACCAACGAACAGGTAGTTCCATTTTGAAACCCTCGAGACCCATGTTCTTACAGAGAGAAGAAGAAAGAGCAGAACCTGAAACTTCTTTTGCAGAGGAGCTTGATAGATTGTTTGGAGAATACCATGGGGAGACTGAAGATTTCAAGGCAGCCATACCCTTTGACAGGTACTTGGAGCTGTTGGGAAAAAATATTCAGCATAGAAGAGGTCAAGGAAGTAACTAGAATAATAGTGGGAAAGAACTAAAGCATAAGGTGAACAAATTAATTGCACCAACTTTTGATGATACCAACAAGATATCTGTTCATGCTTGGTTGTAGAAACTGCAAACCTACTTCACATTCAACCCCATGATGGAAGAAGATACAATCCAATTTGCCACATTACACTTGGAGGGCATTACCTACAATTGGTGGTACCATGTACTAATCACACAAGGGCATGACCTTGTGCAAACTTTTAATGATTTCAACCATAGGTTGCTAGATAGATTTGAGCAAAAGGATGAAGAAGAATATTTCAGAGAACTTGCTAGAATCAAGCAATAGACTTTGGTGGATGTATAGGTAGCAGAATTCTAGAGAATTGCAATTATGGTTCCCAATGTATCAGAAAAGAGGATCACTTTCCTCTTTGTTGAGGGTCTATATGAGCCTCTCAAAGGTCTAGTTAAGGCCTTTGCACCATCATCACTACAAAAGGCTATCAGTAGAGCATTGATACTTGAGCCATCCATGCTAAGGAACAATTTTTCATTGCAGCCAAAACCATCCACTACCGGATTTCAAAAGGGCAACTTTCAAAAAGGAGGATTCAACTCACATCCTCAAAAGACTACCCCATAGCCATTTGCAACAAAGAAGATAGATGATAACACAAGGAATGAACTTTTAAGGAAGAAGTTGTGTTTCTCTTGCAAAGAACCATGGGAACTTGGTCACAGATGCCTTGGCAAGGGCCAAGTCCATTATATTAAGATAGTATCTGATGAAGAAGATGAACCCGATGAACCAAAGCTACAACAAGCTACAAAGGAGCAAATCATTGAGCATGAACTTCAGAGACTCGAGGATAATAGTAACAACACAATTGCAGCTCTTTAGGGAGCACCACTATATCACCCATTCAAGGTTCATGGGGTGTTACCTAGGTAGCGGATAATAGCATTGATTGATAGTAGGGCCACCCATAACTTCATTGATGAAGGCCCGGTGGCTAAGAGAGGATTGAAAGATGAAAATTTTGTTGGGTTCAATGTCATTGTGGTTGATGGATTCATGATTCCATGCACCAATATTATGTGACAACTCAAACTATCCCTTGATGACAACAAGGTATGTGATGATTTCTATGTTGTGGGATTGGGGGAAATAGATATGGTTTTAGAAGTATAATGGTTGCATTCCCTTGGAGAATTTTCTCAGAATTATCAGTGACGCATTCCTAATGGGTCACCACAAGTGATCACAACTAAGAGTATGGATAGGACCTTCCACAAAGGACAAGTTGCATGGGCAACTAGTTGCTTTGTGATGAAAGGCATGCACACCACTTCATCTTCTAGTAAGCACTGCAATTATCATGTTGATACTCAAACCATTTTGGATAAGCATAGTATGGTGTTTTGTGATATGCCTACAAGTTTGCCACCAAATAGGGGATTCCAACACATCATAGAGTTGGAAGTAGGCTCTAAGCCTATTATGATCACCCCTTACCACCACCCACAAACATACAAAGAGAAGATAGACAAGGCCATCAAGGAGTTATTGGAAATGGGCCACATTAGACCCAGTTCTAGCCCATTTGCATCATTAGTGGTCCTTGTGAAGAAAAAGGATGGCATGATGAAGATGTGCATCAACTATAGAGCATTGAAAAAAAGACCATCAAAAATAGATCTTATTCCTAGGATTGAAGAGCTCGTTGATGAGTTGCATGGGGTGGTCCATTTCTCGAAGATTGATTTGAGATAGGGATACCATCAAATTCGCATCCACAAGGAGGATGTGCACAAGAGATCTTTCAAATGCCATTGTGGACACTTTGAGTTTCAGGTCATGCCATTGGTTTGACTAATGTACCAGTCACTTTTCAATCCGCGATGAATCAAGTATTCAATGAGCAATTGACAAATTTTGTTTTAGTATTTTTTTGATGATATTTTGATATATAACAATACATGGGAGGACCATCTGATGCACCTAGATACGGTCCTTGGAATTCTAGAGCAATAGGCTCTATTTGCAAAAGAATCTAAGTGTGAATTTGGGGTTATAGAGATTTTGTATTTGAGCCATGTCATTAGTGTTCAAGGTGTTTAGGTGGATCAACATAAGATCCAATCCATTTTGGATTTGCCACCCCTACTACACTAACATATTAAGAGGATTTTGTAATAACCTGCACCTGTTGTTCTTTGATTTATCTTTTAATGTTATTTTTTTTTTAAGTTTTTTCTGTGATCTTTCAGAACTAGATAGAAGATGCAAAAGGGGGTTTCTGTTTTCTTGAAGTGTGTATGTCAGAATACAAGGAATATAGCATACAACTGAAAACCCAGAAAAACTATAATAGATATGAACTAAATAATAAAGACCCAGTTCATAGAATGACATAAAATGAATAACCATCACATACCCATGTCAAAATAAGCATCTTCATATTTCTGCTGTTGACGGACCAGCAACATGACAATGGAGTTTTGCATTGAAAGTATCAGCAAATGCAAGGAAACAATCTACAACTATCAGCATAGACCCTTAGGTCAAAAACGACCACTAAGCAAGGAAGAACAACCCCACTAAACTCCAAACAACTAATCCAAGAAGTACGGCCAGCATATGAAGTGGTACGGCCTACACATGAAGAGGTACGGCCAGCAAATGAAGTACGACCAGCAATGAAGAAATGGCAGTCCCAACCCTTCTCAAATCTGCAATACAATCCGTCACTAATACTCTTCCTCAGCTGCAACAAAACTGCAATAAGATATATTTTGTTATCTCCATCTCCGTCAATGGTGGTATCAAAATAAAGCTCAACTACAGCCACTGAGTATGGCTGCTCCAAAATCCCCTTGGGTGATCTTTCACACCTGCGGAAGATTGCTACCAATGGTGGTTTCCGTCACCAAAAGCCCTGGCTGGAAGAAATCCCTCAAACCCTCATTTGCAGAACAAATAGAAGCATAAAATGTAATATCAAGAATGAATAAAATGAACTTCAAATGCCCTTTTATAATTCTAAATTTGCATTTGACTTTCATTTCATTTAATTTACTTTCATTTCCCAGCTTTCATTCTTTTCAATTTTGGTGCACAACTTTATAAAATAAAGTATACTGTAAAAGTCACTTATATCTCCCCTTTTAAAATGACACTTTAACTTATATTATAAAGTATACTTTAAAATCACTTATATCCCCTTTATAATAAAGTCCCATATTAAATAAACATTAATAATTTACGGACTTTAAAACGGAGGCTCAAAACACATCGGAATCCCGAGATCTATAGACCGTTGGAAAGGTCTCGCCGAAATGCTTCACATCCAACTCTGAGATTCCCGAAACAGACAGAAACCCTAACTTACTAAAAATAGTAAGTATGGCCCAAAAGTCCGAAGTCACCTGGAAAGACATCACCGCAAACCATCTGATATCACTGAGCTCAATGCAATATCTGAGATAGCCAATGGATGTCTGCCAAGTCACCAAAACAATGTCAGACTGACACTTACTATAAATAGCAATGTTCTCCAAGGGCCAAAGAGAACAAACCCAGAAAAACCCAGAAAGATTGTCGCCATGCAAGCACTTACTATAAATAGTAAGTATGGACAAGTTGTCCGAAATCTCTCCGAAAAGTGTCATACAGCTCCACTGGATCACCTGAACACATTGGTGACATTGAAATACTCCTCTGATCAGGCTGTCACCAACCCAGAAAGTCAACTCCAACTACGCTGCAAGAGGACCCGGAAATGGGGACATTACAGATTTTTTGGTCTTTGCAGTTACTACTAAAGGTTTGTTAGGGACTTCTCACAACTGGTAGCACCCCTAACTGACATAACAAAAAAGTTGTCTTTTTTTTGGAATGATACGGCTCAAGAAGCTTTTGAGAATCTTAAGGAGATAATAAATTCATGCCTTGTACTAGCTATTCCAGACTTCTCACAACCGTTTGTTGTAGAAGTGATGCTTTAGAAGAGGGAGTTGGAGTAGTACTAATATAAAAGGGATCGTCCATAGCATTTGAGAGCAGAAAGTTGAAAGATTCAAAAAAAGGATTTTCTATCTATGACAAGGAGATACTTGCCATCATGCATGCTTTGGCAAAATTCAAACAATATCTAGTGTGCAAAAGATTCATGGTTAAAACATACCACAATAGTTTAAATTTCTTCTTGGGTCAACAAGACTTGAATGACAAGCAACGAAAATGGGTAAGTAAACTCCAAGCTTATGATTTTGATATAGAATATATAAAGGGCAAAAAGAATGTAGTTTTTGATGCTCTTTTCGAGAATGCCCACTCTTTGTTCTATTTTTGCCATTTCTAGAGATTGGAAGGTTTCTATCATGGCAAAATATGCCAAGAATACATTTGCTGCTAACATTTTAGATGGAAGTGTGAAGGATGACACGTATGTGATAGCAGATGGTCTCATTTTGTATAAGGACAGAATCTTTTTAGTGCTTGAGTCTAAGATGAAAGAGAAGGTTTTGAAAGCCTTGCGTGATGCACCCATGGTGGGATACCCTGGATTCTACAAGACATATAGACAATTCAAGGAAAGGTTTTCTTAAAAAGGCCTTAAGGATGATGTACTCTAATACATCAAGGAGTGCACAATCTGTCAACACAATAAGGCAAAACATGTTTTTCCTACAAGATTACTATAGCCATTTTCTATTCCCAGCCAAAAGTGGGAAAGCATAACAATGGACTTCATCACATGTCTTCCAAACGTAAATGGCAAGGATTGTATTTATATTGTAGTGGATAGATTAACAAAGTTTACACACTTCTTTGCCATTCCTACAGGATTCAGAACACACCAAGAAGTTGATTTATTTTTGAAAGAAATATTTAGGCGACATGGATTGCCTAAGAATATTGTCAGTGACTAGGATAGTATATTCCTTAGCTCCTTTTGGCAAGAATTGTTTCATTTTACTAGTACCGAGCTCACTCCTAGTACCAGTTATCACCCACAAATAGATGGACAAACAAAAATTGTGAATAAGTGGGTTGAAGGATATTTAAGAAAATATGTCACAAACCAACAAGCAGCATGGGTCAAGTGGTTGCACCTTGGAGAATATTGTTGTTATACCACCCATCACATGTCCATTGCTATGACTCCTTTTATGGCTTTGTATGGATATGATGCACTAACCCTCACAAACTTGGTGTTCACTAATAGCAAGGTACCAACAACTGGTGACTTACGACATAGCCAAGATATTTTGAGGTCCCTCAAGGATCACCTAAAGTGAGTTCAAAATCAACAGAAGTTTTATGCAAATCAACACCGCATTGAGAGGTCATTTGAGGCTAGAGACATAGGCAAAATTCCATTAAGCGATGTTGAGTTGAGAAACTCAAACCTCACTTCTATAGATCTTACAGAGTTGTGAGAAGGGTTGGTGAAGTTTCTTATGAGATGGAATTGCCAGCAAACAATAGAATTCACAATGTTTTTCATGTGTATTGCCTAAAAAGGGCACTTGGACAACATATTACACCATTAGTAGAGTTGCCAACATTGGATGATGAAGGGAAGCTCATTTGGTGCCAGAAGCCATCATTGATACACGAGAGAAGTTGAGGAACAAAACAGTCATAGAATACTCGGTTCATTGGAGGAACCTACCTGCAGAATATGCTA
Source organism: Cunninghamia lanceolata (assembly GCA_027924645.1). Classification (NCBI taxonomy): domain Eukaryota; kingdom Viridiplantae; phylum Streptophyta; class Pinopsida; order Cupressales; family Cupressaceae; genus Cunninghamia; species Cunninghamia lanceolata. The sequence continues at coordinate 2,324,412 of BSBN01000529.1, forward strand.
CATGGGAAGGACTAGAGATTCTTGAGCACCCAACTCTACATTTCCTATGGACAAACAATTTCAGAAAGGGCAGACTTGTAATGTCCTTTTGATTAATTATCTTATGTGTGCCATATCCTTATTTTCCCTATAAGGATATAAAAATATCTTAATAAAGGGGCCATGATTTATTAGCAACAAATAAAATAATGATAATAATATGGGAGTGTGGGTTTCCATAAAAGGTTGTTGTAATCTCCAAGACACTTAGTAGCTTCTTCATGACAAAATCTATGACAAGAAATTAATGAGGAGCTACAAGACAAAGTGGGGCTATTTTTAGGAAAGAATCTCATTAATATTTTAATTGCTATCTTTGAGAGGGAAAATGAGGCCTACTAGTGCTATATATTGAGGAGCTTGTTGGCCTTTAAGACATCTACCAATTTATTCAATCTTTTCTATCATAGTTTGAGCCTTGTGTTTAGCTATAGGATTCGAGGACAAAAACCCTTGGATTCTAGAGATCAAAGGACAAAACCCCTTTGGTTTCTTGGAGATTGGAGGGCGAAAACCCTTTGATTTCCTGAGGGCAATCTCACACAGAGGTTCTATTTGTATTTCAAAGCATTGTTTGGATTTTAGCATATACTTTGGTATTTGCAACAAGTTTTGCGTTTTTTGAAGATTCAGCATATTGTGGAATCACATATTTTGTAATCATTGAAGCAACATTTTATTGAGGAAGCTTTATTCATATTTGTGTGTTGTTCATTGAAGATTTATGTAATATCCCTAACTGGATCTGCCCTAGAATTCTGATTTTCTGCTCAAACCCTAATCTGAATTCTGATTTTTATTTCTGAAGTAAACATAATCATGGGCAGCGAATATACATGTGCCAAACACTCAAATAAACATGCCAAACATGTGTACTTATGAAGACAACATCAAACATGAATCCAACCATGGAATACAACCATCCAAATGCCAAACATACGACAAATAAATCTGATTTCTGAATGTAGAAGTCTGCTGCTACAAATCTGAATATTCTGAATTGAGTTTACAATAAATTCATGGGCTCAAACATGCCGAACATAGCCCAGATTTCTGCTCATACAAATCAGACCTAAAATAGGTTTATACATACCACCAAATGGCAAAAATGACATCAAACATCAAACCCTAGATGGGCGAATCCTCCAAGGCAAGCGTTTAGGGTTTGCTGCTCCAAAATTGTGAAATCGCCCTCCTTCGGAAGTGGCGCTCAACCTAGGAAGAAACCCTAGCATGCAATCTTCGTTCAAATCCTCCAAAATGGGCACTCAAATCTGCTCTAAAGAATATGCCTTTGAATGCTCAAGAACTCCTCCAAATCTCCAATGAAGTGCAAGTGTGAACTCCGTATGAATCCACTTCCAAGATGGAATTGGGTTTTCGTCCAATCCACCAAATATTCCTAAGAGTTTTCGTCCTTGGAATATGCTGAACTAAAAGTGCAGCCAAGAGTAAAAACTCCAATGAATAAATCAGATGTGAATGAATGATGAAATGACCTCCAAATGACCTTCTTTTATAGCCAACATTTGCCCAATTCAACCCTAGCCAACCTCCTCCTAGCCGACCTCCTTTTGGCATTTTTTTTATATTTTTATTTTCTTTTTTCTCCACCTTCGACCTCCCTGGGTGCTCCTCTTATTTTATTTTATTTTCTTTTTTTTCTTATTCTCCTCCCTAGGTCGCTCACCTCAGCAATTTTCTTTATTTTATTTTATTTCACCAAGTGGCTCACAAAAATATTAGAAGTCATTTCACATCTCAAATTGGCCCAGTAAAATTAGTTAAATATAAAAAATCCAAAATAATTAGGATTACTTAGTATTTAGCTAATTAGGTTATTCCCTAGCCCTTTCGGCTTAGCCTACGGGAATAGAATAGGCTAACCGACTCCATTAGGTGATCACTCAAAAAAAGGGGACATTACACTTTAGCATATCTATATTATTTTTGCAATCTATTTTACATCTTTCTGAGCATTGTTGTTATTGGAAATAATATATATATATATAAATCATTATTCTTCCACCGTATGCTCTCACCTTGCCCTCAAGGGATTTGGGTGATCAGAAAGTGGTGAATAATAGTATTTACTCACTATATGCTCTCACCTCGCCCTCCTGAGATCTTGGTGATTCGGAAGTGGTAAATATTTTATATTAAAATTTGTTGAGATTATTACATTGGATATGACAAGATATGGCATCCCAAATGTATCCAAGTTAGGATATGACAAGATATGGCATCCCAAATGTATCCAAGTTAGGATATGACAGAATATGGTATCTCAGGTGTGTCTTAGACATGTCATGCCTTGCATTGGTATTGGATACACTGATATGCAGACAAGGAGGGACGTATCTGTCATATCCAATTTCATAGGGTGCAGTAGTATGTTATACTACTATATGTGAATTTCATCGTTAATGATGGAAGAATTAAATCAAGGTGATACTGAAAATGTAGAGGCTGGAAACACTGTATTTCTGTGTAACAATTTTTTCTGTATATAGTTGTCTATTAATTTCCTAACAACTGCATATTGAGAGCAGTCTATCAAATTTATAGTTTGTTATAGTACCTATTTGGCATATTAAAAGAAGAGGCATCTCATAACTGTTTGATCTTTGATCTCCACTTCAAGGGAGAAATAGATGTAAACTTGCAGAGAACACAGATGGAAAGCACAAAAGAAAATGCAAGAAGAGAGAAGATAACCACCAAAACTGATATGCTACATTCTTCATCAGCATAGGGCAAATAGATCCATAATGGGGATGAATCCTGGCTAGATAAGACCAAGCACATGGAGACTGATGCAGTATTGGGCATATAAATACACCTTAATTAGTCCAACTTACATGCAGTTAGATAGGCTTTAGTGAACTAGATATAGATAATTAAAATGAAGGTCATCACTACAAGAGGTATTCTCATCATTTGATATATCCCTACTGAGAACACAGAAAACACACACAAAATGCAAAAGGAAAGAAGACAGCTGCCAAAACTGATATGTTATTCCCTTCATTACATAGGTTAAATATATTTATAAGGATGAGGATGAATGTTGGCTAAATAAGGTCAAACGCCTGCATAAAGCCCCAGAACTGGTAATACAAATACACCTCAGCTATTCTAACTTACATGCAGTCAAGACAGATCCCATTAACTGGGCTTTAACTGTACAAGTAGGATATTTACAATGACACAGATAAATAAATGAAAATAGATCACTATGAAAATGATTATCACCATTTCCTCCGTTAAGAGGAAATTGCCCCTAATTTCTAGAGATAAATTTGAATCACCTTATAGCCATAAGATGAGCAAGGAGAAAATGGCGGTAGAGTATGGAGTGCATGCAAACCACAAACAATGATGATGGAGTTCCAAGATTAATAGAATCTAAATATTGAATGACAGGAATCTCAATACCTGAACTGAAATGCATTGACGATGACAAAAGGATCCTCACATTAAGATTTGAGCTCCAGAAATTGATGATCTGCATTGAAGATCTATACTAAGGTTATAATATTGTTGTTGTCTAAGGGTTGGATCCATGACATAGAACATTGTTATATGAAGTAAAGTTGCTAAATGCAAATCAGTTGGGTGCCTTTCTATTTAAAGATAGAACCTATGGTAAGCAATGAAGTGGGAGGAGAAAATGCCAAAACTGAAATTGTGGAAAGTCCATATTGGAGTTGTTAGGAAGCTCACTCAAAATAATGAGCCAATGTTAACAAAGGAAAGGGATAAGCAATGAGAGGCGCATGAAATTCATCATTGACCTGTTTGATTATTGATGGTCTTGAGGTAGAAGAGTGGACTTAAGTTGGAGAGATAGGAATGTGATTGACATCGTACAAAAGGTCATGATCCATGGATGTAACCACTGAAGGAGGGAGCAGGGTGATGAGGTGTTGGTCAAAAGACCCAATCACAAGTGGAACCTGCTATATAACATAGATTTAATCTCCCAAAAAATATCTTCACTAAGGATTATGTAGCAAACAATCGGTGGAGTGTATGATTCGATATATGATCTCTCATGGTTAGGAATCAGGATGGAAAGGATACAATAGACTGGACAGTCAAGGAGAATCATCAATTTCCTTGGCAACCATATTAAGTAAAGATGGCATGCTTGGTGGTGTAGATGGAACCAAGTTTCTAGGTGGATCTACATATGCCCTAGAATACTCTAATAGAGTACTCAAACTATTGAGAGAGGAATCACTATGAATACGTCAGATGGGTATGTGGTGCCCATTGTTTTATCATTTTTGGAACACGCATGTCATCTGCTGCATAAGTTGGCAGTGACATTCATTTTGTTGTTGTGAATCTGTGATCATAGAGTTCTCATACAAGGGGCTGAATCGCCAACAGATCAATAATAATCATTCTATTTTCAAAAAAAAAAAAAAAAAGAGACAAAAGAAAAGGCAGCTTTTCTTTTTCTGGCACTTTATGCCTTTCTTTTTTTCTTGTTTATATTTGTATAGAAAATTTTGTAACAACAAAGTGGTCCTCTAGGAAACCCAATGAAAAACAGAATATTTAAAAAATGATTGATAAAAGTTTCAAATCTTTGGAAATTGTATTTGCCTCTACTTATTTTTCATCAATGTCACAATAAATCGACCAATGGTTGAGACAAGCAAAGCACCAAACCACAGAGCAAGATTATGAGCAAGAAGAACAAGCCATCGGGAGATCAACTACCTCCAAACGACGTAAAGGAAAAGCGTCCAAGAAGCGATGCAAGGATCTAAAAATAGCTGACTGCAATGATCAGCAAACCAGCTGTGAAGAAAAAGGCCCCTGCTTTTGAATTGTTGTAACTATGGTTACCACAAGAAAGCAAATCCAAAAAGCAGTAGGAAAGATGGACCAAGACCAGAAATCAGGACATGTAAGGAAATCCATCCCTGAAGAAGGGTCTTTAAGATGCTACTCAGTTCCAAAATGTGAACCAAAAGGGTAGCAAGTATTCACTTGAAAATATTTGTTGGAATCAGTGTTGGAAACCATGGATGGCATCCCTGAGGAGTTTGTGCAAGAATCTAGGAAACAGAAGGTGGGGAGAAGAGTAGGAGTGAGTGCAGAAAGATGTCCTCAAAATCTAGTTCTCTTCACTGCAATTTCCCTAGAAAACCAGCAAGAACGTATCTGTTAGCAGAGACTCCCAAAAAGTTATCTGCAAAATCTGGATCCTCGTAGAGCAGATAACGAACATAGACCACAAATTCTCAGTAAATGGGAATCAAAAAATTGAGCAAGAACTTTATGAAGAAAAAACTGATACGGAAAAACTGATGGGGAACAGAACCCACCAAAAGCAGCACTCTGAGCAACAGGAAAAAAATTCTGAGAAGAAAAGAATTAGAAGCATCCAAGGAAATGAGGTGCTGAATATACATTAAGTTTATTAAGGGCTGGTGCACAGAGTAAGATTGGTATTCAAAAACCTTAATTTTTGAAATCAGAAAGCAATCTCACCATGCAAAGGGCCTGATCAACAGCTTCTGATACCAATTGATAAACCCCTACTCAGATCCCAGCTTGGAAACACCATGAATATACAAGAGAAGGAAAGAAGATAACAGCTATAATTGATATGACACTCTTCATTAGCACAGGTTAAATATATTTACAAAAATGAGGATAAATACACCTCATTTTGACAAGCAAATACACCTCAGATTATCTAAGTTATATGCTATTAGAAAGGCAGTACTGAACTAAGCCAAGTGTACATGTGGGATATTTGTAAGTGTGTACATAATTTCAAGAAAGGAGATTAGTACGAAGGTGATTCTCATCAAATTTATACTGCTTCCATGAGATGCAAACCAGCTACTGCTAGTCTACATGAAAGGCTGAACTTTGTAAAGATAACTTGCCGTCCTTTTTTTCCTTTTCTATGAATAAAAACATTTGACTCTTAATAAACTATTCCTCTATTTGGATTTATAAGCTGTCATTATTTTACAGCATGAATGCGTGAGGATTAAAGTCTTAGATGGATTTTGTATAAGCAATCCTATGCTAGCATTAGCTTTTGAGGAGATTTACAAGAGATGGGAAGAGGGTGAAGAGATTTATTAGGTCACAGGAAGATAATCCTTGTAAATGTCAGAACAGAGTTGCCCATCAAGTAGTATTGGCACTAGTGTTTGCTCCCCCTCCTACATTAGTGGCAGCAGAATTCTATATTGTTCTATAATTAATCTAGAGCTTACATTTACTGTTGCACCTGTGTATTTTACATGTATTATATGTACACATTGTTTTAATATGTGCTAGGAGTCACATAGGTGGGTTTACATTGGTACTGGTGAAACTTAGCTAAAGGTGGTAGGGCCAAGCCCTCATAGAAGTGTAGGGTTGTTATTGAACATCTAGGCAAATCTGTTCAAGGTGACAAATGTGAACCAATTAACTTCTAAGCAATTCTTTGGTTAAGAAAAAAATATATATTTGTTTGCCATTTAATGTTTTTAAAGATATCTCACATCTAAGCTGAAGCTGATTGGCCTCAAATTTGCTGCATGCAACTGATGGAAAAGGTGACAAATCTCTCACATTTGGAACATCAAGATTAAAAAGCATTGATATATACAGCAAAAATCTGTTGGTTTTCTCCTTAGTTGTTGTCCCTGATGTTCAAACACACATGGTTTTGTGGACTCCTATGACAAATGCTGCTATGACAACTTGGTGTTATGTTAGTGTTATGATGTTAAGTTTCATGCTCTTACACTTTGTGGTCTATCTATGTTTTCATGGAATACATCACAAAAGCATCTTCAGGTTATTGATGGTGGATAACTTGGTTTCTTTGTCAAAAGCATCCTTATGACTCCTATGACAAATGCATCATGGTTTTGTGGACTCCTATGACAAATGCTGCTATGACAACTTGGTGTTATGTTAGTGTTATGATGTTAAGTTTCATGCTCTTACACTTTGTGGTCTATCTATGTTTTCATGGAATACATCACAAAAGCATCTTCAGGATATTGATGGTGGATAACTTGGTTTCTTTGTCAAAAGCATCCTTATGATATTGTTACAGTTTGCATAACATTTCATTTGCTCAGATGATGCTTCAGGGTTTGCCTATGTGGCCTCTATGATATTTTATATCAGGTATTGATGTATTTCCGACCAGATTTGTTAGCATGATATTTCAGTGAGCATTGTGCTTTTATGGCATCAATCTTTGATCTTGGGTTCACATTCAGTATAGCTTGGTTTGGCATAAGGCGTCTTTATGTCTTGATCAGTTCAACATGGGTTGGCCTCTTTAATCATATTCACATATTATATGATGATGCACTAATGTAGTTATTTTTGGCACACGTGGCAACAGTTTTATTACTACTTATGAGCTATGGTCTATGGTTTGCAATGTTGTTCACCATGGTCGGGTGTATCTTATATCAATCTCCTAGAGAGCACCACATGTTACACATATTCTTCATCGGCATGTTCTTAAGTGTTGACCTCCCAAACAGGTTTATGAAGTTTTCCATATGGTAAAATGCAAGTTTTTCGACGGTGAAAGTCACCGGTCTCCTTAGGGTTACCTGCAGCTCCGGTTACATGATGTCTTGTGAAAAAAAAAAGGCAGTCTTTGTTACTCTTTCTTCATATGATAATGTTTGAGCTTCGGTTATACGCTCCATTCTTAGGGTTTCATACCCTACGCAAAAATGATGAGGATAGAAGTTCTGGATTTCACGGCAAACGGTTTGACTTCTGGCAGCAGGTGATACTGTTATGATTTCCCTGCTCTTATGTCAGCTATTTTTGATTGAGGCAGTTATGATTACTCTTGCATGAAGTTTTATTTGGCAGTTATAGGCTGTCGTGAATGATTCAAGGAAATGTGTCTTTTGAAATATTTTTGTTTTAAAAGAATATATATTGTTTTTCCGCTGCCAGAAAGATTTGATATGAATCGGGGTTTCAACCCTGGTTAGGGTTTTGGCAAATATATCATGAATATGCTGTTCTGTTCCTGTTGAGCATTGAGTATGATTCAATAAGACCTTGTGACTCCGGTTAAGGTTCATGGCATATCTTACCCGGTTTTTTTGGTTTATAACTGAAAAGTTTTTGATATTCAAGCAGAAAAACTGTATAACAGTTATGAACAGTTTTACCTGAAAAACAGAGAAATAATATGTGGTTGTATTTTGTACATGATATTTATATGTTACTTATATAGTGTGAATAATGCAGTGAATACAAAAAATATAGAGTTCATGCATTATTGATATTATATTAGTAAGGAGTGAAGCGAAACAGAGTATCCCTCTGTATGTAAATTTTCATTTGACAGTTTTGTTGTAATGCCAGTGAGGCAAGTTGTAAGCCAGTGAGGCCTGTAATCAGTGAGATTTTTAAGCCAGTGAGGCACTTTTTCGAGTGGTTTTATGCCAGGGGCTGTCCACTCAGGGCAAATCACTGTGTTTTCAATTTCTGTGGTATGCTTTCAATCTGCTATCGAATATTTCAGTTTTATACCTGCATATAATCATTCTATGGACATATGATCAATTCAGTTGAATGTTTTTATCTGGAATTCAAATCAGAATCTGCAATTATTTCTACTAAAAGCAAAATAAATATCTAGGATACTGATTCACCCCCCCCTCTCAGTATCCTTACCACTCTAAGAAAATCAAGGAATTTTACTGCAGATTGCAGCTATCACTGGACTGAAAATGGAGCTCGTGAGTTGCATTTGATGCGTTTCATGCTACGATACCATTCAAATTACCAATAACACTACTTGAGATGCAATAGTTTGAGAAAACAATAGCTCTTGACAAGTTTCTCATGTTAACTTATTGTTAGAGTTCACCAAATATTGTAAGATGTTGGACCGCCAATCAACCACTTGCAGATTGTCATAACACACCCTATGTATGAAATCAATTACTCAAAATTGAGATTCTCCAGCATAATTCTAATTTTAACAAGAATCAAAAAAATAGTGTAGGAAGGCTAATCACATGTAAGCAATGCAACTAGATCTGCCTTGACCACTTCCCCTCTGCTGAACCTAGTTCCAAATTGGTTGGGAATGAGCATATCAGGATCTACACGCAATTCGACTCTCACTGAGTGCCAAATTAATTTAGTGTGTCTACCATAAGGCAAAGGCTAATGGAGAGGTGTTTCCTTGGTGGGGAAGGCATCGAACAATTCTACACAAAAAGCATAAAAAAGTAGAGACAGAAAAGCCCAAGAGTCCTCCAACCGCTTAAAACATAATGAGTTCATACCACATTAGTTGGAGTTCTATCCTGGGTTACCAGGTCTTCAACAACACAGAGAAAGCAGAGCACTCATAGGTTCAATTGTGCTATAACCAGATACAGGTCGGTATCAACAAAGGCAGAAGATCTTGTACACCTTCTTACACATCATTGCCTTTTCTCTCATTTAAAGGAAGAGTGCAAAGAACAACCTTCAATGTCATACTCTTTCCTGGTTTCATATTTGTTACTAGGATCCTCCTCGTTCATAGTGCTTTTTGTAGAAGATGATGAATTAATTTTGGCAATCCCTTTGTTTTCGGTACAGTCCTACTTCTAGGAATGACTTGTACTATCAATTTGGATTCAAATTACATGAAGTTGTGCCACATGATGTAGAAGGTGTAGATTATGATGAGCGCTACAGAACACAAAAGCATTCCACAGATTAAATTTTATTATTTTGACATCTTGGTTTACAGACATTCAACATTTTTGTATTCCCATATGTTTTGCGTCTTCGATCGTACATGAATAATCATCTATAAACAAGTTATAAAAACAAACCAAGATTCAATGAATCCTGATATCACAAGTCGTTCTCTACGCGGTGTGCAACTTTGCATTAATATTTTGGTAATAAACAGTATAATTCCACATATACTCTGTTTTAAGAAGGTGATGATGTAGATAAAAACACATAAATTTCTCAACTTTACACGTTAGCAGAGTAATACCCACCTTGATTACGCTTGGAATTCCTTATATAATGTTGACTGAGGGAGACACGTTGCGAGTTTTTCCATCTGCAAAAAACCACTTACATTTTCTTAAATTCAGTTGGGGCACTCTGATCTGTATAAGAATTGAATCAGAATAGGGATAGGCTTACCCTAAAGACAATCTGTCAAAAGACAAGATGGAGATTGACATTTTTCAAGGTTATTTTATTCTCTTCTCAACGCCATAAGCGTGCCCTACTCTTCCTATGTCTTCAAAGTATGCATGCATCCTCCATTCTGGGACGACTCTGTAAATCAACAGCTGCCTCTATATGCTATGCTAATTGTTGTAGTCAACTCACCAGTTTACTTGTGGGACCCACTCTCACATAAACAACTACAATGGCACTTTAAACTCTTTGGTATGCTATTTGCCACATTTTTTATTAATTTATTTTTTCTTATTTGATTGGTAGTTTGGAGAGAGATATATATAATTAATACCCTGAATGAATGGATGCATACTGACTTTTACTAACATTCACAAGACCTGGCCATTTGTGGGACCAACAAATCCTAACAAAGTGGCTTTCCATAAATTTTTTGAAAGATGTTGCTTAAATTATGCTTGAATGATATTCATTTATTTTTAATCTTGGATCTTTTCCTATAAATTTTGATCAAAAAGTATGTTATTTTTGCTAATCTTTCATCTTCAAATAAGTAAGGGATCTAATTTTAAATTTCCAAAATTTAATTTCAAGCTTAGCCGACTCTCACCAATTCCACTAAACGTTGAGTCGACTAAACACATGCTTTCGTGAAATTCTTGATATGTCACTATTTAAAGGCATTCATTTCACATCCTCTCACATTCAAACATCCTCTCTCATCATAAGGAGCAATCATTATAGGAACATTTCAAATTGAAGCACTAAAAAGAATTAGAATCTACATATTCATCTTAGGAACATTTACACGATTGAAGCTTGTTGTTTTTATCATTGGCACAACTATAAAGTTAGTACTTTTCTAAGGGTTGACCTAAGAGAACATGATCCCTAGTGATTCTAACAATCCTCTAAAGGTATTCATAAATACGGTCAACCCATATTACAAAGAAGATAAAAGTGAATTCAATGATTCAAAGAGCAAGAGCATAGAAACACAGATCAGATCCACGTGGTAGAAGGACAGATGCATGAAATATAAAAGACCTGAACCTACAAACTTGATCCAAATTGATCACATATCTTACGTGGAATCCAAGACATTACATAGACAAAGAGGAACCATTCCTAAACTAGAGATAGTTTGGATCCCACAATTTTCATCAAGGTCATTCATTCTTTAATTATCACGTTAAGTACATCTATTCTCCTTGCATTTACTTTCCTAGAATAATAATTAGTTACTAAATTATCACACCTGCAACTCTACTTTATTTAATCTAGGTTGATTTATGCGTATTTGTATGCATCTTATTGGATTAGCCTAGATTATGTTAGGAATTAAGGTGTCTCAACCTTTGCAAATTCATAATGTTGTATTTATTTATCCCATGTTGAGTTGGCATAGTTAGCACCTTGTGTATATGCAGGAGGATAAAGTTTGGTGACTTTGGCAGCCGCGTTTTTCCCCTTGAAAAATTAACGAGGGTTTGGGGGCAGCGCCCCCAAGACGGGGTCAAGGGGCGTAGCCCCTTGCGGGGTCCAAGGGCAGTGCCCCTGGCGCACTCCCTGTCGCGGTACAGGGCGGGGTCGAGGGGCAGCGCCCTTGTGGGGGCTCGTGGGCCCCCGAAACCTTAAATGATTTTTAATTAATGACAAGTGTCAGTGAGTATCTCTGCACGAGAGAAAGGCATCTTTGGGCGGTCAAGGGAGGTTATGACATGTAAGAGGAATATGATATTTTTAGTCAGTGTATGACGAATTCTATGACAGCTGTAAGGTGCATAAGGCATCTGTCGTAACCTATCTTGGGACCAGGCGCCCACTTCGGGATGGGATGTTGGACAAGTGTCCTTAGGCGTGGGTTTTGGGGCATGAGTCCAAGATGGACGCCCATCTCTAGAAAGTTTCATATTTGCCTTGTAAACTCTATATAAACAGGTGCTTGGATGGGAGATAGATAACTTTGGTACAAGTACTGTTATACTACCGGAATATCTCCAGATTTGACATTTGAAGACTCCTGAAAGAGCATTGGCTCTAAAACTGTATTGTAATCTGTTATTGTTTACTGTAATACATTTGAGTTGTGTTTTGGAGTGCGGGGTTTTTCACCCGTAACAGTTTTCCCCATGTATATTTTGTCTCTCTCTTCTGTCTTCTTTTTGGTTCTTGTGTTTTGTTGTAATATCTCATGTTAATGGTTTAACATTGCTGTAATAGTTAGGATAAAGTTGAATTGGCATAGCCCTCTCCTTATTAGATTAGTGTAGGAAGCGTTTTCCGCACACCTAGCTTCCTTTCAGATTAACCTTAAGGAAAGTTTTTTTTTCCTTTACATTTTTTTGTGAACTCAATCGCTCTTACATTGCCTACTTTCCCCCCTAGGGTTTCTCCTTCATCTTAGGGTTTTTTAGATCTTTTTAAAATTATTTTACATCTTATTTCTAGATCTGGTTATCATCTCCTTCTTGTGTTTTATTACATTTACATTTCTACACCTTTCTCTTTTAGGGTTTTGAGTCCTATTGTAATGTCTCTTTCACCCACCCTACCTACTATTTGTTATACCATTAGGGTTTCCTTTTCACATTCGATATACCATTGATATTTTTTTATTTTTGAATCTAAAAATACATTTGTGAGCTACATCTACCCATCTTTTGTTTATGTTGTGCGAGTTATTTGTGACCCTAATCTTCCATTGAGACGGAGTGCTTGTCTAAACCCTAGCATGGTCGTTTCATCTATTGAAACTAACGTCTATTTTGATGCTCATGTTGAGAGAAACAATGAGAATTGTGATCATGATGCTCATGTGGGCAACCAAGATTTTGCACATGAGCTTGTATTTGGCTAATGCAAAAAATCCAACACAACTAATTGATATGATTTACAATGTGTTCATCAATAAACCATTTGGATTAGAGATCTTACAAGTGGTTAGTACTAAAATTACTTCATCTAGTGTGAATAGTGCATCTACTATCTCTCTTGCTTCTACCATTAACCCATCTTCTACCATTTCTCCTTCCACCACCACTACTCATCAACATGTTACCAGCCATGCTTATATTACTATACCCCAAAAAAGCATTGAAAGCTTATCTCCACTTTCCCTCCTCCTTATGGCCTTCCTCCTCACTATACCCTTCCTAAAATGCATGCATCCCATATGATGTATTACACCTCTAATCTTATCACATCTACTAATATCTCGACTATCATTATCCCTCTAAGTCATAACACTACTACATCTACCACCACCTAATCCATCCCTAATTCCACATCTTCATTCATAATCATGAATGCCCTCAAGTATATTTCCTCCTTTATGCCTCTTTCCCAAACTATCACCACTTCCATACATATTTCCTCTCACACCCATTTGTATACACACCATGGTGGTCCTTGACCTTCACTTACTACCCTTCCATTCTCCACCCTAGATGCACCATTTCACAAGTAGTAGAAAAGAAAGTAGATGCTAAACCAAATGGACAAGAGAGTGAGGAATTCAAGGCTACTAGAGATATACCACTATCATATGAGATTGTTATACACCCTCTCCCCATGGATTTTGTGGCACTATGATTTTCAATATATGATGGCAAAGGTGACCCAAACACACATTTGAGATATTTGCAACTACATGTCTAGACTTCTTGCATGAGTATGAGCTATTAAGAAAGTTATTTCTACGTACCCTAAAGGATTATGTTGTTGAGTGGTTCCCTCAAGGGTTTATTCACACATTTTATGATTTGACTAAAGTGTTAATAAAGTAATTCAAACATGGGCCTTAGAGTTACAAGTTCTAATCCATTTGAGTATGCCTAAGAACAAAATGAATGCATTAGTGATTATGTTATACAATTTTGATCTTTATTCTCTAACATGATTACTCCCTTACATGATTTTGAATTACAAAATATCTTTGTTAAGGGACTACTCAAACTAATTCAAGACATTGTGTATCTAAATATGACGCAGGAGCATACTTGATTACACTCAATCCTTATTTCTTTCATATTCTTGTTCTCTTGAATTTGTTGTTTTTGTAGGTTAATTTCCTTCAAATTTTGACTGCTCCAGTTTGTGGCATCCAAATTAGTCTTGGGCCCACGACTGATTTAAAATTGGGTGCTCTATTTAATGGTTAGTGGTGAATGGTGAGGTTCCAATGGTTGGCGACACATGGAGCTTGGTGACTTCTTTATTTTAGTATCAATGGTTATGACTGGCACAATTCCTTTTATTAGCATCGACAATTTTCACAACTTTATTTCTCCTGTCCTTTGGGAGCTACCACTATCAAAACTCCTAAAATAGATTTTTTTTGCTCTTATAATGTTGACCAGGCATTTGGCTAAGACAACGAAGGGTGGAGAAAGAGAAAAATGAATCAATTCTAGAGAATTACTCCAATTTGGCTGGGTTTATAGGGGAATGTAGTTTTGGTTTCTATAGGAGGTTTACATATTGTAGTGAGTAAGAGTCATGAATAAGCCTATATGTGTCGGTGCATGTAGTGTTGAGCATGTGATTTGTTGCAGTATTTCCTTATTACCTGTTATTGTGTGGATTTGAGGTGTTGGGCATATCTTACTATTGCAGATAACTCATTATACACGTGCTTGTGATTTCAGTTCTATCCATTACTATTGGTCAAAGTGTTGGGCGCGTGTCTCCATATACTACAAAAGTTTCATCCTATTTATTGCTGTGTTGGATGCCTGATAACACTAGCTGAGTTGAGATCTGTAAGTAGGATTCAATTCTAGGTTGAATACTAAGACTCGTACCTTGCGAATGATATGTAATAGTTGGGTTGAATACTAAGACTCGTACCTTGCGAATGATATGTAATAGTTGTTTATTCTGATGGATAGTATTAATTTATGAAGATGCTAAGCCTTGTCAATGGTGAATTTTTGAGTTTATGTCTACTATTATTTCACTATTAAAAAAATGAATGGCTCGTATGTGAGAAGGGATACGAAATCAATTGCCTTTGAATGGGCAATTTGATTTTGACTACATCATTTTTGGTATTAGAGTAGGTTGGAAGAATTTGGTTTGTTGTTTCATAGATTTTTTATTGTAGAAGGAGATGGCTCATGGTGATGCTGGATTAGCAGAAGTATTGAGAACCTTAATAGTAAGGTTCAAATTCTTGGAGATGACACAAATAAGAGCACCAATGGATAATATGGATAATGTAAGTGAAGAAGAAGGAGTTGCAGAAGAACCAGTGGGAAAAGGTGGAGAATATATGAATGAACCCTTCATAAGGGCTATGTCTCTTATTGGAAATCAACTACGGATGGAGACTCCATACTACAAAGAGAGCTTCAGTGTAGAAGAGTTGATTGCTTGGATCTTAAAGATGGAAAAATACTTTGAGTATGAATCTATAGAAGACCCACAAAGGGTAAAGTTGGAAAGTACCAAGATGAAGGTCATGCATCCCTTTGGTGGGATCATGTACAAACAGATAGACAAAGGAAAGGGAAGAAGATTCAAATGTGGGATAATATGATAGCAAAGATTGAAATCAAAATTTCCATCTATTGATTATCATCTCAATTTGCTAAGGCAATTTATAATCTAAGACAAAAGGAACTAGGTGTCCAAGCATATACTGAAAAAATTTACCGACTTAGCATACGAGTTGGTCATGTTGAGGATGATGAAGAAAAAGTTGAAAGATATTAATGGACTTCATTTTGCTCTTAAGGATGAGTTTAACATGACCCAAGTCAGAATGGTAGAAGTCAATCAGTGTACCTTGAGATATGAAGAGAAATTAGCAAGGAAGAAATAGAACAACTTGAGAGGGAGTGGAAGATGAGGAAGAGGGTGATTTGGTGAAGACATGAGACTACAAAACAATGAAGAGGAGTCTAGCACTTATTGTAATGAAGTATACAATCAAGACACTAGAGCCAGAGGAAGAAGAGCCTTTGGAAGAGGAAGAGGTAGAAGTTTCACTTGTTATCGATGTGGAGAAGAAGCCCATAGGACCTATGAGTGTCCACAAGAACCTCTAGATTATGGAAGAAATCATATTGTTGAAGCTAATGAACAAGTGGCATCTCGACATACAGTGGAGCTTGAACAAGGAGAAGCCCTTATGATAAAGAGGGTATTGCCAAAAATAGAAAAGGAAGAACATGAACCAACACAAAGGAGGAACTTGTTTCAAACTATCTGCAAGTCCAAAGGTAAGTGTTGTAGAGTGGTGGTACATAGTGGAAGTACAAACAATTTGGTATCTAGCAAAATAGTGGAAAAGTTGAATCGGCAAAGAATCAAACATCTGAGATCCTAGAAGGTATCATGGCTACAAAAGGGGCATCAACTTTTAGTAAATGAGCAAATTTTAGTTGATTTTCATATTGGGACATATCAAGAAGAAATTTTGTGTGATATTATGCCTATAGATGCTTGCCACATTTTACTTGGAAGACCTTGGCAATATGATAGGAAATCTATTCATGATGGCAAGAAGAACACCTATACCATCATCAAGGAAGGGAAGGAGTACACCTTAAATCTATTGAAGGACAGAGGAGAGGAAATGAACAATAGTCAAAAGGTATGCCTAATTTCATAAAGCAATTTTTAAGTGAAGTAAAAGAAGAAAAAGTGTGTTTTGCATTTATTCCTAAACTTGCAAAGGTAAAGGTGGAAAAGAACGAGGAAGAAATTCCTTCAAAAGTCTAGGAATTGCTTGAATAATATGTTGAAATCATGTCTCATGAGTTACCAAAAGGTTTACTACCAATCAGGAGAATTAGTCACCACATGGATTTAATCCCTGAAGTAAGTTTACCAAACAAGGCAGCATATAGGATGACTCCTGAGGAAGTGAAAAGACAAGTCCAAGAATTATTGGACAAAGGATTGATTAAACAAAGGCTAAGTCTTTGTGCTATACCAATAGTAATAGTACCAAAAAACCCACATGGGTAGCGGAGTTGGCTTGTGACTTGGGATGGCTCCTCAAGCTCATGGGTTCAACTCCTGCCCAGACTTACAGGGGGTATAGGCTTGCAGGTTGTTGAGTACCCCTCCAGGGACTAGTCTCAACCCTCCACTCGCCTCTAAGTGTCACAAGGCAGAGGGTCGCGGGGACACCCTGGGTTACCAAAAAAATAAAAAATAAAGTATTAGTACCAAAGAAAGGTGGAGAGTAGCATATGTGCACTGATTTCTAAGCCATAAACAAGATCACAATAAAATATTAGTTTCCCCTACCATAGATGGATGATCTGATGGACTACTTGATTGGTGTAAGGTGTTTCACAAAGATTGATTTGCAAAGTGATTATCATATCTAAATCAGAGAAGGTGATGAATGGAAAATTACTTTTAAGACTAAGGATGGATTGTACAACTGGTTGGTTATGCCATTCAGATTGACAAATGCACCCAATGCTTTTATGTGGTTGATGAATGAAGTGCTTAAGCCATATCTCAGTAAGTTTGTGATCATTTATCTTGATGACATTTTGATTTTTAGAAGAAAAAAAAAAGGAGGATCATTTGAAGCATTGAGACTAGTTTTGCAAAAATTAAAAGAAGAAAAATTATTGATAAATTTGAAGAAATACAATTTTGTGAAGGAAGAGCTAGTGTATTTAGGCTTTGTGATCTCACAAGAAGGACTAAAATGGATCCTGAAAAGGCAAAATCTAGTTTATAAGAAATTTTAGTGGCACATGTGCACCACTTACACATACTATGAAAGGAAAAAGATCTAATTTTTAATGGATAGCAGTAGTAGAAAGGAGTTTTCAGCTCCTAAAGGAAAAGGTAACAACTCAACCTATACTAGTTTTACTAGATTATAATAAAGTATTCAAAATGGATTATGATGTGAGTGGGATAGCCATAGGAGGGGTCTTAAGTGAAGAAAGGAGACTCGTTGCCTATTTCAGGAAAAATCTAAATGAAGCCAAGAGAAATTACATAGTCTATGGTGAAGAATTTTATGCTATCATTTTGGCATTAAAGAAATGGAGTCTGCTTTAATTGTTTCCCAAGGAGTTCGTTTTGTACATTGATTATCAAGCATTGCAGTATATCAACAACTAAGGTAAGATTAATCAAATACACATGAAATGGGTAGAATTTTACAAAGTCGTTCTTTTGTTTTAAAGCATAGAAGTGACAAGTCCAACTGAGTGGAAGATAATTAAAGTAGGAAGTATTTATTACTAACTAAAATAAAAATTGAAGTCATTGAGTTTGATGCAATAAAAGAGTTGTATGAGGAAGATGCAAATTTCAAAGAAGCTTGGGCTACGTGTAAAAATTCGATGGACCAAGATAGAACTCCATGCCTTAATTATTTTATCCAAGAAGGTTTTCTTTTCAAGGGTAAATATTTATGCATACGGCAAGGGTCCTTGAGAGAGAATAATTTGATAAGGAAGAAGCATGGTGGGGGATTTGTTGGACATTTCAGAATAGATAAGACCTTGGCACAATTAAGAGAAATTTATTATTGGCCAAGAATGAATAGGGATGTGCAACATTTGGTGCAATAATGTAGAGTTTGTCAACTTGCCAAAGGAAGGAGTCAAAACACCAGATTGTATTAGCCTTTAGCTACTCTTCAAAGGCCATGGGAAGAGATAAGTATGGATTTTGTCCTTGGGTTGCCAAGAACACAGAGGGGTAATGATTCAATCTTCGTTGTAATTGATAGATTTTCTAAAATGAGACATTTTATTCCTTGTAAGAAATCAAATGATGCTTCTCATATTGCGAATTTTTTCTTTAAGGAAATAGTAAGGCCCCATGGTTTATCAAAGAGTATAGTCTTGAATCAAGACACTAAATTTGTGGGCCTTTTTGGTGAACATTACAAAGGAAATTGGACACTAAATTAAGTTACATTTTAGCCTACCATCCCTGAATGAATGGTCAAATATAAGTTGTCAACTGGAGTTTGGGTGATCTTTTGAGATGCTTGATTGGGAAGAAGCCCACTCAATGGGACTTGGTCTTAGCTAAAGATGAATTTGCTTACAACAATTCCATCAACAGAAGCACATCAAAAACCCCTTTTCAAATTGTGTATGGATATAGCCCAAAAGGGGCATATACCTTGAGGGACATTATTGATTTGGGTAGGAAAAGTGCAATAGCAAAAGATTTTGTTGATTATATACATGAATTGCAATAGGAAGTTAAGAGAAATTTGGAGAAAAGTACATTGAAATACAAAAGGCATGTTGATATTAAGCAAAGGAAGCAAAAGTTTCAAGTTGTGGATCTTGTGCTAGTTCATTTGAGAAGAGAAAGGTTTCCTCGTGGGACTTATAATAAGCTAAAGTGGAAGAAGATAGGACCATGCAAGATCTTGAGAAAACTCTCAATAAATGCCTATGATATTGAGCTTCCTAAAGGGGTCGATATCTCACCATTTTTTTATATTATTGATTTATACCCTTATTATGGAGGACAAAATTGTATGGAAGAGGACATTAATACTGATAAGCAATAGGAATAATAGGTTCAATAGTTGCTCAAGAAGGAAAGAGATTAAGTTAAAGCTATCATAGACATTTGAACAACTAAAAGGACAAGAGTAAAAGAATACAAAGAATATTTGGTTAAATGGAAGAATAAGACAACAAAAGAAGTAACTTGGATGTGGGAATCAGAGATGGCTAAGCTTGGGATTTCATCTCTAGAGAAATTACAATTTTCATGAGTTTCAAACTCATGGAACATTCTTCTTCCACTTGGGGAGTCTGATGCATGAGCATACCTGATTATGCTAAATCCTAATTTCTTTCATAGTCTTATTCTTTTAAATTTTTTGTTTTTCTAGGTTAATTTCCTTTAAATTTTGATTGCTCCAATTTATGCATCCAAATTAGTCCTAGGCCCATGGTTGATTTAAAACTGGGCACTCTATTTAATATTTAGTGGCAAGTAGTGAGATTTACATGGTTGATAGCACATGGAGACTAGTAACTTCCTTATTTTAGCATCGATGGTTATGACTGATGCAATTCATTTTATTAGCATCAATAGTTTTTATCTTTAATTCACTTGTCCCTTGGTGGCTACCACTATTAAAACTCCTAAAATAGAGTTTTTCTACTCTTATAAGGTTGACTATGCATTTGGCTAAGACAACGAAGTGTGGAGAAAGAGAAAAATGAATCAAGTCTAGAGAATTCCTCCATTTTGGTTGAGTTTAAAGGGAAATGTAGTTTTGGTTTATGTAGGAGGTTTACATATTGTAGTGAGTAAGAGTCGTGAATAATCTTGTCTATTATGGCTCTTGTAGTGTTGAGTGTGTGATTTATTGTAGTATTTCCTTATTACCCATTATCGCGTGGATTTGAGGTGTTGGGTGTATGTCTTACTGTTGTAGAAAAATCATTATACACGTGGTTATGGTTTTAGTTCTATGTGTTATTATTAGTCGAAGTGTTGGACATGTGTTTCCATATACTACAAAAGTTTCATCGTGTCTATTGTTGTGTTGGACACCTGATAATACTGGTTGAGTTGAGATCTATAAGTAGGATTCAATCTTGGGTTGAATACTAAGGCTCGCACCTTGCAAATGATATGTAATAGTTGTTTCTTCTAATGGATAGTATTAATTTATGAAGATGCTAAGCCTAGGTCATGGCAAATTTTTGAGTTTATGTCTGTTATTATTTCACTATTAAAATTTAATGAATGGCCCATATGTGAGAAGAGCTACAAAATCAATTTCCTTTGATTGGGCAACCTAATTTCAACTGCATCAAAATAGCTTTACATTTTTCATGGACTTGTGTGCACATGTAAAAACTACTGAGTTCATATTGTTAGCAAGAAATGTCTTCAAATATGGGGGCATCAAGTCAAAATACTTCATAAAGTCAAACAACTTGTCTAAGGGTAATGACATGAAGAAATATGTTTATCAAGTTGCAAACATGTCTACTTTTCCTTCAATCAAACCAAATGCTCCTGGGAACTTTACTAAGCTTCAACAAAGCATGGATGGTGTTCTTCAAGGCTTACTGAGTGATCACTTAATCTTTCTCTCATTCATACATTGGATCCTAATGAACCACTTCCTAAAACATATATTGACCAAGTATTTTTTAATTTTCATTGAGTTAAGGGTCATTATACACAATCATGCATAGGTCTTCAAAACAAGGTACAACATTGACAACAACATTATTAGAGTTGGAGGCATTAATGATAATGGAAATCCATTAGTTGCACCTCCTAATAGTCAATTGTAAATTTACACAAATCCATTTCCATATCACTGAAGGCACATGTTGAAACATGCTCATAGATCTTAAGAACCAATACAATGTATGCACAAAAGACTTCTTGGTAGAAAATGACATGGAACAAAAATCTTATGCACATTATGGAATATCGGTAAAAATGACTAATGGGTTATTGATTCATACTTTGGGTTACATTATACTACCAATGACAATTTGACCTAAAGAAGTACCTATTGTATGTTAGGGTAAAATTGCAAATCAAGGCAAATGAATAAACAACAATGATAAAAACCCTAGCAATGCACAATGAAGCACAAAACAACATGAAAATCAAAATAAGAAATGTAAATGCAAACCGATCTCCACGCTATGCTTGATTTATCTCCATTGCTCTTCTCCACCTCGCATGAGCATGCAAGATTTTGAAGGATTATTGTTGGAAGAATGTTGGGTGCTCACTTCTGCAGCATAACATTAAGATGAAGATGCTAGAATGAATGATAGATGAAGGATGCAAATGCTCTAATGATATTTCAATAGAATAATGTTACTTGAAGCTCCATGCATGCTAGAAGATTTGGCAGGATAAGGGTACTTGAGGCTCAATGCATGCTAATGGCTTGTGAGGGGTTTGATTTATAGGAAAGGCTTGGTTTCAATGGATGGTTAAGATTAAAAAGCTAATTGATTGATGTGGACGGCTAGGATTGATTCGGTTATCCCACTCTTCAAGGGAGTTGTAGTCATTTGACAAGTGTCAAGGAGAATAGGGCTCATGTGTGCTTGTGTACATAAAAAGTACTACATATAAAAGATATTAAATAAAAGGCTGTAGTACCACTTATTTTTTTAAATGAAAGAGGCACACATGTCGGCTAAATGATAAGATAAATTAATTAAATAAATAAAATTTATTTGATTAATTAGAAAGTCGGCTTATGATGAGAACTTAATTCAAATAAAATATTTGAATTAGTTGGGATATTAGTTGGATATTAATTAAATAAATAAAATTTATTTAATTAATTGGAAAGTCGGCTTAGGCTATGATTGGGATATGATGTGGAAATTAATTAAATAAATAAAGTTTATTTAATTAATTAGCTAAGTAGGATAAGGATGGGATTGAATGGGATTTTAATTAAATAAATAAAATTTATTTAATTAATTGGCTAATGGATAAATGGGATTAAGAGTGGGATTTAGGACAAAATGTTACATGATGTCTTAATAATGTTTTTATCAAGGTGTTGCAAGACATGGACAAAGTTGGGACAAATTTGGGTGTCTACATTTTGCCCCTCTTTGAGATGATGTTTGAGATAAGATTTATGTCAAGTAACATCATTTCAAAGAAGCTAAGGTATGGATAGATGAAAAGGATAGTGATGATGATGTAAGGATGAAATGAGATAATGATGATGATGGAAAGATAGGATGATGATGCCCCCTTGAGAGGATATGCGGGTTGGACAAACACGAGTAGGCTCTCGAAATGAAATAGCTTGGTCAAGAAAGAAAGATAAGGGAATGGATAGAAGAAATGAATGATGCGTTATGCTGCAATGAAAGTGAGCAACCATGATGTTTGATATAGCACTAGACGTTATGCACCAAGGTATAAGGACCAGGGTGACGATGTGTCTTGTGCCCCAGCGTAATACAACCTTGTCTGGATACAAGATATGAATATTAGCTGGATTGATACTGATATGATGCAAATGCAAGATAAAATAATAACACACACAAGCAAGCAAGCAAGCATGCACAAATGATACAAAAACAAACAAGGTATTGCCCCTGTCAAGCTGTAAACCAATGATTAATTGCTAATTGTTTTGTTGATAGTTGAGAGTGTTGTCATGGTGGGGAAAGCTATATCCCTAGATCAACACAAGGTTGTTTGCTAAGTTGGTTGGCTAATTGATTGATTGATTTGGCTTACAACAAGGCTAGGATCAAGACCATTGATTGTGTTTGGATAATTTCGCTTGATTGATTAACTTGCTTGGTATGGATTAGTGATGACTTCCATTTGGATCATTGCTTTGAATGATTTTGATTTGATGAAATGATGAATGAAGATTGATTTGATTGAGAGTGATTGATGAAATGTTGATGATGTGATGATATGTGGTGGATTGAGCTACTTCTGATTTGCTGAAGTGATTGGAGTTATTTTGATTGGAGTTGGCTTGATGTGCTTGAGTTGATTTACTTTGGTGTTGATGCTGATGATTGATAGGATTTGCTTTGATGGTTGGCTTGATGATAATGATGGTGTGATGATTAGAGTGTCGATTCAATCTAAGCATAAGCAAGTGTTCTCAGTATGCTCAAAGGATGTAAAATAAACAAGGGATTGCCTTTGTCAAGTCATAAACCAATGATTGATTGTTTGATTGATGATGATAGTGTTGTCATTGCGGGGAAAGCTATATCCCTAGATCAACACAAGGATGTGGGCATGCTATATCCCATTGATGATGATTGATGATGATTGATTAGGCTCATGACAAGATTAGGATCAAAAACTTGTTGATTTGATTGGATTATGTTCCTTGATTGATCAGCTTGCTTCATATGAATTAATGTGACTTGGATTTAAGATCATTGCTGAGATTGATTTGATTGATATGACTGGAAGAAGTGATTGATTGAAATGGATGTATGAATGTTATTGATAAGAAGAATTGAGGATGATGATTATTTGATTTTGATTGAATGTTGATAGAGTTGATTGTTTTCGTTGATGATTGGTTTTATTGCTTAGATGTTTCATTGGATATTTGATTTTTTGACATATTCTGATATTTTTGGATTTTTGGGAAATATTTTAATTTTTTTGTGTTTTTGAATGTTTTGGGATGTCAATGGATTTACAATTTGGGTAGCCTTTGTGCTTGATACCAATGACAAGGGAAAACCAAGTCTAGGTGCAAGGGATGGATAAAAGGATGGAGAAAAGGGATGGAAGGCTCATGATAAATGGGTGGATAAAAAGAATAGGCCATATAAGGGATGGATGCATGCCTCATGATAAACGGATAGGTAGGCTATAAGATGGAAAGCTCATGAGAAACGGATGGGGATAAGCTATAAGATGGAAAGCTTATGATAAGGATACACCATAGTGGATGGATCATAAGGGAGCTAGGATGTGATCTCCAAAGGCTATGTTGCATAAGAAGAACTTGCCCCATTCTAGGTGGTAATGCTTAGGATATTACATGAAAAAGTTCATGACCAAGGGATGACATGATTAGATTGGTTTGGATAAGATGGATAAATGGTCAATGGATAGGACTTGGTTTGGAAAGAAGGTATGCCAAGAAATATCCCAACATGTTTCAACATTTTGCCCCTATGTCTTCTTCAAAATCAAGAGGTGGAAGGATGGATAAATGGGTTCAATAGGATAGGCATGTTTATGTAATGGCTAAGAATGGTAGAATAGAATGATAGGACATGGTAGGATGGAAAATGATATAATGGGATAGATAGTTTGGAAATGGATAGGTTGGATGAGACAATGTGCCCCCAAGTGTAAGTGACATAGAAGATCAACCTACACATGACGCCTATTTGCCAGGTTTTCATCATGGTACTTATCCAAGGTGCCTGTTTACTAGGTTTTCACCGTTGGACGAATGGATTTATCTTTACTTTTTTGATTTTTATTTTTTCTTCTTTTTGCTTTGATGGGATAGCATGACAATTACACATGGCACCTATTTGCCAAGTTTTCACCATGGTAATGGATAGGAGGGACTCAAGTGGCTAGTGCTATGTGAGGTGATAGTGTCCCATTAGAGATGGATGATGTCTTCGCATGGACCATGTCAAGTGTGCTCATAGATGTTGATAAGGGATTGCGTGGATGGGAGATGGATTAGGTAGATATTAGATTATGAAAGGTTCATGCAAGGATAGATGGATGGGGATAGTGGATTATGGTGTGGATTTATGTAGGACTTAGGCAAAAGCATGGACCATAGGGATAGCATGGGGGAGATATGTAGGATAATAGATGAAAGATGGGGAGATGTAGTTATGTGGAGGTCTTGCAGAGTGGAAGGGAACCATGACCAACGGTTGCACACACCATGATAAACATTGAAGCTTTTTATGAGATGGCGGTGTAGGAAGCAGTGGAGATGTTTGCTTAGGAGATGGTTGATGAAGTGATTTAGGAACCCACATAGATTTAGTATTTTTAGTGCTTTTGTTTTTCTTGTGGGATTGTTGAAGAGAATGGAAGTTTTGGAAGGAAATAGGCTCTTGGATGGATATAGGTGATTGGGATTCTTGAGATGTGGATGAGGATGCCTCATTCGCTTTGCTAGTTGTTTGTTTAGGAACCCAAACCATTTTGCTTTTGAGTTTTGCATTTGGAGGTAAGGGTTTAGATGTCTTCTTAGATGAACTTTGCTTTGAGTTTGATTCTTTATGGCCTAAGGTATGAAGACCTTTAGGATTTTTAGTAGGATTGTTAGCTTTATAGGCAGAGGCATCAAAATTTTTTCGTTTGAATCCCATGGGGTAGGTGGAGTGGATGGAATGATTGGAAGCTTTATGCTTAAACAATGTGTGCTTTTGTTGGCCATGATTAGGGATGTAAGGATACTTATGAATGATAGGTATGTTAGGTGTTGGAAGCAATGGTGGCAAGGTGGATGGAGGGATATTTGGAGTTGGTAAAAGTGGAGGTAAAGTGGATGGTGGAAGGTGTATCGTCACATGCTTTTGACTTTTATAGGGTGATGGAGTTGGAATGGCAACATATGTTTTGGGTAGATGATGGGGGGTGCGATGGAAAGTGGTAGGTTTAGGATGCATGAAAGGATTACCAACATCTTGGCCTTGTTTACCTTGGGGTGTGTATCCAAGGCCATATGAGCATGGAGGAATCTTGACATGGTTTGGCTCCAAAATACCTTTTTCATAAAGGCCTAGACCTTTGCCTTGGTAGTTCATGTTTTGGAGGATGTGATTGACTACGAGACTAGATGTGTTTTGGGAACTAGACTTGAGCTCTTTATTGGATTGAAAAGGGGAAGTGGATAAAGGTCGTTGTTGTCCTAAGGAAGAACACTCATGTATAAGGGTGGTAAGACCAATAGGACATGATGGTGGACTTGAAGTGGAATCGATGGTCGATGTGGAAGGAGGATCATTAGGATCTTGATTAGCATTGTGTTCATGTAGATCCAAGTTATTGATTTGATCTTCTATGCTTATGTGTTCTTGAGAGGCACATGTCTCATTATGACAAGTGGATGTTTGCTCATTATGAATAGGGCTAGATGGTAGATGACTAGGAGCAATTTGGATATCTTGCTCATGGATAGATATAGGATTATGGATAGGATCAAGGTGCTCATGGATAGCTTCTTCATAGGTATCATCTTGATCATAAAGAAGGTAAATGTTATGGATGGGTTGCATGAAAGACATTTGATATTGAGTTGGACTAGGGCTTAATGTTTCCACATGCTTAAGATTAAACCTTTGAGATACCTCTTGGGTTGCTTGAAGGGAAGTGGAAGGCTCTTGGATAGGCTCTTGGTCAACAACATGAGAACATGATGACTCTTGACTTGGATTAATGATAGAAGGTTCGCAGATAGGCTTGATGGCTTGTATGTCACATGATGGGCTTGAAGGATTAGGCATGTTAATTGAGGGCTCTTGGATAGGCTCAAGGATAGGTGTTTGGCATGGGGATATATGATTGGACATGACCTTTGGAAGTTCTTTGGTAGGCTTATGAATGGGTGTTTGACATGGAGATAGTTTAGTCCTAGCTAGTAGCCAATGGATCACATCCTTCACAAGGGTATGAGTTGATGGGAAATATAATGGATGGATGATAAGGGTAGATGGTGTTGTAGTCTTATGATTAGGATTAGGTTGAGGGCTAATTGGATTGGGTGGATTAGGATTTGGACTAGATGAGGGTGACACACGGGATTGGGATGATGTGGCATGATTTCCCATTATAGGTAGGTACACCTTGTAAACAATTGGAACAAATATTGGGCATGTATTTGTATTATGGCCTTTGGTCCTATGGTATGCACAATAATCATGTTCATCATATGGACTTTCTTCACATGGTTTGACTTCAGGAAGTTCAATGAGTTTTGCTTCAAGCATTCTTTGTAAAACTCTCTCAGCCGCATCCTTTGGTGAATGATTAGAATGACATGGTGATGAAGGTAATGAAGGGCTTGGTGGTTTGGAAGATGGAGGGATCAATGGACTAGGAATGGGATCACACGATGGTGTTGGGATAGGACTAGTTGGCTCATGTGTTGGCATGGGATTGGATGGTGGTGGCCACTCTAGAGTGGTATCTCCCTTGTCAAAGGTAATTAGATCTTGCATAGGATAAATTGGACTCATTTGATTTATATACAAGGGGCCACTTGGATTTGGATAGTGTTCTTGTTGGAAAGGTGTACTTAGGTCTATCAATGGTGCTTGATGGTCTTGGTGAAAAGGTGTAATTGGACCTGATTGATTTATGTACAAAGGGCTATTTGGACTTGCATGTTCTTGTGATATCACTTGATTGCCTTGTGGATGGGCTTGGTAGTGCATTGGAATGGTGGTATGAGGGATTGGATAAGCTTGAGGTAGAGGTTGATAGGTTGATGTGGCATTGACTTGGTGGATAGGTGGATTAAGTTGATAGAAAGTGGATGGATATGTCATGTGGCTATGAGGTGGATTAGGTTGGTAGTGAATGGCTAAGGATTGATGTATTTGTCGAGATTGACTAGTGGCTAAAATGTGTTGGACTTGGGCTATGAAGTGTTGCAGTTGAGGTGATTGGCTTACGTGGGGTTGAGCTTTTTGGATGAAGAATTGTAATATTTCAATGGCGTCTTGGTTTAGGGGTTGTGATCCTTGATAAAGATTTTGGAGGAATCTTTGGAATTTGATTGTTGGGTCCTCTAGTGTAGACATGTTGTCACCAAGTGTTTATCTTAAGTCCTTTTAGCAAGTGTTTGTTTAGGGATTTGGATGATGATGTGGCTTGTTTGGATGACTTGGCTATGTTTGGGATGAAAGTGATTGGGTTTGAATGTTATTGGAAGAATGTGTAGGATGACTTGTCTTTATGTGTTTGGGTGTTTATAGCTTGATGTGGCAATATTCAAATAAATGATTATGCATATACACACATGAATCACTCACACAAGACACATAAGCAAGTTGTTAGTTTGGAAGAATGTGATGTTGGTTAAGCAAGCACATGAAGACAATTCAACAAGTCCTAGTCAAGGCAAGGCCACTATCACAAGGAGGTTCTAGTGAAAATCCGGGGGACCGGCACCCCACGAGCATCCAGCAAGCCACTTAAGACTTTAACTAACCCTACTAGGAGTTTTAATATACACAAAGGTACATCTCCTTTCGAGTTAGCACTGTATGGTGAGCGCTAATACCGGTTAGACTTGGCTTTCGCCTTATCCTCTGATTTTTATAGCGGACCGGATGAAAGTACCACTTGAGGTCGTTCCCTTGGGGTGGATACCAAGGCAGGCCTCTCTAAGGCTAAACAAAAGCAACACAAGTAAATATTTTTGATCTCCAAGTTCGTGTTGGGACGCGAGGAGAGAGCATACACATTTACTTGGTCACACTCGCATGGGGTTCATTAACCTTAGAAATTCAATGTGTGGAAGACAATGCAAGCACTTATTTGTTTTAAAGCCTAAATCCAAATGTGATAAAAGACAATGGTTTGTTTTAGCCCAATTTTTTGATGTGAATTTGCAAACAATTGTTCATTTTATGCCCAAATCGAAATGTGTGATTCAAACAATGATTAAGATGAAAGATTAGAATGAGTGCACCTGATTATTTTTGCTTTCCCAATTGCTGTAGATGTTGATGTCAATGTTGCTCCAGCTCCTTATGATCACCTACAACATAAAAAAAAATGATATTATAATGCAAGCATAAAAAATAGGCTCATCAGGCAAGGAAAATTGTAATTTTAGATGCATAGCCGAATTAGATTTGATTATTTCGATAGATTTTTGGTTAGAAAATTAAAAAATCAAAGAAGAGACCCCTATTAATTTTCAGAAAGATTTCCGAAAATGTAAAGAAATTAGAAAAATTCCCTGATTTGTGCCTAGAAATACGGATTTATGGAAACAGTACAGTCGGCAAAGATCTGATTTTTTTGCACTATAAACGACCTCCAAATTAAATCTGAAAAACATAGACCCCCATTAGAATTTCAAGATCTTTCCAGAAATATAAAAATTTCCAAAAAATTTGCTGATTTGCGCCCAGAATTGCGATTTTATGAAAAAACATAAAAACATGATAAATCCCGCAAAAGTCGCGTTAAACCCAAAATGTTTCTGCTATAGCTTCCTTATATCATGGACAAACTTCAACTAAAATCTTGTGAAAAAATTCGTAGCCATTTGGAAGATATGATAAAATCTTTAAAACCTAGGGTTTTGTCCAAAAAGTAGCAGATCTGCAACAAAAAGTTAATTAAGCTGCAAAACTCAACAATGGGGGTTATATGAATACAAATTTTTACTACAAAAACCTGCAAAAAAGATCAAGCGAAGTGAGTCCCACCGAGCGTGCCAAATGTATGTTAGGGTAAAATTGCAAATCAAGGCAAATGAATAAACAACAATGATAAAAACCCTAGCAATGCACAATGAAGCACAAGACAACATGAAAATCAAAATAAGAAATGTAAATGCAAACTGATCTCCACGCTATGCTTGATTTATCTCCATTGCTCTTCTCCACCTCGCATGAGCATGCAAGATTTTGAAGGATTATTGTTGGAAGAATGTTGGGTGCTCACTTCTGCAGCATAACATTAAGATGAAGATGCTAGAATGAATGATAGATGAAGGATGCAAATGCTCTAATGATATTTCAATAGAATAATGTTACTTGAAGCTCCATGCATGCTAGAAGATTTGGCAGGATAAGGGTACTTGAGGCTCAATGCATGCTAATGGCTTGTGAGGGGTTTGATTTATAGGAAAGGCTTGGTTTCAATGGATGGTTAAGATTAAAAAGCTAATTGATTGATGTGGACGGCTAGGATTGATTCGGTTATCCCACTCTTCAAGGGAGTTGTAGTCATTTGACAAGTGTCAAGGAGAATAGGGCTCATGTGTGCTTGTGTACATAAAAAGTACTACATATAAAAGATATTAAATAAAAGGCTGTAGTACCACTTATTTTTTTAAATGAAAGAGGCACACATGTCGGCTAAATGATAAGATAAATTAATTAAATAAATAAAATTTATTTGATTAATTGGAAAGTCGGCTTATGATGAGAACTTAATTCAAATAAAATATTTGAATTAGTTGGGATATTAGTTGGATATTTATTTAAAAATTTATTTAATTAATTGGAAAGTCGGCTTAGGCTATGATTGGGATATGATGTGGAAATTAATTAAATAAATAAAGTTTATTTAATTAATTAGCTAAGTAGGATAAGGATGGGATTGAATGGGATTTTAATTAAATAAATAAAATTTATTTAATTAATTGGCTAATGGATAAATGGGATTAAGAGTGGGATTTAGGACAAAATATTGCATGATGTCTTAATAATGTTTTTATCAAGGTGTTGCAAGACATGGACAAAGTTGGGACAAATTTGGGTGTCTACACCTATGTTATGCCATGTTATAACTACTTTTAATAGGTTATCCATGTCACTTGGTAGGTCATAGTTGGAAAATTTATGTGGTGTAACTTCTATTGTGCATCAAAGGATAAAGTTTATTCATGAAGGTAGAGTTTTCAAGGTTAATAGATATTCATAGAAACCCCTTGCAGAGTTAAACCACTTTGCATTGGACACATATATGCCTATTCCCAAGGAATCTCCATACCATAGTGAGAAGGATCTTGACAACACATATCAAATCAAAATTTATGAGAAACAAATAAAATGAATCAAAAAGAGATAGGCTAGTGAAGATATTCCACAAAACCTAATGAGTCTAAAGTTGAACATCATAAGGATGACACAAAGAAAGATCAAAATAAACTAGAATTTCATGTGCAAAAGACTATTTGAAAATGAAGCAACAAGATGTGGTGCACCAAATGTTTATCATTCCACCACAATCATAATTTAAGAAACAATAATGGGTAAGAAAGGAGATTCCTAATGTGACACTTGTTGACCATATGTTTGTATCTAGTTCATGAAGGAATAGAGAGAAGAAATGCATGTAATAGAGAAGGCAAGCACAAAAGAACAAGACGCACAAGCAAATGAAGACAAGTTTGATGATTTCTGTTGGGATAACAATGATTTGTTAGATGAGCCTTTGGAGGAACAAGTTGAGCCTTCAAATTGTTTTCAATGATCCATGAGAAACACTTTATCATATATACCTATATAATTATAGCTTTATTTTCTTGTTTTGTGTTTTTACATCTTTATTTTTTTTTACGTTTTAGCCTTTTTATTATGCCTTGTTTGTTGTGCTTTACATGCTCATTTCACCTTCTATATTTGTTTACATGTTTACTTTTAGGGGACACTTGCTTCTTTCTATTTTTCCTTTCTTCATACCTTTGCGTGTTGACACCTTCCTTGTTTTATATGCCTTGTTCACTTGTGCCTTTGATTCGGTTGCTTTATTACCTATTTCACATTTTGCATCCTTATGATTGTTCTTCTCTTTTGATGATATCCATTTTGTTGGGAATTAAGGTGTCTCAACCTTGGTAATTCCTTGTATTTTTGTACATTGTATTTATTTAATTGTTGCCTATTGTATTAATTGGATGCAAATCCTATGTTGTCATATTGTGGGAGTTGGCATGGTGATGTGTCATCCTACATGGCATATGACCACATGTAATTTTGTCCTCACATGAGGAGATAGGCGTCCCACTTAGTGGTAGGAATATTTTGCCATGTGTCGGCATCTTGGATGATGTGTAAGGGAATATTGACCAAAACGGTCATGACAGATTCCTATAACGAAGTTATGACATGTAAGAGTCAGAAATAGGAGATTCTATGACAGGTGAAGATATGTGTCGAAGAGCATCTTTGAAAAAGGCATCTTTGGGTGCCCCAAGGTGGACTATGACATGTAAGAGAATATGCTATTTATAGCATGTGTATGACAGATTCTCTTACAGCTGTAAGTTATGACAGATTCTATGACGGTTGTAAGAGTCGTAAGAGCATCTGTCATAGCCCATTTTGGAAATAGGCAGCCTCCTTGGGATGGGGTGACTTGACAAGTGTCAAGAGCATCCTACAATGTTGGACAAGTGTCCATAGGCATGGGTTTTGGGCCATGAGGCCATGTTGGACACCCATCCCAATGTGGAGCCATTTTTACCTTGTATTTGTTATATAAACAGGTGCTTTTGAGAGGAGATGTACTATAGGTTTTACAAGTACTGTTATGCTGCCAGTTTGTCTCCAGATATGAGTGTTGAAGACTCCTGAGAGCTTGCATTACAAGTGTATTGTAAACCATTTCAGTTTTGATAATACATTGTGCAGGTTTTGGAGTGTGGGGTTTTTCAACGGATAAGAGTTTTCCCCACGTTTATCTTGTGTATTGCTACAATATCTCTATTGTTGTTGTTAACATTCTATAATTGTAAGGATTAAAAAGAATTTGCACTCTCTTCCCTTCATTAGATTAGTGTAGGAAGCGATTTCCGCACACCTAGCTTCCTTTCAGTTGGTATCAGAGCCTGGCCAATTTTGGTCTTAGCTATTGGGTAGGGGTTTTTCGAGCTGATCTTAAGTTGAGTGGGAGTTTTTCTAGAGTATTTTGTATCTTGTTGCAAGAAGGAGATGGCAACCACATTTGGAAGAGTAGAGGTGGAGAAGTTCAATGGCACAAATTTTGAGTTGTGGAAACTCAAGATGGAGGACCTACTTGTTGATCGTGATCTATGGGAAACCGTTGATGGCACTAAACCTGCGGCAATGTCACAAGCTAATTGGGACCTCAAAGATCGAAAGGCTAAGGGTCTCATAAGACTCTATCTAGCTGACTCTGTCCTGTTAAATGTCCACGAGGAGAAGACTGCTAAAGAACTTTGGAAGAAGCTGGGATCTGTTTATCAGGCCAAGTCCCTGGTGAACAAGCTCTTTCTAAAAAAGAAGTTGTTTGCTCTAAATATGGAAGACGGAGGATCTATTGAGGACCATTTAAATTCTTTTAACATGATTGTTGCACAGTTGACATCCGTGGGTGTGAAAATGGAGGAGGAGGATCGATGAATGACCCTGCTTTGTTCTTTGCCAAATTCGTGGGATCATCTTGTCATGGCTATCGGAAGCACTACCACCACCTTCACGATGGATGAAGTGGTATCTTCGCTGTTATCTAAAGAAATGTAGAGAAAGACATCTGAGTCAGCCAAAGAAGCTCTTGCAGTTCGTGGAAGACCCAAAGAGAAAGGGAAGAAGGACAAGAAAGGTGAAAAGGGCAGATCCAAATCCCGTGGGAGATCCAAATCTCCTGGAAAGTCCAAGGCTCTTTGTTGGAACTATGGGAAAACTGAGCATTTCTAAAAGGAATGCATAGAGGAGAAGAAAAAGAGGAAGAAGAATGCTCCTAATTCAGATTCTGACAAGTCACAAGATGATGGTGATGCCTTCATCACAGCCCTGGCCACCCATGCATCTGATGATGTGTGGTTGATTGATTCTGGTGCATCATTCCACATGACCTCGTGTCGAGACTAGTTCACGAAGTATGAAGAGTTTGATAGTGGAAGAGTGTACTTGGGAGATGATTCTCATTTAAAGATTGTTGGTCGTGGAAGAGTCTCAATCCGATTCCCTGATGGATGAGTGAAGGGGATCACTAGAGTTATGAACATTCCAGGCCTTGCACGGAACCTGCTTTCTGTAAGTATGTTGAATGATGCAGGTGTGCAGGTTGTCTTTTTGAAGGATGGATGCAAGATGACTAGATGATCTATGGTGTTTATGAAGGGTACTCGGAGAGGTACTCTATTTCAGATGGAGTCATGCACTTCACAGTGCAATAGTTCTTCTAACTCGAAGAAAAGACTTGTAGTCACTTCATCCCCACCATTTGAAAGAGCAGTGAAGAAATCTATTGTAACTAGTTCTGATGGTAGTGCACATGCTTTGGAAGTTAAACTTCCTGCTGAAAAGACTATGTTATGGCATTTGAGATATGGCCACATTGGTGAGAAGAGTCTACATACCCTAAAAAATAAAAACCTCATTGAGGGGTTAAATGATTGTAATCTCAAGTTTGACTTTTGCGAACATTGCATTTATGGAAAGTAAAACTGTGTTCAGTTTTACTCTAGTTCTCACAAGTCTTCTGGTGTATTGGATCTTATTCATTCTGATGTGTTTAGTCCTATTAATGTTCCTTCAATTTCCAAATCTATATATTTTGTATCTTTCATAGATGATTATAGTAGAAGGACATGGGTTTATTTTATCAGAAGCAAGACTGAAGTCTTTAGTCAGTTTAAAGAGTTTAAATCCTTTGCTAAAAATTATACTAGTAAAAAGATTAAGTGTTTGAGAACTGATAAGAGTGGTGAGTTTTGTTTGGTAGAGTTTGATAAGTTTTGTAAGGAGCAAGGGAGCAACTCCATACACCTTGCAGCAAAATGGAGTTGTAGACAGGATGAACAGGACACTAATGGAGAAGGCTAGGAGTATGCTTAGTGGAGCAAGCCTCGAACAAAAGTTTTGGGCTGAAGCTGTAGCCACTGCTTGCTATCTGGTAAATAGATCTCCTACATCAGCTCTTGTTGGTAAGACACCTATGGAGGTGTGGTCTGGTAAGAAGCCTTCAGTTAGACATCTTCATGTTTTTGGTTGTGAGGCATATGCACATGTGCCTAGGGAGAAACAACCTAAATTGGAGAACAAGGCTGTTAAATGTATTTTCATTGGCTATGGTGTTGGTGTGAAAGGATACAAGCTTTGGGATCCTGTGGCTGAAAAAGTGTTGTATAGCAAAAGTGTTATCTTCAGAGAGCTAACACCTTCTTTCGTTGTTCTACAGCCAGAACAGATAGTAAAGAAAGAGGATGTGGTTCAGTTTCCTTCTAGCCCTGAGAAGACTGAATAGACAGATCTTGTGAGACCTGATGATGAGGAGAGCTCTAGCAACTCTGAAAGCTCAGAAGAAGAAGTAGAACCTTTAACCTCAACCTTTGAGGAGGTCTACACGAACTAGAAGCAACCTGATAGGTTTGGTTATTCGTTGCTTGATTCTAGTTGTGCTTTTGCTTTACTTACTAACATCGATGAGCCTAGAACTGTGAAAGAGGCTATGGGCATGAAAGATGTAGGTTCCTGGAAGGAGGCCATGGAAGATGAGATGGCTTCTTTGGAAAAGAATAAAACATGGGACTTGGTGCCTTTGCCTGATGGACGCAAACCCGTTGGATGCAAATGGGTGTTCAAGAAGAAATTCGGTGCAGATGATAGTGTTGAAAAGTACAAGGCTAGATTGGTTATGAAGGGGTATTAACAAGTGGAGGGAATTGATTATGGTGAAATTTTCTCTCCCATTACAAAGCGGACATCCATTCGATTCCTGTTATCTCTTGCAGCTGCTTATGACTTAGAGGTAGAACAGATGGATGTGAAGACATCTTTCCTTCATGGTGACTTGGAGGAAGAGATTTACATGTCACAGTTAGAGCATTACATAGAGAAAGGTAAAGAAAATTTGGTTTGCAAGTTAAAGAAGTCTTTGTATGGTTTGAAGCAGTCTCCTAGGATGTGGTACTTGAAGTTTGATGCCTTTGTGTTGTCGATTAGATATCTGAGATCAAAATTAGATCATTGTGTGTATTACAAGTTTGACAATGATCACATTCTCATTATTGCATTGTATGTTGATGATATGTTGTTGATAGGGAATGGTAAGAATATGATTTCTGATTTGAAGTCTCAGTTGTCAGCACAGTTTGAGATGAAAAATCTTAGGGCAGCCAGGTACATTCTGGGAATGGAAATCAGAAGAGACAGAGCTAACAGAAAACTTTGGTTAAGCCAGAGTAAGTATGTCAAGACCATGTTGGATAGGTTCAACATGGCAGATTGTAGACCATTGTGTGTTCCTGTTTCATTGGGGACAAAGTTGTCTGTTAGTGATTGTCCAAAATCTCCTAGTGAGGTGGAGGACATGAGCAAAGTACCTAATGTTAGTGTTGTTGGTAGTTTGATGTATGCCATGGTCTGCACAAGACCAGACGTTGCCCAAGCAATGGGAGTCCTTAGTCAATTTATGGCTAATCCTAGACGGGTACATTGGGATGCAATTAAGTGAGTGTTCAGATATTTGAGGGGTACTTCTGAGTATTCCATTTGCTATCATGGCAATGCTACAGGATCTCCGCATTCAATTTGTATTCGTGGATTTGTGGATTCTGATTGGGCAGGTGACATTGACAGCAGGAGATCCACCAGTGCCTATGTGTTCACTATGTTTGGTGGTGCAATTAGTTGGATGAGTAAGTGACAACCCGTGGTTGCTTTGTCCACTACAGAAGCTGAGTACATGGCAGCAACTCATGCTTGCAAGGAAGCCATTTGGCTTAAGAGATTGTGTTTAGATATTGGTGTTGATGCGGGTCAGATTACGATCAGTCGTGATAGTTAGAGTGCTATTTGCCTTGCGAAGAATCTAACTTTCCATGCAAGAACAAAGCATATTGATGTACAATTTCACTTCATGCGAGACATGGTAGAGGATGGGAAGGTAAATTTGGAGAAGGTAGATACTTTGAAGAAGGTTGCAGATGCATTGACGAATCCAGTGGGCACAAAGAAGTTTAGATGGTGTTCAGAGTCTATGGGCCTCTCGGCCTATAGCAGTTAAATCATGTTAATTCTATTGGCTCTTACAAGGTGTTCAACAAGTGGGAGAATGTTGGGAATTAAGGTGTCTCAACCTTGGTAATTCCTTGTATTTTTTTACATTGTATTTATTTAATTGTTGCCTATTGTATTAATTGGATGCAAATCCTATGTTGTCATATTGTGGGAGTTGGCATGGTGATGTGTCATCCTACATGGCATATGACCACATGCAATTTTGTCCTCACATGAGGAGATAGGAGTCCCACTTAGTGGTAGGAATATTTTGCCATGTGTCGGCATCTTGGATGTTGTATAAGGGAATATTGACTGAAACAGTCATGACAGATTCCTATGACGAAGTTATGACATGTAAGAGTCGAAAATAGGAGATTCTATGACAGGTAAAGACATGTGTTGAAGAGCATCTTTGAAAAAGGCATCTTTGGGCGCCCCAAGGTGGACTATGACATGTTGTAAGAGAATATGCTATTTATAGCCTGTGTATGATAGATTCTCTTACAACTGTAAGTTATGACAACTATGACAGATTCTATGATGGTTGTAAGAGTTGTAAGAGCATCTGTCATAGCCCATTTTGGAAATAGGCGACCTCCTTGGGATGGGGTGATTTGACAAGTGTCAGGAGCATCCTACAGTGTTGGACAAGTGTCCATAGGCATGGGTTTTGGGCTATGAGGCCATGTTGGACACCCATCCCAATGTGGAGCCATTTTTGCCTTATATTTGTTATATAAATAGGTGCTTTTGAGAGGAGATGTACTACAGGTTTTGCAGGTACTGTTATGCTGTCGGTTTGTCTCCAGATACGAGTGTTAAAGACTCTTAAGAGCTTGCATTGCAAGTTTATTGTAAACCATTTCAGTTTTGATAATACATTGTGTGGGTTTTGGAGTGTGGGGTTTTTCACCCAAGAGGGGTTTTCCCCACGTATATCTTGTGTCTCTCTCTTCCGTCTCACTTTCTGTGTTTATGTGTATTGTTGTAATATCTCCATTGTTGTTGTTAACATTATGTAATTGTAAGGATTAAAAAGAATTTGCACTCTCTTCCCTTCATTAGATTAGTGTAGGAAGTGATTTCCGCACACCTAGCTTCCTTTCACACTTATCACTTTGGCTTCTAATAATCTTTTACTTTTGATCCTCAAGATTGACCGCATATGATCTAAAACACATCCTTGTGACACTTATGCTTTATCCCATGACCATTTACCATTTGCCATACCTTGCTTTTGGAGCCTATATGTTGATCTTATGTTACATCACACTCTTAGAGTTGCTTAATGAGATATTATTGCCTTTTATGTCCCATGATTTCATTGGTATATTCTTACAACTTAGGTATCATGCCTTCCTCCATGCTATCTGCACTTTTATTGCCACATCTTTAGCATTTGTACTTACATTGAGGGCATCACATCTTCACCCTCACACATTGAGTTCCTACTACCATATCTTACATCAAGGGAATCACGTATTCCATGTTCTTTTCCTATGACATCCTTACTTTATCTCTTTTACATTTGTGAGACATCCATCTTCCCTCTTCACCATTACCTCAATATAATCTACATTACCACTAGGTACCCATTGCCTTACCTCTACTAATGTGTGCTATTGGATGCCACATTGAGGACATATCGCTATCCTAGTTCCTTACATACCTATATGGGTGTTTCTATCCATTAAGGACCACATCACCATTTTCACATTACCTATTTTAGGGAAAAACATCTAATTTACGGTCCATCTCCACTGTACATGATCTCCATACTTTGTTATTCCATATATCTTGCTTAACACATGATGCATTTATATATTTATCACTTTGCATGATTTGCATGTCTACATGCTTAGATTACATTTACATTTCATGTGCTATTTTACCCTTTCCTACAATTCCTTTCCTCCTATAGATGCAAACAATGGTAGGGGCATATATTGTCACTAATATTCTTATAATTGAGATTTAAATAGTGATAGGTGCTACACAAAGACACACCACCATGGATAGATAGATCATCATTAGATGATATGTTAGTACTCCATGTGCCTTTCCATCCCATGATCACCAAACAAGGCAAAGCAATACCATTTTCTATATACATAAGATCTCTTTAACCCAACTCCTTCCTCTCTCTTTTGTTACTTATGATCAATGCTAGTAAAATCTAGCTTGTAAATGTTTTCACTTTTACTTGTGTGATATAAGCTACTCATTGTGTGTATTTTTCCTCTATTTTGTAGCTTCCCATGGAGCGCACATACTAAAGGATAGATATATATGATAACATTCAATAGGGTCTATTACTTTATGCAGTCCCAAGATATCCTTTGTTGTTTGAATATTTGTGTTGCATGCATGTTTGTGAGTATTACATACTTTGAAATGCATGATCATCTTAGGATTCACATGCACCTTAAAGTGTGGGCAAAATGTAATGGTGAATTTTGTACACATATGTTGTTTCCCATTTGATTGTGTGCTCATTTAGAGAGAATGTATCAATAAAATTACAATTCAACAAATGGCACAATATTGTGTGAAGTTGGTATCACTGCCATAGTTGTCACCAATTCACATTTATGAGTCTCACCCCTAAATTTTCAAAGTTCAAATTCAAATTTAGCAAACTCCCACCCATTCCACTGACTATTTTTAGCCATCTAAACACATAGTTTTGTGAATTATTGTTATGTCATGGTATTTAAAATAATCCATTTATAGTCATTTCACATCCTCTCACAATCAAACATCCTCTCATCCTAAGGAGAAACCATTAGAATAATGTTAACATTTTGAATTGGAGCACTAAAAAGAATCAGAATTTGTACATCCATGTTAGGAACATTTGTACAACTAAAGCTTACTATTTTCAATCATTGGCATTATTGGTTCCCAAAATAACTAATCCAAAACCCTAGAGTATTTCCCAATCATGCCAAGGGTGTCATCAAGGAGATAGAAAAGGTGCTCATTAATAGGATAAGGATGATTAAGGGCCAAATTTGATAGGAGTGGGTATTCTCCTCTTCACTTTTAGCTCATCTAAACCAAGGAGGGTGTTCCTACAAGTATCCATTAACAGGAATTGACTACAACATAAAAAACACAAAATATTAACACAACAATAGTACCCAGATAGTAGTTTTGACCCCAATAGGTTGTCATTGAATTAAAAGCTGACCTACTGCTTGATTAACCTCTCATGAAACTGATAATGGCATCATTACATCAATGCAAGACACGAGTACACATATTTGGTTCAATAATATTGAAGCTTGATAAGCTTATAGAAGATAGACCCTAGTTAAAATGTAGAACAAATGATGCATACACTAATACCTATCTCTATTCCACATTTGATTGATTTAGTTCATTTTTGAAGGATGTGGGTGATTAGACGTTCCCAAATTGGTGCCTATCCAATGGGTTACTGAGTCATCAATCTATCAAAGGAAAACAACAAAGAAGAAATACATGGATGCCTCTCTGGAAGTTTAGATACATGAAGACTTGATATCAAATAGACAATATACTTAATAATCCCTCATTCTACTACATTCATTCACATATAATATCAAAATAATCATTACAGAGGCTGCAATGTTTTAAGAATTTGTATTATTCATCAAATCAGTGATTACAATCATGCCATATAACATGGCAAGAGGAAATCCTTCCCTGAATGAACATGTAAAATAATGGAGAAGTTCACATATGATACCAAATACACCTTTCTATTTGCACATATATCTCAATGTTGGCCCTTGAAAAATTGAAACTTTTGCTTGTTGGAACCCTAAGAATACTCTCCACCTTATCTAACTGAAGAATGCCAAAAAGATCCCCTTTTTTCATGTTGTTACCAAGGATATTTATTGTTGAAGTTGTGTACTGTAGTTTGAGCGGGAAATCCACCCAACTACCCATGTACAATCCTCACCAACCTCATTGAATGCTCAACTACCAAGGGTACTGCTATATTGGGCATTAATGGTGCCTTTAGGACATACACAAACATTCTTGTCGCAAACCATGAAAAAATGCATTAAGAGCACATTAAAATCTTTTAATTTTGCTTTGTCAGGGATAGAGGGTTCTGTTACTAAATTATGTTCACACCTAATTTACCAAGGCTTAGATTGCAGTTGTTGCAAAGGGGATAAAAGAAATTTTTTAAAGTGCATGATCACTCAGTCAAATGCCTGCTATCTTCACAAGAGAGCAATGGAGGATCACTTATCAGGATAATATGACAGCTCAAGCTGAGCTGTCAAACCATCCTAATAAGTGAATTTGATCTAAGGGAAAGAGAACAGGCATCTAAGGAATGACAGGTATCTAACTGATTTCATCTTTCAGTTATGATGTTACTAATTATTCAAGTACCACAGTTCAGTGCAAAAGAAAAGGTATTTATAAACTGTCATTTCATCATCATGTTTTAGACATGTGTTTTAAATCAGATTCAATTATTTTATGCTATGCATTTGATTTAGAAAGAAAAACATACATAAATCATTGCATAAAGTAAAATAACTGATTATGTTCAAGAGAATGTTTAAATATGCCCCACACAAGCTGTTGGAATGACTAAATTGAGCCAATGCAACCAAGCATGCAAGCCATACATGGTGCAGGAGCACCAAGGAGAGCAAAAGACTCATGTCTTGTTTTTGTTCTTCATTTTGTTTTGTTGATTCCATAAGGTCCTGAAGACCATTTTCTCATGTTGTAATAAGGATCATGATGCCATGTTGTAATAGGCACTCATGCAATCACATTGTAATAGGAGCCAGTCTTAAAAGTCATACAAACTTCATGTTGTAAGCCTTGTCAAGGCATATAGTGCTAAGGCATATAGAAGTCTAAATGCTTGTCAAAGGTTGAATTACATTGCCAAGTGTTTGAAGGCATTTGTTAAGCCTAAACAGTCCTAAACAGGGCAATGACAAAACTAGTAATCAGTTGTAATTAGTTGTAGTTTCAAATTGCACAAGGAAGTTCGATGGTGGAGGAAGTAGTTATGGATCTCCCCATCGACCAAACTGTCTCTAAGGAGTTTGTCAAGGTTTTGCAAGTTCAAAAATCCTTGGACAAGACCATTGAAGGTGCGCAAAGAAGTTTCAATACAATAAAATACCAATTCTCTACTGTTGTTGCCTTTTTTCTGCATTTTCTAAGAAAACAGTCCATACTATTCACCTGTACGGAATAGTCATGAACCCCAAATGTGTGGGATGAGTAGGGTGTGTTGGTTACCAAATCTGTGGATGGATTGCCAGTTCCAATGCACGGGCGGATTTAGCCAACAGATTACGGGAGGTTGCGTGAGCTGCCTCCCCTTCACTTCTGGTTCTGCCGCACCAAGGGGGGTATCCCTATAGCTAAAGATGTAACCTTGACTAGCTTGAAGATAGAAAGATATAACTTGACAATAACAGGCAGAATACTCTCATGTATGGACCAAGATCTTCATGATAGATCACAAGGTGGGCAACATTCTTGGACATATATGTCTGGTTGGGTATAAGAGTATGCAAGGGGTTCCTAATCCTACTCCTACAACTAACAAGTGGAAGTGATGAGATGGGTGGACATAATGTCCTGGATGCAAGACAAGGGGTTTTGGCTCATAACTACTGACCCAGAAACAGACTGGTGCCTATCCATTGGGCAAGGAGTCAACTAGACGTATACAATAGATGGTTTGCAACTTTCACTCAAGTTTCAGGGGGTTGGACTTGATGCTTGCCTTACAAACATCACCCAAGAATGGGTATCTAACTGCCTCTACTTACAGATATCCCTGCTGACATGCAACCTTCCCCATGCTCAACCTAAAACAATTTAATCCACTCCTTGAATGGAAGTTAGAGATCAAAGATGTGATACAGAAAACCATATCCTAGAACTGGAGAAACCCTTAGCAACCAGATTCAGAAGGAGAATAACATGCAGCAAATGGAGACAAGCAGATAAACACATGCAATGAAACATTTCTCATATAAATCAACACTGAAACTGAAAATATGTGCAAAATACATGCATGCTGCAACTCATAAACTCCAAAATGGGATGGAACAACCAAGTTCATGCCCTGTTCTTCATTATTTACACAAAAATGCCCCAGGCCTTCAACAACCTTAAATGAGTGACATAGTCTGCCTTTTATAGCAAAACTATGTACTCAGCATTAATTACATGGTTGACTCAAAAATTTCGCCAGATACACGCATGAGGAAAAGGTGCTCAAAATAGACGATGCTGCAGAGGGACAAGGAGGAGGGACAAGAAGTGATCTTGAGCCCCACACCGCCACCTAGGGACATTCCTCATAAAACCGGTGCTTGGACCTATCAACTCGACCCATCGCGCCCCTGCAAGATTGCCATTAAAGCTTCATCTACCTGTAGCCTCTGGAAATGCAGCCGTAGCAAGTTTCTCCTGCCAAAAATAGTTGCAGATACTGGAGAAAAACCCATCGCTACAGGTTCAAAACGTGGCCGTCGATAAAAAACCCAGCCGCAGAGATCTACGGCCCCAAAAAATGTAGAAAAGTCACCCACCAACCAAATCGTGCCACGCAGACACTTCAAGTTTCAATCGCTGACTTTTATGCCTCTCATTACTTGCTTCTCAAAAAGGACACGCGGCAGCCTCTGCAGCGTTCTTGAAAAATTAGGGACTCTCATGCTGAAACTTATGCGGAAGCTGACATGTGGCGGGTTCCGCGCTCCTGCTAAGGAACATAGAAGAGGCTTGTTGAAGCTTGGCGGAAGCCGACACTTGGTGGGTTCCGCGTTAACCTTGAAACATATAGAAACTTGAGAGAAACAAACCATAAGTCCCGGGACCCTCCGCCACGTATCACTTTCTGACACATTTGATACATACGCTGGGGCCCACCTCAATGTTTCATTTATTGTTGCAACAAAAGGAACAGACCTGCAGAAGTTGACACATGTCACGCTCCGCAGCAACAATGAGGGACAGATGGCACATTCCATGCGCCTGTTGCAACATACAGAAAGTGCCCTCGTTGTTTGACACTTGGCACCCTCCGCGCTCACAGAAACATTATAAAAGGGGCTCTCAAAACTCA
The DNA here is from genome assembly GCA_027924645.1 of Cunninghamia lanceolata. Lineage (NCBI taxonomy): Eukaryota > Viridiplantae > Streptophyta > Pinopsida > Cupressales > Cupressaceae > Cunninghamia > Cunninghamia lanceolata. Next base: position 2,368,896 of record BSBN01000529.1, read on the forward strand.
GGCAGAGGTTGCCACTTGGCATCATCCGCAGTAGTAGAGACTCTTTACTGGGACCCACCACGATCTATTACTTGCATTGTAGGAAACAAATAGAAACTTACGCGGAAGCTGACACTTGTCAACTTCCACAGCAACTTAGAAACTTTTTGAAACTTTCCTGAAACATAAGCGGAGGCCGCCACTTGTCACCGCCCGCGCTACCTTTGAGAAACATTAAGGGTCTATCAGAAACTTTGGCGGATGATATGAAACTTTTAGAAACACTGGCGTAAGCTGCCACTTGGCACTGTCCGCGGGGCTTTGAGTTGCTTTTCTTGTGTCTCTCGGGTGCCTCCACGTGGTGCCTTCCGCGGCACTTTGAAACATTTAGAAACTCAATAGAAACTTTGGCAGAAGCCGACACGTGGCGCCTTCCGCGCTCAAGCTGGAACTTTATAAAGGGGCTGCTTCCGCTACTGACACGTGGCACTCTCCGCGGGAAGCAAAAACAAAGGCACAGATTTAAACTGGGGCTCAACAATTGGTGGTCTCGCGGCACCTAAAACATAAGACCCTCTCAGCCACTGCTAGAAACATTTAGAAACTGGAAACTGTGGCTCAAAATGCATTCCTAAATGCATGTAACTTATTATTTAGAGGGTCGATAGGATCCCTCGACCTGCCACTGCCATTTTAACCTGCACACAACTGATTTCTCGCATTTTTCACATCTACAGAGGCCAAAATGTTAGAATTTTTTGGATTTTTTGGGAAGGGGCCTGCATATTTAAAATGTTTGAAACTTGAATGTTTATGCAGGCACCACCAGTGGCTTTGTCTAGGGATGCATGCCTCTTGCAGGCATGGCGAGAACCTCAGATCTCTGGGATGTAGACCAGTCCCTTATCCATTGGGCACAGAGTCAAATAATGCACTGACCTACATCACCAAACACATTATTTCAAAATAAACATGGTGGCCCAGGGCCACCAAAAAGGAAAAACCATAATTTTCCTTTGTCAAACACCTGATTTTCTTTTGATTTCTTCAAATGAAGCCTAAAAGAATTTAATTATCTACAGCAAGCTTCTTTGCAATTATTTGTGCTGCTGCTCATTTCTTTTTCTTCAACAAATGTACAACTAGCTTCATCAGCATACATTATTATCAGTTGTAGAATGTCATCATCATATGAGTCACTGATGTTGCTTGGAAAAATAACAGACTCACATGAAACAAATGAATCCACATCAGAATTTTGCCCTTCCTCAAAAAATAAGAGCTCCTCTGTATCAAACATGCAATATTCAGGCATAAGCAACATCTCATAATCAAATTTATCTTGATGAACATACAGATATCCATCATCATCATGCTCAGCAGTTTTGTCACTAAGGTCCACCTGAAATGTCTCAAGAGAAGGCATAAGAAGCTCAGAGTGCAGCCCTATTCTGAAAGCATCATAGTTACCACTACAACCAACACTATCCCCAACTGTAAGAGCACACACATCTGCAACCTCTCCATTCACCTCTGAATAGTGACCCTGTTTTTCCTCTTCACCAATGCTTTGATAATCAAAAACAAAATTTTCAACCTCTGCACTGTGAAGGTGATCATAATTTTCAAGGAAACACTCATATTCAAAATCCATATATATTTCATCATCTGAAAGGCTCACATATGCATCTGAATGCTGACAATCACTAGCATATTCACTGCCATCCCTTGAATCAATGTTTTCTATATTCAGAGTGAAGCTCTGCATATCCACCTCATATAAATAATTAGGAATAACTGGGATATGCCTATCACTGCAGGATGCAACTTCATGTATGTCTTTCATTTCATCATTTGAAGAGCATTTTGCATCTGCAGGCTTTTCTTCTAGAGGCAGACAACAATCTTTGTCCACAACATTATAGGATGTGCCTACATTTTCAACATTTTCTTCATGCATCACATCATGGATGCACACATTATTCTGAAATATATTTTCCTCTACACAATCATCTTTTAATGCACATACTGGGAGAGCTCAAATATGTTCACTTTGATAACTGCTTTTACAACTTGCAGCCATGAAACCTACTGGCATCCCATATTTCTCATTGTTTTCAATGTCCATAGCAAATTGGAAACCCTGGTGAAGGGTAGTTGGTTCTTTATCTCTCAATAGATAACTCATTTCTTCATCAAATGCAGCCAAATAAATTGTCAAATATAATGCATTATTGGGTCTCATATATTCAAGAATTTGCCTGAGCAACTTAATAAATTTAAGATTAAAGGCTGGAACCAGCTCCTCATCCTCCCTTTGGATATTCATAAAATGTATGATCAGTGAGGCAACATCAAACCTTTCACCAAATTGTCCTAGGAATGCAACTTCTAAATCTATCCATGAAGAAACTGAACAAACAGGCAGGTCTGAAAACCATATCCTAGCATCATCTTCTAATGATTGAACAAAGAGTTTCATTACAACATCTTCATCCTCTACCTCATAATCTTCTATTAAATTACAAAATCTTTGCAGATGTTTGTTTGCCGATTCAGAATCTGATCCACTATATTTTGGCAAACATTTCCTAATTTTATTGGGAATAACATTTGGGTAACCATATATCCCTATGAAATTTAGGGCTTTATATCTTTCAATAAAAAATGGTCTTCTTTGAGAGCACAACCAGGTTTGTTGTTCTAAACTCAACATTTTGAATCAAAGATGAAATACCTGGAAATATGTTGCAACATTGATAGGTTCAATCAACAGAGTCGCCACCTCTCACAGAGAGGACAGAAATTCAACAAGGCACACTTATAATTCTGGATTCACCACACCAGCAGAGCACCATATGGTTACTTGATTTTGTTGCAACAACTTCACTGGAAACTAGATTTCCCAGCCTTCAAATCACTTGACTCTCTCTCTCCCCAATAGAGTCGCCAAAATCTGTTGGTGACTCAGATGGGCCACAAATACATTCCTTTTTTATCAATCCATCCCCAGCAGAGTTGCCAAAATCTGTTGGTTACCAAATCTGCAGAGGGTTTGCCAGTTCCAATGCACGGGCGGATTCAGCCAATAGATTACAGGAGGTTGCGTGAGCTGCCTCCCCTTCACTTCTGGTTCTACCGCACCAAGGGGGGTATCCCTATAGCTAAAGATGTAACCTTGACTAGCTCGAAGATAGAAAGATATAACTTGACAATAACAGGCAGAATACTCTCATGTATGGACCAAGATCTTCATGATAGATCACAAGGTGGGCAACATTCTTGGACATATATGTCTGGTTGGGTATGAGAGTATGCAAGGGGTTCCTAATCCTACTCCTACAACTAACAGGTGGAAGTGATGAGATGGGTGGACATAATGTCCTGGATGCAAGACAAGGGGTTTTGGCTCATAACTACTGACCCAGAAACAGACTGGTGCTTATCCATTGGGCAAAGAGTCAACTAGACGTATACAACAGATGGTTTGCAACTTTCACTCTCAGGGGGTTAGACTTGATGCTTGCCTTACCAACATCACCCAAGAATGGGTATCTAACTGCCTCTACTTACAGATATCCTTGCTGACATGCAACCTTCCCCATGCTCAACCTAGAACAATTTAATCCACTCCTTGAATGGAAGTTAGAGATCAAACATGTGATACAGAAAACCATATCCTAGAACCTAAGAAACCCTTAGCAACCAGATTCAGAAGAAGGAGAATAACATGCAGCAAATGGAGACAAGCAGATAAACACATGCAATAAAGCATTTCTCATATAAATCAACACTGAAACTGAAAATATGTGCAAAATACATGCATGCTGCAACTCATAAACTCCAAAATGGGATGGAACAACCAAGTTCATGCCCTGTTCTTCATTATTTACACAAAAATGCCCCAGGCCTTCAACAACCTTAAATGAGTGACACAGTCTACCTTTTATAGCAAAATTGTGTACTCAGCATTAATTACATGGTTGACTCAAAAATTTTGCCAGATACATGCATGAGGAAAAGGCACTCAAAATAGACAATGCTGCAGAGGGACAAGGAGGAGGGACAAGAAGTGATCTCGAGCCCCACACCGCCGCCCAGGGACATTCCTCATAAAACCGATGGTTGAACCTGTCAACTCGACCCATCGCGCCCCTGCAAGATTGCCATTAAAGCTTCATCTACCCGCAACCTCTGGAAATGCAGTTGCAACAAGTTTCTCCCGCCAGAAAATAGTTGTAGATACTCAGGAAAAACCCATCGCTACAGGTTCAAAACGTGGCCGTCGATAAAAAACCCAGCCGCAGAGATCTACGGCCCCAAAAAATGTAGAAAAGTCACCCACCAACCAAATCGTGCCACGCAGACACTTCAAGTTTCAATCGCTGACTTTTTCGCCTCTCATTACTTTCTTCTCAAAAAGGACACGTGGTAGCCTCTGCAGCATTCTTGAAAAATTAGGGACTCTCCTGCTGAAACTAATGCGGAAGTCGACACGTGGCGGGTTCTGCGCTCCTGCTGAGGAACATAGAAGAGGCTTGTTGAAGCTTGGTAGAAGCCAACACTTGGCGGGTTCCGTGTTAACCTTGAAACATATAGAAACTTGAGACAAACAGGACATAAGTCCCGGGACCCTCCGCCACGCTTCACTTTCTGACACATTTGATACATACGCTGGGGCCCACCTCAATGTTTCATTTATTGTTGCAACAAAAGGAACAGACCTGCAGAAGCTGACACATGTCATGCTCCGCAGCAACAATAAGGGATAGATGGCGCATTCCGCGCCACTGTTGCAACATACAGAAAGTGCCCCCGCTGTTTGACACTTGGCGCCCTCCGCGCTCACAGAAACATTATAAAAGGGGCTCTCGAAACTCAGGCGGAGGTTACCACTTGGCATCATCCGTAGCAGTAGAGACTCTTTACTAGGACCCACCACGATCTATTACTTGCATTGCAGGAAACAAATAGAAACTTACGTGGAAGCTGACACTTGTTAGCTTCCGCAGCAACTTAGAAACTTTTTGAAACTTTCCTAAAACATAAGCAGAGGCCACCACTTGTCACTGCCTGCTCTACCTTTGAGAAACATTAAGGGTCTATCAGAAACTTTGGCAGATGTTGTGAAACTTTTAGAAACACTGGCGTAAGCTGCCACTTGGCACCGTCCGCGGGGCTTTGAGTTGCTTTTCTTGTGTCTCTTGGGTGCCTCCACATGGTGCCTTCTGCGGCACTTTGAAACATTTAGAAACTCAATAGAAACTTTGGTGAAAGCCGACACGTGGCGCCTTCTGCACTCAAGCTGGAACTTTACAAAGGGGCTGCTTCCACTGCTGACACGTGGCACGCTCCGTGGGAAGCAAAAACAAAGGCACAGATTTAAACTGGGGCTCAACACTTGGTGGTCCCGTGGCACCTGAAACATAAGACCCTCTCAGCCACTGCTAGAAACATTTAGAAACTAGAAACTGTGGCTCAAAATGCATTCCTAAATGCATGTAACTTATTATTTAGAGGGTCGATAAGATCCCTCGACCCGCCACTGCCATTTTAACCTGCACACAACTGATTTCTCACATTTTTCACATCTGTAGAGGCTAAAATGTTAGAATTTTTTGGATTTTTTGGGAAGGGGCCTGCATATTTAAAATGTTTGAAACTTGAATGTTTATGCAGGCACCACCAGGGTGAAGGCTTAACTTTCAATCAAGTCCATTTTTGTGTCTTGACATTAAGCAATAAGTGTTTTATAGCCATTCTTCTGGGACTACACACTAAGAAAACTCTGTTTTCTGAAGAATATCGCTGCTATAGGCCGTACATTCTCCAAGTACCGTACTGTCTGTAAATATTCATGATCTAACTTGTTGAATAATGGAGTTGTCTATCATTTGAAGTGGTTTACGAGTTTTGACATTTGCATTGTAGGGATATATAAGGTATTCTTTCAAAATGGTCCTATTAAAACCTAAACAAGGGTTTGTTCCAAACGATGGAAGATTGACCATCCCACTGTCTTCCAAGGCCATAAGACCAGTGGGATAGATGTGTTCATTTGTATTTTAATTGTTTTGGATGTTTGCAGGGGAGAGAGAGTTGGTAGTTGCAAGATTTGCTAAGAGGAGGCTTAATATGACCATGTATTAAGCCAATTTGAGGAACCATAGAAGCATTTTGGGGAATAGTTGATCATAGAAGTGCATAACCTAGAAAAGTCTTGGTTTTGGAATGGAATTGAGGTGTCCAATTGATTAGTTGGGTTCTGTGAGTCTCTGGAAGGGTAGTTGATTCACAAATTTGGCCTAATTGGGGCACTAGGTCACTAGGAGGGGTTAGAGGTTGGATCATACTGCCAAAACAACCCATACCCATTTTGTAATATATCATGGGGGATCCAAATGGGTATCTCCTGATTGTCTTAGATCTAGGTTTGAAGGTTTGCATCAAAATTTATTGAGGACTGTTCTCTTTTTTAGGGCTACAAGGGATATCTTGGGTTTGTGAAGGAAGTACTAGTTCTGAGTTTGATCTACCTTTGCCAATGGTTGGAGTGGGTCCCATAACATGTGAAATCAACCTTTCCATGATGAACTCAAAGCCTCTAACTGTTGTTCCCACTTTTGCAAATTAACCTTTGAATTTGGGTTTTTGGGTGTAGTGAAAACCTTGTCAAATTGTTCTATCTTCCCTCTTTCCTAGTGCCTCTACATCATAGTGGTATCAGAGCTAGAAAAGGTTATGTTGTTGGTTGTGTAAGGCCTGGTATATGTCAGCAGAGGAGAGTGAAGGAGATGCTAGCAATATGCCTCCAAAGGGGATGGCCACTGAAGTGGTTAAGAAGTTCAAGGAGATGGAAGAAAAGATCAAAAGTGGAGTCAAGGAAGCACTCCAAGCAGAGTTGAAGGCATTGAGGATAGGGAAGAGGATAGATGAAGGTTTTGATGAAGAAGAAGAAAGAGAGAAGGAAGAAGAAGATCAAGAAGAGGTAGAGGTACCTGCAGATCAAAAGCATTTCCTTGAAGCCATCAAGGCAATTGGTAAGGATTCTTTAGAGGCTCGGATGGAGATTCCTATGTTCGGTGGCAAGATGAATGCTGATGAAGTCATGGAGTGGATTGAGGCCCTAAACAACTACTTTGAATACAAAGAAGTTCATGAAAACAAGAGGGTGAAGTTTGCAAAAACTAAGCTCAAAGGTGCTGCCTTCACATGGTGGAATTACACCCAAGGTGAGAGGGTAAAGAATGGGAAGAGTGTGATCTCTTCATGGAGCAGAATGTTGGAGAGGATCAAGTCCCAATTCCTTCCATCAGACTATGAGGTGTAGATCTACAAGAAGATGCAAAATCTCAAGCAAAGAGATTTGGATGTGGCCACTTACACCAAGGAGTTTCACAAGTTCTCTCTTCGTTGTGGGTACATGGAGGATGAAAAAGGTAAAGTGGCAAGGTATCTAAATGGTTTGAGGTTTAATATCCAAGATGAAATTAGTTTATTAACCCCTGAAACCATGGATAAATGCTTTCAAGTGGCATTAAGGGCTGAAGAGAAGTTGAAGAGGAAAGGTGAGCAGCAAAATAGAGGAAGAGGTGGCAGAAATTTCAAAGGTAGGGGTAGTTTTGGAGGCAGAAATCAGTCTCAAAGAAGTCAAGGGGAATCTAGTTCCCAAGAGCAAAGTGGAGAATCAGGTTCTAGAGGAGGCTTTAGAGGAAGGAGGCCCAATGGAAGGGGTAGATTTGGTGGACCAGGGAGAGGTCCTAATGTCTTCACAGGAAGGTGCTACAATTGCAACCAAGTGGGAAATCCAGCCTTCAAATGTCCTGAAAAGCAAGCCTGAAGCACTCATGGAGGAGAGAGAAGGAACCAATTGATCCAAGAGGAAGATTGCCAAAGTGTTAACTCACCAATTGGAAGTGCAGCCCCAGTCCATGAAGGAGAAAGTTTGATGATGAGAAGAACCATGTTGAAGGTGCCTCAAACACAAGAACCCCCTCAAAGGAAGACATTGTTTAGGACAACATGCAAGGCCTATGGTAAGATTTGCAAGGTAATTGTTGATTCAGGCTCAACTGAAAATTTGGTTTCCATTGAAATGGTAGACAAGTTGAAATTGAAAAGACTTCCTCATGTTAGTCCTTATAAAGTATCATGGTTGAATAAGGGGCAACAAGTTTTGGTAGATGAACAATCATGGGTAGAATTTGAGATAGGAGAATATAAGGACAAGATTTTGTGTGATATAATTCCCATGGATGCTTGTCATTTGCTGTTAGGACGCCCATGGCAATATGATGTTCAATCACAACATGATGGTAAAACAAATTATTTCATTATAACCAAGAATGGTAGGAAGTATAGAATGGATCCATTGCCTGATGAGAATGTAGAGAAGAGTGTTGGGTCAAGTGTCATGATTATGAGTGGTAAAGAGTTTCTAGATACCCTTAAGGAGGAAGGAACCCAAGGGTATGCTCTGATTTTGAAGCCTAAAAATAGTCCTAGTTTGCATGAGCCTAGTAAGGAAGAGGTTCATAAGAAGGTGCAACAATTGATAGCGAAGTATAAGGGGATTATGGTAGAAGAAATGCCTAATGAGTTGCCACCTATTAGGGACATAAGCCATCAAATTGACTTCATACCAGGATCTACTTTGACAAACAAAGCAGCCTACAAGATGAGACCTTCTCAAAATGAACAGATTGCCAAGCAATTGCAAGAATTGTTGGATAAGGGATTGGTAAGAAAGAGTCTTAGCCCATGTGCTGTCCCAACAGTCCTAGCCCCTAAAAAGGATGGTAAATGGAGGTTGTGTATGGATTCTAGAGTCATTAACAAGATTACCATAAGATATAGGTTCCCTATGCCAAGGATTGAGGACCTAATGGACTATTTGGGAGGGGCTAGAAACTTTTCTAAGATTGATCTTAAGAGTGGGTATCATCAAATTAGGATAAAGCAAGGGGATGAATGGAAGACATCATTCAAAACAAATGAGGGTCTTTATGAGTGGTTGGTGATGCCATTTGGTCTATCTAATGCCCCAAGTACTTTTATGCGTCTCATGAATGAAGTGTTGAAGAATTTCATTGGCAAATTTATTGTGGTATATTTGGATGACATTCTTGTTTTCAGCAGGATTAAGGAAGAGCATTTGCAACATTTGGATCAAGTTTTGAAGAAGTTACATGATGAACAATTGATGATTAACATGGAAAAGAGTGTCTTCATGAAGGAAGAACTCACCTATCTTGGTTTTATCATTTCCCAAGGTAGTTTGAAGATGGATCCAGCAAAGGTAGAGGCCATTTCGTCATGGCCAACTCCAAAACCAGCAGGTGATGTGAAAAGTTTTCATGGTTTGGCAACATTTTATAGGAAGTTCATAAAGGGTTTTAGTCATATTTGTGCACCAATTTTGGATACCATCAAAGGGGGGCATAAATGTAAGTTTTTTTGGACAAAGGAAGCCAATGATTCTTTTGAAATTCTGAAACAAAAAGTAGCACAACAGCCCATTCTTGTTTTGCCCAACTTTAAAAAGTTGTTTGTGGTGGAATGTGATGCTAGTAACCTTGCTATAGGGGTTGTCCTAAGTCAAGAAGGTAGGCCTATTGCTTTCTTTAGTGAAAAATTGAATGATGCTAAGAGAAAGTACTCTACTTATGACTTGGAATTGTATGCAATGGTACAAGCTTTGAAAATATGGAGGCACTATCTTTTGCCTAAAGAGTTTATTGTTTATATTGACAACCATGCACTTAGTTTTCTGAATTCACAAGAGAAACTCAACAATAGGCACATGAAATGGGTTGAACAACTCCAAGCATATACTTTTTCAATCAAACACAAGAAGGGGCAGGCCAACAAAGTGGCAGATGCATTGAGTAGAAGGGTGTGTATGGTTCAAGAAATTCAGTTGCAAAGTGTAGGGGTTGATGCTCTCAAACATATGTATCAGGATGATGAAGCTTTCAAGGAGGTATATGAAGTTTGTTCATAGTTTTCAAACTCTTATCATTCGGATTTTTCTAAGTTTTTGTTGTAGCAGGGGTTGTTGTTCAAAGGCAGCCAACTATGTGTTCCTAGGTGTCCCATGAGGGAGAACATTATAAAGGAAAAATATTGTGGTGGACTAGGAGGTCACTTTGGGTTGGATTAAACATTGGATCAGGTGAAGAGGTTTTATTTTTTGGCCTAAAATGCAATCAGATATCAGAAAATTTGTTGAATGTTGTAGTATTTGTTAAAGGGCAAAGGGTACTTCATCTAATGTTGGTCTATATCAGCCACTTCCTATTCCTAATAGGCCATGGGAAAGTATTAGCATGGATTTTGTCTTGGGTCTTCCTAGGACTCAAAGAAGTTTTGATAGTATATTTGTTGTGGTGGATAGATTCAGTAAGATGGCTCATTTCTTGCTATGTAAATGCACTAATGATGCTTCACACATTGCTAGTTTGTTCTTCAAAGAAATTGTTAGAATCCATGGTTTGCCTCTTAACATTGTGACTGACAGGGATCCAACGTTTGTAAGCCACTTTTGGCGCACTTTGTGGAAGAAGTTGGGTACTCAATTGTCATTTACTTCAGCCTATCACCCTCAGACTGATGGCCAAACTGAGGTGGTGAATAGGTTCTTGGAAAATCTTCTTAGGTGTCTTACCAAACAATATGGAGAGGCATGGGATATGATCATCCCTCAAGCTGAGTTTGCTTCCAATGATTCCACCAATAGGAGCACGGGAAGGAGTCCATTTGAGATTGTTTATGGTGTTCACCCAAGAGGTATTCTTGAATTGAGAGATCTCCATGGATTGGAGAGGAAAAGTGCTCAAGATGAGGACTTTGCATTGGCCATGAAGGACATCCATGATAATGTAAGAGAAACTCTTCAAAGGATCAATGACAAGTACAAGGAGAAAGCCAATGAGAGAAGGAGAGATGTACAATACAAGGTTGGGGATTTGGTCATGGCACATTTGAAGAAGGAGAGACTTCCAAAGGGGCAGCCAACCAAACTCCTCATGAAGAAGATAGGACCATGCCGGATTGCGCACAAGTTTGGGTCCAATGCCTATGAGATTGAGCTTCCTCAAGGCTTGGCCATATATCTTATCTTCAATGTTTCAGACTTGTTTCCTTTCAAAGGTGATCATAATGCAGATTCAGAGGTAGATATGATATCAACAGGAGATGAAGAATGGGTTGAGGGTCTTCCACCCAATCAACCATTGAAGTTGGAATGTATCTTGGACACCAAGGTCTTGAAGAAGACTAGAAAGAAGACATACAAATGGTTCCTTGTCAAATGGAGTGGCTTACCCATTGAAGATGCCACTTGGATGAGTGAAGAAGACATCTTGAGGCATGGTGCCACAGTTGTTGATCTACTTCCTCAAGAGACTTGAGTTCTCTTTCCACCCGAGGAGTATGGTGCAGGAGCACCAAGGAGACCAAAAGACTCGTGTCTTGTTTTTGTTCATTTTGTTTTGTTGATTCCATAAGGTCCTGAAGACCATTTTCTCATGTTGTAATAAGGATCATGATGCCATGTTGTAATAGGCACTCATGCAATCACATTGTAATAGGAGGCAGTCTTAAAAGTCATACAAACTTCATGTTGTAAGCCTTGTCAAGGCATATAGTGCTAAGGCATATAGAAGTCTAAATGTTTGTCAAAGGTTGAATTACATTGCCAAGTGTTTGAAGACATTTGTTAAGCCTAAACAGTCCTAAACAGGGCAGTGACAAAACAAGTAATCAGTTGTAATTAGTTGTAGTTTCAAACTACACAAGGAAGTTCGATGGTGGAGGAAGTAGTTATGGATCTCCCCATTGACCAAACTGTCTCTAAGGAGTTTGTCAAGGTTTTGCAAGTTCAAAAATCCTTGGACAAGACCATTGAAGGTGTGCAAAGAAGTTTCAATACAATAAAATACCAATTCTCTGTTGTTGTTGCCTTTTTCTGGATTTTCTGAGAAAATAGTCCGTACTATTCACCTGTATGGAACAGTCATGAACCCCAAATGTGTGGGATGAGTAGGGTTAAGGATTAACTTTCAATAAAGTCCATTTTTGTGTCTTGACATTAAGCAAGAAGTATTTTATAGCCATTCTTCTAGGACTGCACAGTAAGAAAACTCTGTTTTCTGAAGAATATCGCTGCTACAGGCCGTACATTCTCCAGGTACCATACTGTCTGTAAATATTCATGATCTAAATTGTTGAATAATGGAGTTGTCTATCATTTGAAGTGGTTTAGGAGTTTTGACATTTGCATTGTAGGGAGATATAAGGTTTTCTTTCAAAACAGTCCTATTAAAACCTCAACAAGGGTTTGTTCCAAACGATGGAAGATTGACCATCCCACTATCTTCCAAGGCCATAAGACCAGTGGGATGGATGTGTTCATTTGCATTTTAATTGTTTTTGATTTTTGCAGGGGAGAGAGAGTTGGTAGTTGCAAGATTTGCTAAGAGGAGGCTTAATATGACCATGTATTAAGCCAATTTGAGGAACCATATAAGCATTTTGGGGAACAGTTGATCATAGGAGTGCAAAACCTAGAAAAGTCTTAGTTTGGGAATTGAATTGAGGTGACCAATTGATTGGTTGGGTTCTGTGAGTCTCTGGAAGGGTAGTTGCTTCACAAATTTGGCCTAATTGGGGCACTAGGTCACTAGGAGGGGTTATAGGTTGGATCATACTGTCCAAAACAACCCATACCTATTTTGAAATATGTCATGGGGGATCCAAATGGGTATATCCTTATTGTCTTAGATATGGGTTTGAAGGTCTGCATCAAAATTTATTGAGGATTGTTCTCTTTTTTAGGGCTACAAGGGATATCTTGGGTTTGTGAAGGAAGTACTAGTTCTGAGTTTGATCTGCCTTTGCCAATGGTTGGAGTGGGTCCCATAACATGTGAAATCAACATTTCCATGATGAACTTAGAGCCTCTAACTGCTATTCCCACTTTTGCAAATTAGCCTTTGAATTTGGATTTTTGGGTGTAGTGAAAACCTTGTCAAATTGTTCTATCTTCCCTCTATCCTAGTGCCTCTACATCAATACATGTGGAGATAAAGTAAAGGAAAAGAACACATGAGGAGAGTGATATCCATCATTGCCTTGAAATGAAGATTAATCCTCCTATCTGCAGCTTGGTCTTCATATTTTCAACTTCCTGGTCCTAATCAGAATGATGAACCTATAATGTTGGAAAGGGTTCTGTTAGAGCTCTGGATAAACAAACTCATCATATGCATTATCAATGGATCTATAAACTTGCAATCATGATGCATCAAATACAAGTGGATCATTATTAGACATGTGCAAAAATCAGATCATCAGTTGAAGGCCAAAATCATCATAAGAAAGATCATTCAACTTTCAAAGGTATGCTTTTTATGCTAACTTGTTTGTTCAGTGTGCAGGTATAGGAAAAGTTATGTTGCTGATTTGAAGACATTTCAGTATGTGGAGGAAATGGGCTCCCATAAGGGTTGAGCCCAACATGCTTCCCTCTTGTTTCATTTAAGAGGGATAATGAAATCCTTGAAGACCAATTTTACAAAAACATGACTATGCTGGTATAATGAAGAGGTCTTCTTATTATCAAAAACATTCCATTACATCAACATAATCATGATTTTAAGAAAGAAAATCTGATCATCAAGACATTCATACATGTCATCAATAGCCATAGCATGTGGAACAACCATACCATGGAGCAGTATGAGGGAGAGTCAAGTCAAATGACATCTGGTATATGTTACATCACATTCTTGTTGCTGCCATATCTCGTCAATAAACAAAGTACAATTGGAAAGAACAACTATATCATAAAATGCCATGTGGGACAACTAAGTCAAATGCCATGTGACACAGTCATAAAGAATCAATGGTGCCATCAAAAGAACTAAAAGGTACAGTCATCTTTTCAAAAGATGCATCAAGTGTAGAATATCATACATGTCATTCATCCATATGAAAGCTACATTGAACATATCAGGTGAATTGAGACCTGTAGCAGCAGTAGGCTATGAAGGTAAATGAACCTTAAAGAACAGTTGAGAAGCTAACAAGAAAGATTCACCATGCTACAGTCACCAAATGGAACAACCCCATGAAGTTTCATAGTACCATTATAAGGCAGAAGATATTCACCATGTGCAGAGTTTTTATCTTTTCTTCTTACTTTCTCATCAAATATACAAGTGCACAGAAGAAGATGACATAGTGAAGCCATAAGATATATAGTCAGGAGGTGCAGCTACAGGGGGAAAGAATAGTTCATAATGAATAAATGAAGGCAAGCCCTACAAAGAGAAAGGTCCATGCTATACAAAAGGTAAAGTAGCTATAATCACTGGATGTAATATTTTAGAAGTGCCACAATGATCAAATAATATTAGGACCTATGACATATTATAGGAGGAGGGTTTCAAATACAAAAGCATAGTGCATGAAGAACACAAAGCTCACCATTTCCTTTTCTAAGTGATAGCATACAAGTAACAGGAAAAGATTTCATTCACAGTGTAACTGCATCAGGAGAAGTGGAGAGTTCATTTCCATTATGTTCCTTTTACCCTTTTCTTGCTACAGAAGGGAGATTTCACATACATAACCAGAAGACAAATAATACAGTGGTAAGTCAAAGAGCAGAGCTAACTTTTTATGACAAATTTATGGCTTATATGAACAGCCATCGTTTTTTTTAAAAGAAACAAAGTCATTTTCAACAAACCCTAGGAGGGTTTCCTCATAAAAAAAGAAGCTAGTGCCATTCTTTAGAAAACAGATATACATGTTCCTTCTCAAACAGCCATGAAGGGTTATGAAAAAACTAGAGCAATTTTTACTAGTTTTGCCTCATTTTTTGTCGAACCCTTGTATTTTTATGCCATGGAGGCCAAGACACAGACAAAAGAAAATGTTGCTTCAAACCCTCATCATGATATATGAAGAAATACTCAAAAAAGACAAATCAGAGCATAGAAAGTTTTCATTCTATAGGTGTTTCTTTATTTTGTTATGGATCAGCCTATTTCCCACAGAGCTAAGAACAAAATGCAAATTTGATACCATGTATATGGGTAACCATGGCCGCACCCTGAGAACATGTTTTCTTTTAAGAATGTTAAAACCCACATGCATTATGAAAGGTTTCCAACTTACAAATTTTGTAAACACTTAGAAATGATGCAAAGATAGGAGGAAAGCTTACCTTGTTGTCCTGGGTGAAGAATGCATGCTCATAGGTCATAGGTTTACTCACTGGTGAGCTCTCAAAACTAAAAAACCAGTCGGCCATAATGGCCTCAATCCAAAAAGCAAAGCAATCACAGTAAGAAGAGGAAGTAAAGACAAAATGAATACATCAAAAGCTCTATCATGGTCACAGCATGTAGACTCATTTTGCATTCAGAGATAAAGAGAAATGGATCAAACTGGTGCAGATCAAGCTTACCTTACTTTTTCCTGTTGAAGACACAAAAGAATATCATAAAGAATCCTCAGAAATTGCAAAGAGTAATGAAGAGTTCTTCAAACCCTAGCAGGCATGGCAGCGGCTTAGGAGGAGCACAAACAAGACACAAGTGAAAATGACAAGAGTTTAGGGTTTTCCTTCTCTTTTTTTGGTCGATGCCTTAGCTGAGTCTTGTGCTCTTTTTGACTTTGTTTTAAAAAATAATCATTATTATCCAATTTCAGTCGTGGTCAAGACTTCAATAGTCTTGCAAACCTAATGATGCCACGGGGGCCCGTGAGGGCTAGCTTCTCTTAAGCCTTTTGATTTTTTGAAGGTCAACTTAAACAATGATTAAAGGTTAAGGCTTTATGCCTTACATTATTTTTTGCAAAACTTGGAGATAAATGTCAGCAAGGGAGTAAGATTTGAAGGTAAGGAATTAAAATATGCAATGCACAAGATATGTAATGTGATATATATGCAAGGAGAAATAAGGTGCTTCATGTAGCAAAATATATAATACATGATGTTGTATGTATTTTTGCATGGAGTCATAGGGTTCTAAATGCATGTATGATGCTAGGAGTTATAAGGTGTTTTGATATGTAATGCATGTATGTATGCATGGGAGACATAAGGGATAATAGACTTGATTTTTGAGATGTATTAAGTGTTGATACATCATGCATGCATAGGAGTTATAAGGTTGAAGATAATGCGTGAAATTTATGCAAATGCATGAGGTGTATTACATAAGGAGATTACTATATATGCATGGGAGACATAAGGAGGTAAAAGGAGTATATATTTATCTTTTGCATGCATGGAGGCTTGTTTTGAATTTGGCATCATCATTGGATGCATTAGTATAATTATGCAAATCCACTGAGAGAGACAAGGAGTTATTTAATCTTTTTAAAAGACAAATGCATTAATTTTTTGCATGACTTTGCAACTAAAACAATGTAAACAAATAATAAAGTAATAAAATTATAAATTACTTTATTATTTTGTCACAAGTTGTAAAGTCAAAAAGATAGAACAAATTGTAACTCATAGTAAAGTAATCCTCCTAAATTACTTTATTTGTTGCTCGCATTGCTTTATCATCCCAAAATCATGCAAACTTGGAGGATGGAGTTAGCTGAGGTTCTTTGGAGTTCGTTGCATGGTTTTTTTGGTCAAAATTGGAGAGTTTGGTCAACCTTTTGGTCAAACTAATAGATAGGAGTAGTTTGAAGCTATTTTGGCTCAACTTGGGACAGTTATAGCCCTTATTTTTAGGGATTTTCATGCTTGCTCGTGAATTAGTTTTTAGAGATTATTTTTAGAGGTAGTTGACCTTTTCTAGGTCTCTTTAAGAGAGCATATTATATATTGTAAGAAAAACTTAGGTTTTTCTAGTTCTTGCCTTTTTACTCTCTTACACATTGCTGAGAGAAGAGGGTTTTGCAACTCATATTTTGCAGATTTATAGAGATTATAGCAGGTTACAGGTTCTATTCTTTGTCTTTTTATGCAAGTGCTCCTTTATATTTTAGCTGAATCAAGTGTCTACCTTTTCATTAGTGTTTCTTTTGTGAAAGATTTGATAAGATTTTATTGTGTTTAATATCAGAACCTTTAAAATCATTATCTCATTTGTACTTGCATGTATTGAATAACATTGAAATCACAGGTCTTAGGTTGTGCAATTAGAATAAATTTTCTTTCATGTTGTGAGAACCCTATTTTCCTTCAAAAAGAAAGTTATTTCCAACCTCCCTTAGAATCATTTTTGTGAACATATTGCCAAAAGTGAATTGTGTGGATAGATTTTCTGAGATTTATTGTCAGTTAGAGTTGCAGTTTTCCATCAAAGTAGGTGCATCACCACACTTTAAGTTTCATTTTTAGTGATTTCAGTAGGTCCTTTCAACCATTTTCTTGCAAAGTTATTAGTTTACAAGGGAACCAACCCATAATTTGGAGGTTCAGGCTCACCATAGTTCACCCACAACCTGAATTTGATCCCATGTTACAAAGGATTGTTGAGCTTCATAGCTTTGCATAACGGGTGCAATCCTGCTCGTTAACAAGTCCATCAAGAACCAGGTTGGAGGTTACAATGGTTCTAGGAACCATGGGAACTGCCAACACCTTCCTTTTCTCATCTATCACTTTCATACATTCCACCTTGTCAGCGATTGTCAACCATCAGGAACTCATCCTTTTCTTCTTTCCTTCACTTGGCTTTATTCTTTTATTTTACTACCTTCATCAGGGGTAGGGAGCCCATTAGGATCAAGGAACTATGTCAGAGGCTTCAGTGGTTCCAGGAACCACTAGAACTGCCCACATCTCTTTTTCTTTGTTTTCCCTTGCTCCATCCTTAGTCATCTTCATTGTGCCTTGTCTTCCTTCCCTTAATCTTTTCTTTTCTTTTCTCTTTTTTTCACAACCCCTACCTTGTTTCATTTATTGGAGCCCACACCAACATCAATAACCATATAAGGCCTTAAAACCCTGATGCTGCAAATGAAATGATTGAATGTTTATGATTAAGTGCTTAAGTGAAGAGTTGTGGAACTTATCAGTGGTTCTAGTGGTTCCTAAAACCATCGGAACCTCCGACTTAGTTCCTTTGGTTCCTGGTTCTGACTCACCAATAGGGAAATAAAAGTTAGGGACAAAGGCAATGAAGATGTAAATGTTTCAACACTTAGTTGATTTGGAGATAAAGTAAGGAAGAAGATGTCAAAGTTCTTGGTGGTTCCTAGAACAACTGTCACCCCTCGACAAGGTTCCCTGTTCTCGATGTCAACGTGGGCTTTTACAAATGGAACAAGGCAGGGGCTGTGAAAAAGAGAGAAAGGAAAAGAAAAGATAAAGGGAAGGAAGACAAGGCACAATAAAAATGAGTAAGGATGGAACAAAGGAAAAATAAAAGTAAAAAAGATGTGGGTGGTTCCAATGGTTTCTGGAACCACTGCAACCTTCAACATAGTTCCTAGGTCCTAATGGGCTTCCTGCCCTCGACGAAGGTAAGTAAAATAAAAGAATAAAGAAAGGTGAAAGAAAGAAGAAAAGGATGAGTTCCTGAAGGTTGGAAAACTACCAACAAGGTGGAACATGAAATTAATAGATGAGAAAAGGAAGGTGCCAGTGGTTTTTATGGTTCTTGGAACCATTGGAACCTCTAACCTAATTCCTGATGGACCCTTTGGGCCTGACAAAGCAAATTTAAAAGATTTTAACATGCTCTTAATGCATTTTTTCATGGGTTTTTCAGCAAGAACATCTATTTATCTTAAAGGTGCCATTAATGCCCAATTCAGTAGTACTCTTGGTAGTTGAGGATTCAATGAGGTTGGTGAGGATTGTACATGGGTAGTTGGGTGGATTTCTCACTCAAACTACAATGCACAATTGCAACAATATATCCTTGGTAAGAACGTGAAAAAGGGGATCTTTTTGGCATTCTTCAGGAAGATAGGGTGCAGAGTATTCTTAGACAATGCAAAGTATTCTTAGGGTTCCAACAAGCAAAAGTTTAAATTTTTCAAGGGGAGCATTGAGATATATGTGCATATCATCTCAAGCTTGTATCATCCCTCTATTCCAGCAAAACTTGAAAACCTGGGAGGGGAAAATGCAAGGGAAACCTTGGACTTGGATTTTTCTTCGATTCTTGATGATGTCAGCATATGAAGGGCATGTGGGGAGACTAAAGAACAACACCAAGGTGAAAATATTACAAGGTATAACCCATTGAAGGCTTCTTTGATCAGATATTAGTGATGGGCTATACATGACAATTATAATGGGAGGGGCATTGGACTTGGGATATTTGGCAAACTCAAGGCCAAAAAATATTGGTACCAACACTAGCTCTAGTTTGGAGACACATGTTCTAGTGGGACATAGTAAGAATTTAGAGAACTTTAGGATGCAGACCACACAACAAATAAACACTTTACCATGGATCACAAATAACCATGGCTGCACAACACAAGACACAAGGGAAAGGAAACCTAAAACTATTGTTCATGGAAGTTGAGCCAAAGATTAGGAGAAATAATGTTTCAAGAATTGTCCATGCACTTGCATTTACTAAAACTCTCCAGTCAAACTCTTGATGAAGAATGAGTCCTCACCATATAGATTATCAATAATAAAAGGGCCTAGTCACATGGGATCAAATTTATCATGTCTTCCTTTATCATGTGCTCTTGCATTCCACACTAAGATCATGTCTCCTATTTCAATTATAATGATGCACATATAATTCCAATTATGTTCTACAATTGCATTTCTTTCCTTCTTGCAATATATGACTTTGTTGCCCAATGGAGTAGGCACCGGTCTGATTGGTGAAGGGCCAACACATTTAAATTTATAAATCTCTCTGCTTAGTTGTAGGAGTAGTTTTAGGTTCACCATACTTGCATGATCTAGCATTGTAAACTCAGTCATACCTTATGCAATCCCTAAATTGAACATTATTAAAGAATCATGCATGTGTGTTCTTCTCTCTTATCCTTGTGTATGCAATGTTAAGTGGATTCATTTGCTAGGGAAAACACACTATAGTTGCCATCTTTGGGTGTAGGGTAAGAGTGAATTTTTATCTATTTATTAGAGGTCTGATAGGTTTGTATGTAGCAAGTGTTGTTATGAACTTAGTGACAATTATAGGGGTTCATAGTACATTGGGTATGGTTGCTTGAGGACCTAATGTTTAAATTGTTTATGTTGTTGAGACCTTAGGGAATACCCTCCTTGACCTTGTGGAGCCTAAGATGAAGGTGAGTTTACCCACTCACAGAAATTGGTCCATTCATGCCACTGTCTGATCATAAGCCTTACCCATTGCCTAAGCATGACATATCCCTGGCCTTAGGTTCTGGTGTTCAGCCTTTAGGATTGGTGGAACTGCATGTTTGAACACCAACAGGGCCTTATTGAAGAATCTATAAAAAGAGAAAAATATATTGGTAACAAATGTTATCAAATCAACTATATCTATAGAACAATTTGGCATTATTGAAAGATTGATATTTTGAATATAAAAGAACTCACTCCGTCTTTACAAAAATAAGGGCTTACACAGACATTTATATTAAGAGAAAGAGAGTCTTTCCTTGATTGATTTTATAATTTCGCAAAACCTCACAAAGTATTCATTTGATCTAAACCCAACCTATACATAAATAGATTTACAAAATAGTGAATTTTACAAGTCTAATCAAACTTTTGCTCATTTTCTCTCCAAATCCAGTTTCTATGACATTTAACAAAAACATTTAGTCCCCTCTTTCTTTCTAATGTCAATATATCCATTGACTTTATACATGAATCATATATGTCTTAACATTTGATCCATACACATAAGATATGAGGATTCTATAAAAATCAGTCACAAATATAACCAAAAATGATTAGGAAAATTAGGGAAAGTGCTAAGAGAGAAGGCATAATATTTGGAATGCATAGTTGTTTTTTTGCTTCAGTACATTTTTTTTGTATATAGAAATAATATAGATGCAACATCCTTCAACAATTATCTAAGAATCCATAAACAAAGAAAAACAAATAGGAAATAGATATCATAAATCAGCTATAGTTTGTAAGTATTGGACAAGTTATGCATTCGTAACAATTAATATTTTGAAAGACTATAAAACCTTGGGTTAAATAAGTCATTTGAGATTGGAAATATAAATCAGGAAAAATATTAATTATTTTTTAAAATTATTACAAAAGTGATAAGGATTAGGGTTAGAATTATATGCAATTTTAATGTCAGGATTAGGGTTAGGGTTATGGTTAGGATTAGAATTATATATAACAAATTTTAGAGCTAGGATTAGAATTATATATAAGAAATTTTAGGGTTAGGATTAGAATTATATTTAATTTAATTCCATCCCTTCCTTCTTATTTGGATTATTGGGATGTATTTCAATTACTTCCCAAAAATTGTTGAATTTAGAAGAGAACAAAGAAATTTGAGCTAGGATCCCAACACAAATTAAACAAAAACCTTTCAAAATATTAATTTTTGACATCACACTTCCATTTTTGTTGCCTTTTCTATTATGGTTGAGTTTTGAGCTTCTTATGTCTTCATTATGTTGGGATCCAATATGTAGGCAACACTACCAATAATCTTGATATTCATTTACAACTTAATCTTCTTTAATCAATAAAAATAATAGGACTCAAATTTTCCTTCAGCCTCTCGTTAGCATGTTGGCATGCTCTAACACTGAGGTTTTTTATGGAATTAAAATGTTTATTCTAAATATAGGTTTCATTTCTTAAAAATGTTATAGATTGATTGTTTAGATTAATATAAAGAAAAAATACAATCTTGTTTTCATTCTATATGTACGAAAGAGAATATATGTACTTGCGTGTGTATGTAGATATGTATATGTATATGTATATGTTGATATTAAACAATGGAAGTATACAACTTAGCCAATGATTTATTGCATAATTTAATATAAAAATCAAAAGACAAAAGAGTACAAACATGATCAAATAGATGACAAGCAATTTTCTTTTATGAATCATTTAAGTCCATAATGATTCATTCTTCTCAGATTATTTGCCTTGACATATCATATGGTACTGTGTTTGCTGCTCTCCCCCCTACACATCATTGATAACAAAATAAGTGCATAATTTAATTTCCATATGGTGCAGATCCACACAAAACCACAATCCTAATTCTACATTTTTAACCCAGACGGAAGCAACCTAGACACGTCTTGGTCACTTATTTAACACCCATAAAAATTGATACCCGCTAGCTTGCAACCCCAACACCAGTTCCCTTCTTTGATCTTGCGATACAAACCAGTTCCAGATCCTAAATGAAACACACATCACCGATGCATCAGGTTGTCCGTCCAACCATTCCAAGAACCCACTCTTTTTGTGCCCTACATTTGTGCACTAGATCAATGGGCCTATTGAATAAATCTCGGGCCCTTTCTCAACCTCATTAGGGAGAAGCTCGTGCTTACTATGGATGGTTATTTTTAAACATCATCCACTTCAACAATCAAAAGTCAATTTTGGCCAATCAAAATAGGATAAATATTTAACACTTTTTGTTGTGGATGAGGTGTAAAATTACTATTGATTGTTTGACCATTGAAGTGGATGATATTTAAGTAGAGCCCCTATCAATGAGATCTTGAATGTTGTCGCTCTCCAAATTATAAAACGTGTTAATGAGCCGAATCCTCTCCTACAAACACATATAATTAAAAAAATACCTCACCGTTACATAGAATTATTTTAATATATGAGATTTATTTAGATCAAAAGCCCACCATGACTAAAGTTATACATAATAGTAAGATAGTAAAGCAACAAATTAAGGCATAGATCTAGTATCCACTAAGACTGTGCATATGAATCTACATCGATTTGCTAGATTTTATCACCATTTACTCAATGGAGGTAAAAATACTCTCATCTCAATTTCTTAAAAATTACCTGGATTGATGCACAAGCATGGAAATACCATAATTCTTTAATCACAGATGTAACATTTCATGAATGAATGAGTCGAGGTAGTATAAAGATAGGAGGGTAGTGGCTTGATGGTTGATGGGGGAGGAGGTGATATGTCCCCTGTTGCATCATTTTATTACCCGCTCTCTCCAATTTTAATGATGTCCACAAGATCAAATAGCCTAAGGGACCGAGAGCCACAACCCTAAGACACTTTCAAAATCTTTTTGATGTTGACACTTCTACTATATCGATTGTTATGTGAAGCTTCGCTTCCTCAAAGAGCTCGTTTAAACTTCCAACCTTCAAGTTGTTTCCATATTGAGTGCAGATATCTTCATAGGCAACACACTCAAATATGAGGTGTTATTAAGTTTCAACCACTCTTTTGTTACAGAAAGTGCATATCCTATCTTCCCAAACTTCCTTGGGGACTGTCCATCGACCAGTTTTGCACCTTAGATGATGAGAACTTGTCCTCAATTGTGCAATTAAAAGTCTAGCTTTACCCTTAAGAGTGGCATGTAAGTAGGCTTTTCCCCATGCTCCCACATGGGGTTGAACTCTTTGACATAATGCAATTTTTTTCAGCCAAACTGTTTAGTCCACATGGCAGTCTTGAATTTTTCTAACACAAACTATTTAATTTCTACTTTGGTTTTAGGACAATCTTGCAAATTAATATCCCATTTGTTCATCCACTTGTTGTTCTACTTCATCCACATCTTTTTCCTCTGATCTAACTGCTCTTCCACCACCAATTTAGGCCAATGTTGATTTTCCATGTTTTCGACCTTCTTTAGGTAACAAAGTAGCCGAAGAATTGCAAATGCCTCCATTGGGAAGGTGCCCACCTCGGCCAAAAGAATCTCATAGGGGACCGCAACCTTGACTTTAAGACTATTAGTGATAAGATGCTTTTGAATTCCCTCTAATTGTCTCCACTTGTGATTTGACATGCTACTCCCCCAAACCTCACAACCATATAAGACAACCGACATGACTAACAAACCAAAAAGAGTCTTCTAGGTTTTCCAATCCCATCACACTCTAGTATAATTAGTTATCAATATCATTGCTAGGAATGCCTTGTCCTCACTCTCATACACTAGTACATATCCACGCTTGCATAAAATTAGGGTAAATATTAGTTAAAATTAGTAACACATACTACTATATCTAAAGGTCTTGGAGTCCCACCATTGCAATTATTGCACTCTCAGTGTTAATGGAGTCGATATTCAACTGGGTATAAAGGAAGACTTTCTAAGCCTTGTTATTCACATAAAAGTTAGCACTACCTCCCTTCTCAACTCTTTTTATCTTTGATTGTTGGTCCAGACACATAAGCAATATGTTGGCACACTGGTCTAACTTTGTATCTTGTAAATCCTCTCAGTTTGGAAAATTGCATTCGGCTTATTATTTACTAACACAGAACATAAGACAATTACTTAAAACAACATTTGGTATTTGATTTGGGAAGCATAAGTAGTGATACCTCTATCTCCTATACAAAGTAGCTTCCTCCTAGGGCCTAGAGCACCTAGTCCAAAATCACGTTCCACTACGTATGCCAAAAACTAGGTCCAAATCCCATTATGTATCTGTTATAATTGTCATTAACTCCTTGTTGTTCAATGCCAAACTCACTCACAAACAACACCAATTTGTAAATATAAGTTTTCTTCGAAACTGACGCTACTCCGTTGCTATGAAACTAATGCCAACTACCTCACTATTTTAAGCTCAAGGAGTATTTTATCCAAATTCATAATGCCCATGCCTCTCTCTCTCTCTCTCTCTCTCTCTCTCTCTCTCTATATATATATATATATATATATATATATATATATATATATATATATATATATATATATATATATATATATATATCCTTGTTGGAAAAAATCATTTAAAATCTTGAAAATTCACCTACTAAATCAATTGCGACCCACATAGTAATTCTATTAATAATTGTGCACATTTCCACTATTTATTGTGCCCAAAATAAATGATTGTTTATTATATTAATAGTTGTGCACTTTCCACTATTTATTATGGCCAAAATAAAGGATTGTTTATTCTATTATTAGTTGTGCATTTTCCACTATTTATTGTGGCCAAAATAAAGGACTGTTTATTATAATTTTGTAATAGCAAAAATGAAGGGATATGATTTGAAGAGACAAGATAAAGGTGACATGTAATAAACTATTTCTATTTTTTTGACAACTAAAAAATAAAACAAGTTGATGAAGGACTACCAAATGAGTCCACATATAATGGCTTGTCAGCCAAATGAAGGAATGATATGAAACAATATTTCCACTTCCTTAAGCCCCACTTGGAGATGTAAAATGATGCTTCCCAAAGTGTTTGCAAGGATGTCATTGGTCATTTTCAGTGCAACACCTGAATTTGCATAGCTATCTTGTGCTAAATTACAATCATATAAAAATTCTTCTAATATCATTTATCAATGAGGATACCCTTGCATGGATGGCCATGGAGGAGACCTCGAACATAAAGTGGACCATAATAGTTGTTTGAGGAATCTCCTTATTAGAAAATGAAATAATTGAAGGTATATGAGGAGATGAAATATTATGGTTCATGCCCACAAATATATCCATAGAAGTGCAAGAGTATGAAATAACATGCTCTATATTTATAGGATCTCTAATCATATGTGTAGGAGCCATAAAATTAGCAAGATGCTTGGGAACTTGTTGAAAATCAATATAGTTAGATTAAGAATGAGAAGGAAATGAATTTCTATAAATTTGTAAATTTTAATTAGGTGGGCTAACCGAATGGTTGCCCCATCATTAACACAATCCACATGTATACCATTATTATCAATGAAGTCTTGGCCCTTATGTTTGTGATTCATCAAATATGTGTGATGGCTATTGACCCTATGATAGTTGCAAAAAGCATGCTCATTGTAGCCCTTATGTAGTCCTCTATATGTATCCAATGCATGGATGGGACAAAGAGTAATCTAATGAACATTCAAATAAAATTTGTAGCACATTATTTATAGGTTCACTTTGTTGAAATAAGGGTAGACAACTAAGAGGGGGGGTGAATCAATTGTCCCAAAAACTTTTATCCTTTACTGCAATTAAACTTCTTTACCACTTATTAACATATGGATGATATAACCATGAAAGCATGAATCAACAACACATGAGCAGAAACAAAATTAGCACACATAACACTAAGATTTTTATGTGGAAACCCAGTTAAGGGGAAAACCATGGTGGGGATTAACCCACAAGAAATTATACTATGTTAAAAGTATTACAAATGGGGAAGGCACATGCCTTTAGGGCACACTGCCCAAAGCTCACTGCTCCAGGAGGCTCACTACCTACAGAAATGATTACAAGAAGATTACAGAATGTTTGAACTGATGAATAGCATCTACCAATGCAAAAATTCAATTCCGGTTAAGCACATAATACTGATCTTACACACTTCATCCTTATTCTGCCTTGTTTCACTCTTCGACCATAATCCAAGCTTAGATCTTCACCTTCGCACTTCTTTCTACCTTTAACACACTTACTCTATCACCATACCACACACACACCCCAAAACACTTGAATCCATCGGCTATATATATCCGCATCAAGAGATTCAATCAACTGTAGTCGGCTTCAAGAAAACTTAGAACATTTATTAAGAACTCTACTCTGTCGACTGAATCTATGCACAAACAACAACGTGGACCAAAAACTTGTGTTCTCAAATCATCAATCATGTCAGCCAATACCACTGGTTATCACAAATTACTTAACCAACAACTGTGTATATGGAAAAATGGATTAAATCAAAACAAAATAAAACCAAAGAACCCAATAACATAAAGGAAACGAATCTAAGTAAAAGCCATAAATCACAAATCAAAGATAAATAAAAGCTCTTACCAAAACCTGTATTGTTCCCTTTTGGAGATATGTGGATTGCTCAATGTAGTTGCAAAGCCATGGCTGCAACAAGCAAGTATGTGCTCAAGAGATCAATGTCAAAAGATCGTTATAGTGCTCAATCGACGCGTTTTGTATACTCAAAACTCCGTTAAGTATGCCTGAGAATACAATCGAAGAGAGGGGTAATGAAGGAGATGAGGGGGGTTTATATAGATTTCATCAAAGATCGATCAACGGTCCAGATAATTCAGAAGAATCAATGGAGGAGATAAGTTGAGGAATGTGCAACGAATGAGAAGAAGACATGTGTCTTGCTTGCTTTTGCATGAGAGGAGTTATCAAGAATAGAAGAATGAGTTAACTGAAGAAATAAATCAATTAAAAGAATAAAGCAATCAGTTAAGTGATTTAAAACAAGAAGAAGGGATTTGCATGAGAAAAGAAGATATTTTGCTTTATTAAATATAGAAATATTTAATTGATGAGCAAGAAAGCTTGAGTTATTTTAGAGATAACTCAAATTAGAAGAAAAAGCAATTTAAATAAATAATTGATTTATTTAAATTTAGAGAAGATATTTTGGAAGAAGTAATTAAATAATTGGAATTATTTAATTTAGAAGATTTTGAAAGCAAATTAAGTAAATAAATTTATTTAATTGTTGTGCATGATTTTGGAAGAACAAATTTGATTTAATTAAATAATTAAGAATTATTTAATTTTAGATAAGAGGGAATTTGTTGAATTAATTAAATAATGGGATATATTTAATTAATGTGGATGTGAATTTTGGAAGGTGACAATGATTTAATTAAATAATTAAAAACTATTTAATTGTGGAAGAATATAGAGGAATTTGATTTAATTAATTAAATAACGAGGATTTATTTAATTAATGTTGAATTTAGGAGATTTAGAAGAATTTGATGATATTAATTAAATAATTAGATTATTTAATTAACGTTGCAATGCAGGTGATTAGACAGATTATGAAATGCAAGTAGCATGACAAGTTGGTCATTTTAGGGTGTCTACATTTTGCCCCTCTTTGATGCAATGCAGCATGTAGCGTTGCGTCAAAGAAAATGATTGTTGAAGATGTAATACAATTTTTTTGATGCCCCAGTGTGGGTAGTTGCCCCAGCGTATGCCCCCTCGAGCGGGAAGACAGGGAAGCGACAGAGGAAAGGTGTTGACGCTCGACTAGAAGATCGCGTGACCAGGTGGGAAGAAAAGTAGAAAACGGGGTGGGAAAGAAAAACCAAGGGTGGGGACCCTATAAATAGGTCCCATGGGGACCACAATCCTCATTTGCACCTAGTGAGATTCTAATTTTAGAGAGAAGAGCTTCTAAGCTTAGTTGAGAGAGAGGTGAGCAGACAGCGCAGAGAGATGCCGATTCCAGTGCATAGACATCGGGCGGAGCTGGTGCGGACCTACGGGAGGCCAGCAGGAGCTCCGACAGCGGTAAGTGATCGAAAACCCCCTTTGAATTTGTCGATTAGGGGTAGATTAGGGCTAGATTTAGGCAGGGTGTAGCATTTTAGCCAAAGGCGCTTTAGGTTGTTGCAGCGCGTCGGGTAGTCGTCTAGCGTGCTTTTGGCGCGACACAGCGCGGCTGGTAGTCGCCTGCAGCGCAACTGGTAAAATCAAGTCACTTTTGGTGTTCGGTGTCCGCGCCGCAGCGCAGTTGGGAAATCCGCAGCGCTCCTAGCTAGGCAGTGTAGCGCGCCTGGGTAGGCAGTGCAGCGCAAATGGGGGGAAGGGAAGAAAATGCGTCGCGTCTGGTATGACAGAGTGGTGCGGTTGGTATGGCAGAATGGCGCAGTTGGAAAAACAAGGTGCATTTGGTTCAAAAATCAAAGCGCGGATGTTGGAACAGGAAGGCGCGGTTGGTTTGAATAGAAGAAAAAATAGGTGGCAAGTAGAGGAGTTAGGCGGCCAAAGAGGAAAGGGCAAGTTGAGGGTTTTAGGGATTGATGAGGATTTGGTTATGGAAGAACTGACATGTGATTTGTTATGGATGCAGAGGATTTTGCCACCGTTGATGTCGCGGGAGCGACACCACGCGATTGCGCACGAGGTTGTTCAGTTGACCTGGGAGGAGGATGCGTTCTTGGAGCATGCAGGACTGTGGCATGTGGCACACCTCACACACATTAGGGCGAATCTCGCCCTAGTGACAGCAGTCGTGGAGAGATACCACAGTGAGACCTCATCGTTTCACTTCCCGATAGGGGAGGCTACAGTGACACTGGAGGATGTATATCGCATCCTGCAGATCCGGATAGACGGGGAGATTGTTGACTTTGACCCAGCACGAGGCCAGGCAGGCTTGGAGGAGGTCTTCTGCACGGACGACCTATGGATAGACGATGGGGAGATCAGATGGGTAGACATCCCGAGACTCTGCGACAGGATCCGTTGGATCGTGGCATCGTTGATTGGCGGTTTCCTGTGCCCGGACAGGAGATCGAGAGGCCTATCAGTTGGCTGGGGGACAGTCCTGTCTGGGATGTTCACCCATGGCAGACAGTACGCGTGGGGGCCTTGCGTGTTAGGCCAGCTATACCATGATATGCATTATTGTGTATACAGGAGAGGCAGGAGCCTCTTAGCAGGGGTGACCCTATTACAGGTGTGGGCGTGGGAGCACATTCCAGTCATTCGACCCATGGCACAACGCCACCGAGACAGAGGGGAGCCGTATGCTTTCCTATATGATGGGGTGATGATGCACAGGAGGATGGGATCTGTCAGCTACTGGCGGCGACAGATTGACGAGATGGACATATTCATCTGGAGGCCGTGGTTATTATGTGAGGAGTGGCCGGATGAGCACGAGCAACTCATGTACTGTAGGCAGGCTCGCTATCTGTTCGGTAGACGGACATACATGATAGAGAGATATCTTTCAGAGCGGGTACTGAGACAGTTTGGCCTACCACAGGGGCTACCAGTGGGGGAGGCCACACATGCCAGGACGCGGAGAGAGACCGGAGACTGGGACGCAGTGATCCCAGTGGCGACAGCGTTAGCAGAGGTGCGGGGACTTATCCCCGTGAGATGGGATTGGGACACAGGGCTAGCAGACCCAGGGACACTGCCAGACTATGATAAGTACTGGCAGACTCACAGGCCGATGAGATTGACTACACTAGGTGTAGTAGGGGCAGTGGGAGAGGTGTTAGTTCTTGGCCGAGAGGCCAGGATGAGGCGGCAGGCCAGGGCAGCCGGACAGCAGGCAGGTGGCCAGCAGGAGGATGTTGAGATGGCAGAGGCATTGGGCCCAGTCGTAGAGACTGATCTGCAGAGGGCCGAGCGACTGCTACAGGAGGAGATAGCCCGGAGGACTTGACTACAGCTCCGGATGGTTAGACTGAGGAGAGACAGGGATACAGCGTGGGCAGAGGCGAGACATGCAGAGGCCACAGCCCAAGCACAGACACAGGCAGCCACAGCCGCCCAGACAGCCCTAGCACAGGTGCAGGCACAGCTACAGGCACAGGTGCAGGCATACAGGCAGTTACAGGCCCAGGTGCATGCACAGGCACAGGCACAGGTGCAGCCACCGGCCGCACCAGCAGCAGACTCCGAGGCGGTAGCACAGGCCAGACGAGAGAGAGATGCCGAGGTACAGCTACGGCTGACAGCAGAGGCCACACTCTTTAGAGTGAGGCGGGAGAGAGAGGAGGCACACCGTGCACTGGGTGCAGACCAGAGGACCCTATACAGTGAGCTCGTCCGAGTGCAGGGTGAGCTGGTATCAGCGGGCCGGGAGGCAGAGTATTACAGGGGGCTGTATGTGGGTGCGGTGCCGGCAGCTCAGCAGGCACTGAGCTACAGAGACAGGAGCAGGTCGGGGGCATCAGGATCCCGGAGGATAGGGCAGTCAGCGTCCTCGGTCAGAGGGCCACTTTTGCCGCCAGGGGGAGGAGGAGGACCATCAGGGGGACCTCCACCGAGCACAGGGGGAGGCCAGGGGCCACAGCAGGAGGGCAGCTTGACCCACTAGGGCATATTTATGTATATTGTATCATATTGTATCATTTTGGACAGATGCCTGCATGCATTCTGATGTATATTTTGAGGGCTCTTGATAGCCGTGATGTACTATATTGGTGTATATTTGGATGTATACACATTTTGTATTATTGATGTAGACACAGACACTTTGTATGATGATGACCATTACATGATATATATATATGATGATCTGTTCGACTCACTGTTGTTCATGCTTTTTGTGTATGCATTCTTTGATGTTATGGATGTGATGATATGTATGTAAGATTATGGATTCATGTGATGACATATATTGTTTATATGATGCTTATAGATGTATGATGATAGAGATGTATGCTGATATAGATGTGATGACTAGTGATATCTGACATGTGGGTTTTGTAGATATGCACCAGAGAGGAGAACAGGAGGAGATGGAGACTGTTGATCGATTACTGCAATGAAAGCGATATAAAGGATGTGGGAATGGATGAATGAGCTTGTTGCAATGGCTTCGCATTTGTATATAAAGAGCAATCCTTAGTTTATTATAGCACGTGGATAGTTCACCACCAGGTTATAAAAGACCAAGGTGCAGTAATATCCGAGTGCGTGGACGTTGACTCTGCAAGCAAACGGTTTGAACCTAGATCCCTTAGACATAAGATAACCTTGTTGGAATATGCGAATAAGCCATAGTCTTGAACATAAAATAAACTTCAATACATGTAAATGCAAGAAGAAATATTAATATGTAAGATGCTAGGACGTAACACACACAAGATAACTAGAATGCTAAGAAAGATGCTAGCGATCATTCCTCAAACATGACACACAGAAAGCAATGACTATGCCCCCAATCCGTACTGCATCGCAACATACCAAGATTATAGATAAATCAAGGTAGCTTTGAATAGGCCTGGGAATAGGGAACAAAAGATAAACCATAACACAAATTGACTGACTTACAAAGTAAACATATAGCCAACATATTCTCTTGCCAAAGAGGTTGCTCAGGATAGATTGGATAGGAAAGATAACAGCCTTATCGTAGGAGCTCTGTGTCCGTTAAAGGGGGCTATCTACCTAAAAAGACAATATCTCGCTACAGGAAATGCCACATGTCGCAGGAGACGCGTGTGTTGGTCTCGACAATGGAACACTTCGCAGAAGACAAGCTTGTGGATATAGGGCTTGGTTAAGTGGTACTTAGCTGATGTTGGCAATCGGTATGCAGGACAGTAGATGACTCTGGAAGAAAGCTGCTTCGCTTCAGGTTTGTTAAGGACTTCTGCTTTGAAAGGATGCGCTAGCTTGCGGCTTGAGTTAGTCAAGTCGAGGTGAATGGATTTTGACAAACGAAAGACTAGAAGGATGGAATGCAAATGGATTGAAACGGGTGGAGAATGGTGGATCGTGTGTGCCTGAGTACTGGATACATCCTTCGTATTCCAGATTGCCTACATACCCTGTATCCACAGGATCAAGGCACACTTACGATGGAAGATGAATGTGATAAATATGTAGTTCTGGATAGAGTGATGAATGGGTCAAGGTGAAAGGAGGGGATCTTATGTACCTGAGTACTGGAAACGTGCTTCGTATTCCAGACTGCCTACATACCCATATCCATGGGATCAAGGTACCTTAAGATTGAAAAGATGATATGTAGTTCTGGTTATTGTGATGATGTAGAAGGAGTGTTGAGAAGATAACAGCCTTATCGTAGGAGCGAAGTGTCCATTAAAGGGTGTTACCTGTGGAAATGAGACAAGATTGAAGTATGTGCTGCGAACCACGAACAAGGAACCAATCCTAGACTGAAGCTAAGGAAAGAGTTGCCCCCATTCTGGTAGAGGAAACTGTAGGGGTGACTGCCGAAGAAGACACAGAACGACTTGACCTAGGACAAGACAGTGTGAACTGTAGACATAGATCAAGACATAGGATGACAACGAGGGACATTGACAAATTTCCAAGCTATACTAGATAGGGAGATGGAAATGCAAACAAGGTCAATGGTTTTATTATGGATGGATGGATGAAGCAGGTTGCGAACTGGACAAGGAGTGGATAGGACTCGATAGACGATGGATGCTGACGCTATGCATAGCGCCTGTTTGCCAGGTTTTCACTATGGTACTTATCCAAGGCGCCTGTTTGCCAGGTTTTCACCAGAGGATGAATGTTTTTTGTATTTTTGATTCTTTTGATTTTTTTCTTTTTTTTTGATTTTGTGATTTTTTGATTTTTTTGATTTTTTTTTTTTTTTTGATTTTGTGATTTTTTGATTTTTCTGATTTTTTGTGGGAATACTCTGAGGATCAGGCATAGAACTTCTTGAGATGGACACTGTTAAGTGGCTCATCTAGAGGAATGCCGTCAGGTGTAGCTAAAGTATAAGCTCCCAAGCCATATGCTGCTGTGACAATGAAGGGACCTAACCAGTTAGGCTCAAACTTGCCCTTCTTCTCTCGATCTGCTTGATTTCTCTGATTCTCCTTTAGTACAAGATCACCAACTTGAAACCGTCTTTCTTTGATCTTTTTGTTGTAATTACGCCGGAGGCGGTTTTGATAGACATGGAGATGATTAAGTGCGGCAAGACGCCTCTCATCTAGTAGTTCAAGCTCAGCTAATCTAGAAGTGCGATACTCATCTCCGCCGATCAGGTCATGCATGGATACTCTGAGGGATGGGATCTCGACCTCTATAGGTAGGATGGCTTCAGAGCCAAAGACCAAGGCATAGGGTGTGGCACCAGTTGGTGTTCTGATACTAGTGCGGTAGGCCCATAGGGCGGGATTGAGTTGCAAGTGCCAATCACGACCAGCTTCATTGACCGTTTTCTTGAGGATTTTGAGAATGGTTTTATTGGAAGCCTCAGCTTGGCCGTTACTCTGCGGATAGTAGGGAGTTGAAAAGCGATGTTGGATATTGTATTGTATGCATAAGGCACGAACATCTTGGTTCTTGAATGGTCTCCCATTATCAGTGACAATGGCTTGGGGAATACCATACCGGCATATGAGGTAGTTTAGGATAAACTTGGCTATTTGCTTACCGGTGATATAGGTCATAGGAATGGCTTCCACCCACTTCGTGAAATACTCAGTGGCTGTAATGATAAACTTGTGGCCATTGGAGGAGGAAGGGTGGATTTGTCCTACGAGGTCGAGACCCCATTGAGAAAAAGGCCATGGAGTTGTCATAGGTTGTAATTCATGAGCTGGTGCGTGGATCAAATCTCCATGCTGCTGGCATTGTAGACACTTCTTAGCAAACTGCGCAGCATCTTGCTCTATTGTAGGCCAGTAATAACCTGTTCTGAGTATCTTCTTAGCAAGATTAGGACCGGTAGAATGTGCGCCGCAGACACCTTCGTGTATGTCTCGTAAGGTAGCTTCGGCTTCTTCCGTGTTAAGACATCGTAAGAGGATACCATCGAGACTTCGGCGATATAGTGTATCACCCAGAATGATGTAACGAGAGGATCGACGGATAAAGGTTTTGCGTTGAGTGGATGATAGGTCAGGGGGAAAGGTATTGTTTTTGAGGTATTCATAGATATCTTCGTACCATGGGGAATTGGGACCAACAAGTTCGCAGATGATTTCAGTAACAGGAACATCGACGGCTGGTATCAACAATTGCTCGATCAAGAATTCACACTTCTGTGTATTTGCAGGCATGTCAATCAGTGACCCTACAGAAGCCATAGAATCTGCAGCTTTATTATGCTCTCTTGGAATTTGCTCGAATGTGATGCTAGAAAAATGTGGTTTGTAGGCATCCACCAGTTGTTTGTAGGGGACCAACTTTTCATCCTTTGTTTGGTATTCATCTGTGACTTGGCGAATGACTAGCTGTGAGTCTCCATATACTTGTAATTCTGTGATATCCCATTGAACTGCTGTATTGAGACCTATGAGGAGTGCTTCATACTCGGCTATGTTGTTGGTGCAAGGGAATGCTAGCCGATATGACTTTGGAATGTAGTCATTCTGAGGTGTAACAAATAAGATGCCCGCTCCTGATCCATGCTGTGTGTAAGAACCGTCAAAGTACAACTTCCACATTACGGAGGTAGCAAGAGTGAAGAGATTTTCATCAGGAAAGTTTGCTACCATAGGGTGTGTATCTTTCATAGGTGCTTCTGCTAGTTGATCCACGAGGGCTTGTCCTTTAATTGCTTTACGATCTGTGTACTCAATGTCGAACTCACTAAGGATCATAACCCATTTAGCTAGTCTGCCTGTGAGAGCTGCCTTTGCTAATAGATATTTCAAGGGATCAATCTTGGCTATCAGATTTGTGTGTTGGTTCAGCATGTAATGTCGCAACTTTTGGGAGGCGAACACTACTGCTAAACAAGCCCTTTCCATTGGTGAATAATTGAGCTCGTATCCCACCAAGGTTCTACTGATGTAATAAATTGCATGCTCCTTTCCTGTGTCATCATTCTGTGCTAGCAGAGCCCCTAGGGCTGAATTTGTAGTGGAGATGTACAATATCAAGGGTTTGTCTGCAACTGGTGGAACCAATACAGGAGGTGTAGCTAGATACTCTTTAAGTTGGTCAAACGCTGCCTGACACTTGTTGTCCCAGCGAAACGAGACATCCTTTCGGAGCAAGTGTTGAAAGGGTTGACATTTATCTGCTAGCTGTGAGATGAAACACCTGATGGACTGCAACCTTCCTTGTAGGCTCCTTAATGCTTTTAGGTTCTTTGGTGGAGGCATCTCCACTATAGCCTTTACTTTCGCTGGATCCACTTCGATGCCTCTACGAGATACGATGTATCCCAATAGCTTTCCTGATGTTACACCGAATACACACTTCTTTGGATTGAGTCTGAGTTGGTATTTTTCCAGCCTGTCAAAGATCTGTCCTAGGACCTGTATGTGATCCGCTCTAGAAGATTTAGCCAATATATCATCAACATAGTCTTCCATAATGTGATGAAAGAGGTCGTGGAAGATCACTGTCATTGCTCGCTGATAGGTTGCTCCTGCATTCTTGAGACCAAACGACATGACGCACCAACAATAATTGCCCCAAGGACAAGTAAAGGTTGTTTTATGTTGGTCTTCTTCAGCTATCCTTATCTGATTATAACCCGAGAATCTGTCCATGAGAGAAAGCATCTCGTGACCTGCTGTCAAGTCCACTATAATGTCAATGTTTGGTAGTGGAAAGTCATCTTTAGGACATGCCTTATTAAGATCTCTGAAATCATTACACATGCGGATGCGCCCATTTGGCTTAGACACAGGTACAATATTTGAGACCCAATCTGAATAGTCGATAGGTCGTATGAACTTTGCGTCTAATAGCTTTTGGACTTCCACCTTCACCAAGAGAGCTATCTGTGGATGCATTTTTCTTAATTTTTGCTTGACTGGTTTCACCTTGGGATCAACTATGAGATAATGAACTACCAGCTTAGGGTCTAGCCCTGGCATATCTGCATAGGTCCATGCAAAGTTGATGGTTCGTTGCAAGAAGAAGTTGTTAAGATTTCTGTGCTCTGTATCAGATAATGATGCTGCTAGAAATGTTGTCTTTGGATTCTGTTCTGTACCTAGGTTGATCTCTGTAGAATCTTCCACTAGTAGAGCTGATTTCTCCTGGTACTTAGATGGTAAGGGAAGGTCAAATCCTCCATCCTCAGGTGCCACAGTTGGGTTTTCACCTTTGGATACGTCCTTTATTTTTACTATTTTATGATCGGGAGGTGCCATAGTGTGGTTTTCACCTAGAGATCTTTCTTTATTTGCACTGTTGCGACTGGAGGATTTGGCATTCTCACCAAAATAAGCCATGGGCTCAAGTTCCATTACAAAACCTGCCTTGTGATCGCCAAGGGGGATACCTTCCCGAAGTCCCATGAACTTAGCTAGAGCTTCGTCATTCTGAAATACGTCTATAACGGGGGCCCCTTGTTGGTCCCAATCAATAAGTTTAGGGTAGACAAGCGTGACATTCTCGGTGCTGGTGGTGGAAGTTAAGGATACGGAGGATAGTGTAAAAATGGAGGATTCTGCGAATAGATTGGTGATGTGGAGGGAAGAGTCATCGATGATATCCTCTGTAGACGTCGAATCGACAGGAAAAGTGTCAGCTACCTCGTCGAGGATATACTCGATGTCCGAGGCACGTGGTACCTTCTTACCAAATCCTAATCCTTTCTTGTCTAGCTTCTTTATTACCACAATGGGCTCCATAGTGCCTTGATTCTGTTTCCCAAGGCCACCTTTGCCTTTATAGCCCATGTTTTTCACTATCCTTAAGCCATTGCCATATTGCTTGACTGGTATCGTGACTGGTTCTTTCTCCTTGTAGAGCCAAGAAGAGATGTCCTCAATAGTTTCCTCTTCCAATAACCATCCATGTTGGAATTGGGTTAGGAATGTTGGGGGAGGAATAGTTGCTTTTTTGGTAACTTTGGCAATGGGTGGTTTGCCGTAAGATTTTGGAGATAAAGGCATCTGCCCTACACAACAAGATTCTGAGATATCATAAGTGCCAAAGCCTATATCTCGGACGCGAGCTGTGATTTTGGGGAGGGGTGTAGGTTCATTTGTAGAGGCTTGTGTGAGAGTTTTAGGATCAACATAGAGAGGGGATTCAAGGGCTTTGTCATTTTTAGGCACTTGGTTGCAATTCTTATAGCTTCCTTGCAAGACACGACAAAATTCAAAAGGATTAGGATCGCCTGGGATGGTGATCTCCGTACCATTGTATGGGAATTTTAGGGACTGATGGTATGTGGAGGGAACAGCTTTCATTGCATGGATCCATGGGCGGCCAAGAATAATGTTGTAAGGCAGCTCAATATCAAGAACTTGGCACCTAGTTTCAAGCATGACAGGGCCCAGTTGTATAGGCAAGTGAATAACACCTTCTGAACGGCGTCTGCATCATCATACCCCTTGATTGTAATACTATGATCAGTGTTGACGTGATCCTCAGAGTATCCCAATTGCTTTAGTAACTTTAAAGAACAGATGTTGAGACCAGCACCACCATCTATGAGTATGCGTTTGATTTTGCGCTTATGGATGAGAACTTCAATATGCAGGGCATCATTGTGACAAGGATCGTGAGAGGGGAGGTCCTTCTCAGAGAAGACCACCTTGTAAGGTGAAGTAATATTACCCACTATAGCTTGGAAATCTGCGACTGCTATGTTGTTAGGAACGGAGGACTCTTGGAGGGCTTTTTCTAACACCACTCTATGTGCAGGTGATGACTGTAGAAGGTCCAAAATAGAGATCTGTGCTGGTGTTCTCCCTAGATGTTCGACAAGATTATAATCAGACTGAACCGGAAGCCTAGGTGTAGGTGCACGAATGGTGACATGACCTCGACGAGTAGTAACAGCACAATCCATAGATTTGCCTTTGATGGTGAGGGTAGACACTTGACTCTCTTCAAAATGACCTACAATGGAATCGAAAGATGTGGACGCGTGATTGATACCTTTACCTCTATCCTGAGGAGGAGGTGGACCATGATGAGGGAATGGTTCCTTGTACATGTCGAGATCCTTGTTCGTGTGTTGCGCTGGTGATTCATTCTCAAAAGTGATTTGATTACCGTTGATGAGGTTTTGGATGAGGTGCTTAAGCTTTATGCAAGACGCAGTTCGATGACCCTTGCTCCTGTGGAACTCACAATATTCATTGTCTCTGTAACGTGCAGTTTTGTAGACAGGTTCTCCATACGGGGGAGCATCAGGTAAGGTTATGAGCCCTTTCAGCAAAGCTTGCTGTAAGACCGATTCGATGGGAACTCCCAAAGGAGTAAATTGACGTCGCGGAGGGTAATCTTGTTGGGGCCGCTCTTGTTGTCTTTGCTGTTGGTTGGGATAAGGCTGCCTTTGTTGCTGTTGTTGTTGGGGTGGAGCTTGACTTGGTTTGGAGAGTTGCAGCGGTGTTTGCAACGTTTGGACATGCTTAGTATCGACCACTCCATCATTGACCACGTTTTTGTTCTTGTTCCAATATTTGGGTTTATCGTTCGATTGTTGATGAGAAGAGCTATCTTTCGTTTCTTTAAAGATTTTGACCACACCCTTAGCAATGAGGGCCTTCTCTATGTTGATACCCTTGTATGTGATTTCATCGAAGGTTGTAGCACTAAGGATTTCCAAATGGAAACCTAACTCTTGGTTGAGGTTCTGCACAAAGATGCTAACAAGTTGTTTCTCTGGAATCTTGAAAGGGAATTTACTAGCCATTTGTCTCCATCGTTGAAGGAAAGAAATGAAAGTCTCACCATTTTTCTGTTTATTGTTGCATAGGTCTGTCATGGAAATCTCATGCTCTGCGTTGTAAGAAAAATGGGTGGCAAACTTCTCTGCTAGCTCGTTGAAAGACTTGATACCCGTAGGTAAGTGTGAGAACCATTCTATTGCTTGACCTCCAAGACTGCGAGGAAAGAGACGCATAAGATACGTATCGTTGTGAGAGACCTCGAACCAAGCAAGATAGAATTCCCTAAGATGGTCTTTTGGGTCACCTTTTCCTTTGTACTTATCAAACTTTGGAATAGTGAAATTTTGAGGAAAAGGGATCATTGGTAATGACCGATCAAAAGGATAGGGACACACTTCCTCTAAGGAGAAGGTCTTTTTGGTGTGGCCAAACGTAAGATCAGATAGCTGTTGTTGTACCTCCGCAATCTTTAGCTCCATAGTCGTGGGAGGGGTTGGTAACGTCTCCTGTTCTCCAAAAAGCGGTTGGTGTTGCCCATATGGAAGATTATAATGTGAGCCATGCGCAGTGGTATTGTAAGGGTCGTAAGATTGATTGGGATTCTATGGATTGTATGATTGGTTCAGATTGGGTTGGAATTGGAGGCCTTGATTAGGCAGAGGTGGAGGTGGCGCTAGGTAAGAATGTTGGCTCTGCGATGGTTGAAGAAACGTATTGGGGGGAGGAAAGCTAAAGTGCATTTGATTAGGTTGTGATGGTGGCACATAGCTTTGGGAAACCTGATGTTGGGAATGTTGAGAGTGGCTAGGCAATGTATGAAAGAAGTTGAGCGTGGATGAACGTTGTGGAGGAGGAACATAGGTAGAAGTGATTTGCGACGGTGGGGGTTGATTGAAGATGAAAGTAGAAGAATGTTGTGGTGGAGGAACATAGGTAGAAGTGATTTGCGACGGTTGGGGTTGCTTGAGGATGAGAGTAGAAGAATGTTGTGGTTGGGGTTGCGTGACTCCAATTGGTTGAGAGACATGCAGGTGTGATGATATAGGACGTGGCATATGTTGAGACCCTTGTTGCATGGCAACATATGTGTTCCTCGGATTGTAATTAGGTGGGAAACCTACACGTGATGGGGTAACCAAGATTCCACTGGCGCTTGGGGTGGACACTTTAGGAGGTGGTTGCACATTGGATCGAGCTAAGGTGGCTTGCTTAGCTAACTCTGCTTGACGTTGGAGAGTTTCTTGTTGGTTTTGATAGATCTCCATAGGAGTCAACAGTGGTGATACGGGCCTCTCCTTTGTTGGATTTTGAAAGAGGGGATTCCTATACTGTGAGCTTTGAGTAGGTAAGGGCGTAGTGACCGTGGACATGGTTTGCACCGCTTGTATGGTTTCTTGGGTGTTGTTGCTCTCCTTGAGAGTGGACACATCAAAATCTGGAGGTAACTTGGCACCTTGCTTTGCAAGCAAGCGAAAGAAATGATCCTGGTTCTCACTAAGGATTTTATCAAAGGTAGCTATAGCTCTAGGATCTTGTATAAATTCATCAAGATCTTGCCCATCTTCTTGAGAGGATTGACCTATTTCAAAGTGTCGCTCTTCTTGAGATGGGGTTTGATCTACGATATAACCTTGTGGGACAAAATCCGGAGGCAAGCCTGTGGTATACTACGGTGCATTTAGCAAAGGGGTTCTATCCTCATGAGGATTGCT
The DNA here is from genome assembly GCA_027924645.1 of Cunninghamia lanceolata. NCBI lineage: Eukaryota > Viridiplantae > Streptophyta > Pinopsida > Cupressales > Cupressaceae > Cunninghamia > Cunninghamia lanceolata. Next base: position 2,409,748 of record BSBN01000529.1, read on the forward strand.
TGGTTCATCTATGTGTGGTGGTGCAGGAGCACCTACCTGACAGCTGGCCTCCATGAGGCAGTTAGTTAGTTTAGGTCTTGTTAATGTTTCCAAGAAGGTCTTATAAGACCAATGCATGTAATAAGGTCCAAGTTGACCGTGCTTTTCTATTTTTAGGTAGTTTGTTATGACAGCTGATGACAGCTGTATAGTTTGTTAGTTCAGTTGGATCCTCCCAGCCGCTTGGAAGCTCCCAGCCGCTGGGAATCGAGTGGTAGTACTCGCAAGCAGTTCCTATTTATGCAGTAGGATCGGTTGGTCTTAGGACAGATTGAGAGATAGATACAGATTGAGACATAGATACAGATTGAGGAGCTAGGTTGCAGAGAGTGAGACAGAGAGAGTGAGACAGAGTACTGTAATTGCATCTTTTGAAATCAATAAAGAGATCCTGTCTGTGTCAATTCTCTGTTTGGATTCCACTGTGTAATCAAGTTGTTGTTCTGGTGGTTGCATGGATTCGCTGATCCATTCCACCGGTTGATTCGTCGAATCGGTGGAATGGCTATGTACAATAGTTTAGGGTTTAGTTTGCATTTTCGGTTTGTTCACATGTATGTTTGCAGGATCGCAGTCGAGAGGTGTTGAGAACCCTAGCATGGGTATGTGCTAGGTCATGCTGGTTGTTAGAGTCTGGAAAGTTGTCTAGGAAGTGGATCGGGTCACCTCAGGAGGTTCGGCGGATTGAAAATTCGCTAAGGTTGGAAATTCGTCACAACGGCATCATCAGGATATTTCTGTGTATATCCTACAGTTACTCCAGGCGTCATCCGAGTAGATGGAGGTGAACATGATGCAGTAGATTGCATAAGGTGAATGCGCATTGGGGTGATCATCATCAGGTGTTGCCGAGGAAGAGTATATCGGCATAAGTTAGTCGATCGGGTTGATAAAATCATCGCGGGCCGATAATGTTAAGTTTGGCCAACAGCAGGATATTGAAGGAACTGCATGTGACGTCATCGTCATCAGGATAATCGTCATCAGTATAAAGTTGAGTATCATCATCAGGATGTTTCAATATGACCAGATTAGTCATATCCTGATGCTGTTGTTTAAGTAGGTCAGATATCGGGGTGACGTAAGCATCGAAGGAAAGGTGCGTGAGGTTGTCGTCATCAGGATATATGGGAGGAACCGGATATTTTATATCCTGCTGATGAACATGATGTTGAACATCATGATGCTGCAGAAAGCGTTTGGCGGTAAGATGAACAGTGAACATCAGGAGGATGTTTGCGCTTGCCGAATATGATGATGCTGCCGATAGCTGGATATGATGATGCTGCTGACAGGCGAAAGGTCGAAGGTTTGTCTGCAGGAGGATATCGGTCGGCAGAGAAAATATGATGATGCTGACAGTGTTAATAGAAATATGATGATGATGAAGGGTTGTAGACATACATGCTGTATGTCAAGGTTTTAGTGTGGATGCCTCTGCATCATAGTGGTATCAGAGCTCAGCAAAAGGTCTGGGCTGTTGTGTGTTGATTCTGTCACCAAAAGGACAGAGGTAGAGGAGTGAGAGGTTGACAAAATGCCTCCGAAAGGTAATGGTACTGCAAGGGAGTTGCAGGAGATGAAGGAAAAACATGCCAGAGAGATGAGGAAGATGAAGGAGCTTGCTGAAGCACTTCAAGCCAGGCTTGTAGCCTTGGAGAAGAACAAAAAGAGGGAAGTGGAAGACAGTGAGTCTGAAGAAGATGAAGATGCTGTTGAAGAGTATGAAGAGGTAGCTGAAGATCTGGATGCTGAAGACCAGAGATTTGCAAAACTGTTAAAGGCAGTGCAGAGTGATAAACCTAAGGTAAAGGTTGATGTTTCCAAGTATAATGGAAGTTTGAATGAAGAAGAGTTACTGGATTGGATTGCTGCACTTGATAATCACTTTGAATGTGAAGATGTTGCTGAGGATCAGAAGGTAAAGATTGCAAAGACCAAGTTAGGAGGTCATGCTTTGGTATGGTGGGATTATGTACAATCCAAGAGAAGGAAACAAGGAAGGTCAAAGATCACTTCATGGGATAAAATGGTAGCAAGGATCAAAGGTAAATTCTTGCCCAAGGATTATGAAATTCAGATGTTTAAGAAGCTGCAATTTTTAAGGCAGAAGGAAATGGATGTGAAGGCATATACTGAGGAGTTTTATAAGTTGAGTATGAGATCTGGTCATCATGAGAATGAGGTAGAAAAGGTGGCTAGGTACTTGGCTGGCTTAAGATTGAACATACAGGATGAGTTAGTTTTAGCTAACCTTAAGAATGTGGAGGATTGTTACCAAATGGCAATCAGGATTGAAGAAAAGATGAATAGAAGACAAGATAAGTCCATGAGAGGAAGAGGAAACAATATGAGGGGAAGAGGATTAGCCCCTACAACAAGGCAAACCAATGAGGGTCAAGAAGACACTGGTAAAGGACAGGGACAGTCTAATTTTAGAGGTGGATGGAAAGGTAATAGAGGCAGATTTGGAAGTGGTAGAGGTTCTACTACATTTTAAGGAAAGTGTTACACCTGTGGTGAGTTTGGTCATCCATTTTTCAAATGTCCAGAAAACAAGGGTTCATCATCCAGAGATGATAGAACGAATGACAAGAGAGTACAACTTGTGCAAGAAGAGAAAGTAGAGCAAAGTGTGCCAAGTTCAAACACTTATCAAGGCGATAGAGTTCCTGACAATTATGGATATCCTGAGGAGGGAGAAGCATTGATGCTTAGGAGAATTAGTTTGCAGGCATCAAAGGATATGATGCAAAGAAGAGCTCTTTTCAAGACCACATGCAAGAGCAAAGGTAAGGTATGTAAGGTTGTCATTGATACTGGTTCAACAGATAACATGGTATCTCAGGAAATGGTGGATAAACTGCATTTGGAAAGGATTCCACATCAAAACCCTTACAAGGCATCTTGGGTGAGTGATAGTCAATCACTTTTTGTCTATGAACAGGCATATGTTGATTTTCAGATTGGAGCATATCATGATAGAGTTTTGTGTGACATTTTGCCCATGGAATGTTGTCACCTACTGTTGGGTAGACCATGGCAATTTGATAGAAGGGTACTGTATGATGGGTATGCTAATACCTACACCATCAAGAAAGATGGGAAAACTATTATGTTGATGCCATTGCAGGAAGATGCTGCAGCACAGAAGGCAGCAAAAATCATTTTAGTGGGAAAGAAGGAGTTTGTGCAGAAGCCTATAGCAGCAGGCATAAAGGCAGTTGAGGACATTGCAGGGAAAGAAGTTGTTAAGGACAACAGTTTGAAGAAAGTTTCAGTTGTGACTGACAGAGGTCAGCAGCAGGTTTAGAAACAGGTTTGCAAACAGCAACCAGTTGAGAGGAATGACAAGGATGTTGTCATAGTTGGGACTATTGTTTGTCCTATAAAAGTTGAAAGAAAGACAGAGTTGAACATTGCAGAAGTTCAAGAGGCAGTTCAGACAGAGGTTCTGGTCAGACAACCTGACAAACACAAGGTATGTGAGAGAAGGGCCTACATTGACAGGCATGAGGATTTACTTGCAAGAAAGCAAGTTACAGTTCAGAAGTCTTGGAGCAACCGAAAGCCAGTAGAGGACAAAGCTGGAACAGGTCAAGACACTGCAAAGGCAAAGTGTAAAGGTGGAGGACTTCCACAACCTAACTCATGGGACATGAGTTCTTTTCTGTTGGGGAGTATGGTGCAGGAGCACCTACCTGACAGCTGGCCTCCATGAGGCAGTTAGTTAGTTTAGGTCTTGTTAATGTTTCCAAGAAGGTCTTATAAGACCAATGCATGTAATAAGGTCCAAGTTGACCATGCTTTTCTATTTTTAGGTAGTTTGTTATGACAGCGGATGACAGCTGTATAGTTTGTTAGTTCAGTTGGATCCTCCCAGCGGCTTGGAAGCTCCCAGCCGCTGGGAATCGAGTGGTAGTACTCACAAGCAGTTCCTATTTATGCAGTAGGATCGGTTGGTCTTAGGACAGATTGAGAGATAGATACAGATTGAGAGATAGATACAGATTGAGGAGCTAGGTTGCAGAGAGTGAGACAGAGTACTGTAATTGCATCTTTTGAAATCAATAAAGAGATCCTGTCTGTGTCAATTCTCTGTTTGGATTCCACTGTGTAATCAAGTTGTTGTTCTGGTGGTTGCATGGATTCGTTGATCCATTCCACCGGTTGATTCGTCGAATCGGTGGAATGGCTATGTACAATAGTTTAGGGTTTAGTTTGCATTTTCAGTTTGTTCACATGTATGTTTGCAGGATCGCAGTCGAGAGGTGTTGAGAACCCTAGCATGGGTATGTGCTAGGTCGTGCTGGTTGTTAGAGTCTGGAAAGTTGTCCAGGAAGCGGATCGGGTCACCTCAGGAGGTTCGGCGGATTGAAAATTCGCTAAGGTTGGAAATTCGTCACAACGGCATCATCAGGATATTTCTGTGTATATCCTGCAGTTACTCCGGGCGTCATCTGAGTAGATGAGGTGAACATGATGCAGTAGATTGCATAAGGTGAATGCGCATTGGGGTGATCATCATCAGGTGTTGCCGAGGAAGAGTATATCGGCATAAGTTAGTCGATCGGGTTGATAAAATCATCGCGGGCTGATAATGTTAAGTTTGGCCGATAGCAGGATATTGAAGGAACTGCATGTGACGTCATCATCATCAGGATAATCGTCATCAGTATAAAGTTGAGTATCATCATCAGGATGTTTCAATATGACCGGATAAGTCATATCCTGATGCTGTTGTTTAAGTAGGTCAGATATCGGGGTGACGTAAGCATCGAAGGAAAGGTGCGTGAGGTTGTCGTCATCAAGATATATGGGAGGAACCGGATATTTTATATCCTGCTGATGAACATGATGTTGAACATCATGATGCTGCAGAAAGTGTTTGGCGGTAAGATGAACAGTGAACATCAGGAGGATGTTTGCGCTTGCCGAATATGATGATGCTGCCGATAGCCAGATATGATGATGCTGCTGACAGGCGAAAGGTCGAAGGTTTGTCTGCAGGAGGATATCAGTCGGCAGAGAAAATATGATGATGCTGACAGTGTTAATAGAAATATGATAATGATGAAGGGTTGTAGACATACATGCTGTATGTCAAGGTTTTAGTGTGGATGCCTCTGCATCATGTGGCATGTTCGGAGAGCTATTTGGTTTTGCCGCGGGTGTACTAGGAGTCACCTTGGGAGTAATGTTGAGACGACCTGATTGTGGTGTGCGAGGAGGTGACTTGTGCTTCTTAGGGACAACTTGCCTAGACTTCATTGTTTGCTGTAGCCTGGTGGTGACCATGGGATTCACTTAGGCACAATGTAATGCTGGGAATCTGTGAGATGCTTTGAAGAAACGGACAAATGCTGATACACAAAGTACTAGACCAAAAGCGCTATACTGTTTGACGAGAGGCACAGGACTGTGCTACCAAAAGCGTGCTACTGTGGGCCAGAGGCGACGGGCTGAGCTACCAATAGCGAGTTACTGCTATGTCAAAGGCGAGCTACAGTGACCAAAAGTGAGCTACTGTTATACCAAGGGCGCTGAAGTAGAGTTTTGCCAGAGGCGGGTTACTGCTTGACCAAAGGCGATCTACTGTATTACCAAAGGCGAGCTGCTGTAATACCAGGGGCGCTGAAGTAATGTCGGATGTTTTTCAAAGGCAAGATTTTTCTGTTTCTGATTGGATTGGTTTGGCAAGAGAAAACACAGCAAACAAGTGGTCAAAAAAGGCACAAGGACTGACACAACAGATAGTGTATGTTCAAGGCTCCAAACAAGCCCAATATTTCCACAGGTCAAATACAGTTGCAATCAATAACAAGCACTTTTTATCCCTAGAGACAAGGTTTCATTGCAGTAGATCAGCTCACAGCTTAATACTCCGTCGATAAAAATATCATTCCATAAAGGTGTCGGATATTTAGTATCTTTGCGAGAGACGATAGGTAGGGATATCTCACCCTCCCCTTGGAAAGCTCAAGTAGGTCACAAGAGCTTTATGTTCGAGGGAATACTATCTCTTCTCAAGGGAGCCAATGGTGAGTGTCTTAAGGGTTTAAATCGATTTCCCTTGCACTGATGATTACCGCAATGTTCGGAGGTAGGTCGGGTAGTCTCTATCTAAATTGGTTCTTAGTGACTTTGAGGGACCAACGCCTTACGAGTAATGCGACAAGCTACTAAAAGCTTTAACCAATCCTACTAAGAGTTTCAAACACTTCGCTCAATGTGAAAATCGTTTCCACAAAGAGCTAGTACACCTCTTTTCAGTTTGGCACCACAAGGTAAGGCTGACGTCGGTTAGGACTTGGCTTTCGCCTTATCCCTCTTATATAGCGGTTCAAAGGAAAACTCTGCTTAGGGTCGTCCCTTTTGGATGAATCACAATCCAAAAGCAGGCCCTTCTAAAGGAAGTACAAAAAGTAAAAGCAAGCACGTCAAACAAAGGTTCAATTGTCCCGTTATAAGAAAAATAAGGTGCAACTAAGCTATGCACACACACGATTGTAGTTGCAAATTGTCCCTTATGAAATGAAGTGTTTGGCATTCATGTCCATTGTCCTTTAGAAAATTGAGGTGTTTGTTCATACATGTCCATTGTCCCTTAAGAAATGCAGTATATTCCTAAGACTTAGATTGCAAGAAAAGATTTGTTCAATTACTCCTTTTAAGCATGTAATGTGTTTTTAAGACTTAGTGAGATAAAACAAAAGGGTCTTCAACACTCGTCCTGCATGAACATGTTAAGAAAACACCTATTGGCTCTGTGTGAGTAGTAAGAAGCTGCAACAAGTGAGTTAATTCCACCAAAATTTCACAAGTTAGCAAAATAAAATCAACTTTGACCAAAAGCGTATTACTGTTTTACCAGAAGCGATTCACTGTAAACCCCACAGCGCTGTACTACAGACCAGAAGTGCAACAGAATATTACCAGAGGTGCAGCAAAATAACTGGAAGCGCTTCACTGTGTTTTCGAAGGTGCTGCGATAAATACCAAAAGTGTGCAATGATAATACCAAAAGCGCTGAAGAATAGCCGAAAGCGTGACACTGTGTTACCAAAGGCGTGAGATAATATGACCAGAAGCGCCGCGCTGTCTCAGATCATAAAAAGGGGAACTTTTTCAAAATAATCAGATCTAAAGAAAAATTCCATGATTGATTGACCGGTCTGAGGAAGGGTAGCTAAGAGATCTGTGTTCTGCAATCGTTAAAAGAACTCAAAAAGCTGTAACAACACCACAAAAGTCGAAGGTATTCCTAAATAAATCAGCTTAGGATATCCAACACGAAAAATAGGTTTGTCTGACAAATACAACAGCTTGTCATACAAAGCAGTAAGATGGATGGTGTAAAAATCCTGTAAAACAGTGAACAAGGTCAGGGCCCTAATCTAGCCAAAAGCGTTGTAGAATATTTTCGAAAGCGCCGTTCTGTCAGGCTGAAAGCGCTTCTCTGTGCTGCCGAAAGCGCTGCAAAATCTCCAAAAGCGCCGGACTATGTCTGCAGAAGCGCGCAAATATCCTGCCAGAAGCGTTGTGGAGTGTCGTGTGCGCTGTTCCGTACTGTGACTTAAAAAAAAAACAAATTTCTCAAAGAAACAAAAGGATTAGTGGGTCCCACCGGGCGTGCCAGAATGTGTATATGGAAAAATGGATTAAATCAAAACAAAATAAAACCAAAGAACCCAATAACATAAAGGAAACGAATCTAAGTAAAAGCCATAAATCACAAATCAAAGATAAATAAAAGCTCTTACCAAAACCTGTATTGTTCCCTTTTGGAGATATGTGGATTGCTCAATGTAGTTGCAAAGCCATGGCTGCAACAAGCAAGTATGTGCTCAAGAGATCAATGTCAAAAGATCGTTATACTGCTCAATCGATGCGTTTTGTATACTCAAAGCTCCGTTAAGTATGCCTGAGAATACAATCGAAGAGAGGGGTAATGAAGGAGATGAGGGGGGTTTATATAGATTTCATCAAAGATTGATCAACGGTCCAGATAATTCAGAAGAATCAATGGAGGAGATAAGTTGAGGAATATGCAACGAATGAGAAGAAGACATGTGTCTTGCTTGCTTTTGCATGAGAGGAGTTATCAAAAATAGAAGAATGAGTTAACTGAAGAAATAAATCAATTAAAAGAATAAAGCAATCAGTTAAGTGATTTAAAACAAGAAGGGATTTGCATGAGAAAAGAAGATATTTTGCTTTATTAAATATAGAAATATTTAATTGATGAGCAAGAAAGCTTGAGTTATTTTAGAGATAACTCAAATTAGAAGAAAAAGCAATTTAAATAAATAATTGATTTATTTAAATTTAGAGAAGATATTTTGGAAGAAGTAATTAAATAATTGGAATTATTTAATTTAGAAGATTTTGAAAGCAAATTAAATAAATAAATTTATTTAATTGTTGTGCATGATTTTGGAAGAACAAATTTGATTTAATTAAATAATTAAGAATTATTTAATTTTAGATAAGAGGGAATTTGTTGAATTAATTAAATAATGGGATATATTTAATTAATGTGGATGTGAATTTTGGAAGGTGACAATGATTTAATTAAATAATTAAAAACTATTTAATTGTGGAAGAATATAGAGGAATTTGATTTAATTAATTAAATAACGAGGATTTATTTAATTAATGTTGAATTTAGGAGATTTAGAAGAATTTGATGATATTAATTAAATAATTAGATTATTTAATTAACGTTGCAATGCAGGTGATTAGACAGATTATGAAATGCAAGTAGCATGACAAGTTGGTCATTTTAGGGTGTCTACAACAACTTTTCTTCATCTGGACCAAGATCAAATACTAGGTCGGCCTGTTCTTCTTTTGAGTATACTGACTAGCTGGAACCTGATACTCAGATGCTTATAACTTTTGAATCTTTCATCACAGAAGGCTAAATTCCTAGATTTAGATAGTCCTAAAAATCTTTATTACTCCCTCAGATCCACATCACACTGTGATTTACCACCAGAGAGATCCGGACCAAGATATTGGACCCTATCACATGCTTTGTTTCTAACTACCCCGACTTAGACAAATTTTCACTCTGACTTTCGGTATGAACAAATTATGTAAAGTGGATGTGTAAGATAGACTTAGTTGCCATCAATGACAACACCTTTCATGTGTAGCAGTGTCTTTTTCCAACAATCTCCCCCTTTGGCATTGATGGAAACACTTAGTGAAAAATGACTAAGTGTCAAAACAACTCCCCCTTACTATGTACACTTATGCTTTTCACTATTCTCCAGTGCTCCCTCTTTGCTAGATTCCTCATTTTTCACTACTCTTCACTCCCCTTTTGACATCAATGGCAAAGGATGGACTTTTTGGATGTAACAATTCCATAATCTCACATTCCTCCACAATGGAGTTTATATATATTACAGCTTTATAGCCAAGATTGAATATTGCCTTGTGGTCCAGTAGTTCCAATATCTGTAACTGAGCATCAAACTCAACAACATCCACATACCAAAATTCACCAAAAAATTTGGGCATATATACAAACAACCCTATGACTTATTTACATAAGTTTGAACACATCACCAAAGACATTCCTCAATAGTGCCAACTCTTCTTCATGATGTTCAAAACTGAGATGTGACCACTGAATAAGAATGTGACACTCTACTTTCTGCAAGTCAGTAGGATTACTTGACTTAGCAGTAGCTTAGGCTTTGGTAAAAACATTGAACATTGCTTCCAATTTGGGGGAAATTAGTCCCTGGAGCTCACTCATCCTTGCCTCAATGCTCTCCTTCTCTTTTGTCAATTTCTTTATTTCTTCAATCAAGTTGATTGTCTGACACTCCTTGCTTGCCACGGATGCTATCACAGGATCAAAAGATTTGGATACACTTGATAGTTTTTACTTAGACTCTATTTTATCTTCAATATCCTCTATAACTTTAGGACAAGATAAGCAAAATTTATATACATTTCCTCCTCTAAGAGCATTTTGAATACTCTTTACACTGGTATTCAACACAATTCTATCTACTCCAACCATCCCTTTTAGATCATCAAATCTTTTATCATTGAATTCATTTTGAACCTTGACCTCTGCAAACTTCTCTAGAGATTCAAAATGAGAACTTACTAAGTTTATTAGACTTTTCAATTGGCCAGAGGGAGATGCTGAAGAATCCTTCTAAAAGGTGGGCATGATCTTCTCCAAGACTCCTGATGCCAGACCAAGTAGTTCACTATCTTCTATGTGAGACTTCAAAATATCTTCTCTGGCCTTAGCTTGTGTGAGAGAGGCCCACTTTATCTTCTGAATTGGTGAAAGACTATCCAAATTGATTGGACCTTTCAACTCTTCTACAATTAGTTTATCATTTTCCAAAATTTCTTTCACTGCTTCTGCAGTGTCTCTTGCCCAAGACGCTGATGTATCTATTTGATCCTTATCAGTATTATCAACCGGATTGCCCTACTTGTGCTCTTCATTAACCTTTGCAATCTCTTCTTTTTCATTTTTGTCCTTGGCCCTCTCTACTTCTTGGTCCTTAGATTCTTTTGTTTCATGCTCTTTATTCTTCAATGAATCATCTTCAGTTTGAGCATATGCTCCAACATTCATCTCTGTATCTTCTTTGTTTATTGCTTCCTCTTCTGGAACAGAGGAGTCATCTATCTCAGTTTGTTGCTTATTAATCTTCAATTCTTCAACATCCAGAATTGAGGGATCATTCCCATCATCAATTCTTTTACTTGTTCTTCTTCCATCATTTCTTCATCTTCTTTATTCAATGCTTCTTCTTCCGGAATGGAGTTATCATCTACTCCAACTTGTTGCTTATTTTTCTGTTGCTCTTCATCATTCAGAATTGATGCATCCTCAGTATTAACTGGTTCTTCTGTAACCACATAGAACTTGTTCTTGTCCAGTGCTTTCCTTAGAATTTGTTTAGTTTCTTGGACAACTTCCTCTATATCTCTAATCATCAACTTATTCATCCAGATTTTTCTTCTGAATTCCTCTTTGACTTCTTTAAAATTTTTATCTGCTTCTTTTCTGGAGATCACCGGACACAGACTGGATAATACATGTTCCCTTAACTCTAGATCTTTTGCTTTAGCAGCTTCTTTTCTTAACTCCAGAATGTCTCTTAAACTCTTGGGGACTTCTGACAAAATCTCCACTAGAGCTCTGTTGAATACATTTAGGTACTTCACAATGGCATCCTCTAAAAGTCTCTTGTCATCATCACCATAATGATTGTAAAATTTAGTTAATGGATTTAGATTCCCATCTACAGTGATTGACTTAACAATGTCCTCTACAGAAGGAATTGGCTTCTTAGCACTGGCTTCTGGCTTATGCCTTTTGCTTGACTTTGTGTTTCCGGAGGGCTTCTCCTTAGACACTTTAGCAACTTTAGTTTTGGAGGCCTTTAGCTCTTTAACCTCATCATCTGAGTCAATTTCTTCTTCATCCACTTTTTCCACACTGACATATGTTCTTTTGCTTTTTACTTTATTTCTTTTTCCTTCCTTACCAGAGGATTTTTCTGTAGCAGGAGAAGATGATGCACCAGAGGTTATGCCTGTACTCCTTGTAGTTCTTGGCTTAGAAGTGGATTCCATCGAAACACTTCCGTGTTCTCTTTCCTGCTTCTTCTCAGCTTTCTCTATTCTTTCTCTGTTTTGTCTCACAGCCTCTCTTGTTATGCCAATGCTTTCAGCATACATTTCAACCCCCCTTTGAATCTTTCTCTTAGATTCAGGCTTCCGAAGCTCAACATGTAGCTTCATATGAAGCTCTTTATAAGTCCCAAATCTCTCAACAGAATCATCCTTGGGTTTTCTCAAGAGATGTTGAGCATACATATCCAAAATTTTCTCATCTACCTCATACCCCATGGGCATGACCCAAACAGTTATGGGTTCTACTACTTCCATTAAGCACTGATCAGTGTCCACCATGAAACATATTTCATTTCTCAAGAACTGATTTAGGGATTATTTCCCTAGAATGCATCATATTCTAAAAATTCTTGAAGTATCCCTAGATTGCAATTTTCTGTGCATTAGAGTCACCAATGCTGTGTAGATGATCTCTTATCTGAATAACAACTGGCTCGTCATTAGTCTAGTGCACACCCTTTATTCCAGGCACCTCATTCATGAAGTAGAAAAATAGACATAGAACCAAAGTACCATATTTAAAGGTGTTTTTCTTATCTTTCTTGATTTTGTTGAAGTTCTCAATTAGTTGGTTCTACAATAACTCACACAGGTCATAATCTACATTTTCTTTTATCACTTGGTATGTAGCATCTATGGCTGTTTCGGAAATAGAGTTCTCCCTGCTGGAGTGATAAATTTTGTAACCAATTACCATTGAAACAAACTTAACATTCAGATCAATAATGTCATTGATAGTCATTGCCCTTTTGTCAAATTTGGCACTGGTTAAATCAGTTACGGTCTGGTTCTTCACAGATTTCAGCATGGGTAAACCACCGGCTGAATTTAACCCAGTTACAATCCTAATAGCATCCTTTGTAATCTTGAATGGTTTCAGCAGCCACATAAAGTCATCATGCATTTGACTCAAGACATATCAAATCCACGTATTCTCATCAAATGTCAGAAATTCAATGACTTGTAGAAAATGTTTGCTTTCTACGGCTTTGTATTCTAGTTTCAAATCATAGTTATCATCCCTTAGGTAGTTCTTAAACAAATCCAACAATTTCAGGTTCCCAAATTCATCTATGCTCACATGAATATAGGCCCTAATATCTTCAACATGCAATACACCATACGAAACATTTGAAAAGGCACCTAGCGGGTTGACTTCTATTGATTTGTGTGGATGCTTTTTAAACTTTGGCCTAGGTCGCTTAGTGATATCCACAACCAATGGAGTAGCCATTGCTAAAAGATCACAAGTTAAAAGCTTTGCAGAAAAGTACCTTTTTCTTCCACGAAATTAGGGTTAGCTGATGAATTCGTCGGTCATACTTCAAATCCTTGAAATCTTAGCTCAGGTGCTCTTCTGCTTGCTCTGTTCGAATGCAAAGTGATCTAAATGATGAAAGGATCCGCTTTTATGCTCCACAAAACCTAATTCTCCATTGTAATAAATGTGTTGCCCTAACTTCATCTGATTACTCTATTTCTTGATGTAGTTTCTTATGAATCACTCTGCAAATCACCATATCCACTTCTTTTCTTCCAGAAATCCTTTCAAATGATTTGCAATAACCCAAATTATCTTCTCTCGTTGTGCTAGATTCAAGCACCCGCTTACTAGCTGGGAGAAATAGGTTTTCAATGCAGCTCCCCCTAAGCCAAAGCTCCTGATTCAATTCCTAGAGGAGTTATCAACACCAAATTCCAGTACAGACCCATCACCATCATTTCTTACACTTTTCTTTACCCACGTCTTATTCATTTCATTCTGGATCTCATTTACATCAACTTTGCCCTTGTCTTTGTCTTGTCTCTGCTCATCCAATTTTTTGTTTACTGGACCTCTTCTTTCATTATTCCTACTTCTGCAGAATCTTGCAATATGACCGGATAGGTTACAATTGAAGCACACAACATTTCTTTACCCATTTGATTGATTTCCTCTTGATCTGTATTGATTAGCCATATGTCCAAATATATTGCATGCAAAGCATTTGCCATTGAAAGAATTGCCATTTCATCTATTGTTAGAGTTATTCCTTATCATACTTCTGCATTCATTGGATCTATGACCATACCTCTTACACTTGAAGCATTGACCAGAGAAGGATGGACCACTTTGATTTACTCTGCTTCTATACTAAGTAGATCTATGACCAAATTTATTGCAATTGAAACAATTTCCATTGAAAGATGGATACCTTTGAGCATTAGGTTGTCTTACTCAAGGTCTTCTAGGTCTGTTTCTCCATTCCTTGATTGAGAATTTCTTTGTCCAGATCCAAAGATTTCACCTTTCTCATACCCAAGACCATGCTTATCATCAGCCTTCTTTTAACTCTCAAGAATCACTTCAAGTTTAGCTGAGCTTATCTTGAATTTCTCTTTATATTCATTTGCAACTTCTAGGTCATGTTTGAGAATGACAATTTGCCTTTCAAGTTCTTCCTCATTGTCCCTGCTTTCATGTAGATCAAACTCTAGATGGCCATCTATTCTATCCAATCTGCAACATTCTTCTATTCTTTCTTTCAGAGATTGATTCAATTTTTCTTTAGTCTTCTTCCTTTCTTCAATTTCCTTGGTTAGCCTCATCACCCTAGATTCCATCGCATGTTTTAGAATAGAAACTTCTTTTGTTATCTTCTCACATTCCTTTGTCTTTCCTTCTAAAGCCTCATTCATGCCATTTTCTTTAGTGGGATTAGCTAGCTGCTGAAGTAGCTACTTCCTCTTTTCCATAGATTTTTTTAGTTTTTCTTTTAACATCTCAATGCAATCATCAACATCTTTAAGGTTTGCTTTCAGTTCATTTACTTCTGCTTTGGACTGACCAAGATCTTCTAAAGTTGAATAAAGTTGTTCTCTGAGTGAACCCATTAAAACTCCTTCCCAAAACTTCCTCAAGCTGTTAAGCTTCTTCCAAGGAACCTTTCTCTGATACCAATTGTTGAAATAAAGGTAGACAATTGAGAAGAGGGGGTGAATCAGTTGTCCCAAAAACTTTTATCCTTTGCTATAATTAAACTTCTTTACCACTTATTAACATATGAATGATATAACCATGAAAGCTTGAATCAACAACACATGAGCAGAAACAAAATCAGCACACATAACACTAGGATTTTTACGTAGAAACCCGGTTAAGGGAAAAACCACGGTAGGGGTTAACCCACAAGAAATTATACTCTGTTAAAAGTATTACAAATGGGGAAGGCACATGCCTTCAGGGCGTACTGCCTAGAGCTCACTGCTCCAAGAGGCTCACTACCTATAGAAATGATTACAAGAAGATTACAAAATGTTTGAACTGATGAATAGCATCTACTAATGCAAAAATTTAGTTCTGGTTAAGCATAGAATACTGATCTTACACACTTCATCCTTATTCTACCTTGTTTCACTCTTCGGCCATAATTTGATCTTAGATCTTCACCTTCGCACTTCTTTCTACCTTTAACACACTTACTCCATCACCATACCACACACACACACCCCAAAACACTCAAATACATCGGCTATATATATTTGCATCAAGAGATTCAATCAACTGTAGTCGACTTCAAGAAAACTTAGAACATTTATTAAGAACTCTGCTCTTTCAGCCGAATCTATGCACAAACAACAATGTGGACCAAAAACTTGTGTTCTCAAATCACCAATCATGTCAGCCAATACCACTAGTTATCACAAATTACTTAACCAACAACTTTTCTTCATCCGGACCAAGATCAAATACTAGGTCAGCCTATTCTTCTTCTAGCTGTACTGACTAGCTGGAACCCGATACTCAGATGCTTATAACTTTTGAATATTTCATCATGGGAGGCTAAATTCCTAGATTTAGATAGTCTTGACAATCCTTATTACTCCCTCAGATCCGCAGCACACTATGATTTACCACCAGAGAGATCCGAACCAAGATATTAGACCCTGTCACATGCTCTATTTCTGACTACCTGGACTTAGACAAATTTTCACTCTAACTTCTGGTATGAACAAATTATGTAATGCGGATGTGTAAGATTTAGTTGCCATCAATGACAACACCTATCATGCGTAGCATTGTCTCTTGCCAACATACTTAGCTTTGTAAATTTTCTAGGGGCTTGAGGCTTGAAAGATAGAGCATTTGAAGTTGTAGCCACATGAGTATTATTAGGTTTGCTTTCTTTCTTATCATTTCACTTTTAAAAAGTGTTTATCTTTTAAAATTTTAAAGGATAAGAAGATGTGTAAGGTGAGTGGGAGGCCTCATACTTCAATCCATTAGAAGCTAGTAACTTAAATTCAACATTCTTAACATAAGCACTCAAGTCCATGAAAGAAGTGTAGTTATTCAAATAAACACTATCCTAGTGGGGAGGTAATATAGACTCTTAAAAAAATGCTTTGGAGTTCATAATCTAGAAGCCAATGTTTTATTTTGGCACAAAGTGATTTAAATCACATAGCATATCCATTGATGTGCTTATTAGGTCCTTAGGCACATTCAAACAGGTCTAAAATAGTAGTTTTTATGCCCATATTCATGTAGAAATGGTCGAGAAAAGTTTTACCTAGTTGATCAAAAGAATGGATAGATCTAGGATCCAAAGAGAAAAACCATTGAATAACACAATCTCTAAGAGTGTGAGGAAACAACTTGGCCTAGATCTTGTCATCATAAGCATGATCTAAACATGTCACATTAAAGGGTTGTAAATGAGTGTAATGTCCCCTTTCTAAAATATTTCAATTTGAGGTCCCAATGCTTATTCCAATATTTCCCATGGGCTAAGGGAAGGAGTAAGGGAAATAATTTTATTTAATATTTAATTTTGGACCCACATTAATTTATATTTTCAAAGTTGATTAATTGGGACCAATTAAATATTAAAATATTTTATTATTTTATTATGCTGGCAACACAAAGTGGGGCATGGGATTTTTATGGAGCAATCTGTAACTTCTAAGATCACATGGCTACCTAATTATAGCTAATTTTATGACAAATTTCATGGCATCTTGTAAGAGGGGAGTTATTGCATATTTTTAACCGAGAATCCAATAACAGTTATGATAGGATTTTGAATGAGCATCTTTGGAGGGATGTTGCTAGAAATAATATTATTTTATTTATTTTTTCCAAGAGCAAGCATTAGGTTTTGGGTGCCCAAGTTGGGCCTTCAACACTTATTTATTAGTAGACAATTTCACATTTTTGGCATCCAATTTCATTATTGGTGCAGGAGCTCCCCAGTTTGGTCATTTTGTTGGCTATTTATTGGTTGTCTTCATGTTATTTTGGTTATCCCTAAGGATTTGAAAGCCATTTTCCATGCTTTGTAATAAGGACTTAGTCCATTTTAATTGACTAGTCCACTAGAGTGTTTGATAAGACCTCTTTTCTAGGATTTCTCTTTTAGAAACTTTGTTTTTTTGAAGAAAAGCTATTTTCCAATGATTCACTGCCTTCATGGGCAGTTGTACGGACATAATAGGAAGTGCAAAGGTTAGAAACTTCCTATAAACTTCATTTTTGTTTAAACATGCCATATAATGAAGAAGAGGAGGAGTTTATTAAGGAAAAATTGTGTTTTTATGCTTTTTGTTGAAAATAGCCTTCTTGTACAGCCTAGTACGGACGGTAAGAGATCCATGGTCTGGAAAATATTGTTGTAGGTTGGATTAGCTTTCATTTGCATCTGTTTAGATCTTTTGAAATGTTTCTAGTGCTTTGTTTGAACCCATTGTGTGCAGACTGGTTTCTAACCCTCCATAGCTAGGGTTTTGGACAAAATGCTCCATTCTTCCTCTGTCCTCTGAAGGTGGTCGCCCATTTCTTGGTGGGATGGAGGAAGGTGGAGTAGATTTAGTGTTCTTTCATGTTTTACAGGTTAAACTCCCCTCTGTAAGGTGTTGGCATGCATCTAACTAGTCTTACTAGTGACTAGTTGAGAATTTCATGGTGGACTGTGTCATGACAGTCAAAGGGAAAAATAGATACATGTTGGTTTTGGTGTCTTATGGTGTTGACAAGTCTGTATGACTATTTGGAATACCTTGTGCATGTCAGTTTGATACCTTTCTTTCATACAACCATCAAAAGTAGGCTTTTTTCATGGAAAAGAACAATTTGCTGTTATTCTAGCCTCTGACAGAGTACGGGTCTGCAGCTTGGAGGACAGGTGAAAGTTTATAAGGAGATTTGGAAGGTGTAAAGCTTGTTGATTGCTTTGTGAAGGTCTGAGGAGATACCTTTATGTAGTCATTTTCAAGGCTACAAGGAAATAGTCCCTTTTGGCACTGTTGCAAGACAGTTACATGGTAATTGTTGTCCACAGTCCTGCATAGTATAGAGTTTTAATCATTCGGTTAGTAATTTCTTATTGGTCTTGATAGATACAAATTGTGTTTGGTGTGAAGATCCCTGTGGATAGGAGAGTTAATGCTAGTTTTGTTGTTCATATGGGCTATAAGATATAAGTTGTCATTATAGCACTGTCATAGGACAGTCAAGTTGCAATTTGTTGTCCTTTGTCCTGTATAACACAGTGTGGGCCTACATATGAGTAAATGGTTGTTTGTTTACATTGAGTGTCAGTATGCATTGAGTGTTGAGGGTCATTGAGGCCTTGAGAAGTTGATTGAACCAATTCTATAAGACTTAAGCCTTCTTCAAACACTGTCCTAGAACAATCCTACTGTTGTTACTGTCCATTGCCCTAGAGAATGTAGAAATTAGTCTTTTGGTCAGAGACCTCATGATAGTCATGATTCCTTGACAATTATGTGTTAACAATTATAGGTGGACACTGTTGGTAGAGGTGTGGGTAGTAGGTTGTGAGTCCTCAAAAGGTGGATTGTGTATAGAGATTGGATTGAGCAGTGACTCTCCAAAGTGAATGGTGAGTAGCCTGAGTGGATGACATCAGACGGTGATCCTAGGCTAAGTTGATTCCTAGAGTAGCCTTGTGTAGGCTTGTAAACACAAACACCTTTGTAAACCTCTTGGAGAAAACTTGAGTGACTTAAGTTCATTGAGTGAACTCCAACAACTTTACCTTTACCTCTGCATCATATTGGTATCAGAGCCAATATTCTGATTGGAAGCAAGTGTATGTTAGAAGAGGAAATTGAAACAGAGGCTAGTACAATGCCTCCCAAGACAATGAGTCAAGATGCTATGAAGAAGTTGGTGGAAGAGATGGTTGAAGCAAGATTGCAAGAAGTAAAATTGCAAGAAGAGAAGAAGTCTAAGGGCAAGGCCAAAGAAGAGGGAAGTTCTTCAGACACAAATGAAGAAATAGAGGCAGAAGAGGATCCTTTGGAGCAGGATATGTCTATAGATCAAAAAGCCTTCTTGAATGCACTTAAGGGTGCTCATGGAGACAGTGGTGATCCCAAGATGGATGTGCCTACCTTTCATGGCAAGTTGGATGGAGATGTTCTCACCGACTGGATAGAAGCTATGTGCGACTTCTTTGATTACAAGGAGTTCAATGACAGCAAAAAGGTCAAGTTTGCCAAGACAAGGCTAAGAGGTTTTGCACTTGTATGGTGGAACTATATGCAGAGTGAGAGGGAGAAGATTGGGAAGAGTCCCCTCACTAAATGGAGCAGAATGGTGGCTATACTCAGAAGCAAGTTCATGCCACCTGACTATGAGATTCAAATCATAAGGATGTTTTAGAATTTGAGACAAAAAGACATGGATGTGGCTGCCTACACAGAAGAATTTCATAGACTCAGTATGAGGGCCAATCATAATGAAGATGAAAAAGGGATGGTGGCTAGGTATCTGAATGGACTGAAATATAATCTGCAAGATGAGATAAGCTTGGTGTTACCAAAGACAGTGGATGAATGTTTCTTATTGGCCTCAAGAACATAGGAAAAGCTGAGAAGGAAGGGTGAACAAAGTGCCAGAGGTAGAGGTGGCAGAAACCAAAGAGGAAGAGGCAATTTTGGCCGTGGACAGTTCAACAAAACTAAAAATAACAATCAGCAAGAAACACAATCAGCAACAGAGAAGTTATAATGGCAAAGGCAAAAATGGTGGAGGAGGTAGAGGACCAGGAGTCTTCACTGGAAGATGTTATGGCTGCAACCAAGTTGGCCATACAATGAACAAATGCCCAGGGAAAGCCAACAACTCTCATGACAATGGGAAGAGAAATCAGTTAGTGAAAGATGATGACTGTGAAAGTGTGAATTCACCAATGGGAAGTGTTGCACCTATTTTAGATGGAGAGAGTCTGATGATAAAAAGGTCTATGTTGAAGATGCCATTGAAGCAAGAGCCCCCTCAGAGAAAGAATCTTTTCAGAACCCAAGGCCTAGCCTATGGGAAACTTTGCAAAATCACAGTGGATTAAGGGTCTACTGAGAATGTGGTATCCACTGAGATGGTTGAGAAGTGCAAGTTGAAGAGGCTACCTCATATCAGTCCTCACAAGATCTCTTGGTTGAACAAGAACCAAAGTTTTGTGGTGGAGGAACAAACTTGGGTTGAATTTGCAATTAGTGACTACAAGGACAAAGTGCTATGTGAAATCATACCTATGGATGCATGTCACCTGCTTCTTGGTCGTCCATGGTAGTATGATGTTAAAGCTCAGCATGATGGTGAGAAGAACACTTATGTCATCACCAAGAATGGAAGGCCATTCAAAATGGATCCTTTGTTGGAGCAGCCCAGGGGAAAGGAAAATAACAGCAGTGTCATGTTGGTGAATGGCAATGAGTTCCTAAACATCTTGAAGGAGAATGACAACTAGGGGTATGCCTTGGTCATGAAGCCCAAGAGTGGAACAGATCAGCAAGAACAAAAACAAAAGGAGATTCCATTAGAAGTACAACAACTTCTAGATAAGTATCAAGACCTTGTGGTAGAGGAAGTTCCCAACTCCTTACCACCCATGAGGGATATTAGTCACCAAATTGACTTAATACCTGGTGCTACATTGCCTAACAAGGCTGCATACAAGCTGACTCCACAACAAAATGAAGAGGTGGCAAGGCAAATTCAAGATCTCTTAGAGAAAGGGCTGATTAGGAAGAGTCTAAGTCCTTGTGCAGTTCCAAGTGTACTTGCTCCTAAGAAGGTTGGAAAGTGGAGGCTATGCACAGATTCAAGGGCCATAAATAAGATCACCATAAGGTACAGATTCCCAATGCCAAGGATTGAAGATCTCTTGGATTACCTAGGAGGATCATGCTATTACTCAAAGATTGATTTGAAATCTGGATATCATCAAATCCAGATCAGACTGGGAGATGAATGGAAGATTGCTTTCAAGACCAATGAAGGTATTTATGAATGGCTTGTTATGCCATTTGGTCTTAGCAATGCGCCAAGTACATTTATGCACCTGATGAATGAGGTATTAGTTGAATTCATTGGTAAATTTGTTATTGTTTATCTTGATGACATACTAATCTTCAGCAGGACAAGGGAAGACCATGTGAAGCATGTTGGTCAGGTGTTGGAGAAGCTGCATGAGCACAAGTTGATGATCAACTTAGACAAATGTGAGTTCATGAAAATTGAACTTGTATACCTAGGATTTGTCATTTCTAATGGTTGTTTGAAGATGGATCCCTCTAAGGTTGAGGCTATTCTCAGTTGGCCTACCCCAAAAATAGTGGGAGATGTGAGAAGTTTCCATGGATTGGTGACTTTGTATAGGAAGTTTATCAAAGGTTTCAGTCACATTAGTGCCCCCATCCTCAACACCATCAAGGGTGGAGTCAAATGTAGATTCCAGTGGACAAAGGAAGTTGTTGATAGTTTTGAGTTATTGAAAACAAAGGTGGCTGAGTTACCTACCTTAGTACTCCCTAATTTTGATAAGGTGTTTATTGTTGAGTGTGATGCAAGTCAGCAAGCTATTGGTGCTGTTCTTAGCCAAGAAGGACATCCAGTGGCATTCTTTTCAGAAAAGCTGAATGAAGCCAAGCAAAGGTATTCTACCTATGACTTAGAACTCTATGCAATGGTGCAAGCTCTTAAGAAATGGAGACATTATTTTCTGCCCAAAGAATTTATTGTGTTTACTGACAATCATGCTTTAAGCTTTCTTAACAGTCAAGAAAAATTGAACCATAGACATGTTAAATGGATGGAACAACTACAAGTTTATACCTTCACAATTAAGCACAAAAGAGGTGTCTCTAATAAGGTGGCTGATGCATTAAGTAGGAGGTTGCTTCTTCTTCATGAAATTCAGTTAGAAAGCATGGGTATTGACTGTTTAAAGGAGTTGTATAAAGAAGATTCTGATTTCAAAGAGGCTTATGATGTTTGTGTGAACTTGGCTAACACATTCCATGGAGAGTATGCAGATTTTGTTTTGCAGGAAGGCCTCTTGTTTAAGGGCAATTTGTTGTGTGTCCCTAAGTGCTCTATGCAGGACAACATCATCAAGGAGAAGCATAATGGTTCTTTAGGAGGACATTTTGGCTTAGACAAGACACTAGAACAAGTCACAAGGTTCTATTTTTGGCCAAAGGTGCAATCAGATGTGATAAAATATGTAGCTAGTTGTGCAATCTGTTAAAGAGCCAAAGGTGTGTCTTCAAATGCAGGTCTATACCAGCCCCTTCCCATTCCCAACAGACCTTGGGAAAGTATCAACATGGATTTTGTGCTTGGGTTACCCAGGACAGCCAGAGGGGTGGATAGTGTGTTTGTTATTATTGATAGGTTTAGCAAGATGGCTCATTTTGTGCCATGTAAATGCACAAATGATGCATCTCATGTTGTAGGTTTGTTTTTCAGAGAGGTAGTAAGGATACATGGTTTACCATTGTCCATTGTAACTGACAGAGATTCTAAGTTTGTAGGTCACTTCTGGAGGACCTTGTGGAAGAAGTTGGGCACACAGTTGTCCTTTTCATCAGCCTACCATCCACAAACTGATGGTCAGACTGAGGTGGTTAATAGATCACTTGGAAACCTTCTAAGGTGCCTTACAAAGCAGCATGGTTTGGCATGGGACTTGGTTATCAGTCAGGCTAAATATGCCTACAATGATTCAAGGAATAGGAGCACTGGTAAAAGTCCTTTTGAGATAGTTTATGGCTTTCATCCAAGAGGGCCACTTGAGCTGAAGGATCTCCAAGGTTGGGATAGAAGGAGTGCACTTGGTGAAGAGTTTGCTACCTCCATGAAAATAGTCCATGATCAAGTCAAGTTGCAACTAGAAAAATCAGTCACAAAGTACAAAGAAAAGGCACATTTGAAGAAAAGAGAAGTACAGTTCAAAGTTGGTGACTTAGTTATGGCATATCTAAGGAAAAAAAGGTTACCAAAGGGTCAACCAACTAAACTCTTGATGAAGAAGATTGGACCATGCAAAATAGTGCACAAATTCGGTCCAAATGCATATGAGATTGAGCTACCAGCTGGCCTTGGTATCTTTCCAATTTTCAATGTTTGTGATCTTTTTCCTTTCAGACCTCCATTGCCTAGTGAAACTGGATTAGATGTGGTGGCTGAAGATGCTGATTGGATCAAGGATTTGCCTCCAAGCAAACCTTTACAGTTGGAGTGCATTCTAGATTCCAAAGTTATCAAGAAGACTCAGAGAGGTGTCTATAAGGACTACTTGGTGAAATGGAAGGATCTCCCTGACTCAGAGGCCACCTGGGTGACTGAAGTAGATATCTTGAAGCATGGCATGACACTTCAACAATTGGCAACTCAAGGGACTTGAGTTCTTCCTACAGGGGGAGTATGGTGCAGGAGCTCCCCAGTTTGGTCATTTTGTTGGCTATTTATTAGTTGTCTTCATGTTATTTTGGTTATCCCTAAGGCTTTGAAAGCCATTTTCCATGCTTTGTAATAAGGACTTAGTCCATTTTAATTGACTAGTCTACTAGAGTGTTTGATAAGACCAATTTTCTAGGATTTCTCTTTTAGAAACTTTATTTTTTTGAAGAAAAGCTATTTTCCAACGATTCATTGCCTTCATGGGCAGTTGTACGGACAAAATAGGAAGTGCAAAGGTTAGAAACTTCCTATAAACTTCATTTTTGTTTAAACATGCCATATAATAAAGAAGAGGAGGAGTTTATTAAGGAAAAAACTGTGTTTTTATGCTTTTTGTTGAAAATAGCCTTCTTGTACGGCCTGGTACGGACGGTAAGAGATCCATGGTATGGAAAATATTGTTGTAGGTTGGATTAGCTTTCATTTACATTTGTTTAGAGCTTTTGAAACGTTTCCAGTGCTTTGTTTGAACCCATTGTGTGCAGACTGGTTTCTAACCCTCCATAGCTAGGGTTTTGGACAAAATGCTCCATTCTTCCTCTGTCCTTTGAAGGTGGTCGCCCATTTCTTGGTGGGATGGAGGAAGGTAGAGTAGATTTAGTGTTCTTGCATGTTTTGCAGGTTAAACTCCCCTTTGTAAGGTGTTGGCATGCATCTAACTAGTCTTACTAGTGACTAGTTGAGAATTTCATGGTGGACTGTGTCATGACAGTCAAAGGGAAAAATAGATACATGTTGGTTTTGGTGTCTTATGGTACTGACAAGTCTATATGACTATTTGGAATACCTTGTGCATGTTAGTTTGATACCTTTCTTTCATACAACCATCAAAAGTAGGCCTTTTTCATGGAAAAGAACAATTTGCTGTTATTCTAGCCTCTGACAGAGTACGGGTCTGCAGCTTGGAGGACAGGTGAAAGTTTATAAGGAGATTTGGAAGGTGTAAAGCTTGTTGATTGCTTTGTGAAGTTCTGAGGAGATACCTTTATGTAGTCATTTTCAAGGCTACAAGGAAATAGTCCCTTTTGGCACTGTTGCAAGACAATTGCATGGTAATTGTTGTCCACAGTCCTACATAGTACAGAGTTTTAGTCATTTGGTTAGTAATTTCTTATTGGTCCTGATAGATACAAATTGTGTTTGGTGTGAAGATCCCTGTGGATAGGAGAGTTAATGCTAGTTTTGTTGTTCATGTGGGCTAGAAGATATAAGCTGTCATTGTATCACTGTCATAGGATAGTCAAGTTGTAATTTGTTGTCCGTCGTCCTGTATAACACAGTGTGGGCTTGCATATGAGTAAATGGTTGTTTGTTTACATTGAGTGTTAGTATGCATTGAGTGTTGAGGGTCATTGAGGCCTTGAGAAATTGATTGAACCAATTCTATAAGACTTAAGCCTTCTTCAAACACTGTCCTAGAACAGTCCTATTGTTGTTACTGTCCATTGCCCTAGAGAATGTAGAAATTAGTCTTTTGGTCAGAGACCTCATGATAGTCATGATTCCTTGACAATTATGTGTTAACAATTATAGGTGGACACTATTGGTAGAGGTGTGGGTAGTAGGTTGTGAGTCCTCAAAAGGTGGATTGTGTATAGAGATTGGATTGAGCAGTGACTCTCCAAAGTGAATGGTGAGTAGCCTGAGTGGATGACATCAGAGGGTGATCCTAGGCTAAGTTGATTCCTAGAGTAGCCTTATGTAGGCTTGTAAACACAAACACCTTTGTAAACCTCTTGGAGAAAAGTTGAGTGACTTAAGTTCATTGAGTGAACTTCAACAACTTTACCTTTACCTCTGCATCAGTTATATTGAAACTCTATCAAAATTATTTGAACACTTGTGTTCAATCATTCATATAAGGATAAAACCCTTAAGGTACTAAAATCAAAGGAGAAAACCCCTTTGGTTTCTTGAGGGCAATCTCACATAAAGGTTGTAATCAACACTTCAAAGTTTGTTTGTGTTTTCAACATAGTTTTAGTGTCAATTTTGTAGATTGTGAAGATGGAGCTACAAAAAGCATAGTATATTTTTAGATTTTCATAATCACATGTATTGTTGTATATTTTTGGTTATTTCCAGCATTGTCCTATTCATTTGAAGAATATAAATCACCCAAATGCATTTGGGTGAATATATTTTCCATGTGTAAATTTATATGAATTTTATGGCATGGTTTGTGAAAAATCAGCATTGTATGTTTCAAATTTCATCATGCAAATTTGATGGTGATTACTTTAGCATAATTCATGTTGAATTTGTTGGATATATTTTAGATTTGAATATTTTTATTAAAAAATTGGTTTGGGACATTACAGTGGTATCATAACATTTGTCTTGCCAGCTTGTAGGGTAAAATTGATTGTTGATGCTTCCAGTGAAAGAGGGATCATATATGAAGGAGAGAGTAAAATAAGTTACAAGCACAAGATCTATATAATGAAGAATAAGATAAGGTAGAAGGTGTAAATGGAAAAAGAAAATGTTAGAGGGTGAAAGGGAGGAATTCTTCCATGGGACTTTGGATGGAATCAATCATAACCAAGAGAAAATGAATGAATTATTAACACAATTGAATATCACAAATCCATAAAGAGGGGAAAGTTTTTTGCAAGCAACAAATCAATGAGTAGTTCCATCCCAAAACCCTTTAGACCCATGTTATTACGAAAAGAAGAAGAAAAAGTAAAATGCTAAATAGAGCTCGTAACTCTTTCTCTAGTAGAGCTTGCTAGATTGTTTGGAGAATATTAGGAACAAACTAAAGATTTCAAGGCATACATATCCTTTGACAGATATTTAGAGATGATAGGAAAAAGTTTCCACAAAGAAGAGGGAAAGGGAGTAACTAGAATAATGATGGGAAAGAGTTCAAGCACAAATTAACAAACTATTTGCACCCACCTTTGATGATAGTGACAAGATTTTAGCTCGGGCTTGGTTGCAAAATTACATACTTACCTCACACTTAGCCCCATGAAGGAATAAGATGAGATCCAATTTACCACATTACATCTAGAGGTCATTTCTTATAATTGGTGGTACCATGGTCTAATCACATAGAGACATGACTTTGTGCATACTTTTGATGAGTTTAGTCAATGGGTGCTTGATAGATTTGAGCTTAAAGATGAAGAAGAACATTTAAGAGAACTCTCAAGAATTAAGCAACAAACTTTAGTGGATACATATGTAGTAGAGTTCTAGAGAGTTGCAATTATGGTACCTGAAATATCAAAAAAGAGGATCACTTGTTGAGGGTCTTTTTGAACCACTCAAAGGTTTAGTCAAGGCTTTTGCACCATCAACATTGTAGGAGGCTATCAAAAGAGCTCTAACATTTGAGCCATCTATGCTTAAGAATAATTTTTCATATCATTCCAAAACACCTACCTTTGGGAAACAAAAAAGAATTTTCTAGACAAAGAAATCATATGCACATCTACAAAAGAATATGCCACAAGTGACAAAGAAGATTGATAGAGATAGTAAAAATGAACTCAGAAGGAGAAACCATGTTTCTCTTGCAAAGAGCCATGAGAACCAAGTCATAGATGCCTTGGCAAGGGTCAAGTGCATTACTTTAAGGTAATAACTAATGACATCTGCTTCTTATCTTGAAGAACCTGTGCCTCAAATAGCTATAGAATCACATGAATCTAAAATGATGGAGGATGTTCAGGCATAAACAGAGGCACACTTGTAGCTCTTTCAAGAGAAACTAGTTGTCATCCATTTAGATTTGAAAGAAAAAATGTGGTGCTTAACGACATCTCAAATGGATCAACATAGGTGGTCATAGCTAAAAGAATGAAGAGGATTTTTGCAAAGGTCAAGTTGCATGGGCAACAAGTTGTTTGGTGATGCCTACAAATTCATCCATGGGTAATTAAGCAATGCACTTATCATGCTGATATTTAGAATATTTTGGACAAGTATAGTGTGGTGTTTGGTGATTTGCCTCTAGGACTACCACTTGATACAGGATTTCACCATATCATAGAGTTGGAGCTAAGCTCTAAGCCTTTCATGACCACTCCTTACTGACATCTAAGAATTACAAGGAGGATATTAAAAAGGCCATAAGGGAACTCTTGAAGATGGGACACATCATGCCTAGTTCTAGTCCATTTGCATCATTGGTGGTCTTGTAAAGAAGAAGGATGGTACCATGTAGATGTTGATGAGACCATAAATGTCTCATCTAAATTCATCTTTGTTTTCTCCTAAAATTAACATTAAAAGTGGATTTAAATGTAGTTTTAAGAACTATTAGCTTATTTAAAATAGAATATAGGTTATATATTGGTTTATTTCTTAGAAGTCTATTGCAATCAAATTGCTAACATTTTCTAATGTTTATTGAAAAATAAAATGCAATGTTTAAAAATGATGCAAAAGTCTCTAAGTGTTCCTACCTTTTTCAGCCAACTTTCAAACATTCTAAATTGTTGTAAAATCAATTCCAGAGCCAACTTCGAAAGTATTCCAACTTTATTTTAGCCAAAGATGTTTCAACTTCACAATTTGGCTTAATCCATGAATTTAATATTCTCTCAACCTTTTCTCCTAAAAGGTTGAAGATGAATTGTTATGGTGTCATGCCCCTATTTATAATCAAATATATTTATGAATTGATTATTTTTTATTGTGAGTTTATTATTCATTCAAATTAAAGATATGAATGAAACTAAGAATCTATTACTATATCTCACTAATAAGGAATTACTATATGTTATTCATTAGTAAAAATATTATTAATAAAGTGGGTGGTTGGGAGGGAGCCTTGCCACCTCATTATGGTGGCAAGGCCGAGACATATCAGGGGGATATGATGGTTCACAGAGGCAGAGAATAGGCACGAGTGAAGGGTTGGCGCATTCATTAAGACTAGTGTGAGTATTAGAATGAGCTGGGAGTCTAGTTGGCCGTCGAGAAGCTTCGACAGGCCCTTCGTTAAGTATTCAGCGAAGGTTGCAATCTCTTCAAATTTTCTCCATCCGTTAGTAGTCAAATGCCTTCGCATTTTGTGGTTATTATTTCTGTGGAAGCTAGTAGGTGTGGGGGAATGGATACCCCAGTTAGGATTACTAGCAAGAAAAGGCAGATGGCCTTTCTTGGGGCTATTACAGATTTGAGATTGCAGCGAATGCTTCATCGCTCGGATGAGCTGATGGTCGGGGCGGTGAAAATGTTGCTCAGAAAAACCTTCATGAATAACAGTGAAAGATATAGGGTGGATACTGATATTTCCTCACGGGTGTTGGCCATGCTCCTGGAAATTGGAACGGATAAGGTAGAGGCAGCGATGATAATGAAAGGAATCTTCAAGTCTGAGCATTTAGGAGACCCAGATTTCTCCCTGTAGGTTGCTAGGCCAGGCGTTGGTATCCCTCGGCCGAGAGAATGGCCTTTGCTCGCTGATCTAGGGGAGGTCATCAAACTGCATCCATTCATTCTGGATTCCAGAGGCTTCGAGTTGGTGCTGATGAAGGAGCAGGCCGAGATAGTAGCGGATTACATTAAAAGATCCCTTGGGATGACGCTGGTGGATGGGCTCGAATGGGTTGAAGGCTTTAGTAGGAAGCTATCTGAATATAGCAATTAGAGGTTGTTGGTGCCTTTGCTTTCTTTTGTATAGACGAAGCAAGGTTTATATAGGCTTTTTCTAGTGATATGAAGGTTATTAGTTCTAGTCAGTAGATAGCGGGGATCCCTGTGTGGTTAAAATAATTGTTCCCCAGTTTTGGTGAGGCTTCTGTATGGTCCTCTTTTCCATCCATGAATAGGTTGTAATCTCTGTAACTTTTTGCCAGACTCTTAAATATAAAACTTTATTACAAATTAAAAAAATATATATATTAATAAAGATATTAGATATTATATAAGATATTAATATATATTAATAAAGATATATTATATATATTAATCAAGATATTAGATATAGTAACAATGCCTAAGTGTTGCTTATAATTAGCGATCAGAATAGGCAACGATCAATAATGAAACAAGTGCTAAAAACTTAGTAATAATTGGCAGCGATCAAGGTCTTCATTAAGTCTAGAAGACAATGTTCAATATTAAGGATTAGAGGTAATGTGAATTGCATAAGAAGGATACAATTTTCAAAAGGTGGCTGACCATATGGAGTGGCTAATATAAGACAAGACTCTATGCGGTAATATTAAATCTGTGTGGAGCGATCACCTATAACACAAGTAAATGAACTTGTTTAATTTACTAAAAGCAACATCAATTCTTTATGAGATGTAATTTATTTATGTAAAAGGCAGCAACTAAGTAAAGAAATATGTCTATTTGTAAGGACATCACCTTTGTCAAGGGATGTCTCTCTTCATGAAAATATTGAAGATATATATAGAAGTTTGTAATGCATATTAGAAGGGAGATATAGATTTTTGGAAATGGAAATATATTCATAGCAGACTTAAATTTGCAATATATATATATATAAAGAATATCATTTTTGGGAATATAAGAATAAAAGAATGGAATAAAGACAATGAGAAAAGAATATATATTTTAACAGATGTAAATCTGTAAGAATATATCAACAATGATATCTATATGCCATGATTGGTAATTATCTACAATCCCTATTTGTAGTATCGAATTGGTACGTTATATCTTACCCTATGAACTAGTGTCCAATTATGACTATGTCTTACTTGCATTCTATTAAGGATAATAAATAATTATATAGTCTATAACATAAGCTAATTTTATACTTATATATAATGTCAATAAGACTTATATTTGTAAATGATAAGAAATATAGATTTATTTATATTTTCATGATACATGAGAGATTAGCATATTCATGATCTAGTCTTTAATCTTTCTCTATGGCTCCTCATGAGGATTGGTTGGGTTGTTAGGGAAAGGTGGTATTAATGTCTCTTTGGGTAGGTGAGAGGTGAGCCCTGAAGTGGTATGGACGAGTGTTCCTAAAGCTATTGGTCCAAGTGGTGGTATTGACAGGTGTTCATGAAACCCTAGGGCCTACTCCCCAATGTGGTATTGACGGGTGTTCATAAAGCATTGGACCAGGTGGTGGTATTGGAGGGTGTTCACGAAACCCCTGGGTCTACTTGTGGGGAATAGTTTACTAGTGCCCTAACATGGTTATCCCCCATCCTTCGTAGGGTTGATGATTAGGTTAGAGGTAAGGATTGGGGCTTAAATATAGTAATCATCAAGTATATTATGAATATTAATTAGTCCCTAGTTTTAATGATCTGATTTAGGGTACAATAAGTATGTTGAAGCATGTTTATGCTCCAAGTAGGAGACATTACAAATAATGCTATGAACTGATTATTATTTAATTTAATGATCCTTAATATTTCTAATGTTGCTTTCTAGTGATCTAATGGTGTACAAGTAAAGAAAATAAGAATATCCTAAAAGGAGAGATTACATATGGGAAAAAAATAAAATAAAAGTAGCAAAAATAAATAAATCTATCCAACCTTTCCTCTTAACTTGGATGTGGATGAGTTGTCAATTTATAATGATATAATAAATGATGTTGTTCCTTTAGCATAGTAGTAGAGAGAATAAAGAAATTTGTTTCCTTTAACATAGGAGTAGGAAAGATAGGTTTAGAGAATAAAGGTAGTTGTTCCTTTATCATAGGAATGTGAAAGACAAGTGTAATTATGCTTTCCGTTAATTTAGGGAGTTGGGTGAAGATCTTCATTGTATAAATAAACCTCCAACTCTAAAGAAAGCGAGATTTTTGTTACCAAGTTTTAGAATATGAAAGCTACAACAATTTTAGGAGTAAATTTGTAGTATTTTGTGGAAGAATAAAATATGGAGCATTGAGAACAAAGTTGGGTGAATGATCGTGGTCCAATTCTAAGGGAGGGGCAGGTTGCTCATTCTAAGGAAGAGGATAACATTTGATATTTATTTGTTTGTTTGTATTTAATTGATGTTGTCATGAGATTCTCAAATTTTATTGTGTTAGTAATTAGTTTTAGCCTATAGGTTATGTAGTTTTATTGTTATGTTTTAAAGTAAATTCTGTTGTTCTGTTTAAAACCGTGTCTTTTTTGTTGTTCTATAGACTTAGTTCATGCTAAAAAATCACATGTTGGAGAATTGTTCATTTCTGTATTTAACAAGACTATTCATTTATGTAGTTAGTGGTATAGTTGTTACTATTCATTTCTGTAGTTAACTCTGTTTTATTACTATCAGTTTTATTTCTGCATTTTTGATTCATGGAAACATGTTTTAATTTTGTAGTTTTAAATTTATGCAAGTGCATTTCAAATTTGCATATGTGATTTCTTTTCCAGTACGTAAATTCAATTTTAGTCATTGATTAATTCAGTTTTTCTACTTGCATTAGAAAGAATCATTTTCCCAAAAAAAGTTTAGGTTCCTAATGCATACGACCTTTGGACACCACCCCGAATTGATAAATTAAACATAGAGGATTACAATGACCCTCTTCAGATGTGTATTGACTACAAAGATTTGAACAAGAATACCATAAAAAATAGGTATCATATTCCTAGGATCGTGAACTAATTGATGAATTGCATGGAGCTATATAATTTTCAAAGATTGATTTGAGATCGGGCTACCATCAAATCCATGTGAGAGATGAGGATGTGCACAAAAAACATTTAGGTGTCACTTTGAGTACTTTGAGTTCTTGGTCATGCCCTTTGGCTTGATAAATGCCCCAACTACTTTCAACCATGCATGAATCAGGTATTCAATAAACAATTGAGAAAGTTTATTTTGGTTTTCTTTGATGGCATTCTAATTTATAGTAAGACTTGGGAAGATTATTTGAAACATTTGGATACAATTTTGGGAATATCAGAGCAACATGATCTTTTTGCAAAGGAATCCAAATGTTTGGGGTGACAGAGATCTTGTATTTGTGCCATGTTATTAGTGCATAGGGAGTTAAAGTGGATCAACAAAATATCTAAGCCAACTTGGATTGGCCACCACCTACCACATTGTCATGATTGAGGGGGTTCTTTGGCCTTTGTAGCTACTATAGAATATTTGTTAAGGGGTTTTCATAGCTTGACAAAGAAATGATCTTTTGCATGGACAAAATCAACACAAGTAGTTTTTAATAAGATTAAGGAGGTAATAAGTTCATGTTATGTACTTGCTATTCCATATTTCTCATTTCCATTTGTTATGGAATGTGATGCTTCAAGGGAAGGGATTGGAGCTATATTATGTAAGGGTGCCTAAATCCTATCTAATAACTCTAATGGTAGATATATCGATGTTTTCTTATTTAGTTAAATTTTGAGTATAGATTTTATTTTATATATTAGACTAGTTGATCTTCATGAAATTATTATGCTAATTATTATTGTTAGTTAGAATTCTTGAAAAGATTTTAGTTATAATAATATCAAGAGACATTAACGGTAAAGGAGAATCCATGAGATAAACAAAGTATGAGATTTTCATTCTGATCATTTACTTCATTTAGGTATGCAAATACTTCATGTGCCCTGTTTACAATTATGTTTCCTCCACATGCATTTGTGTAAGTATTATTATTATATGTTTAATTTGAATTATTTGTAATTCTATTACGCTACAAAAATAATTTTATGTATAATTATTTGTTGCAAGAGCATCCATGTAGGGCCCAATCTTTACTAACAATTTCTTATGCATATGATAGATTTGTTTATGAAATTATGATATAAGTTATAAAGAGATTAGATTTTAGCAATAAGGTCTTAATATGGTTTAGTTAATTGATTTAAATTAATTATCCTTGTGTGTTGTGGGGAATAAGAGCTCTTTTATCATTATTTTTAGTAAAATTAAGACCATAGGTCAATCACCTATGGGTAGGGTACTTGTTTATTCATAAAAATGATGTTTTAGAGTTGTTTTAAAGCATTTTTAGTGCACAAGAAAATAAGTTACGAGATTGGCAGATGACAAGTCATGTTCTCTTGAAGAGTCTTCAAACATTCAAGTCGTGAAGAAAAGAAATAAAAAGGAAATCTCAAGAATCACATTTCTTGAAAAGAAATGGATGCCACAAGCAAGAGGGGAAAAATAAGAGAAGAGCCCAAGTTTATTGCTGATTTTTGCAGGTTAAGAGGACATCGATAGATGATGGTGAAGATAATTCTTCAAAGGAATTACATCCATTTCGATGAGGCAAAGAAAGCATACATCCATGGTGACTTGTTAGGTGAAAAATCTCTGAATTTTATGAGGAGGACAATAGAATCTCAGATAGAAGAAAAGAGGTACACAACTAAATAAGATGGAAGTTTTCACCTTAATGAATCTTGGAATCTCTCTTCACAGGCATTTGGAGGTATTCTTCATTAATAAAATCCTTGAGGTATTTCCTTGAAAACTCGCCATTATTTATGTTAATGTTTTTCTGAAATTTTTCAAGAAAACTTCTTGTTGTCTCATGAAATTTATCTGTCATAGGAATTATTTTATTAAAAAGTTTCTAGGTTTTGAGAATCATGTTTTCATATTTCTAAAACATCTTACAATTTTAAATTTCATTAAGTATTAAGAAAGTTATCACGATTTTAGTACTGTTGTAACCTTGCTAAAACCCTCCTGATGTTTTATAAATTTCTCTCTACACGGAAAAGGGATTGTAAAATAGTTTCTGGGTTATGAGAATATTTATTTAAGATTTATGGAACATTTTATGGTTTTAGATTTGGTTAAGTATTTTGAAATTTATCACATTTTTACCACTGCTGTAGAGAAAATTGGAAGTCTAGGGTTTTGTTAGTAGTTCACTTTGTTGGAAATGAATTATTTTCATTACATAAGTGTGTTAGATGAATTTGAATATTTTCTTTCTTGGAATGGGTATTATTAGATAATCTTTCATATATTTAGTTGCATGCAAAAAAAATTAGATTGAATCAATAATATACTTGTAGTGCTAGAAGGTCAAATTAAATCCTTATGTTGTTTAGTTTATAAGAACAATTGTTAGATCATACATATATATATATTGCATAGTTATTTGAATGTAAAAATAAAGTAAAATAACAGATCTTTTATCTTTTATCATTTCTATCATTCATTATAATATAGAGAATACTTTTGAGTAATCAAATCATTCTCGGTTTATGATCAAGTTTGGGTTAAATATGGATTTGAGGGAAAGGGATGATTGCAGTAAACACTACCTCCTCATCTTACATAATTTTCTAATTGTTTTCTAGGTTTTATTCCCCTTACTCTTACCTTTCCAAAAAATCTTGAATTTTAGAATTCCACTAAGAAATAAGAAAGTTATGACAGATTTACTACTAAGTGGTTTTTCATGTTAAGACTATTTCTA
Source organism: Cunninghamia lanceolata (assembly GCA_027924645.1). Lineage (NCBI taxonomy): Eukaryota > Viridiplantae > Streptophyta > Pinopsida > Cupressales > Cupressaceae > Cunninghamia > Cunninghamia lanceolata. Next base: position 2,444,583 of record BSBN01000529.1, read on the forward strand.
TTCTATTATTTCATTTTATTCTTATTCTTAAATTTATTTCTATTCATTAAATTAAGTTTGAAATTGAATAGAAGACTAATTTAATTTATATAAATACATTTCCTTTTTAATACATTATTTATATTATGTTTAGTGTTATTGTGTGCTTAGATTTAAAAAAGGGGAATTTAGTGGATAGGTCCAAGTTGTTTCTTATATTTGTTGTTAACGAATTCTTATGTTATGACCTCTTTTGATTTACTTGTGAGATATTAGGATTTTGTTCTAGTATGTTTTGGATCAAGGTTAGATTCAAGGATTGACTTAATCTATACTGAAGGACCCTTAGAATGCAATAGATAGGTTTATTTTATACCTTCCATTGTTTATGGATACTATAATTGGAAGGAAGTTTCATAGGCGTAGTTAGAGCTTCCTCGTGAGATGAATTACAACATGTTATCACACTTTTATATGTATATATCAATTTTGGATGTTATGTCTTTTGATCTATTGAGGTACCTTATTTACCTTGCAGGTCGTGTAATTTGGCTTATAGTTTAATGGCAATTTTTAGTTATTAAAGCTCTTATGACTGGTGCATGTTTTAACTTTGGAATTCTAATAGTATCATTCATACTATATGAACTTTTCTGAATCTATCTAGGCCAACCCTATGGGAAGCAAGTTAGCGACAGTGTAGTTTGTCATAGTATTCTTCATTATCATGAAATTCAAGAGATTAAGGTGTCTTCTTGTATAGAATGTCTTGATCGAATAGGGATTGTGAGAGAATCAAGTTTAGGTCTCCACTTGCATTCACTCATTGATTGCATTATGCCAATCCCCCATATGTTACTTCTCTTCATTTTATTTAAAGGATGATACATGAACATGGTTAATCTTTGCTTAGATGTGTTGATCTTTTCTATATATATATAAGTGTACATGGGAAAAAGAATAGTGGAATTAAGATTATATCTAAAGTAGATCATTATTGGTTGAATTGTTCTTTCTATTAATCTTTTCTCTTATTGCATGTGTAAGAAAACAAGAGAAGCTAGGCATTGTGTTTACTTTGATGTAAGGATAATGAGAACTGAGAATTTGGCAATATTCTTATTGAGGCTAGTATTGAATGTGGAAACTTGTGAACCTATTTGAAATACTCATGTGAGCTTGATCATTTTCCTAATTTCAATATTAGCAAAACTTGTGAGATCTTCATGAATGTTTTAAGATAGTATAAACTTAATCTTCTAATTTCCTTGAATATATGTGATTTTGTATCTATGATGGGAAGATGTCTAGACTATGGAATTAGCATCTTAGAAGAAAGTTCATTAGACATTTATTGTGGTTTTAAGACTATCATATTTTCTGTACAAGACTTGTCTTCTAAAATGATGTGCTTACTATACTGGCTTGTGTTTTAATGTATAGCTTCTTGTACTAGTATGATTTGATTGGATGTTGTTTATGTTGCGAGATTATAAAGCTTCTATTGCATATGATAAAAAGTTATAAATTGTATGATACCATCTTGTGTTTGCAAGTTCAAAGTCCTGAACTATGAAGTCTCTGTGCTACACATACGTAGGCAAGGCCAACATGATCCCCTAAGACATTAGGTTTGGCCCTTAGGGCATGTAGTCTCTTCTTCTTGTGCAATTGATATCTATTTTATATATTTATTGACTTTGTGGAACTAATGTTTACATTTAGTTGTGCAATTCCAAGTCTGTTAACCGTGCAGGGTACTGGAGCTAAGAAAGTATTCTTCTACTTTGCGAAAGGATGATCATATGACATTTATTCTAAATGTGTATAATTGTATAAGAAATATTTATATCCCAAATTTTCATTTACGATGAATTAAACAAAACTTATGTTTATAGGTAGTTTATTAAGTTAGAATAAGTACATTTCCTCCTATCAACGTATTTATTTCATTATTTCTTACTAATTTAATTATTCATTGTTATTTATTGATATTTTTCATGGGCAGGCATTACATATTAACTCAAAAGGGGCATCCCATAGCATTTGAAAGTGAGAAGCTGAGAGAATAAAAAAAAGCTTTCTCCATCTATGACAAAGAGATGTTGTCCATTATGCATGCTTTGGAGAAGTTTAGACAATATCTATTTTGTGGGAGATTTGTGCAAAGACGGATCATAATAGTTTGAAATTCTTCCTTGGCCAATGAGAATTGAATGAGACAATAAAAGTGGGTAAGTAAAATCTAAGATTATGATTTTGACATAGAGTATATGAAAGGAAAAAATAATGTAGTTGTTGATGCTCTTTCTAGAATGCCTATTCTATGTTCTCTTTCTACTATTTTTGTTGATTACGTCTCTATTATGGTAAAAATATGCTAAGAACACATTTGTCACTAACCTCCTTAATGAGAAAGTGAAGAATGACAAATTTATAGTAGAAAATGGCCTCATTCTCTATAAAAATAGAGTCTTCTTAGTTCCCGAGTCTAAAATGAAGGAGAAAATCTTGAGAGTTGTTCATGATGCATCACTAGCAGGGCACCCAAGATACTACAAAACCTATAGGGAAATTAGAGAAATATTTTCATCGAAAGGTCTTAAGGAGGATGTTCTCAAACATATAAGAGAATACATAACTTGTCAACATAACAAAGGAGAACATGCCTTCGCAATAGGTTTGCTACAACCATTGCCTATTCCAAATTAGAAATGGGAGAGTATATCTATGGATTTTATCATCGGCCTCCCTAAGGTACATGGTAAAGATTGTATTTATGTTGTGGATAGGGTAGCTAAGTATGCACATTTCTTTAGAATTCAAAGCTCCTAAAGTGGTAGATTCTTTCAAAGAAGTGTTTAGGCTACATGGATTGCCTAATAATATTGTTAGTGATAGAGAGTAGATTTCTTCGTTCATTTTGGTAGAAGTTATTTCACTTGGCAGGTGTAGAACTCACTCCTAGCACAAGTTATCAACTCCAAACAAATTACAAGTAGAAATAGTGAATAAGTGGGTTGAGGGGTACTTGAGTAATTTTGTATCAAATCAACAATCATCTTAGATTAAGTGGTTGCATTTGAGAGAATATTGCTACAACAATTCCTATTACATGTCCATTGGTATGTCTCTATTTAAAGCATTATATGGGTATTGTTGGGACGTCTATTTTCCATGCCTCAAAATTGCAAAATCTTGTCAATTTCCACAAAATTTCCCTAAGAGGTCCCTGTACCTTTACCCTGTTGCATGTTGAATCCCTGAATTTTGACTAAGTCTAAAATCTATAAGATCCTCCAAATCCTACAATCTACATTTAACTCCTACAGGTTCGAAACCACTCTCAAATATCTCGATAATATATACATAAAATATAACTTAAAGTATAAGAAAGTAAATACAAAAAGGCAAATGTCACTTATACTTAAATGTTATATTTTATGTATGTCCTTGCGAGTTTTTGGGTCCTGCCAAAACCTTGGAACTTTTCCCAAAGTTTAAGTTCCCTCCACTTCCCCACTCCCTGCTCTCTTTCCACTTCCAAAGTTACGAGCCAAAACTTTCTCCTGACTGGACACCTCCTTTTCCCTTGGGATTTCGAGCCCTGTTGGAACTTTTGGACCCAATCCCTTGGTCCTTGGTTCTCCTAAAATCTTGCTCCCCGCTTCCTCTCCTATCCCAGGTCAAAACTTTTTCCCAACCTGAACACTTCTTGGTTCTGATGTTCTTTGTCTTTCCATGAACCCAATTCCCACCAATGAAGTAATTAATCCAAGATCCCAGGTTGAGAAGAAATTCCCAACCCGGACCTTCTCACCAAAAGGTAGAAAACATGACTGGATGCACCAAAAACTCTTAGGATCGCCATTATTGCTTGAATTTACTTCAACAACAACCTTTTTTGAGTGAGAAACTTCTTCTATGACCTAGGGTATGGATCTAAGTGCTATAAATGGTATTCTTTCCCTCATTTCAAGGGTTAGTCGCTAAACCAAATTCCTGGAGGTGCAAGTTCTCACGGTGGATCTAGGGCATCAAATCACGTCGGTCTGGTCTGAAAGTAAAGGGATGTATTTAGCATTGTGTAGGAAGGATTTGTAAAGTACATCTGCATGTAATAGTGTGTCTCCATGAGAGTATGTAATGATTTTGGAAAATGTATTTAATCACAATTATATGTTTTCGCTTAACACATTTGCTGGCACGATTGTAACTAGGGTTTGGAGGTGTGTGATAGCATTCAAGTTAATACAAGGCTTTGTATTTGTCATTCCTTTGTTGCATATGAATCATTGTAGTTTTTCTTGGATTATTAAGTATGTCCATCACATGAAAATATATTTGTGATATATGTATGTGAATATACGTTTGGTTCCATTGATTCTCTACTGCATATTTTCTTTCCTCCTTGCACTCTATGACTCTGTTGCCCAATGGAGAAGGCAACGATCCATATTGGTGAAGGACCAAACATTCTTTTTTATCAAACCCTCATCCTATTAGTTGTAGGAGTAGGAGTAGGCATAGATTTAGTTTAGGGTTTTCATGTTGTTCATGATTCAATGCAGGAACCAGGGATAAATTTGAAACAATACAAAATTGTTTTACCCTTTTGGAATCATGACCATGTATGTATACATCTTGCCATTGAGTCGATTATCAAATGGATTCATCTTATGGGAATGTAAATTTTGTCATCTAAGTGTGCATGTGTAAGATGTTTGATCAACTTAATTAGAGGTTTGTGTAACAAATTAGTCTTCATCTAGTGACAATCATAGGGCATCAAGTGTACATTGGGTATGGTTGTTATTTGTGTTATATTTGTGCCTCTAGGAATATCCCTCTAGGGTTTAGTTGAGCTCAAAGTGCAGGAGAGCATACCCACTCTCGTTAGTTGGTCTTTAACCATCCTTAGTCTGTTGATGAGCCCCTGTTCTACCTTCTTGATGACATCTCTTGGCCTAGAAAGTAAGAACATACTCTATGGTTTTGGACCTACAGTTTTTGGACCCAACATTTTGGCATTGTTGCTAGGGATAAAGTTACTTTATTTATTGCCAAGTTGTAGGCAAATGGAACATTCTTCATGTCCATGTAACAATGGTTTTCAATTGTGTAGTATGTTTGGGTAAGTTTGGCTGCCCATCAACTTACACCAACATTTTGGCACCGTTGCTGGGGAAGAAAAATTATTGCTAGGTTAAAAAGAATTTGAAGACTCTCCTGGTGGGCTGAACCTTGAATCAATTTATGCCTTGGAGTTTGGTTTGTTCAAGGAATTCCTCTTTGGAAGAGGTGGCGACTCTACTGTCAGAAAAATAATGTTTGTTACTACTACCCCTTGGTTGTTGTTGGTGATTCAGGGTCCCACTTCAAATGTGCAACAACTGGTGTTTAAAGGTACATGGTTTCATTTCTTCCTACCTTTGAAGATTGTTGTTCCTGACATGTTGAAGGAACAAATTTGTATACCTTTATTTCCTGCCCTGCATTATAGGATGTTTTAGTCATGGAAATTTGGTGTGGATATGACTATTCTAGGGTTGCTCCTTCATTTGAGTCTTCTTATGTCTCAGACCCTAGAAACTACGTTGGTGTCGATTCCCATGACCATTCTAGCAATGTATTTTCTAGTCATGGCTTTGCATGTTATACAAACCCAAACCTATATGCACCCATTCAAAATAAAAATGAATTAGTAGTGTAGCAATTTGAAATTGATAAAACTAAATAGCTATTAGAATATTTGTTGCAGCATGAGGAAGAAACAAAAAATTAGGTTAGGCTGCTAGAGTCTAGGGGGCAGTCTAATGCCTGCCCTACTGTCCCAAAAAATCAAATTGCTCAGTCCCCTTCATCTCCCTTAGATCTAGTATACAATTAGCTAGACCTCTCATAGGTTGACTACAAAACACGAGGCATGCTGATGCAGAGCTTTAGGTAGTAGTTGATCAAGTTCACTTAATGAACTTAGATCTCAATGCTTCCTTCAAGAGGTTTACAAGGTGTTTGTGATTACAAGCCTACACAAGGCTGTTCAAGGAACTGACCTAGCCTAAGACCACACCCTGGGTCCAATCACACAGGCTATTCAACCTTCTTTTGGGGAGTCACTACTCTACCCAACTCATAGGCACAATACACCTTCAAGGGCTTACAACCAACTACCCAAATGCTCTACCAACATGGACAACCAACATCAATTAACATATACTTGTTTATGACATGCATAGAACAAGGTCTCTGACCAAGAAAACTTCATCCTACACATTCCACAATAGTGAACAACAATTCTCCATATGACTATCTTATGACAGTGCCAAAGAGGAAGACTACTTCTTTGTAGTTCTTAAGGATGACTCACACAAAGACAATTTCTTAGACCTTCAAATGACCATGCAGACTTAATTCACATCCAAACATCCATGATGGATTCACAACTTTCCACAAAAGTACAGGACCGTACTCTGTCACAGCGAACAAGGACAACAGACTGCTTTTTCTAACAGTAAACTATTTTTTTCTTCTAGAAAACAGTCTAGTTTGAGGTTGGGAGAAGGAAGTGTATCAAACTAGCATACACCTGATCTACCAAGCAATCCTACAGACTTGTCTTCACCACAAGACATCAGAACCACCATATATTTACTCTTCCCTTTGACTCTTATCAGCATTTGCAACACTGTCCACTACTTCATACTAACTAGTCACTATTTTTGACTAGTTAGAGTCATACCAGACGCTTTGAAGAGGAGTCTTCAACCTACAAACCATGAAAAACATAAAAACCTAGCCTAGCCTCCTCCATCCTTCTGAAAATGGGTGATAACTTTCAGAGGATAGAGGAAAAATTCACCATTTTGGACACAAACCCTAGTTAAGAGGGTTTAAAAATAGTTTTTACAAAATAGATTGGTTCTTCCTCCTACAGAAGTGCCAAGAGCTCTAATTAGATGCAAAAGAAAGGTGATTCAACATGCAAGCATATTTTCTAGGCCTTGGACCCCTTACTATCCGTACCAGGCCGTACAAAACGACTGTTCCTTGCAGAATACAAAAAAACACTATTTTTTCAAACAAAAAGACTCCTCTCTCATTTCTGTCGGCATGTTCATACAATGAATTGTTTATAGAAAGTTTTTGGAACCTTTCCTCTTATGTTCCAACTGTACAACTGCCCATGAACGGCAATGAAACATTGGAATTTGCTTTTTCTTAAAAAAACACTAACTTTCAAAAGGAGCATTCCTATAAAATAGGCCTTCACTAACTCTATATTGGACTAGTCAATCCAAATGACTAAGTCTTTATTACAAAACATCAGAATGGCTTTCAAAGACTTAGAGGAAAATAAAATAACATGAAGACAAACTAGGAAATAGCCAACAAAATGACTAAACTGGGAGCTCCTGCACCATACTCCCCCTGTAGGAAAAACTCAAGTCCCTGGAGTTGCCAATTGTTGAAGTGTCATGCCATGCTTCAAGATATCTTCTTCAGTCATCAAGGTGGCCTCTGAATCAAGAAGATCCTTCCATTTCACCAAGTAGTCTTTATAGACACCTCTCTGAGTCTTCTTGACAACTTTGGAATCCAGAATGCACTCCAACTGTAAAGGTTTGCTTGGAGACAAATCCTTGATCCAATCAACATCTTCAGCCACCACATCTGATCCACTTTCACCAGGTAATGGAGGTCTGAAAGGAAAAAGATCACAAACATTGAAAATTGGAGAGATACCAAGGCCAGATGGTAACTCAATCTCATATGCATTTGGACCGAATTTGTGCACTATTTTGCATGGCCCAATCTTCTTCATCAGGAGTTTAGTTGGCTGACCTTTTGGTAGCCTTTCTTTCCTCAGATATGCCATAACTAAATCACCAACTTTGAATTGCACTTCTCTTTTCTTCAAATTTGCCTTTTCCTTGTACTTTGTGACTGATTTTTCTAGTTGCAACTTGACTTGATCATGGACTATTTTCATGGAGGTAGCAAACTCTTCACCAAGTGCACTCCTTCTATCCCATCCTTGGAGATCCTTCAGCTCAAGTGGCCCTCTTGGATGAAAGCCATAAACTATCTCAAAAGGACTTTTACCAGTGCTCCTATTCCTTGAATCATTGTAGGCATATTCAACCTGACTGATAACCAAGTCCCATGCCAAACCATGCTGCTTTGTAAGGCATCTTAGAAGGTTTCCAAGTGATCTATTGACCACCTTAGTCTGACCATCAGTTTGTGGATGGTAGGCTGATGAAAAGGACAACTGTGCGCCCAGCTTCTTCCACAAGGTCCTCCAGAAGTGACCTACAAACTTAGAATCTCTGTCAGTTACAATGGACAATGGTAAACCATGTATCCTTACTACCTCTCTAAAAAATAGACCTGCAACATGAGATGCATCATTTGTGCATTTACATGGCACAAAATGAACCATCTTGCTAAACCTATCAACAATGACAAACACATTATCCACCCCTCTGGCTGTCCTAGGTAACCCAAGCACAAAATCCATGTTGATACTTTCCCAAGGTCTATTGGGAATAGGAAGGGGGTGGTATAGACCTGCATTTGAAGACACACATTTGGCCCTTTGACAGATTGCACAACTAGCTACATACTTCCTCACATCTGATTGCACCTTTGGCCAAAAATAGAACCTTGTGACTTGTTCTAGTGTCTTGTCTAAGCCAAAATGTCCTCCTAAAGAACCATTATGCTTCTCCTTGATGATGTTGTCCCTCATGGAGCACTTAGGGACACACAACAAATTGCCCTTAAACAAGAGGCCTTCCTGCAAAACAAAATCTGCATACTCTCCATGGAATGTGTTAGCCAAGTTCACACAAACATCATAAGCCTCTTTGAAATCAGAATCTTCTTTATACAGCTCCTTTAAACAGTCAATACCCATGCTTTCTAATTGAATTTCATGAAGAAGAAGCAACCTCCTACTCAATGCATCAGCCACCTTATTAGAGACACCTCTTTTGTGCTTAATTGTGAAGGTATAAACTTGTAACTGTTCCATCCATTTAACATGTCTATGGTTCAATTTTTCTTGACTGTTAAGAAAGCTTAAAGCATGATTGTTAGTAAACACAATAAATTCTTTGGGCAGCAAATAATGTCTCCATTTCTTAAGAGCTTGCACCATTGCATAGAGTTCTAAGTCATAGGTAGAATACCTTTGCTTGGCTTCATTCGACTTTTCTGAAAAGAATGCCATCGGATGTCCTTCTTGGCTGAGAACAACACTAATAGCTTGCTGACTTGCATCACACTCAACAACAAATACCTTATCAAAATTAGGGAGTACTGAGGTAGGCAGCTCAGCCACCTTTGTTTTCAACAACTCAAAACTATCATCAGCTTCCTTTGTCCATTGGAATCTACATTTGACTCCACCCTTGATGGTGTTGAGGATGGGAGCACTAATGTGACTGAAACCTCTAATAAACTTCCTATACAAAGTCACCAATCCATGGAAACTTCTCACATCTCCCACTATTTTTGGGGTAGGCCAACTGAGAATAGCCTCAACCTTAGAGGGATCCATCTTCAAACAACCATTAGAAATGACAAATCCAAGGTATACAAGCTCGATTTTCATGAACTCACATTTGTCTAAGTTGATCATCAACTTGTGCTCATGTAGCTTCTCCAACACCTGACCAACATGCTTCACATGCTCTTCTCTTGTCCTGCTGAAGATTAGTATGTCATCAAGATAAACAATAACAAATTTACCAATGAATTCAACTAATACCTCATTCATCAAGCGCATAAATGTACTTGGAGCATTGCTAAGACCAAATGGCATAACAAGCCATTCATAAAGACCTTCATTGGTCTTGAAAGCAGTCTTCCATTCATCTCCCTATCTGATCTGGATTTGATGATATCCAGATTTCAAATCAATCTTTGAATAATAGCATGATCCTCCAAGATAATCCAAGAGATCTTCAATCCTTGGCATTGGGAATTTGTACCTTATGGTGATCTTGTTGATGGCCCTGGAATCTGTGCATAGCCTCCACTTTCCATCCTTCTTAGGAGCAAGTACACTTGGAACTGCACAAGGACTTAGACTCTTCCTAATCAGCCCTTTCTCCAAGAGATCTTGAATTTGCCTTGCCACCTCTTCATTTTACTGTGGTGTCAGCTTATAGGTAGCCTTGTTAGGCAATGTAGCACTAGGTATTAAGTCAATTTGATGACTAATATCCCTCATGGGTGCTAAGGAGTTGGGAACTTCCTCTACCACAAGGTCTTGATACTTGTCTAGAAGTTGTTGCACTTCCAATGGAATCTCCTTCTATTTTTGATCTTGCTGATCTGATCAACTCTTGGGCTTCATGATCAAGGCATACCCCTGGTTATCATTCTCCTTTAAGAGGTTTAGGAACTCTTTGCCATTCACCAACATGACACTGCTGTCATTTTTCTTCCCCCTGGGCTGTTCTAACATAGGATCCATCTTGAATGGTCTTCCATTCTTGGTGATGACATAAGTGTTCTTCTCACCATCATGCTGAGCTTTAACATCATACTACCATGGATGGCCAAGAAGTAGGTGACATGCATCCATAGGGATGATTTCACATAACACTTTGTCCTTGTAGTCACCAATTGCAAATTCAACCCAAGTTTGTTCCTCCACCATGAAACTTTGGTTCTTGTTCAACCAGGAGATCTTGTGAGGACTGATATGAGGCAGCCTCTTCAACTTGCACTTCTCAACCATTTCAGTGGATACCACATTCTCAGTAGACCCTGAATCTACTATGATTTTGCAAAGTTTCCCATAGGCTAGGCCTTGGGTTCTAAAAAGGTTCTTTCTCTGAGGTGGCTCTTGTTTCATTGGCACCTTCAACATGGACCTTTTGATCATCATACTCTCTCCATCTAGAATAGGTGCAACACTTCCCATTGGTGAATTCACACTCATAGTCATCATCTTTCACTAACTGATTTCTCTTTCCACTGTCATGAGAGTTGCTGGCTTTCCCTGGGCATTTGTTCATTGTATGGCCAACTTGGTTGCAGCCATAACACCTTCTAGTGAAGACTCCTGGTCCTCTACCTCCTCCACCATTTTTGCCCCTGACATTATGACTACTCCAACCTCTGGAACTTCCTCTATGCTTTGTCTCAGGTGATGTTTCTTGCTGACTGTTATTTTCAGTTTTGTTGAACTGTCCACGGCCAAAATTGCCTCTTCCTCTTTGGTTTCTGCCAGCTCTACCTCTGGCACTTTGTTCACCCTTCCCTCTCAGCTTTTCCTCTGCTCTGGAGGCCAATAAGAAGCATTCATCCACTATTTTTGGTAACACTAAACTAATCTCATCTTGCAGATTGTATTTCAGTCCATTTAGGTACCTAGCCACCATCCCTTTTTCATCTTAATTATGATTGGACCTCATATTGAGTCTATGAAATTCTTCTGTGTAGGTAGCCACATCCATGTCTTTTTGTCTCAAATTCTGAAATCTCCTAATGATTTGAATCTCATAGTCAGGTGGCATGAACTTGCTTCTGAGCATAGCCACCATTCTATTCCATTTAGTGATGGGACTCTTCCCAATCTTCTCCCTCTCACTTTGCATATAGTTCCACCACACAAGTGCAGAACCTCTTAGCCTTGTCTTGGCAAACTTGACCTTTTTGCTGTCATTAAACTCCTTGTAATCAAAGAAATTGCACATAGCTTCTATCCAATCGGTGAGAGCATCTCCATCCAACTTGCCATGAAAGGTAGGCACATCCATCTTGGGATCACCACTGTCTCCATGAGCACCCTTGAGTGCATTCAAGAAAGCTTTCTAATTTGTAGACATGTCCTCCTCTTGAGGACTCTCTTCTACCTCTACTTCTTCATTTGTGTCAGAAGAACTTCCCTCTTCTTTGGTCTTGCCCTTAGACTTCTTCTCTTCTTGCAATTTTGCTTCTTTCAATCTTGCTTCAACCATCTCTTCCACCAACTTCTTGATGGTATCTTGACTCATAGTCTTGGGAGGCATTGTACTAGCCTCTGTTTCAATCTCCTTGTTTGACATACACTGTTTCCAATCAGAATATTGGCTCTGATACCAATGTGATGCAGAGCTTTAGATAGTAGTTGATTAAGTTCACTCAATGAACCTAGATCTCAATGCTTCCTTCAAGAGGTTTACAAGGTGTTTGGAATTACAAGCCTACACAAGGCTATTGAAGGAACTAACCTAGCCTAAGACCACACCCTGGGTCCAATCACACAGGCTATTCAACCTTCTTTTGGGGAGTCACTACTCTACCCAACTCATAGGCACAATACACCTTCAAGGGCTTACAACCAACTACCCAAATGCTCTACCAACATGGACAACCAACATCAATTAACATATACTTGATTATGACATGCATAGAATAGGGTCTCTGACCAAGAAAACTTCATCCTACACCTTCCACAACAGTGAACAACAATTCTCCATATGACTGTCTTATGACAGTGCCAAAGAGGCTGACTACTTCTTTGTAGTTCTTAAGGATGACTCACACAAAGACAATTCCTTAGACCTTCAAATGACCATGCAGACTTAATTCACATCCAAACATCCATGATGGATTCACAACTTTCCACAAAAGTACAGGACCGTACTCTGTCATAGCGAACAAGGATAGCAGACTACTTTTTCTGACAGTAAACTATTTTTTTCTTCTAGAAAACAGTCTAGTTTGAGGTTGGGAGAAGGAAGTGTATCAAACTAGCATACACCTGATCTACCAAGTAGTCCTATAGACTTGTCTTCACCACAAGACATTAGAACCACCATATATTTACTCTTCCCTTTGACTGTTATCAGCATTTGCAACGTTGTCCACTACTTCATACTAACTAGTCACTATTTTTGACTAGTTAGAGTCATACCAGACGCTTTGAAGAGGAGTCTTCAACCTACAAACCATGAAAAACATAAAAACCTAGCCTAGCCTCCTCCATCCTTCTGAAAATGGGTGATAACTTTCAGAGGATAGAGGAAAAATTCACCATTTTGGACACAAACCCTAGTTAAGAGGGTTTAAAAATAGTTTTTACAAAATAGATTGGTTCTTCCTCCTACAGAAGTGTCAAGAGCTCTAATTAGATGCAAAAGAAAGGTGATTCAACATGCAAGCACATCATTCATTTTATTATGATTTTGAGTGTGTATATGGAAACTCGTGTGTCCTATTTTTGATACGATAGCATGGTATTTCCATACTTATTCATTGTAAACTGATTTTGAGTCTATCCATGGAAAATGGATCTGATCTGTATTTTATATGATACCATACCACATCGAATTAGTTGAATCTATAGTTGCACCTGTTAGGAACCAGTCACTATAGATCCAGTGAATGTAGCATAATGGGAAATTGTATCAATGACTTCATTGAAATTCCATTTTAAAGAGGATGATATGGTTTCCCTCGGGATTCTTTTATAGACCATTGGGGACCCAATTACATGTACTTCCATTAACTTATTCATAGAAATGGTTATACCCTTGTTATTGTTGTAGTAACATTTTATGTGTAATGCCTCAAGTGTGGTCCGCATGTGTTTGCTTAATGCTTTTAAATGCTAGTTGAGCTTGTCGATCATGGGTGTAGATGATAGGGTAGGCTTGGAAGCAGTTTTTCAATGTGGCAGTGAGCAAGAGTGCTCACTTGTTGGCCCATTGGAGGAGAATACGATTTCTTGTGTTTTGCGATTGGTACGAGAATATGAGATGTGTACCTTCATATGGTTGCTTCCATATCGCTACCCCTATCTTATCACCCCTTATTATTTGAGTTGTACCTTTTTGGCATGGTTATCACGCGCTTGATGTGCTCTTGTGAACTATGTGACCTTGAGGTCTCCCTTGTGTGGTTGAGTTTCTGAGTCTTCTTTCCCCACTGTTGTCTGCTTGTGTTTGGGCCTTGTGACTACTTCCGAGCACGGTGGGGTGGTCTCTTCTAAGTCCACATGGTTGGGAGGCGTTGCCACTGCCATTGGGGACTGGTGGACAGGTTATCAGAGCACCAATTGGAGATGTTCTCTCTCTCCATTACTCTTTCAGTTATTGTATCATATTCATGGCTATGCCATTGCACTGTATATTCTTTTATGTAATTGTACTCTCTTAAGAGAGAAGATGTAATCATGCAAATTAATGAGAAGAAATGAGATGTTTCCTATTTAGTTTACAGATTCCGGTGTGGGTATCGGATCCACTTGTACTATGATGCTTTTGGATTCACGTTTATAGTCTGGAATGGGTTATAGGAACATTTGGGTTGGTATTTAAAATGAGCATAGTTTATTAATGTTTCTCTGGAGAGTGATTTAGTCCTCCTATGAGTTGTGCATTCAACCATACTTGGCCATGAATGTTGTCGATCTATCGAATCGGCAGCCATATTTGTGTATGTTATCACTTGTTATTAAAAAAAATTATCTTGTTCTCTTTTGGCCTTTACCCTTTGGGGATCGTGGCGTTGGATGTTACATCTGGTATCAGAGCCTATGTTCACACACTGGGGGCTCTGGTGTACTTGAGCCTTCTATGTTTTGCTATGTTTGGCATGTGTGGCATGAGCTTGTTATATTGTTTTTATAGTCTTGATTGCTTTCATGCCTTAGCATGGCATTAGTGGGTTAAGTTACAACCCCATTCTTAGAAATTGTGGAGGAAATAGCCTCCTTGGCCTTACCTTACTCAATGGGACTAGAGTGTTGACCTTGGTTGAGAGTTTCCCATGGTTAAGAGTGATCACTCTCCCATGTTATAAGATGAGGGTAGGAATGTTCTGCCTTGTATGTTTGCGGGTTGAGGGTAACTTGGGTTGCCTAATTACCCGTGCTTGGATATGCTCTTCTTGTGTCTCCTTTATGTTGCTAGTGAATGAAATGACCCTAATTGGTCATGAATTGCTCTTGTAATTCTTTCTTGCATTATAGATGTAAAGGATGATAGGATGTAGTTGTTTGCGGATGTGGACAAATTAGTTTGATTGTTCCAAGCTCTCTTGTAAGTGTTGGATGATTGCTGATTTTTCTTATAACCTCTTAATGCGCTTGAGTTGCTACAATTTATCATCCTTGATAACATATTGAAGTCATTGGAATACTAATGGTGCCTTAAACTTTCCATTAGTAGAATTTGCATGTTTGTATGATGAATATTGGATGGCATGTAATGTCTTGACTTGAGATGAAATATATCTTTCTGTCCTCTCTTAGTTGTCAATAGTTGACAAGATGTTAGAATACTGGCATATGGATTTAATTAGCATGTGAAAGGTGCAATAAGTAAAAGAAATAGTGAAGAATAACTTATGTTTGTTATGGTTATGCAATTGAAAGTGATTACATGTTTATGAGTAACTCCTTGCTTAATGAGTTTACATGAGAACGGTAATTGTTTGTGGATATATCTTGTTGATGAAAGATGATCTTCTCAATTGCATTATGGATTTCAATGAGACTTTATGGCTGAATGTTTGCATTTTAATGCAATTGAAAATACTTAATGTAGGGTAAGAGAAATGTTGCATATCTTGCTTGATGAACAATTGCATGCCTTGACATAGCCATGGTTACTTAAGATTATATGTATGTGGTGCAGGAGCATCTGAGATAGAGGAAGAGGTAAGTAATGCAATGGTAAGCAAACCTAGGATTGTTTTGACATTAACAAGCATTGAAGAGTTGCCTTGGAAAGTTTAGGATGTCTTGAAGGATCATGTAGACATAGTGGTTGATAAATTTTCTGACTTTTTGCTTCCAAGGAAAGGTGTTAGTCACTATTTAGCTTTCGTTCTAGGGGTTGGTCTGTCATATACAACAGCCTATGATAAGCAAAATGAAGAATGTGATGTGTCTAAAGAAGGAGATGGTACCAATACAAATGATACACTTGTTTGGAAGGTTGTAAATGAAAGAAATTTTGATGCTAAAGGCAAGAGGATTGTTGTGAAAGAGATTGCAAAGTTGAGCAAGCAATGTCTGAAGGGAAAAGAAGGTATGGAGCAACATTATGACCAAACTAAGTTGCAGATGGAAGATGGACAGTTAGGCAAGCATCTATTACAAGTGGAGTAGCAAAAGAGAGTTGCAGATGTCAATGATTGTAATGCTAAAGGTACCAAGGTTAATTATGATTTACTTCTTTTAGAAAGGGGTAGTAACACTGATCAAGGATCCGTACTTGCTGACATAATGGTGAGAAATAAAGAAAGGAGACAAAATGCTTATTGTGATGGTAAACTTGAGGGATGAGAAGCCTAAGTTCAAAATGAAACAAGTCATTGAAGAAGCGCAAGGTGATATGGCACTGTATGCAATCTATCATGAAGAAAGGAAGCAATTGCAGGTTGGAGATGACAAATGCAAGCAAGGGGCAGATGTTACTACGTTGAGAAGGTCACCAAAAGAGTGTGAGAAGTAGGGTAATCAAGGTTGTTATCTGTTTTGTTCCAAGTTCTCAGCAGTTGTTCATTTTGCCAAGTTCACTACCTATGCTACATGTTCAAGAAACCTCAAGTGAAGATCAAGCCACTGTGGAACTGTTTCAAAGAAGGTCATATGTAGGGGTCCATGCAGATCACGCAAGGGATTTCAGACTTGATTCTCAAGTTGCTACCTTCTATTCAAGCAGAGCTTGAATCTTTTCTTTGCCTGGGAGTATGGTGTAGGATCACCTTGGTTAAATAGGTTGTTAGGGGTCAAGTTTGCATTTTGGGTTTGTTGGTGTTGAATACTTGTAATAAGGTCATTTAAGACCATTTTGGATGTGTTAAAGTCCATGTGAGGTCATTAGGAGTTTTGGTGAGTCCATGTTGTCATTTTTGCAAATGTTGTCAAAAATTGCCAAAAGTTGCAAAACTATGGAATTTGAAGAGTCACATGTTGTAAATGAAGAAACTAAAAGGTGGAAGTTGAAAAGGTAGTTATAAAATGGTGGAAACATGTTGTATTAACCTGGAAATGGTTGACACAAGTTGTGTGGTTGAAGTTTTGCACAAAAATCAATTAAAGTGCCATATTTTCTGCATTTTCTAAACATTATTTAGTTGTTTCAGAGCTTGGTACAGATTTGTACGGTATTTGTATGACTGTATGTGGTATGGTTCGAAAGATAATTGATTCTAATTTCTACTATTTTTTTTTGCACTCAATTTCATTGTGTTTTGAGGAAGTTATGTCCATTTTACTAAAACATGTCTAAAACCCTAGTAGGCCTAATTTGAGGGCAAATAGTCCAAATTTGAGAGTTTTCGTACAAAATAATCTATCTTGATTTTGAGATATGTTAAATAAGGGCCAAATGGGTATTTGAATCAAGTTTTCTTTCTTGGAGATCAGTTATGGTTTGAAAATTATGGCCGAAAAACCCTATTTGCTGCACCACCTTAAGCCTAGTCAAGAGTAGGATAGTCAAGATTTGACCTCTATGTTCCAAAACAACCCCACCTGAAAATTAGATATGTTGTCAAAGGGCATAAAGGGTATCTGAAACTGCCCTTCTGCTTTTGTTTCAAGATCTTCTTAGAAAGTTATGGTGAAAAAACCATGTTTCAAGTACTACTAGGGGAATATGAGAGTTTGTGAATAAACCATCAAGTTAGGGTTTCAAGATAACAAAGGTTGGTTGATTGTGATTGGGTTGATAACATCCACCCTGATCTGCATCAATATGGTTGTGAACATGAGGAATGGATTAGAGTTCCTTTAACAAACCCATTTCATTATGATTATAAGCATCTAATTTTTTTTTGTGAAATTGTTACTTATGTTTGTGCATTGATGTTAAAATGATAGTGATGATGCTATACATGTTCTAGCACTATTGTGTTATGTTGAAAATATTTCTAGTGAATCTATGATGTTATGGGTAAATGAGTTTCCCTTGTGAAAAGAGAAAATTGGTATGGATGTTTGGGAGTACTTTTTTTTTTTGGGTAAAGTGTATATTTTGCATCATGTTGCATAGTCATGTGTGGGCTATGGTTATGCCCAGGTAAGAGAAATTGTGATTGTATTCCCTGTTATGTGAACATCCATTAATGTATTCCTTTTGAGTGTTGTGATTAACCGGTGCTTGAGATGTGTGCCCATGTGATGTTGATACTACGTACCCATCCGTGGAGGATATGTATGGATTATGTGTATGAGGGAAAACCATACCATCTATGTGTTTTCTTGTTGTCACCCTATTGATTGCCAACCCGAGGGTTGTTGATAAGTTAATATGTGGAGGGTAGTAGCAGCAACAAAGTTCCTTGGGAAAGAATTGCACGATGTATGTATAATGGCGGCGCGAAACAACGACGATCGTTTCAACCTCCCGGGAAAGTACTCACTACTTCCCCTTATTAATGGACTAGATACTTGGTTCATATAGTGTTAGCCTAATCTGCATAGATCTTGAGGATGGCATTAGTTTATGATATGAGCACTTGTGAAAGCTATGATCTTACCGTGATGTGATTGTTTTAGATATGATGTCACCCCCTACTGGTGTTTCAACACAGTGCTGGTGAGGATGTCGTGTCACTGATGGTAGTGAGCCAAGCTTGAGGACACGATGCCACGTACCTAGATACATGACGGCGTAATATATATGTTGTGTTCCTACTTGTGCTGAGAGGAGTGGTTTCTCGCACAGGGTAGAGGGTTCGCTCAAGAGGGCCTCGATTCCGATCGGTTTGCATACGAGTGGAATCTAGCCATGTGCACCTTTGGTTCAGTTTGTTACTGCACGTGCTTTCTCCGTGGGTACACACTATGTGGGATGTTCCTCTGAGTTAGACATTAGCATGTGGTATACGGCCATTGCGTGCTTTCTTCGCTTGGCGTATATCATGCGCGATCGCGCTGCATGAGGTATGTGACCTGGGAGTTCCAGCACAATACCTTTCCATGTGAGGGTTGCATGAGTTGGCTGCACTCACATGAAGAACTGTGGAGACAGTCACGCTTGTTTTCCTCCTTCCTCGTGTGGTGACTAGCAATAGTCACGTAGTGTTGTAATGTGTATATTTCAAAGATTGTGAATCTTTCTTTCAATTATTGGTGACGTTTACTTTGCTTGTGTGGACCAGCACTTTGGTTTATCTTGCTTGTATTAGTTTAGCCACAAATGATTTTCTTAGCATGTAACTCTTGTGGTTACATTTGATTTATTGTTGAAGATTATGTGCATTTTTCTTACTTTATTGTTGGGATTGAGATTTACTCTTCCTTATTTATATTTTGGTGGCTAAACTCATTAACTTTCTTGTTTTTGAATGTTGGTCTTGTGTTCTGATGTGATTCCTCATCGGGTATGGTGAGATCCACTCGCTTGAGAGTATACGAGGAAGTAGACGCAAGGAAACCCTTAAGGAAGGGGGTATGTGTAAGCTGTTCTAAGCTCTAATTCACTACCTTCCTATTGCTTGACTATCTCTTGGAGGCTAAAACCCTTACACAAATAAGAGATATATCATTGTGGCTTATATGGAAGGGCTCACTAGGTTGGTCAATTCCATCAAGACACATGGTTATTGGATTTGGATATTGGACATGTGATGAGTGCCAGGTAGCACCCATGAAATACATCTTTTTACCTCTCTTTTTTCTCCCTTTTGATTCCATTGTCTTGATGACTGCACCAAAATAGGCTAAACAAGAATGTTCTAATAATGATTAATAAGAGATGAATTGCTTTAGATCATCATTTCTGATTGAAGGACTAATGTGTTATAAATTGATGGAAATATGCAGAAATCTTCTCTTTTTGAATCAGTAGGTGCAGGTGTTCAGGTAGACAATTTTGTGCATCTTCGGAGCTGGATTGAAGTCTTGGGCATCTTCGGAGCTGAACAAGAAGGTCACAAACATATCTCTGGAGCTACAGATAGAAACATACATCTTCAGCGCCTTTTTAGAATAGTGCAGATTTCTAATACAGCTGTCAGTCAGACACTTCCAGTGGTGATCAGGATGCTCCTGATGTTACTCAATTCATCACCTGAGTAATTAAGGGTAGTCTATAGTTAACTGCTGGAAGTTTTTATCTCTTTTTGGTTTTTGCATGAGTTACTGATAAACTGATTTAATACCTATATTTCAGGGCCTCGCTGCCCATTTGTATTTAAAACTAAGACTCAGATTCAGTGTGGACTTCTGTTCCACTCAATCTATTTTTATTGCATGGATATTTATTCTGTAGTTAGACTGTTAGTAGAATAAAGAGATTGATGTTATCTCTTAGATGAACTAGTAGAATAGGGTGAGTGATCTTTCATCATAGATTTAGATATAAACTTACAGAAGTAGCAGCAAAGAGGACAACGATTATTCTTTTGATTTCTGTAATCTCATTTTGATATCAATATTTTTCTAAATACAAAGTTGATGGAATTAGACTGAATCGAGTTGTGATATTATTCTCTTGTACTGATTCTTTACTTTAGTCTTCATCCGTAAGGGTGTGGAGCAAGAGCCCACTCTCACCACCAAGGCAGAAGGCTAGTACTGTTGTTTGTTATTTTAGATTTTGCTTTAAAAGATACTTATTGTTTTCATAGATAGATGCATGTTTCAGTTTATAGATTTGCTTTAAGTAATTTACTATTCAGTTCTATTTTCAATATTCTTGGAATTCATTTCATAGCAGATAGATCAGTTTCTTTAAATCAGTAAAGGTCATTAGAGTTAGTTAGATAAAACTAGCAACTATAGGATTCCTAATTGTAGATAGCCAAGGACACAGCCTTGGATTTGACATCTGAAATATGATTAAATGATGAGGTACAATGACCGTTGTCATTTTTGGCGCCGTTGCTAGGGACATATTGTGTTAATTAGGAAAACTTAGCTAAACAGTTTTAGAATAGATTTGTATGGTTAGAGCTAGAGATTCAAAAGGAAGATACATAAAACAGACACCTCATCAACAAACTATAGGAGAAAGTAGTGGGGTGGCACAAGATCTTATTGAAGAGAGACATCTAGAACCAGTCTTGGAAGCTGCATCTGAAATTAATAATCCTTTCAATCCTCCAAATCTTCCACTTGCTGACTATATCCAAGAATTACAACAAAAATTCTAGGCAGCTCCTTTGATAGAACCTAATTTCCTAGAATCTCAAGGAGAAGAACTAGTACTAGACATGGATGATAATCATGATAATCATAAAGATGAGGAAAATTAGGCTCCAAGAACCTTCTCTCATATCCCATTGTTTTGGCTGTTGGAGATAATGCCCCTATGAAAAATATTTCACTTACACACTTGCCAAATTTTAGGGGTCTTGCTTCTGAGGATCCAGATCAGTTTTTGTTTGAATTCAAAGTAGTATGCCAGACTTATGATTATGGATCAGATAATCAAAAATTCAAACTATTTCCCTCAACCCTAAAGGATTCTACACAATGAGATGGTTTATGGGCCTGCCCCAAAATTCCATCCATTTCTGGGATCAGATGGAGACAGAATTCTTGGGAAAATACTAGGACTATTGTAGAATCAGTGATAAGAATGAGGAATTATTCAAAATTAAATAGAGAGAGAAAGAGACATTAGAGGATTATGTGGATAGGTTCAACTTCACTTTGAGAAGGTATGGCAACCTAGTAAATAACTATTTGGCTAGAACCCTGTTTGTAAAAGGATTAGATAAAGAATCCAAACAGGTACTGGATCTGATGGGAAAAGGGAATATCAACAAAATGGATATGCCTGCTATAGAAGAACTCTATAGGAACTATTCCAGAACCTGAGATGGAGTGAGAACGCCCAAATCTTTCAAAGGGAAGAATGAAATAGGACAGTTAATGGAAGAGATTGCAAATCTGAAAACAAATATTCTGGTCCAACTAAATACCACATTGGATGGGATTCAGGAAAAAACAAGAACAACTGATCAAGGTAGAACAACTAAACCACTCTCCATCTATTGTCCTAGGTGTAGAAACAAGCATCTATTGAGAGAATGCCCTTTAGACAAGTCAGAGATCTATCAAATCTGTGACAAGGAACATCCTACCAGTCAATGTAGTCAACTTCCAGCCCTAAAAAGGTTGAGTAAGAAGAATGCCATCATAGAAGAAGAGTTGAACTATATAGGACAAAAACAAGTTGGGAATTTCCCTTATAATCAATATCCAAGCCAGCCTTCTTACAGGGGTCCTTCTAATTGGGGAAATAATCAATGGAATCCAACTTGGCATGGGCCTCAAAATAATCCTCCTTGGGGATAGCAGGATTGGCCAAATCAACAATGGCAAAACCAACATTGGAAAAATTAGCCCTGGGGAAATCAACAGTGGCCACCACAATTTGGATCACAAAATATGCAGCCTCAATGGGGTCCTCAACAAGGATATAATCAACAATACCAGGGACAACCTAGATGTTTCCAACCTCAACAACAAGCATTACTAATTGGACCCCCCAACACACAAGTTCAGTCATAAAATGAACCAGTTAGCCAACCATCCTTACCAGCTCAACCTATACCAAATCCATAAAAAAAACAGGGAGTAGATGTTTACATGACAGAACAAGAAAACATGGCTGGTATTAACGTTATCTATCCCAATAATCTCCAGTTGCGTCCTGGGAAAGCATTCCCAATACCATCTCCTCCAACTATAGTTGAAGTAACCAATGATGTGGAACCTAAAAATTTATCCACTCAACTTCCAGAGGAGATTATTACTGAAACAGTGCAAAAAGAATCATCCTTGGATAACTCCAGAGTTCCTTGTAAAAGGTTGACTCTGGAGAACATTCCTAGAAACATTTCTGGTAAGAGCTCCGGAGATGCTCTGGAGATGGAAAAACTAGCACCATACCCAGAATGACTCAAAGAACATGTTCCCCAGAAAAAGATCTTACAAAAACAAGTCCAATCTACCCTAGAATCATAATTGTTACAAGAAATTAGACAACTGAACATTGAAATTCCACTCCTCCAAGCAATCAGAGATGTGCCAGAACTAAACCAATTCATCAAACAACATTGTGTCAAAACATAGGGCAAGAAGAAAAACTTTCTTTCTACAATCCAGGTGGAAGGGAAAGTAGTAGATCTACTAATGGGAGAAATGCTCCTCCCAAAGTATGGAGACCCTGGAAATCCTGTCATAATTGTTTACATCTCAGGGGTAGAAATTTCAAATGTTTTGGTTGATTTGGGAGCAACAATAAATGTGATGACAGTTCATACAATGGACAAATTAGCCCTCACAGGTATCCAATCTACATCTACAATCCTTCAACTTACTGATCAGTCAGTAGCTATTCTGAAAGGGGTAATTAATGATGTCCCAGTTGTGATAGAATCATGGGAATTCCCAGTAGACTTCCTGATATTGGAACCAAGAAACCAGAGAAATGCTTATCCACTAATATTAGGAAGACCATGGCTAGCTATAGCAGCATCATCTATTGATTGTTGAACTGGGGATATGGTCATTTCTAATGGGATAGATTTGAAGAAAATATCTTTGTATCCTCCAGCTAAACCATCAACACATTATACAGGAAGAGTATGGATGGATGAGCTAGATAACATGGAAAATAGTGCCTCCGTAGCTATGGTCACCATCAAGGAACATTTGGGTGAGTTGGAAGAAGAAATCTACTATGATACAATAGAAGACATTACCCACATCCTAATCAATGAGGATGTGATGGAGCTTGCCCAAGATTCTAAGAGAGAACTTCTCACTTCTGCTCATTATACCCTTGCAAATATCATTCCTTGTGGGGATACCTTTTACAGAGACTTAGCCACATTCCACATGTTGCTTCCACATTCTTGTCCCCTCAATACCATGACTCCAGTATATGGATTGACTACATCCATAGATCAAATCACAAAACAGGTCATGATTTTACCAGGAAAGACACTTAATATCAACACCCAGTTAACAGCAAATCAGGAAGAAAAACTTATCCAACTCTTGATTTTCCATTCAGCAGCCTTTACTTGGGAATACCAAGATATGAAGGGCATCCCTCCTGAGATCTGTACCCATCATATATACATTGAAGATATCAAACCTGTCAGACAACCCCAAAGAAGATTGAATCCTGCTTTAAAAGACATTGTTAAGACTAAAATAGAAAAATTGCTACAAGCAAGGTTTATATATCCAATCTCAGACAGTCAATGGGGCTCACCCCTATTCATAGTGCCTAAAAAGAATGGGAAATGGATGGTGTGTATTGACTATAGGGAGCTAAACAAAGCTACAAAAAAGGACTACTTTCCCTTACCTTTCATTGACCAAGTGCTGGACAACCTTGTTGGGAGGAAGTATTTTTCTTTCCTGGATGGGTTCAGTGGGTATAACCAAATCCAAGTAGCACTTGAAGATCTGGATAAAACCACTTTCACCTATTCTTGGGGAACTTTTGCCTACAAAGTTCTTCCATTTGGACTATGTAATGCTCCAGCTACATTTCAGAGGCTTGTTTTAGCCATTTTTGCTAAATTAACAAATGAGTGCATGGAGGTCTATATGGATGACTTTACTGTCTATGGGGACAACTTTGAGAAAGCTCTCATAAACCTTGAGAAAGTACTAAAATGCTGTGAGAAGAATCAATTATCCCTGAGCCATGAAAAGTGCTTCATGATAGTAGAGGAAGGAATTGTATTGGGACACCACATTTCAGCAAATGGGATCAAAGTGGACCAGAACAAAATAGAAGTAATCAAATAGTTACCTTCACCCCAAAATCAGACAGATGTTAGAAGTTTTCTGGGTCATGCAAGCTACTATAGGAGATTTATAGAAAATTTCAGTAGGACAGCTGCCCCCCTGTTTTCCCTGCTTAACAAAGACAAAATTCTTATGGATAGAAGACTGTCAATTAACATTTGAAACCCTAAAAGAGAAGCTTACTATCACACCTATTTTGAGAGGACCTAATTGGACTTTACCATTCCACATACAAACTGATGCTTCAAATGAGTCCATTGGGGCGGTCTTAGAATAGAAGGAGGAAGGAGAAAGTATGCATGCCATCTATTACATCAGCAAAAACCTTACCTCTGCAGAAAGAAATTACACCACAACTGAAAAAGAATTCTTGGCAGTCATCTATGCTATAAACAAATTCAGTCATTATATCACTGGATATAAAATATTTGTTCACACTGATCATGCAGCCATCAAATACTTAATGAATAAGCCAGTAGTGGGTGTAAGGATCATTAGGTGGTTATTTCTATTGCAGGAATTTGACATTACCATAGTTGATAATCCAGGCAAGTTTAATTTGGTTGCTAACTTTTTGTCAAGATTGCATACAGGAGGAGAGAACCAGCCAGTGGAGGATAGGTTTCCAAATGAACATCTTTTTTCTATCTCCTCTACTACACCTTGGTTTGCTGACATAGCTAATCTCTTAGCTACAGACTTATATCCATCCCATTTTACCTCAAAACAGAAGAAACACTTAGTTAAGGAAAGCTTATCTTACAAATGGTTAAATGGTTTGCTATTTAAATGTGGTCCTAATTTCATTTTATGCAGGTGCTTAAAAGCTGATGAAATTTTTGATGTGTTGAGAGCATGTCATGATGAACCATCTGGTGGGCATTATTCTTCCCACAGAACTATCCACAAGATCCTAGGAGTTGGTTACTATTGGCCCTCTATTCATAAGGATACCAAGAAGTATGTGCAGTAATGTGATTAGTGTCAAAGGATGGGACAACCAACCTTCACCCAGGAGATGTTACTGCATCCTCAAGTAATGATGGAGCCATTTGAATAGTGGAGTCTAGACTTTGTGGGACCAATTTCTCCACCTTCATCAGGCAAAGAGTATATTATGGTATGCACAGACTATGTGACTAAATGGGCTGAGGTTCAAGCTTTGCAATTTGCAAGAGAAGACAAAGTTGTTGATTTCCTTTATAATAAGATTTTCTTAAGGTTTGGAGCCCCAAGATGTATAGTTTCAGACAGAGGACCTCAGTTTTCTTCATAGGTAATCAGAGCATTCACAGATCTATATCAAGTCAAGCATAGGAAATCTTCACCTTACCATCCTTAAGTCAATGGGCAAGTAGAGGTGACTAATAGGGAACTTGAGAACATTCTGACAAGGATAGTGGCAATGAATAGAAAAGATTGGGCTAATAGATTACCTAAAGCAATTTGGGCTTACAATACCACTTGGAATTCCACAACGAAATTATCACCTTATGAATTAGTTTATGGAAAAAAACCTATTCTGTCTATAGAATTTGAACTCTAGACACTTAAAACTGCATTAGATATTGGTCTACCATTGTCTATAGCCCAACAAAACAGAATTCTTCAACTCAATGAGTTAGATGAAATCCGGACAGAAGCCATTCAACAAACATAACTGGTTCAGTATCAAAAGAAGCATTGGCATGACCAACACATCAAGAGGACATTTCAACAAGGTGATTGGGATCTTCTTTATGATTCTAAATTCAAGGAGTTCAAAGGGAAGTTACAAACTCATTCGATGGGTCCTTATCAAATAAAAGAAATTTTTGAGAATGGAACAGTGCTGCTGGAACCTATTGATGGAAGCACAAACACATTTTTAGTGAATGGCCACCGAATTAGACTCTATAAAAGACCATCCACTAAGGAAGAGTTCATCAAAGATTTGTGTTTGGTTACAGGGGACACATCCTCTATCACAGTTTTGGACTAAAAAAAAAAATTGAAAACTAGCAAATGGCGGCCTTCTTAAAAAAAAAAAAAGAGGAAGATAGAAAACTAGTAAATGGTTTTCTTTCTCAACCAAGGGGATTGAAAATCAGCAAATGGCGGTTCCCTTCTTCATGCTAGATAAGAATAATAAAGCTACGGAGGTGATCAGGTGTTTGGAGTTACTCAAACACACCTCCGGTGCTTGCAAATAAGGAGCACCTCCGGCGCTGGAAAACTAGGAGCACCTCCGGCGCTCCACCAATAAAGAGTTATTCAAAATATAATAATTTGGGAGGGGACCCACCTCTCCAGGTAATAAAGTAGAGATGTCATTTGATGAGGTCATCATGACTCATCCTCCACTTTATGACAAGAACAAAGATGAAGTCAACACGCATCCCGAGAGAAATCATTACTCTCGTTTGCACAGGTACTTACAAAGGACTGCGCTGATGTCACCGAGATAAATGGATTCTCGAACCACTATGTGGGAATGATTGCAGGTTGCATGACAATAAAGATGCTGACGTCATTTCAAGCCATGAAGAAGCTACTCAAGTACCATGTCACGTCAAAGTCTCATCAATGCCGCAACATTTCAGCCAAGTACATAAGTTCCTCATCATGACGATTGGTTCAGGTAATTCTCTCTTAATTAAACATTAATTAGCAACTGTCTTGTCATTTCTATTTTTGGGTGCCATCATTATGACACGTCCTCCTATCATTATTTTCCTTCCCAAATTCATGCATGTCGCCATCTTTGCTACACTGTCACCATGCCTACGGAGTGTCCCATCACTCTGTTGCAATTATGACCGCATAACCACTCTAACCAATTTCAAGTTCTTTTTCCATAGTCCAAGCCATTAAACGAATTGACATACTAATCCTCATTCAAAACTATAAAAATACCCTGAAGAACAGAGTCAACTGATACAGTCCTCTGGAGCCTACGAAGTTAAAGGAGAAAGAACAAATTACATAGGAGAGTGAGGGATCTAGCACAAAGGGTAAAACAAAGACTTAGAAATGGGGCTTAAGAAGAAATCAGAGCTAGAAAGTGTCACAGGTCTTTTACAAGATGATGTTGCAGCAGACATTTTGAGGAATGCAGGATGGCTGGAGT
Organism: Cunninghamia lanceolata; assembly: GCA_027924645.1. Lineage (NCBI taxonomy): Eukaryota > Viridiplantae > Streptophyta > Pinopsida > Cupressales > Cupressaceae > Cunninghamia > Cunninghamia lanceolata. The sequence goes on from BSBN01000529.1 coordinate 2,472,413, forward strand.
TTTTAGAAAAGTTTGAAGGGTTTCAAGAGGATATTGTTGATGACTTCCTAAGAAACCTAAGGGACAATCAGACAGTTGTAAGGGGAGTTCAAGTCAATCTCTCTGCAACCACTATCAGTCATATTTCTGGATTGCTTGAACAAGGTGAGAGGTTCTACCATCTAAAAACTTTATATGTTGATTTGATTAGGAATTTTTGTGTTGAAGGTGAACCTGTAATATAGTTGCATTTAAGTAAAAACAAGGTTAAAGGAATTCTTAGGTCCTCACTTCCAAACCCTTGGCAATCTGTAGCTATGTGGTTGATGAAATATTTCACATGTGATGGTCAATTTTCCTTAGTACCAGGACCAATAATGAAAATGTTGATTTTTCTGAGGCATGGGAATGCACACCCTGAATTCAACATAAATATTCCCAACTTTCTGTACTCTGCCATTAAAGAAACTGCAAAAAAGTATCAACAAAACAAGGGTCCTATGAAACACCATGGCCTCATTTTTCTGATAGTCAAACATCACTTTTTGTCTCAAGCTGATGGGGAAGAATTATGATAGACATTTCTAGATAACAAACCCTAGGATAGAGAACCAAAGAGGGCTCAAGAAGTGCGTGAGGGTTCCTCTACCCAGCAAGAAGAGTAGACAGAGCCTTCAACTTCCTCTGTAGCTATTGAAAAAGGTAAAAAGTCCTCACTGGAGGCAACTTCTTCTGCTACCCCTGTTTCTGACAAGAAAAGGAAAGGAAAAGAAATTAGAGAACCTATTATTGAGCATACACCATATATGACTCGTTCAGCAAGGAGAAAGATGACTTTGGCAGAGGAGTATTTTCCAAAGGAACCAACAAGGGAAAGCTAGGGTTAGAAAAAAAAGAGAATTTTAAAGAAAATTAACTCTGACATACATTATTGGGCTGAAGAGCCATCCCATGACTTAGATGACATTCCTCTATTAAGAAAGAAGAAACAGAGAGAGGTTTCTCCTAAGCCATCTGTTCATCTAAGTCCAACTTCACAACATTCTCCTGCTCTGGAGTCAAAACAAAAAGAAACTTATACTATTTCCTCTGATTCTGAGGATGATACACCTGCTTCAGAGGCACCTAGTCCACCTATGCTACGAAGAAGTAAAAGGAAAATTCAGCTCTCCCAAACTGAGAAAGATATTGCTCTCCTAGCTGAAGTTCTTTTGGGTTTCAAAACTTTTGAGGAGAAAGCTGGGCCTTCATCAGTGCCAGTAGTTGCAGAGGAGACCCAAGGAGAAATTCAGGATAGGGAGGCTGCAGGGGAAGTTGAAGTAGAGCAAATGGATATAGCTGGTAGTGAAGAGCCAATGGTTGTGGAAGCCCTTGATGTACAACAAACAAAAGAAGAAACAGGAGCATATTCTCACCCCTCTGACCAAGAGGATACTGAAATTTCAAAAGAACAACAAATGTTAGAAGAGATTGATAATCTAAAAAGATTATTATGGGGGAAGAACCAGATTATCACTAACCTCAAGAAGGTCAGGATGGAGATAGAGGAGAAGCAAAAATAGGTAATTGAGAAACTACAAATAGAGCTCCAGAGTAAACAACAAATGATTGAGGAGAAGGAAGTAGAATTAGAAGCCCAAAAGATTGAAATAGCTAAAATCCTTAAGGAAAAGGAGGTAGAGGCAGTACAAAACATTTCTGATCTTACCAAGGCTAGAGATAATGGTCTCATAATAATTGTAGCATTAATTGAGAAAGTACAGAGCTAAGATAAGCAATTGACTTGGGCCAACAATAAAATAGATGGTTTCATGATTTAGTTGGCCCAGGGGCAACCAGTGAACAAGAGGTACAAACAGATCCATATGTGGGTCCAATCCCCATTGATATTCCTAAGGCCCTGTTCCACTAGGAAAGGAGATGTAGAGAATATGAGGCTTCTAAGCCTATGCTGCAATTATAGAGGACAGTTACTGCCATGACAAAAAGAGTAGAAATCTTGGAGGAAAAAGTCATTCAGATGGCCTCCATTTCTTCTGAGATTCTATCTTGCAGGCCTCCAAGTGCCAGTTATGCTATGTTCTTACAAGAGAGAGTCCTGTAGAGGAAGCTATCTTTGGTCCTGTCTGATCTAACTAAAAACACAGAAATAACAGAGGGGTTCATGGAAGCATATACAAGGAGTTCTGATGAAGAATTTTTTTTTTGTGTGAGTTATATTTGCATGGTTTCTATGTTAATGATATGACCTTCATTATTAATTATTATGTGGGGGAATGTCAGCTCAAAGCATTCATGTCACTGATGAGAAATCATCAGATTTGGAATGAGAGAATGGAGGCTCATCTCAAGAAGGATACAAAAATAAGTCTTTTCATCATAAAGGAGTGTCCAAACCCTTATGCCTTTGAGGTCCAATTCAGAGCATATGTCTATCACTCAAAAAGTCAGACCAAGATTTTGCCATTGTATCTGAAAAATCTGCAAGAGTGTTCCATTGATTTTGGTTTTTTTATGAACAGTTCAGCTAATCCAGTGCTTGCAGTAGCAAAGAAAAGGTGGAACACTCTAACTTCAGAGAATAAAATGAGAGAAGTGGTGACTCCTGCTAACATAAGATTATTTATGAGGAAGGTAAGATTAATATCCAAGATTATGGATAAACACAAACAGGAGTGGATAGGTGGCCATTTCAGACCCCCTCTCATCATTGAGCCACTACTTGTCTAGGCTGAGCAAATGGAAGATGATAAGTTGTAGGAGTGGTTGAAGCAGGTTGATCAGTATAGGGGAAATGGTAATACAAACTACACCACTTGGACTACCTATGCACAAGACTACAACTTGACTGACAGGATATTGCACCAGAATAAATCCAGATTGTGAGAAGCAGGAGGACCTGCTAATCCTTAAGTACAGGGGGGATGATGAGTGCCAGGTAGCACCCATGAAATACATCTTTTTACCTCTCTTTTTCTCCCTTTTGATTCCATTGTCCTGATGACTGCACCAAAATAGGCTAACAAGATTGTTCTAATAATGATTAATAAGAGATGAATTGCTTAAGATCATGATTTCTGATTGAAGGACTAATGTGCATTGAATTGATGGAAATATCCAAAAATCTTCTCTTTTTGAATCAACAGGTGCAGGTGTTTAGGTAGACAATTTTGTGCATCTTCGGAGGTAGTCCTAATGATCTCTGGAGTCGACATTAGCCTACCACAATGGTCTCAAATGATTGCAAATTTGATTGGAAAGGTTTTTAGGATAAAAAGGTGAAGCATCTCTGGAGCTGAACGAGAAGGTCACAAACATATCTCTGGAGCTACAGATAGAAACATACATCTCTGGCACCTTTTTAGAATAGTGCAGATTTCTAGCACAACCATCGGTCAGACACTTCCAGTGGTGATCGGGATGCTCCTAATGTTACTCAAATCATCACCTGAGTAATTAAGGGCAGTCTATAGTTAACTGCTGGAAGTTTTTATCTCTTTTTGGTTTTTGCATGAGTTACTGATAAACTGATTTAATACCTATATTTCAGGGCCTCGCTACCCATTTGTATTTAAAACTAAGACTCAAATTCAGTGTGGACTTCTGTTCCACTCAATCTATTTTTATTGCATGGATATTTATTCTGTAGTTAGACTGTTAGTAAATAAAGAGATTGATGTTATCTCTTAGATGAACTAGTAGAATAGGGTGAGTGATCTTTCATCACAGATTTAGATATAAACTTACAGAAGTAGCAGCAAAGAGGACAGTGATTATTCTTCTAATTTTTGTAATCTTATTTTGATATCAATATTTTTCTGAATACAAAGTTGATGGAATTGGACTGAATCGAGTTGTGATATTATTCTCTTGTGTTGATTCTTTACTTTAGTCTTCAGCCCTAAGGGTGTGGAGCAAGGGCCCACTCGCACTACCAAGGCAGAAGGCTAGTATTGTTGTTTGTTATTTCAGATTTTGCTTTAAAAGATACTTACTGTTTTCATAGATAGATGCATGTTTCAATTTATAGATTTGCTTCAATTAATTTATTGTTCAGTTCTATTTTCAATATTCTTAGAATTCATTTCATAGCAGATAGATCAGTTTCTTTAAATTAGTAAAGGTCATTAGAGTTAGTTAGATAAAACTGGCAACTATAGGATTCCTAATTACAGATAGCCAAGGACACAGCCCTAGATTTGACATCTGAAATATGATTAAATGATGAGGTACAATGACCCTTGTCAACATGGTTATTGGTTTTAGATATTGGACATGGTTATTGGTTATAAACTCATGGTTATAATTGGATTTGGATGGTACTACGACATCCACGTGAACCCCTGGTGTAGCCTTGTGATGTGAATGAGTATGTATGTATATGTAGGTGGTACAATTATCATGTATGTAGTTGCATATTAAATATAGAAGAGAACAAAATTTGCATCATTATGCCTTGAAAAGTGACAAACTATTGCATTATATGTAAAGAGATGTCATGCATGCTATGAAATCAGAGGTTGATATTATGTATATGTGTGTTAGTGTGCTCCATTTTAGAGATGTCTGCATATAAAAGTTAGAGAACTAGAAATTTTGTATATTGAAAAGTACATTTTGCTGCAAATTATGAGAAAATTGTGTGGCTTATGATGGAATTACATGCTTATATGTTTGTATATTGTTATCATTGCTTTCGAATGATCATGGATAGGAAAGGGATGATGTCATAACACGCGTATCTGAGAGGCTTACGATATCATGACCCTCTTCTTGATGACAATGATGCTTCGGCTATTATATGATATATGCACATGTGCTTTGACGTGTGCTTGGAGTGTTGCAGGTACTGAGTATTGACTCTGCCTAGATTCACAGGACCGAGCGTACTTGAATTCCCTGATGGTGGTTACTGGAGATAGTCACAGGCCCTATTCCCTACCCTAGCCACTGTACCCTGCTAGTGCAGTGTTCTTGTATTGTTGTCTTATCATCCGGTTACCTAACGGTAATGTCCGGATTGCCCCTTATGGTCATGTGTAGTTTACTAGTGCAGTGGTTGAGGCTTTTCTCCTTGGTTTTTGTTGATTGTTCGATGTGGTTTTCTCGGCATCATTCTTTATTTTAATCAGAGAAAATTATTTTATGCTAATGTATATTTTGTAGGAATGAGTGCCTTGCCTATTCCTCACCCATGTTCTGGGACTGATTACATATAATTGTGCATGTGATAACCTGATTTTTATAATTGTATTGAGTTTCATGGACTAGTGTGTGCTTTGGTTGCATCGTAGCGTTTGCAAGCTTCTAGGAGTAAGCCTAGTCCTAGGGGGTAGGATGTAACAACCCTCCCTGTTGTCCTCATTGACTTAAGGAAGTCAATTTTTTTTTTATATTAATTTTTTTACTCTTACCATGCCTTGATGGCTTTTGGGAAAAAGAGGTGGGTGAGTGGGTTTAAGGCTGGGAGAAAATATGTTAGGGGAAGGTGAATGAATTGAAGCCTGAGAGAGAAAATCAGATAGCTGATCGAATTAATGGAGAAGTATGGGGCACAGGACAGGGGAAGTCCCCTTTTTTCCATGCCATTACTAAGGCATGTGACTCCCTCACTTTCCTCATTATGAGGCTCTGATGACTAGATAGGAGAGGGAGGACGTGCAACAGGGGGCATGAGAAGGGAAGGAGAAGAAGAAAGAAGAGCAACTAGTTTAGGGGGATCCTCTGCAATTTTTCAAAATCCCAGGTAAGTTTTTGTGCCTCCTCATCTACATATGCGTATATTAGGGTAGTAGTAACTATAATATATGTATCTATATGGTCTCTGTTTATTGTAAACCTTATGGATGTCCACATTCTGTGCATATAACCCCATTCTGAGCATGAATGTGGAACTTGGCTTCACATCTGCTTATTGCATTAATTGGAAAAACTCTCTGAAGCCATTTTCAACATATCTATTTTGTGTTTGGAAGTATCCTTATATCTGAAGCCATTTTCAACATGTCTACCAGAACATTTCCAATTAAAATATCTAATAAAAATTCACCTTCTGTTATGCTCTGTTGGACGTCCTCACCCTATTCCGAAGCTCCCTTTTTGACCCACGCAGGGAGGATACTAGCAAAGGTTTTGGAATTTGGCTTTACGCAGCTAGTTACATTTACTTAAAAGTTTCTAGTGCCTTTTTTAACAAATCCATTTTGTTTACGTCCTGTAATCGTTGCATTACATGAGATCACATTTCATTGAGTCATTTTGTCAAATAACTCACGTGCTTTGTCTCTGCTACTCCATCTTGGCACAAGCAATGTGGATACTGGCAAAGGTTAGGAATTGGGCTTTAAGCCTACCAATGGCATTTGCTTTAAAGTTTCTATAGACTTTTCAACAAATCCATTATGTGCATATCCTACAATTTCTTTAGTCCATGAGACCGCATTCTTTGAGGCATTCTGTCAAACAGATCGTGCCTGTCTAGGCTTCCACTTTTTGCATATATGTATACCAGAGCATTTCCAACTATAATATTTGACATAAATTTGCTTTCCATTATGCCTTAATGGATATCCATACCCTATTCCATCACTCCCACTCTGGCACAAGTAGTGAAGATGTTGGCTAAGGTTGTGGAGTTTGGCTTTACAATCGCCAGTTGCATCGCTTAAAAGTTTCTAAAACTGTTTCATCAAATCCATTTTGTGCATGCCATGCAATCATTGTTGTCCATGAGACCACATTCCCTGGGCATTTTGTCAAACAATTCGCGGACCTTGTCTATGTGCACACATTTTATATATAGGTCTACCAGGGCAGTTGCAACCATAACATCTGTGCACATATTATTTTAGTGCTAGCCTATTTTTTAGATTGCTGCATTTAGCATCACCAATGATCTCCATGAGAAGACTGCTTCTGTTTAAATGATGAAAATGGTTCACATATCTCACAACAATTTCTCTTACAACACTCTTGGAGATAAATTTCGTAGTTGTATGGCAATCAACTCATACTCGAAGGTTTTTTTAACAACTCTAATAATTCTTCTTTGGGGCATGTTTAACAAACCAATTGCAATTGCCAACTTTTCACTATGATTTTGAGTCTCTTTGTGGAAACTGGTGTGATCTGTTCTTAATATAAAAGTATAATATTTGCACATCATTCATTTTATTATGATTTTGAGTGTGTATATGGAAACTGGTGTGTCCTGTTTTTGATACGATAGCATGGTATTTCCATACTTATTCATTTTAAGCTGATTTTGAGTTTGTCCATGGAAAATGGATCTGATCTGTATTTTATATGATACCATACCACATCGAATTAGTTGAATCTGTAGTTGCACTTGTTAGGAACAATCACTGTAGATCCAATGACTATAGCAGCATGGGAAATTGTATCAATGGCTTCATTGAAATTCCATTTTAAAGAGGATGATATGGTTTCCCTTAGGATTCTTTTATAGACCCTTGGGGACCCAATTACAAGTACTTCCATTAACTTATTCATAGAAATGGTTATACCCTTGTTATTGATGTAGTAACATTTTATGTGTAATGCCTCAAGTGTGATCCGCATGTGTTTGCTTAATGCTTTTGAATGCTAATTGAGCTTGTTGGTCATGGGTGTAGATGATAGGGTAGGCTTGGAAGCAATTTTTCAATGTGGCATTGAGCAAGAGTGCTCACTTGTTGGCTCATTGGAGTAGAATATGATTTCTTGTGTTTTGCAATTGGTACGAGAATATGAGATGTGTACCTTCGTATGGTTGCTTCCTTATCGTTGTCGCTATCCTCTCACCCCTTATTATTTGAGTAGTACCTTTTTGGCATGGTTATCACACGCTTGATGTGCTCTTGTGAACTATGTGACCTTGAGGTCTCCCTTGTGTGGTTAAGTTTTTGAGTCTTCTTTCCCCACTATTGTTTGCTTGTGTTTGGGCCTTGTGACTACCTCCGAGCACGGTGGGGTGGTCTCTTCTGAGTACACATGGTTGGGAGGCATTGCCACCACCATTGGGGACCGGTGGACAGGTTATCAGAGCACCATTTGGAGATGTTCTCTCTCTCCATTACTCTTTCAGTTATTGTACTCTTTCAGTTATTGTATCGTATTCATGGCTATGCCATTGCACTATATATTCTTTTATGTAATTGTACTCTCTTAAGAGAGAAGATGTAATCATGCAAATTAATGAGAAGAAATGAGATGTTTCCTATTTGGTTTATGGATTCTGGTGTGGGTATTAGATCCGCTTGTACTATGATGCTTTTGGATTCATGTTTATAATCTGGAATGGGTTATAGGAACATTTGGGTTGGTGTTTAAAATGAACGTAGTTTATTAATGTTTCTCTGGAGAGTGATTTAGTCCTCTCCTGTGGGTTGTGCATTCGTCCATACTTGGCCATGAATGTTGTCGATCTATCGAATCGACAACCATATTTGTGTATGTTATCACTTGTTATTCAAAAAAAAATTATCTTGTTCTCTTTTGGCCCTTACCCTTTAGGGTTCGCAGGGTGGGATGTTACATCCTGCTTTCATTGATATATTTTTTGAAGCATATGAGAATGGATTGAGTTATGTGTGGGAAGATTTCAAAATAACAAGTATGCAGTAGGCATATTTATGCCTAGACTCCATGGAGAAAATAAGAGATGACTACATAGTGAAGTTGTCTGCAAATGTGATTATTATTGGTGATAAATATGCCAATTTGATTGACAAGATTATGGATACAACCAATCAGATGAGTGCAATATCAAACGAATATGAATGTGTGGTCGAAAAGGTAGAATGTGAAGGTAGTGCATCATATGGTAGCAAGGCAGATGATGACAACATTATCTGCACCTTCCTTCTAATGGATAGTTCATCGACTTCGAAGATGGAAATGATAATATTAACGATGACTTCCAGCTTGATGTTGAGGTATGTGGTTCAATGAAATATGAGGATGATGTGTACAATGATGAACAGTTTGTGGGATCATCTCATGAGGTTGATCATGTTAAGTGTACACAGGTAAGTGAAATAGAATGTGAGCAAGGAATCAATTTCTTGTTTGATGAGTTTCCCTCCTTTGTTCTTGTTTGTGATTCTGAAGCTACTCCAGTTTGTTTGCATGAGGATGACAAAGATATGGCTACATTTGATGATAACTAATCTAAGACAAGTGTTAGTATAGTCCTAAATTTTTAGTTGGAAGAGTTTGCCCTTGAAAAGTATGAAGATGGTGATCATGTGGACGCATATGAGAACCTGTTTCTTTGGTGCAAGGTTTGTTGTCTTCCCCATGCAGAGTGTGCTTCAAGTCAACCACAAGGAAATGATGTGAGAATGAACATGGAAGAAGAATTGTGTCATCAGTCTTGTTGCAGTAATGAGTATGACATAGTAGATTTCCAGAGTGGACTTGAAATAGAGAGATAATTTGAAGAACATGGTTCTTCACATGAGGTGTCTCATGGTATTAATTTGTGTGTTGATGGTTTGGATTGTAGCTTGAGTCATGCTTATGATTTAGAAACTGAGATTTGTAGTAGCACATTTGAAAGTTGTGTGCAAGAGCTTGGTGAAGATGCAAATGAATATGAGTCTTTCCACTTTGATGTGGGATATTTATCGATCCTTGAATGTGTTGGTGTTGTAGTAGAGGTTGAGTCTTTTGTACGGGACATTGATGCGAATGAGTAGTGAGGCATGTGTATGCCTGAATTTCAACATGTTGCAGCCCAACTAGAAGGTATACTTGAGTTGGAATTTTTCCATTTTGTTCTGCAAGATGAAGTGTCTTCTCTTGTGGATCAATAGTGCATTCAAGCACAATTTTCCTTGCCATGTGAATTGGAGGTGTTCTCCTTTTTCCTCATTTCACATGAAGAGGTCAACATGTATGATAACTTGAGAATTGATAATGGAGGTTTGTCTTCATCTATTTATTTTGTTGCTGACCTGGTTCTTGATTTTGCACCCCCTTATGTTATGAACATGCATGATATGGGTTGGAATAGGTCAAGCACCTAATTTCTTATGGTTTCCCTATAGTAGTGATTTCATTGGTGGAGCTGTCCTTGGCTCCAGGAGCATTTGTTGCAAGTTGGTGCATGCAGATGAAATATTTTGGTTGCTATAGCTAGGTGATGAATACAAATTTGGTTTGAGGGAGATCAGTGTCTTCATTCAGCTTGCCTTCAATAGAGGCAAGTAGTTTCAATCATCTTGTGTAGGTTTGTCCTACATCATGTTAAAATTTTGATTTGCAACCAATACCTTTAGCATTTGTTCTTTCATGCCAATGGTTGCATTGTTTTGTTGTATATATCTCCTTTGTGGTGCCTTGTAAATACGTTGTTCCCCCTATTCATTTTTTTCCTTTTGGTCTTCTCGAAGATAACTAGTTCTCACAATGCCAATGCTTGACACACGTCTCCAACCAGAGCCAGTATTGGGACCTCTATTTTCCATGCCTGAAAATTGCAAAATCTTGTCAAATTCTACAAAATTTCCCTAAGAGGTCCCTGTGCCTTTACCCTGTTGTGTGTTGTTGAATCCCTAAATTTTGACTAAGTCTAAATTCTGTAAGATCCTCCAAATCCTAGAATCTGCATTTTAACTCCTAGAGGTTTGAAACCACTCTCAAACATCCTGAAAGCATATGCATAAAATATAACTTAAAGTATAAGAAAGTAAATGTAAAAAGGTAAATACCACTTATACTTAAATGTTATATTTTATGTATGTCCCTGTGGGTTTTCGAGTCCCACCGGAACCTTGGAAATTTTCATAAAGTCCAAGTTCCCTCCACTTCCTTGCTCCCCCCCTCTCTTTCCCCTTCCAAATTTTTGGGCTGGAACTTTCTCTCGGCCTGACACCTCCTTTTCCCTTCGAGATTTCGAGTCTTGCTAGAACTTTTTCCTGGCTTGAACACTTCTTGGTTTTGATGTTCTTCATCCTTCCACGAACCTAATTCCTACTAGAGAAGTAATTACTCCAAGATCCTGGGTCCAAAAGAAATTCTTGATCCAAACCTTCTCGCCAAAATGTAGAAAACATGACTGGACACGCCAACAACTCCCAGGATTGCCAGTATTGCTCAAATTTACTTCTATAACAACCTTTTTTGAGTGAGAAAATTTTTCTACGACCTAGTCAAGGGTTGGTCGCTAAACCAATTTTCTAGAGGTGCAAGTTCTCATAGTGGATCTAGGGCATCAAATCACATTGGTCTGGTCTTCAAGTGAAGGGATGTATTCAACACTATGTAGGAAGGATTTGTTAAGCAAATCTGCATGTAATAGTATGTCTCCATGGGAATTTGAAATTATTTTTGAAAATGTATAATTGTTGATATATGTTTTCCCTTGCCACATTTGCTGGCATGATTGTAACCGAGGTTTAGAGGTGTGTGACATCAGTCAAGTTAATACAAGGCTTTGTATTTGCCATTACTTTGTTGCATATGAATCGTTGCAATTTTTTCTTGGATTATTAAGTATGTCCATCACATGAAAATCTATTTGTGATATGTATGTGAATATATATTTGGTTCCAATGATCCTATGCTACATATTTTATTTCCTCCTTGCACTCTATGACTCTATTTCCCAATGGAGTAAGCACCGATCCTTATTGGTGAAGGACTAGTTCTTTTTTATCAAACCCTCATCCTATTAGTTTAGGAGTAGGTTTAGTTTAGGATTTTCAAGCTATTCATGATTCAGTGCAGTAACTAGGGTTAAATTTGAAGCAATGCAAAACTATTTTACCCTTTTGGAATCATGACCATGTATGTCTACATCTTGCCATTGTGTTGATTATCAAATGGATTCATCTTATGGGAATGTAAATGCTGTCATCTATGGGTGCATGTGCAAGATGTTTGATCAGCTTAATTAGAGGTTTGTGCAACCGGTTGGTCTTGATCTAGTGACAATCATAGGGGATCTAGTGTACATTGGGTATGATTGTGGTTGTACTTGTGTTCTATTTGTGCCTCTAGAAATATCCCTCCTAGATTTAGCTGAGCCCAAAGTGTAGGAGAGCATTCCCAATCTCATTAGTTAGTTTTTAACCATCCTTAGTCTATTGATGAGCCCCTATTTTACCTTATTGATGACAACCCTTGGCCTAGATGGTAAGAACATACTCTAGGATTTTGGCCCTGCGATTTTTAGAACTAACATGTATGATGCATTAACATTTATTGATTTAGTGTTCATAAATAATAGAGTACCATTAGCTAGTGATTTGGTTAAGGAAAGCCAAGACATATTGAGGTCACTCAGAGATCACTTACAACAAGCCCATAATCAATAGAAGTTCTATGCAGATCAAAATTGCACAAATAGATCATTTGAGGTGGGATATATGTTTTTTTTAGATTGCAGTCATTTACACAATCTTTCATTAAAAGAAGTGCAGTTGAAAGCTCAAACCTTGATTCTGTGGGCCTTATAGGATCTTGAGGATAGTTAGTGAAGTTTCTTATGAGTTGGAGTTTCCAAAGAATAGTAAGATCCATAATGTTTTCATGTGTTATCCCTCAAAAGGGCACTTGGACATGTTGTGCCTCCAGTGGATTTGCCACCCCTAGATGATGAGGAGAAGCTCATATAGATACCAGATGTAGTTATTGATACCAGGGTGAAGAAATTGAGAAATAAAAGAATTACAAAGTATCTGGTTCATTGGAAGAATCTACCTATAAAAGATGCTACATGGGAAGGACCAAAAATTCCATAGCATCCAAATTTACATCACTTGAGGACAAGAAATTTTAGGGAGGGCGGACTTGTAATCTCCCCTTTCTAAAATATTTCAATTTGAGGTCGCAATGCCCATTCCAATATTTCTTGTGGGCTTAGGGAAGAAGTAAGGGAAATAATTTCATTTAATATTTAATTTTGGACTCACTTCGATTTATATTTTCAAAGTTGATTAATTGGGGCGAATTAAATATTAAAATATCTTATTATTTTATTATGTTGATAGCCCAAAATGGGGTGTAGGATTTCTTATGGAGCAATTTATAACTTCCACGATCATTTGGCCACCTAATTATAGCTAATTTTATGTTAGATTTCATGATATCTTGTAAGAGGGGAGTTATTGCCTATTTTTAGTTAGGAATCCAATAACGGCTAGGACATGATTTTGAATGAGTATCTTTGGAAGGAAGTTGCTAGAAATAATATTATTTAATTTATTTTTCCAAGAGAGGGGCATTAGATTTTGGGTGCCCAAGTTGGGCCTTCAACACCTATTTATTGACAGACAATTCCACATTTTTGGCATTTGATTTCATTATACCAAAACTCTAGAAAAATTGTTTGAGCACTTGTGTTCAATAATTCATTTTAGGATTAAACCCCTTGGTTACTGAAATGAGAAGATGAAACCCCTTTGGTTTCTTTGGGGAAATCTCACGCAGAGGTTGTATTCAACACTTCAATGTTTGTTTGTGTTTTCAACATAGTTTGTGTTTAATTTTGCAGATTTGTGAAGGAGCTACAATAAGCATAATATATTTTCATATTCATATGTATTGCTGTACATTTTTTGTATTATTTCCAACATTTTTATGTCCATTTGAAGAATATTAATCAATCACATTTATTTTGGGTGAAGATATTTTCCATATGTGCAAATTTACATGAATTTCATGGCATAGTTTGTGAAAAACCAACATTCTATATTTCAAATTTTGCCATGCAATTTTGATGGTGATTATTTCAATATTTTTATGTTCTATTTGCTAGACATATTTCAGATCTGAATATTTTTATCAAGTTATTATTTTGGGACATTACAACGAGTAATGGGATCATCTTTACCATGTTATAACTCAAAGTGAAGTGCCATAAAACCCATAAGTAACAGATAGGTCACAACCTTAAATTCAAGAAGTGTACAATGTGCTTGAGTGCATGTTTCTAGTATCTTGATTACTATGGATAGAATCAACTTTCTTTTCAACTCTATCTAGTATTGACATTAGTGCATCAAGGGTGGAATTGGAGATAATGGTGGTAGGAGTGGAATGAGTAAGAGTAGGAGTATAAAGTGAATGGGAGATAAGAGGAAAAGATGTGGCTATGAGGGTGAGAGGCATTTATATATGAGTAAAAGAGGAAATGATAGCACTAGTAAGGTGAGAATAGAAATAGAACTAGAGGATCAAGAAGGGATGGAACTAGTGGAAGGGGTAATGAGGAAAATACTAATGGAAGGAGAGGTAATAATGATAGTAGAGTTAGTAACATAAGAAGTAATGGACATGCTAGAAGTGTAACATGGGAAGTAGGCACTATGAGGGGATATACCTCAAGATGAGAGGAAGAGGGATCATTGGAAGAGGAAGGGTGAGTGGGAAAGAGGTAAAATGCACCATGCAATGAAGTAGAGGAAGCCACAACATTTCTAGTTGCATTGAGATTCTTAGTACCAAAGGTTGAATCACACAATGCATTATGAATAGATACTGCTGTTAACAACTCTTTAAAAAGTAATTGCCTAGTAATTGTTACTAAAGTATGCTTGCAGCCTAATTTAGTAAGGCCTAACAACAGTTGTTGAAAAGGGGGGTAAGAAAATTTTTATACACAAGATCATCCAGTCAATATCTAATTTATTGGTAAAAGAGTTATTTCATGATCACTTATCAAGATCATGTAACAACTCAAACTGGGCTGTTACACCATCCTGGTAAGTGAAAATGAGAAACACAAGAAAACAGGCATTCAAAAGATGACATGTATTTATTCGAGATCATATTTCAGTTATGATATTGCTGTTCATTCAATACATTTTAGTGTAGTTTCAAGGAGGAGGTATTTATAAACCGTCAATTCATCATATTTGAATATATGTTTTAAATGAAGTTCGGTTGTTTTTATGCTATGTAATTGATTCATAAAGAAAAGTACACATAAGTCATTACATAATATGAAATAGCTAATTGTATTCAAAAGAAATGTTTAAATATGTCCCACACAAGCCGTGGGAATGACTGAAATAAAGCAACATGGAAAGTAAGTTATACATCTAAAGATAAAAGAAAGGAAAAACATATGAAAAGTGGTCATATCCTTCATTGCCTTAGTGGCTGATTTTGGTGTGATCCTCTTATCTTCAGCTCCTCCCATTCCTGATCTTCAGATGTACCTGCAAATGATTGAAAGAAATAGTTAGAGCTTGGGATATGAAATCTCATCTTATGTTTCAACAACATACATATAACATACATTGATGATGCATTAAATTAGTTGAGCCATTATCAGATGTATGCAATAAAGCATCTTAGAACAACAATTGCAGAATCATGAAGATCAGTAAAGAACCATCTAGTCATCAAGAGTAACCAAGCTTCTTGTTTTTTCTAACAGTTTGTTCATTGTGTGGGTATAGGTGAAATATATCAAGATCAATCATGTAATAGTATGTGGAGAAAATATGGCTCCCACAAGGGTTGAGCCCAGCATACTATTCCATTATGTTTATTGATAGTGAACTAGTACAATCATTAATGACATAGCTTTAAAAAGGATAGGACAGTCATCAATGACTGTGCCAGTTGAAGTTCCATCACACATGCTAAAAAGAGATAGTCATGGTACAAGTAATGTGTTCTACCACATAAAATAAGGACAATGAGTAAATGCAAAGTCCCAGTGACAAAGGCAGAGTATAGGCACTGTAGGATGCCAAGTCACAAGCACATCAAAAGGATAAAGGAGTGCAGGGTGTGAAGGACTGTAAGGGGTTTGAGGACAAAGAACTATCAATTTATCAATTCCTAGCTACCCATGCCCACAAGAAAGATGTAGTTTGTTGTTATGCAGCCATAAAAGACATAAATCGAAGTATATAAAGATGCAGAGGCAACAAAAAGTAATGAGACCCAACAAAGTATAGAAGTTTGCCAACAACCAAGGGACAATCTACAACATTTGAGGGCTGTCATCATAAAATTAAAAGTGCAGTCACAACTATCAACATATAATCATCAACAAAATAGTTATGTAAGGAACGGTACAAGCATTTACCACTTTTGTTGTGATGAGGTGTAAAATTGGTATTGAATGTTTAAACTATAACAAGGCAAATCCAGAAAACATTCAAATGTTTAGGGGACAGTAAAGGCAGTCATAATGACTGCCCAATTTCACTTTGAAGGTACAACTAAGAAAGAACAACCTTACATCATAAGAGGAACATCCATACAACTGACAAGAATTCCAATCCATGACCTGAGTGCAAGGAGACATCAATGAATCTTCCAAGCAAGCAAAGTACAACCATAATCATTGAAAGATATTCAAACATAAAGAAGTCTAAGTATGGTTGCAACTTATATAGGTCTTGAAGACTCATTAAAAGAGTTGGTCTATTGATTTGTGGAGTTTTGTGCTAATCAAATGAAGGCATACAAGTGGTCTTTGAGGAAGACAAGAGCAACATTTATGATAAAAGGAGATTTTCACAAGCATGACAACAATAATGCAGTAAAGAGACAACCCTTGAAGGAAGTCATAATGACACAGGTCTGAAGGACAGCATGAGGAATGATAGTCATCAATGGAAAATGTACACTTTTGAATGCATACACAGAGGTCATAAGCCAAGACAATGATAAAGTGTCTTGAGAGCCTGCAAAGCTACAGTGATAGGTAGTAAGTCATTAGGAGAACTGAAGTAGCAACAAGACAATGACTGTCAACAAGGTCTGGAATAATGAAATGGGGTTTCAAAGGCTTTAGAGGACATTGAATATGTTTGAAGTTTTCATGTTATCAGTATGCAGGGCAGCTTGCAAGTTAAGCAATGGGGTATGATGATTTAGTGGGTGTATTTTAAGGTTTAAAGGATGCTATGATGGTGAAAATATAGTTTGCTTAAAACTATTGCATGATTTTGTTTGAGCTCAATATGTCAATGGCAGAAACAAGATTACGGTGGACTAGTAAAAGACATAGTGAGTTAGTACAGAGATACCAAAGAGCAATAGAGTTTACAGATTCTTCACAAGCAGCAAAGCTAACCTCACACTGAATGTATGAAGCAAAATCAAACTTTCTCAAAGGAAGCAAAGAATACCATTCAAAGAGCAGAACTTTATTTTAGGACAATTTTTAGTCATAAAAAGCACAGCAGGAGCAGAATCAGAGAGAGGGGTCGACATCCTTGACATTCTTGTATTCAATTCGGCTACAATTCAAGGCCTGGGATAAGTTGAAGCAATTATTACAGGGTACCCGAGAGCATATTATCCTCAAGAGACTTACTAAGAGCATTCCATGCCACAACTGAAGAAGTTACAGTTTTGCAACAAGGGCATCAAGAACATAAACCTGTGAAATGATTACAGAGGCCATAAATAGTGTGGGTTTTACCATCATTTTCTCAGAAAACAAAGAGGTATCTTATGGAAAAGTGCAGTGGGTAGAACATTTTTCATCATTCTCTTTCAACAAAATGAAAATAAAGAGCAACAACTTGGGGTTTTTTGTTTTTCTAGCAAGAAACATATACAATGAAGGGTTTATGAAGAGGAGCCACAACCTGCAAGGAAAAGAGGAGCCACGACTTGCAAACCCTAAGGAGAATGCAAATAATGAAGATCTTTTATTCTTTTCCAAGAAGCAACAATAAATTTTTTTTCCCTTTCACAGATAAATGGAAATCTCAGTATTTTTCACTTCTAGAATGAGGGAAAACTTACCAGTGTGGTGTTCGGCCTGTGGAGAATGCCCAACCTTGAGAGCTCGAGCAAACCCTAGCAACATGTTGGTGGGTTGCAGAGAAGACAAAATCCAAAAGTCATGAATGCATAGTGAAATACAAAAGGTCGCGACTTTTTTTCATTAGGGTTTCTTTTACCCTAATGTGGCCGGCTTCATTGTGAAAGCATTTTTGCCTTTGATTTAAACCCTTTGCACAAAACTAATACCTTGGCATATGTTAAGTTGTTCTTTATGAACTATGCAAAAGCTATATGCAAATTGTTAGGTCACACTCAAACATCGACCTCAATCAACTTTGCATGATGAAAAATGGAGTTAGACAATGTAAACATCATTAAAGTAATCAATTATAAATTACTTTAGTGGTTTTCATGAGATATAGAAAGATACAAACCCATAACACGAATTAAAGTAATCCTTAATTGGTTGCTTTAATGGCTATTTAGATCAATTAACTTCACTTCTAAATCATGCAAAATTGATTGAGGAGTTTAACTGAAGTGTTTTATCATGATTTCAGTCAATTAGAGTAATTTTAGGGGGGCAAACTCAGTCAAATTAACCGAAGGAGGAGTTTGAGCCTATTTTTGCTCAAATTACATCAGTTTTGACCCCCTTTTTTGGGGCTTTTCATCTTTGCTCGTGAGGGAGATTGATGGAGATATTTTTGAGTTGAGTTGACTTTAGTTAACCAAAGCTGACCCGTTGGAGTCATCTTTTAGTATATAGGAGAAAAAACTTATGTTTTTGGCAGTTCTTGCGTCTTCCTCTCTTGAGTATTGCAGAGAGTTTGTAAGTTTTGTAATTTAGATTTCATAGTTTGATACAGAGGCTCCTTTGAGATCAATAAAAGACAGGAGTGCATTCCTTTTTCATCATCTTTTGTCTCATTTACAGTTAATAATTTGAGGTTTAATTGTGATTCTAGTTTCGAATCCTTTTCTATGTCTCATTGTTGCAAATATGAATGCAGAAGTTTCATGGAATGCAGGTTGTATGTTGTGTTAGGTGATCTTATTAGGTTGAAGTTGTGATTGAACATTTGTTTGTCCTTCAACATGTTGGTTATTTTCTCCGAATCGGCAGAGGGTTTGCCAGTTCCAATGCACAAGCTGATTCGGCCAACAGATTACGGGAGGTTGCGTGAGCTGCCTCCCCTTCACTTCTGGTTCTACCGCACCAAGGGGGATATCCCTATTACTAAAGGTGTAACATTGACTAGCTCAATGACAAAAAGATTTAGCTTGACAGCAACAGGCAGAATACTCTCATGTGTGGACCAAGATCTCCATGATAGATCACAAGGTTGGCAACATTCTTAGACATATGTGTCTGGTTAAGGATGAGAGTACGCAGGGGTTCCTAATCCTACTCCTACAACTAATAGGTTGGGATAATGGAATGATTAGTTTGATGGATTGGATGCAAGACAGGGGGTTTTGGATCATAACTACTTCACAAGAACAGACCGGTGCCTTATCCAATGGCAAGGAGTCAACTAGACGTATACATAAGAATGGCTTGCAACTGTCATTCGAGTTTCAAGGGGTTGGGACTGGTATTTGCCTTACAAACACCACCCAAGGATAAGTATTTGACTGTCCATACTTACAGATATCCCAGCTGACATACAACCTTCTCCATGTTTAACCTAAAACAATTTAATCCACTCCTTGAATGGAAGTTAGAGATCAGACATGTGATACAGAACCCTGTATCCTAGAATCTAAGAAACCCTTAGCAACCAGATTCAAAAGAAGGAAAGCATGCAACAAATAGAGACATACAACAAAATACATGTAAGAAGCATTTTTCATATAAAATTGACACTAAAACTGAACATGTGTGCAAGATACAGCTTAGATGCAACACATAAACTCCACAGAGATACAATAAACAGGAAATGCTCTGTATTTCGTTATTCACACAAAAAATTGCCCAAGTCTTCAACAACAAAAAATGAGTAACACAGTTTGCTTTTTATAGCAAAACCATGAACTCAGCAAAATTAATTACAAGGCTAATCAAAAATCTGCCAGATACAATGCATCGTGAGAAATGGCGCTCAAAATAATAAATGCAACAGGGGACAAAATGGGAAGAAGCAAGAGAAGGGCGAGGAATGGTTGAGCTCGAGCCCTGTGCCGCCGCTGGAAGACTCTCGTCATAAACCTGGTACTTGGCCATTCAACCATCAGCCAATGCCTATCCGCAATCCTGCCATAAATGGCTCAACCATCCTCAGCCCCTTCTGAAATGTAGCAACAGCGTGCCTCTATTGTTTTCCCGCTTAAAAAATGACTTCAAACACTCAGAAAAAAAACCTTCGCTTCGGTCTCAAAGCATGGCCGTCAATTTTGATTCTATCGCTGAGATAAACAGCTCCAAAATACCTTGAAAAGTTGCCAACCAGTGAAAACATGCCACGTAGGCACTTTATGCTCCTATCGCTGACTTTTCCAATCACCATTTTGCCACTTTCGCCCTTGTATATGCAAAAAAAATATGCATATACAATCGCCACTGTTCACCTTTTGAAAATCCTTTGTATATGCAAAATGCATATACATGCAACAGTTTAATATACAAGGCAGACCCCAAAATATTATGAAGTAGATTGGAAACTTGTTCGGGTCCAGCTTGCATTTTGACCTTTGTATCTTCGCTTGTATATCAACATATATACAAGCACCCAAACATACAAGCCGCGGACGCTAGCCATTGAATTAGCTGAATTTGATCTTCGCATCAGATCCGGCTTGTACATTGCTCCCTTGTATATTTGCTTGTATGTCGCATATACAATGCGAACATACAAGCCAAATATACAAACAACGGACCTCAAATTTTATACACTGGAATTGATTTCTCCGTCGGCCCTAAATTGTATCTCAAGAATGTATATATGGTTGTATATCAAAATATACAACCGCAAACATACAAGTGGTGGGCCCCTGCCTCGCAACTGTAGCAAATGCATCTTTGCACCTTTGTATGTTTCGCTTGCATGCGCAAATATACAAACCTCTAATATACAACTGCGGTATCTTCAATAGAATATTTCGGGAATGTATCTTTTGCTCGCCACTGTAGCAATTGTATATTAGCACGCCCTTGTATATTTTACTTTGTATATTTCCTCTGCATACAAACAGCGAATCTTCCCTGGAATATGCCTGCAATGTATATTTTTCGCTTGTATCTCCAGCACTGTAGTAAATGCATCTGCGCCCTTGTATATTTTTCAATGCACCATTACATACAACCCGATATACAAAGCGGGAATATTCTCAAGAATCTGCGAAAGATTCCCCCTTTGTATATGCACATTTAGAGTCAGATATGCACTCAGAAATGCATCTAACTGATTTTTTCAAAGGGTGGTGGAGATTTCTGACCCGCCAATGCACATTCTGATCTGTATGTACATACAAACCCCTTTGTATATACAAAGACACATGCATATGACTGATTTTTTGCATTTTTTACAACTGCAGAGGCCGAAAGTGTTAGAATTTTTTGGACTTTTGGGAAGGAGCTTGCATATTTAAATGCTTAAGACCTGATTGCTTATGCAGGCACCACCACAACAGCCATTAGTTTCAAACCTTCATACAAATCACTATTGTATTGCATGTTTCAGTTGGAATTGTGAAAAGTAAATGTCTTTTAGAGATGACTGTGAGTTGAAACTGTGTGAATAGATCTTTCTGAAAAGATAGTTGTGAATTTGATTGCATTTTCATCATCATTTAGGTGCATCACCATCCTCTCAAGTTTAGTTTTCCATTCATTTTTAAAACCTTCTATCCCTTTTCCTGCAAAACCATTAATTCACTAGAAAATCAGAAGGGAACCAACCCATAATTTGGAGATTCACCTTTGCTATGAGCAACCCACAAGCTCGAAGGTGTTTCCATGTTTCAACAGGATTAGCTAAGTCTAGGCTTAGCTAAGGTGCAATCCTAGTTGATAACAGTAATATATATAGATCTTGTATATCCACATATTCATTATGATTAAAATCATATTGTTCATTATGATTAAAATCATATTGTTCATTATGATTACCCTCAATAGAAATTTCTTGATCAATTGATTGAGAAACCATATGAGGGTTTTTAAAGTGTGCACTCCTTTGCAAAGGTAAATTAGGGTTACAACTAGCTCTTGACATAAACAACCTATAGAAATATAAGGAATGATAAATCAAGGGTGGCTATGCATATAAACATTCATAAATGTAGCAACCCTAGATCGAAAAAATTATAGATAAAACCCTAAAGGAAAACCTTGAGGCGTGTGTGAGAGTGGTCAAGTTCATCAAAATGAAAGGGAGAGTAAAGCCCCTTTTACATAAGTCTAGGGTAAATAAATAAATAATATAAGCATTCAGAATATACCTTAGATTAAAGAGTTGGGAATGATAAATGCACTTAATTAAATGCTTAAAAAGTTTAAATAATAAAATATCGATACTTAGGTAGAAATCTAATGTAGATATGCCATGACAAATGTTTGTTAATGATTCATCAAGGTGTAGGAAATTTAGTGATGCTCAAAATGACTTAGAATCTATAAGATCATTGTTTATCACTATGGGTCACTTCCACAACTATGGGATCAATCACATAGTTGTGAATCTGATCCACACAAGTGTAAATCTAATATTTGTAATTCCCTAAATATTTTCTTTCAATCTATCATGAATTCTTATACCTATCTCCACATAAAAATTTGGTTGTGTGGTTAGAAGTTTACACGTGGCAGGGATAATTACTCCTTTGTGTTAAACACCATAATGTTATAGAGTCAATGACTTAGAAAATGATTGAAGACAATAGGAAAACATGCAGTGGATTCTCTCGATAATGATACGATATAAAAACTCTAATAAATACTCTTTGATTATTATTCAAGTAAGAATGTGAGTTAAGATCTAGATCTCTCGTATTGAACTAGTGTTACCCAATACAACTCCAAGGGTCATATATGAAACATTTCACTAAGTGGGAAGAGTTATCTTGACCCTAAATTTGAATTTGAATTCTAAGGGTTCAAGTGTCATCCTACAACTATGTGTCTGAACCAAGTCATTTATGCAATTGTGTATCTGATCTAGAGTGGGAAATGAATGACTAAGAATTAGGTTCAGTTCTTGGGAGTGAGTGTAGGTGGAAACAGATAAGGCTTGGGTTCTATGCCAACTATCAAGTAAAATCACAACATTTATACCTTTTTCATTGCATAAGAGATAAAAGTCGTTATCTATCCACTCCTTTGAAGAGACTTACATGAGTGTAAAACCAAGAAGTGCTCTTGATGGAAAAAAGTTATTGACTAAGTCAACATTTTTTTTCTAATATTTGACCTAGAAAAGTATTATGTGCAAATACCTCAGTAGCATAAGAGAATAGTTATTTGTGTTTTCCTTTTCAGCTTTTGCTTATTCCATGAGCTTTATAAAGCACAAGTAAAAAATTTAATGCTCAAGAAGGATACAAGATAAAAGATTGCATTGACAAAGAAGTAGGTTGAAGATGTTTTTATGATATTCAATAGTAGGCTCTTAGCATTAACCATCTCCTAGATTGTACAATTACAACTTATAGATACATTGATTGTAATTAATATTTCTCACCCTCATCAATTCATGTGGGAGAACCTAGCCATTTATTTGTACCATAAGATGATTTAGGCAAATATAGTCTATATACTTGTGTCCCTAACTACCATTTTCTACATAATTCCAACTACCTTTGTATATGTTTTTACAACTCTTGATAATATGATCATACTCAAAATATTGTACTACGTATGGAATGATTACATGATTTGGCTCCTGAACAAGGCCTATGACATGGTCTGCAATACATACCTCTTCTTGACTTTCTTTTGAAAAATGAGAGAATGGAAGCTTTTCTCTATATAAAGAGAAGACTTCTCTTTCCCACTCCCATCATATGTTTAAACACATCCTTGATAATCTACTTCAAAATCCAAACTTCTTGTCTCTATTTAAGAGAAAAAAATAATCTTATTTTCTCCATATTTAGAGAAGACTTCTCTTTCCTACTCTCATCAAATATTTAAACATTTTCATAGTAATCTTTTTCAAAATCCAAACTTGTTGCCTCCATTTAAGAGACAAAAACATAAATAAGATTAAGCTGGAGTTTAAGAATTACTATTATTTAAAAGAGCCAAGCACTCTTTTAGGTTAAATTCAAGAATCTTAACCAATTTCAACTTGTTTCCTTCCTAACATTCATTTTATAAAACTTTTATTAATATCAGTACCCTATACACTTTTAAGGTCATCTTAATTTAAAAAATAGATAGTCATATTTTTTAGTTTTAAATATTAAAATTAGTTTTCCCTTACATAAAATTTTCCTTTAATTAGGATTAACTTGTTTCTATAGAATAGGAATGGATTACCATTTTGCTTTATTCTTTGTGTTTTGTTGTACTAAGGCTGTCCTTTTGCTAATCCTTTTTGTTTTGTTTTTTTGATGTTCCCACACTTTGTGGGTCTCATCTCTTAGGTCTGATTAAAAAATTGTGACTATCCTTTTGAAAAAAGGTGAGGCCCCTTTCAAAACCTCTTTACCACAATGAAAAACATTTTACTTCATTCCTCTCTTCAACTAACAAATCACAACAATAATAAAAAACTCTCATATGATTCTTTCTCATGACTAATGTTATTTTAAACCAATATTAAAGCTTTTTTATGCCAATGGAATTATTGCTTCAACTTTGATTAATCCTTGAAGTTTTAACCAATCATTACAGTATTTGGTTTTAACTTACATGAAATTCTAGGGCAATTTTTTTAAAAAATTGCACACTTTTTATTGAAAATAGCAAAATGGTTTATTTTGCTCTGTGACTGGATTTTGCTCTGTGACACTTTTTAATAAGGCGGACATAAAAGAAAAACAGCAAATTCATTGCGATAGGATTTGGAGCCATTATTTTTTTTGTTGCGAAGAGAAAATAGAAAGACGAGGGTTTCTGCTGCTTAAATTAGCGAAAATGGGGCCGGTCCCCCTACTAAAGAGAGCAATCTCAATAAGCTTATCGTGGCATGTTAATATATTCAGCTTTGTTCAAATAATATATTTATTCACTGTATATACGCCATTTCTCTCTGTCGCAGCATAGTTTATTTAAGTATTTATGGAAGTTTTGATTGTATATATACCTTCTAGTATCCCTATTTCAATACCGCTTGTTTAACTCGCTTAGTCGGAAACTTATGCCGTGGAAATTTTGATTCTATATATACCAGATAGAAATTTTGTACAAAACAATTTAGGGAAACCCCAGAAAGAGACTGGTTGAACAGAAGTGCATCTAAATGTAGAGCTCACAGTTATAGATCAGAAGACAGAATTATTAGGGACATATTTGAAATGGTTGTTTGATAATGGGCATAAGTAAGTAGTTTTTTATATTTTAATGATTTTTTTGTTTACCATCCAGAAACAGCCTAATAAATGCCAGTTTTTGAAGGAATGGATTTTTTAATGTCACATGCCCTGGTTAATCTCTTTGTGGTAACAGAGCTCTAATGAATGCCAACCCTACTTAAGTAAAATGTTGGTAGCCTATGTCTTGGACCTATCTCCGAGTAGGATCAACATGAATCCTCGAGCAAATGAGTTCTAAAGCCTATACGTTTAAAGAACAGGGCAAATCTTGAGTTTATAACCTGAAGCAAATCCTGCTTTGAAGCTTTACAATGCCTTCTTTTAGAGGAGAAGGCCCTGTGTCGCGACATTTTCTGAGGCGTGGAAAGTGCCGGGCAAGAATATGATATGCAAAAAGTAGAACAGGTAATTAAAGCAGCGATTGTTTATTCTTGGTGTTGTATTTAATTGGATAGTAGTTTACAAACCAGCTCCTATCATTTTATTTTTGACTTTGCATGCAAAATCCTTGATAGGACCAATCAGATTCTCTGGTCAATGAATTAACAACTTTGGATTTTAAGCTAGTGTTCATGTTTTTTGTTTTCCAAATGTCCAATGCTTTGAAACGGTACTAGTTGATAGGTTTCTCCAGTATTTAGGGTAGAAAATTTTAAAAAAGCAAAATTTATATATGCAAAAAGCAGTAATTTTTCATTAAAAAAGCAATCTTAGATGCATGTGATTAGATTCAAAGTTTGTGTATCTGCAGAACTAAATTAAAGACCAAAGCCATATTTCTTTTTTTGGACTATGATTGAGTTCAGATTGAATAGAAAGATTCCAGGGCTTAGATAGTTCTAAAATGCAAAATCTTTCAAATTCATCAAAATTCAGGCCTTGATGGTGGGTTTTGCTTGGGTGTCACCGATCTCAAATTCCCTGGAAAATTAAAAAAAAACAGTAAAGTTTTCATTCCTTCAAAAGTTGATCCTCAATGAGATGTGAAAATGTCAGTTTCCTAGTTTATTTGTTTTCCGGCGTGTATTTCCACATTTACTGTGTTTTTGCTCCAGCGATTAGGGTTGCTGCAGTTTTGAGATTTGTCAGGGTTTAAGACCTTATTCATTCAGCTCAGACATTTTTCAAGTTCTTATGTTTTAGTGGGTGATTTCTGGGTTCAGGGTTAGGCATTGTTCAGGACGTTGGGTTCCAGGTAATTATTATGCAAGGCATAGGTTTTATTATTGCTTTCTTTTGACAGGGTTAGAATCTTCCCAAAGAAGGGCTGGGAGTCCATCTTCCAAGACCTCGGAGAAGTCACTGCTGTGATTTTAACCTATGTTCCATTTATTGCCCTGGCCCACAATTTAAGCTAATTACTTTTCTGTCCATTTGTATAATTCTCTGAAGACTGAGGCAAATATTCTATGGTATGTAATATGTATCCTCAAGGTTTGTCTTCTGTTATAAGCCAATAATTTGTGTCCCAATTTGGGTTTAACGTGAAGACAAAAAATAACTAGCTTAGTGATTGATTCTAATAGTAACTAGCTATAATAGCAGTAGTGACACAAAAAATTCCTTTCCATCTGATCAACAGAAAAATCCAGAAATCATTTGCATTTACACTTAGTTTGTATGGCGTATCCAGAAATCATTTGCATCTACACTTCGTTTGTATGGCGTCTAAAGCTTGAGAAGATATTACCCTCCCCTGTAAGAGTTAAACATGTATTTATTGCACAGAAGTGATGAGCTTTGACATTATGTACGTGAAACCAAAAGGAATAAAAACAGTTACCTGTCAATGTAGTATATTTACGGCAGAATTACAAGCCATGCCTAACAGCATGCAATGCATAATAAATATAAACAACGGTAATTACATGGCTCATAACAGAGACTAACCAGTAAGAACAGGCCCAAAAACAATAAAAACATAATAGCAGCAGATAACAACAGGCAAAACAGAGTTAAAAAAAACAAGATATATATTTCTCTAACTTGAATTATATTTTATGAAAAATACTGTGTCAAACAGCTTTGTACAATCATATATATATAATTACCAAAACTTTGAAGTCTGGAAATTTCTAACTTTCTGAATAATTTTATATTTTATTCTGAAAAGTTGGAATGTTCTTATTCTAGATAGCTTTATGGATTTTTCTAATTTATAAAAAACTTTAGAAAAAACACGCCTTTTCCTTATGGAAAACTCTAGAAAATGCTTGCCTTTTCCATAGACAATCTTACTTTCTTTAACATCCCCCCTTAAGATTGACTAAAATAATACAAAGAAAATACAAAGGAGAGGGGAACATTATACTAACAAAAGAAATTGAAGATTTATAGTAAACTACGGTATGGCTCATAACAGAGACTAACCTTTACAAAAAAATTTGGTATATCATAACTGATATTAACAAATTACCAAAGCTACTGATGATGTAATTACCATGGTCCTTGTCCCAAATCCTTGGCTGCCAGGGTGGTTTCAACGTGCAGTGTATACATGTTCCAGATTTGAATCAGTGTTGGAAAAATAAATGCCTAGAAGAAAAACTTTTCTGCCTTGTCCCTAAAAATTAGTACTCTAATACTATTTAAATTCCAGCTCCACTTCAAAAAGGGACATTTTATAATCAATTTAAGTTTCCATCTCTAGATAATTAAATGAGTGGGTGTACTATTTTTTGACTGTCTTCTCCCTAAAGATCGTCTTCTTTATGCCATTTTAAAAATTCACCTCCACCGCAAAAAGGTACAGGTTACATCAATGTGATTCTTTCTGCTCATGATTACTTCAATATGTGGGGAGATTCATTCACCATTATCTGAAATTTAATTCATTAAAGATAATCCATTTTCAATAACAGTGCTTTGATACGGTTCTGTAATTCTCTTTCTAAAGATGGAGTCCACTATAAGCACTTTTATCTCTCAGCCACCATGTGGTCCTGATTGGAAAGTTGCTCTCCAGCACAAAAAGGGACAGGTTACAATCAATGTGATTCTTTCTGCTCATGATTACTTCAATATGTGGGGAGATTCATTCACCATTGTCTGAAATTTAATTCATTAAAGATAATCCATTTTCAATAACAGTGCTTTGATACGGTTTTGTAATTCTCTTTCTAAAGATGGAGTCCACCATAAGCACTTTTATCTCTCAGCCACCATGTGGTCCTGATTGGAAAGTTGCTCTCCAGCACAAAATTCCTGTCAAAAATGGAAATCATGTATAACAACATTACAGAGTAAATTAGCGACAAAATCAATGAATTGAAATTTCTAGATTTTATCTGAAGATTCTGAGGGCTAATTTTAATTTTATGTAGCGACGTCCCTCGAACATCTCATGCTTGTCTCTCGCAGCCTCATGTGAAAAAGCCATTCCATATTAGTCAAATTGTCGCCTAAACAGTTTTAATCGAAGCTGCACTAATTTCATGTGCCAATTGAGATATGATTTCTTCAGAGGTAGATTTTTTTCAGATTTTGCTGATATAGCATGTTCCACAAATCCAGTTACCCACGAAATGTAGCACTAACTTACCCATCAAAAGTTAAATATAAACTGTCCATTCATTTTTCATAAAGGCATGCTATCATCTTCTGACAAGTTTGGTTTTCGTGAATTTGCATGTGCTTTTTGACAGGACATGGTTTGTCCTTTCAAGTCTTTTCAGATGTATATAGCTATGTGTCATAAACACTTTTTGATCTCCTTTACGAGATATGATTGTGGCTTTGCCACAAATGTTCTCTCACTTCTTTTCAGATGTGTTATAAACACTTTTTGATCTGCTTTACAAGATATGATTGTGGTTTTGCCACAAATGTTTTTTCAAGTCTTTTCAGTTGTATGTAGCAACGTGTCATAAACATCTCATGTTTGTCCCTACAACCATTCTACATTGTCATGTTCCCTTTTTCGGATTAAAATAATTAATAATATTGTATAAGTTAGATTGGATAATTTATAATTTTCAAGACAATTTAATAATATTATTATAAGTAAAATAAAATATGTATTTAAACACTAATATTAAAATAAAAATAAAATTATTTTTAAATATTTTTGGAAATTTGGTCTTAAAGGCTCATTTTTTAACACTATAAAAGGAGGTGTCTAACTTCATCTGAGAATCATCATCCAAGTTGTTCTTTTGCGTCCAATTTTTAGTATTGAGCAGTTTGTTCATTTTAAGGCATCCAAGGATGAAAATCTTTGCTTTGTTCGAGGTTTAAGAGGATGAAAACCCATTTGAATTCCACATTTGGGATTAAAGACGAAAACTCTTGTTTCCAATATTTGGTGATTTCATTTGAGAATCACAATTGTGTTGTTTTGTGGACAATTTGGATGTTGCTACAGTGTTTTTTTGTAAGCAAATATCATCATTTCATCACCAAAACACATTTGAAGGTTTATATATTGTTTTAAATTTTTGGTGGATTTTTTGAGTATCATATAGAGTTGGATTTGAGTTTTTTTAGTAAACCTTATTTGAATGCCACATTGGGAGGGAGAAATTCAATCATTTTAGATATTAGATTAGTCACACTAGTTGTTGTTCACATCATTTCAATCATCATTCATCAACAAAATGGAGAATAAATTATATTTTGACATGTTGCCAATGTTTCCAAGACAAATTCGAATTTATCAACATATTTTGACAATTTTGCAAGGGCTTCAAGGGCAGATCAGACTTCATTAGCTAGTTGTACATCTTCAGCGAGTAGTTGTACCATCTAAGGTTTCAAGAAAATTCATAAAATATTATTTGTGGCAGTTTTTAGCAACAAACAGGGGTGGCTAGCATTTTTTTATATTTTTGCAGCAGTTTGTGCCTTTGTCCCAAGCTATACAGCAGTTGTGAATGAAAAAAATCAATAAAAATTATTTGTTGTTATTTATCATCTATGTACTTTCTGATCATCATTTGTAATAAAATAGAATAACTTTTTTAGGGTTTTATATTGCTGAAATTGAGCATTTTATCCACCTGGGGTTTATAGTTTGATGACATTAGCAAAATAAGGGTTTGAAAATTGTAATCAATTTGTGTACTTTTAGTTTGGATTGATTTTGTTTCATAAAATAAAAATAATAATAAAATATTGCATGTTTATGATTGGGGACATTACAGTGGTATCAGAGGGTAGACCCTACCAACCTGCGAGTCAAGCTAATGATTGCATGCAACTCAGTTAAAGGGTAAGAAGCACATGGCAGACGATGATGATAAGTTTAACACTTTTATTAGGAATCAAGAGTAGACAAATCAACTGTTAGCTCAAATGACACAACAAATGTAGAGTGTGAATGCCACTTTGAACTTCACTAGGCCAGTTCAAACTCCCACAAGTGAGGGAAGCACTTCAAATAATAATTGGCCCATTCAATCACACAAACAATACCAAGGTATCAATTGGACTAGCAACTAGACCAAGTTTCTGTCACTTTCTTCTTCAACAACTGAAAGCTCTTTTCTGCTACAGTTGTCCATTGAAACTCTTTCTTAACACCCTTCATTGTCTTGGTGATTGGTGCACATATTCCACTGAAATTTCTGATGAACTTCCTGTAGATACTCGCCAAGCCATGAAAACTTTTGGCTTCAAACATGTTTCTAGGTGAAGGCCAATCCATTATTGCCTTAACCTCTCGAAATCCATCTTCAACCCTTCTTCAGACACTACAAAACCTAGAGACACTAGTTCCTTCTGCATAAAACTACATTTATCTAAGTTTACAAGCAACTTTTTCTTCTTTTAACCTCTGCAAAACTGCCTCAAGGTGCAACAGGTGTTCCTCTTTTATTTTACTAAAAACCAAAATGTCATCCAAATAAATGATAACAAATTTCCCAAGGAAAGGTTTGTCACATTGTCACGTCCCCCATATTGATAAATTATAAATTAAATATTATAAACTAAATATTATTCTAATATAATTAATTTATATAATATAATATATTTATTTAAATAATTAAATAACAAATATAATTATTATACCAAATATAAATGTTATATTATTATAATTATAATAATTATTAAATATAAACATAAAATATATTATAATAATTATAAATATTATATATCAAATATTATAAATCATATATTATAGATTAATTAATTAAAGTGACCAAGCATACTTCTTGGCTGACTATATAGGCAACGCCAAAAATGTGAAATGAACATTGTAAGTAGAGGTTGTGGTTCATGAGTAGAAGGCACAGAAGTATCTAAAGGGAATCACTTAATAAACAACAACAAAGACTAAGTTAATAAAGGAAAAGACAACGATTATACACCACTCCTCATATAAAAGGGTATTAATTAACTATGGCAATGATTAATATAACAAAGATGGAGCAATCAGGTATTAATAAGTAGCAAATACATGTTAGGAAAAGCAATGCCACCCTTAACAAAAGTCATGACCGTTGACCAACAGTCATACGGGTTGGAAGAGATAAAAGGAATTCGAAGGTAGCAAACTTCTCATACCATCATCATCGATCCTCCATTTTAGCATCTCATCAATCATTTATCATTGAACAATCTATCATTTCAATCAACATATCTTCAAGCAATCAATATCATATTAGCCATTGCAACAGTCAAGGGTAGAAATAAATATATATATCAGATCTAATATATAGAAGCAGCAATCTACCATATGGACATCCATCCATAGTGGTGGAAATACTCTCAAATTGATATAGTTCAAGGAACATCAGTGCATAAAAGATTTTTGATTTGATAGCAACCTTGTGAAAAATCAAGGCAATCACCATCATTTGTAATCCATAGGATCACTTGTACATCCTTAAGGAGAGCAAACCTATGAATCGGTATGATATTTCTAACTTATATATATATATATGTATATATATATATATATGTATATATATATATATATGTATATATATATAACGATACTTAGTCTTGCCCATGATATACAAGGGACATTGCGTGTCTTGCCGCGTCATTAATCTTTGTCTATTGCCCCTATGAGGACGTTTGGGTCGTTAGGGAAGGGTGGTTTATTATTATTATAAATAAGTCTTACACGGTAGGTGACTCTCAAGTGGTGAAGTATTACCGGGTGAGCATGAAACCCTTAAGCCAAGTGGTGAAGTATTGCTGGGTGAGCATGAAACCCTTGGGCCTATGGCAGTGGAGATTAGTTTATTATTAATGTCTTACATGGTAGGTGACTCTCAATTGGTGGTATTGTCGGGTGAGCATGAAACCCTTGGGCCTATGGCAGTGGAGCATTGTAACATCCAGCACCTTAACGAGTATATTCCCTGCCTCTGCTAGGGTTGATGATTAGGTTAGATTAACGACCGAGCATGAGGATCGCCATTCCCAAAGTATATCATGAGGCAAAAGACGTATCAAGTATAAGTATATTAAAGTATGAAGAAATACAATTGAATATATGCTTTCTCCAATAATGTTATATTCTTGTTCATTATTATTGATTATGATTATGATGCATTGATTTCATTACTAAATTAATCTTCAACAGTGCTAATGTCTTCTTCTAGTAGTTATTCTTGTGTGTAGGTTAAGAGATCAAGGATATCCTAAAAGGGGACATTACACACATCTCAACTTTTTGATTTCATTTATAATTCAGATTATTGGACTTTTTTTTAATAATTATATTACTATTGAATAATTACATATGCGAAAAGGTAAATTGTCGTTAATATTAAATTGCATAAATTTGAAAGTCGATATAATGACCGATTAATATGCTATGATTATGGATGAATATCTTACTCATGCTTCAGCTATGATTATATTGACTAACCTATTAATGAGAATCTGAGTGCGACTGAGTGCAGGAATACGTCGAAGATGGGAACATGGTTGAGGTAGAAGCGTTCTAGCCACCGAAAAGAGTTGGCATGATGGAAAACCTCGATGCATGCACACACTCACTTAGTTCAAATTGCATCATGATATCTTGCACCACTGAATGGTTTCATTAAGTTTCACATAGCGTAATCTTGTTTGAGAATTTGACATTTGAATTTTGGGTGTGGCTGATGTTAATGATGAGATGTTTATGTAATCTTGTGTATGTCCTTTTTAATTTTCATAAGTTCTCCATTTAAATTTTGTATTCTTTCGTTGTATGGATTAAATTAAACTATATGGTCTTATTTAAAAAAAAAAAGATTTATTATTATTATTTTATTTTCATATCTAAATATCTATAAATTATATATATATAGACACATATATAATTTAAATAATAAATATAAATATGTGTGTGTATGTATATATATCTGTGTGTATGCATGCAAATTAAATAAATAAAATCATGCACAATAATAAATAAATAAATATATATATATATATATATATATATATATATATATATATATATATATATATATATATATATATATATATATATATATATATATATATATATATATATATATATATATATGCATATTAAAATTATAAAACCACTCTCTTTTTATATACATGCAATGTGAAAATTAGAGTAAACTGAATAATAAGTTTAGTTTAGTTTTTAAAAACTTAAAAGGAGATGCATTTTTGAGAGCGCCCACACACCTCCTAAAAGCATGTAAACTGGAACAAAAAGAAAAAAGGGAGTTTTTTGAAAGAAAAGCAAGGGAGTCTAAAGATAACAATGCCCTTTTTAGAGGCAGAGGTCTAATAAGAATAGGGAGGCGAAGGCATTCAGAGACAGAAAATAGAAGAAAACACATGAAACATAGGAGAAAGGAAGAAAGACCAATCGAATCAACTAGAAGGAGATCGTTCTACCAGGGAAATCATGGTTTTTTGGGTACTTTACTCTGAAACAAAATTATAGTTTGCAAGTTTATTGTTTATCTCTCTCTTACTGGCTTGTGTTCCTCTTTTGTCTTTGGCATGCGTTTGATTTTAAATGGCCTCTGTGACATGTTAAGTAACTTTTTTTTATTGTATCAACCTGTGTTTATCTATCTTTTCAGCCTGAAGGAGATTCTTATTGGTTTGAGTAAGATCTATCGACCTCTCCATAATTAAAACACCTATTTTGTTAATCCATCGGTCTCTTGCTAAGAATGAATTGGCCTATGTTATTTCTCTATCTGCCCGAGTCTTGTTTGGCTTGTATTTTGGCTTGAGTTTAAATTTGTCAGCCTAAAATCTAAATTCTAGCGGCTTGTTTATAAACATATCGGCCCACATCCTATTGCATCGTCTTGGATCCTATTTGTATTGAGCCGTTTTAAGATTTCATCGACCTGTTTTACGATTTTAGTGACCTTATTACTTAAGCGACCCTTATACTTTTTGTATCGGCCTTTTATGCCTTTCCACGACCTATTTTTATGTTACAAACTACCTGTGTAATCATTCTTTGTTGGCCTATTGATCGGCCTGTTGTATGTCCATGTATCGACCTCTTCCTATTGATTAGAACGACCTGAGTATGGTATAGAACAACCTTTATGTTGTCTTAGCGGCCTCTTGTTAGATTGTATCGGCCTGTTAAACTTTAAATTCTACTTATTTCATTCTAAACATCCAATCTTTATATTTCTGTCGGCCTTCTTGAAGTTATATCGACTTGAGTAATGTTTTATTGCCTCTATGTTAGTTCTAAGTTGCATGTGTTAAATCAAATCTAGCCTCCTTTGTTTTCTTTTGGCCTATGATAAGCTTAATGACCTGTAACTACTTATAAACTGCCTAAGTATCTATCGGCCTGATAAACTTTCATTGTAACCGCTCTCAGCATGTCAAAGTTGAGTCTTTAATACGATTAGGCTCTAAATATATTTTATCTGTAGTAATGTCGAACCTTATTAGCCTCCTCTGAGAGTAGTATTAGTAGACCATGATGAATTTTTCTGAGGACTACTGTGTCTCCATAACTGGGACTCGATGATGGCTTGAACGCCTTATAAATCGTAGAAGTTGTGTCGGGTTCTGCTAGTCTTGAGAAAAGTAGATGGACCTTACTCTAGTTTGGCTTTGGAATTGATCCTCAAGTTGGTGTGTCACTGAAGATTCAGTTGTAGGCTAGTTAATGTAATAATATTTGTCAAGGAGTAAGGGCCTTTGTGATTCTTTCCTAGTAAAGTTTTATAAGAGGTGTAATATGCATATATCATTATAGAGAGTGTAAAGTATATTTTCACTTTCATTCTTGCAAGAAAATAACTAATAACTGATAATAGACAAGTGTATGCGTTACTATGAAATGTTATTGCAATGTAATTAGTTTATTTATTTTTTCTATGTGTGTTGGTCTTACCTTCTGGGATAGGGTGCCGAATGTGGGTTATCAAAGAAGGTTGATCCACTTTTCAGGATATGCTGATTTATGCATGATTACTTTGGCCAAAGCTATGTGTTCATTGAAATAGATGAAATTGCCTAGATATATTGATATGTTTCTTTGCCATATCTTGATTGTGAGATATTGCACATTCTAGTTAGAAATGCATGTAGACATCAGGTTGCATCGGGTGTTCCCTCCTGCCTATTGTTTCCATGTTGCTAGGTGTTTCGTGCAGGGTTGGGTATCCTTCGTGTCATGAAGGATTCCAAGGAAGCGTAATGCTTCGTGGTTGGGAGGAAAAGCACCTAGGCCATGTTCCTGTCTCCGACTTGCGGATGACCATGTGGGTTAGTGGTGGCTAACGACAATGACTTATTCATTATTCATTACTTGTATATTGTACTTCATTATTGTACTAAGATGACTAAATGGCATGAGATCCAGAGATGTAACCTTGTATATTATTTTATTGTGCTAACACCTGGACATATCATGTGTATTTGTAAGATGAAAGTTGACATTTTTACATATGTATAGAAGATTTATCTTTCCATTTGAGTTAATGTGAATGAGATGGTTATTTACTTTTGTGTTATGGTTTTGGTTTTCATACTTTACAAGGTTTCATTACCTCATTCATCAGTCTCATAAAGGTGTTGGGTGCATTTGTCAACCCAAATGACATCACAAGCCACTCATACAATCCATCTTTGGTATTGAATGTTGTCTTCCATTCATCCCCTTCTCAAATTCTGATTTGGTGGTATCCACTCTTCAAATCAATCTTGTTGAAGTACTTTGCTCCACTCAAACAGTCCATCAAGTCATCCATACAAGGCAATGGAAACCTACACTTAATGGTTATCTTATTTATGCCCCTTGAATCAATGCACATTCACCATTTTCCATCTTTCTTAGTTGCCAGTACATCAGGTACAACACATGGACTGAGGCTCCTAATTAGTCCCTTATCCAACATCTCTTGCACTTGTCTGTTCACCTCTTCATTTTCCATAGGTGTCATTCTATATGATGCCTTATTTGGTAGGCTTGCTTCTGATATCAAGTCCATGCAGTGACTTATGTTTCTAGTTGGAGGCAATCCATCAGGTAAGTCCTCCATTAGAATGTCATTGAACTCATTCAAAATTTCTTGAACTTCTGTGGGAACTTCTGACCCTTTCTTTGTTGTCATAATTTTTGCAACCTAAGGTAGGAAGGCATAACATACCTTCTCCTTTCTAATTTCCTTTAGGAACTATTTTCCAATCACTAGACAAACCTTATTGGTTTTCTCAACCTCCTCATCCTTATCCTTCAAAGGATTCAACATATACTTAATCCTATCCTTCTTGATTTTAATGCAATTACTCTTGCTATCATGAATGGCCTGCCTATCATATTGCCAAGGTCTGCCTAACAGAATGTGGCATGCATCTAGTGGCATAACATCACACATTATCTCATCTTTGTAATTCCCAATATAAAATTTAACAAGGCATTGTTCATTTACCAATAACTGGTGTCCCTTTTGTAGCTAGGAAACCTTGTAGGGAGTTGGGTGTTTTAGCCTCTTCAGTTTCAGCTTCTCCACCATCTCTTCTGACACTAAGTTGTCAATGCTTCCACTGTCCACAATGACCTTGTAGCATTTTCCTCCAGACTTACATTAGGTTCTAAATAGATTTCTTCTTTGTTTTAGTTCCTCTTGTACCTTCTCTAGTGTCAAAAGAACTTTCCTCAGTATCAAGGATTCTCCATCCTTGGGTTCTTCTCCAAATTTTGGTGAGGCTAAACTTGCCACACTCTCCTCCTCAACTTGTACTATATGGACACCAGTCTTTTTTCCTTTGCCACTGCTTTGTTGTACTTGAGGACATTCAAATGCCCTATGTCTAGTTTGTCCTCACTGAAAACATGTTCCACTAAATCCTCTTGGCCTATTTGGCTATTATTATCATTCCCTTGTCACCCTCCATCTAAGTCAATATCCTCATAATCATACCTATTCAAGATAGGTTCCATGGGATCAACAGGGATGTACTGGCCAAATGAGGAAGGGATAGCTTTGTTGGAGGGACTCTCCCTGAGGTGCTACTAGTCTCAACATATTTGGGGATACCTTGGGTATTGTAGAATAAATGGGATGACAAAGAAAAAGAGAAATGTTAAAAGAAATGAAAGAGATGGAAAACAAGAGCTTGTCTAGAAGGATTTGCCTTTCGTGTTAGATTCCCACAAATATTTGATACTCTAAGTCAACTCACCATAAAAGTGTATGAGTTGGACTCATGGACTCATGACAACACATGCACTACACCCTTGCTATTGGTAGGAACTGAATCACTCCTTTGACATAAAAATCTAGTCAAACAAGGAAAAATTTGATGGACTACCCTCTTCACTAGGAAGGAGAGTCCTATTGGTGACAACAATATTATTGTGTTGAGTGGGGGTTGCACCAATTGGCTCACTCACTTCACGAGGAAGGAGTGCCTGATGGCATACTACTCGATGTTCAATTGAGGCATTTTTGTTGGTGTGTTGGAATGTTCTCTTGTGAATTGTTGGAGAGTTGTGGTTGTAGTGATTCTAATTTGGCTAGGTGGGTTACTTTTTTGAGTTTTATTAAGCTCATCTTGGGAAAAGAGATTAAAGGTGTTAAGTTTACATTCTTCTAATTTGATTAGCTCTTCCAAGAGGGCTAACTCTCTTTCATGAAATTCCTCTCTCATGCACCTCCTTTTGTTTGCCTCTTGGATGTTTCTAAGCTACTTATCCTTGAGCTTGTTCTTTGGTTTGTGTTTCTTGTATTGCTTGATTTGCTCTTATTTCTCTTAATACTACCTCAATCCAGTTTTTCCTAACTCTAGGACACAATTGGGCATGAAAAACTAAGTGATGGAGGAATGGCAAACTTAAAAGAGTAGCTTTGGCAAGTTTATTTATATTTTCTTGGTTGAATGATAGTTGATTTTTTATTTGCTTAGCTTGTTGAATTAGTTTGACTCATTTTGATGTTGACTTGTTTGCTATAAGAGGTTTCCAAAACCTATGAGTGAGCCTACCATTTATGTTATATTTTTTTTAATGAATGTAGAACTAATATGTATACAATTAATTGTCTTTTTGTTCTTTTTTTATAAATAAATATTTCAAATTTACTAATTAGGTAATAAATGAAAAAAGTTTGTTTTTTACAATTTTCAATGAATACAACTAAATGAATTGAACTTTCCTAAATGAAATCTCTTCAATTTACTTTTTGTGATTTTCTATTTGATGAAATAATCTTGTTTTGTTTTGATTTTGAAGATGAATGAATCTTTTTCTCATAGAGAACTTCTTTTTGTAGATATTTTGAATTGACAGAGTGTTTCAAAGCAAAATAAATAAAATCAAATAAAAGAATATTCTAAATCTAATTTAATCTAAAGAAGCAACTTAAATCTAATATAACCTAGAAAGCAATAACAAAATCTAAATCTAACCAAGAAGCAACAATAAAATGTGTTAGTTCCTAGGAAAATTGGTGATCTAATTACTACTTTAAACTTCTTTTTGAAAGAAAGTTTTTTGCAAAATTATATAAAACTAGGGAACCTATATGAAGCTTCAATGGAGCCTCTTGGAAGTTGTTGTGACTTGTGTCCTCAGAGGATCCAAATTTTGTGTTGTATTCTTCTCTCCAGCTTCAGGGTACTCTTGATGGAAGTAGGTAAGGGAGGATAAAATGCTATAGTGAAATCGAATATTGCTTGGAAGATGGTAGGGAAGCTTCAAAAGATTCAAATGTTATATGGGAAGGCTCAGATCTTGGAAGGATGTTGTGATGAATCTTTGATTTGGATTAGAGTAGGGATTGCAGATCTATGAAGGTGGGATCCTATTCCTACATAAAGAGGAAAAGATATAGAGCTTCTTTGCAAAATCATACTAAGGAAACCAAATATAGGCAAGATTACCACCCAAATAAATGAGGCATGGGCTGTTTAAATACGAAATGAGTATTTATTAATGGGAGATGACAATCACTCAAGGGGAGAATAGATAAAATTAAGGGGAGTGATTCATGTCATTAGGGCTTAAGAAGACTGCCAATTAGAGGCCAAATTGTAAGAGAAACTATCAAAACTGCAAGATTCATGTGCCAACCAAATATGATAGGGTCACTCCTAGCAAGGTGGGTCACTTTTTTTACTAGGGCAAGTCGCTTGAGTGCCCTACAACTTAACCTAGGTTTCTCAGGTGACCCTAGGGTCTCCCAAGCATCCCTACAATTGAAGGCATAGATGCTTAGTTTTAGAGGTAGGAGAGAATGCACGTGATGAGTAGGTAACTTGCAAGAATGTTAGACACACGAGGGGGGTCCTAAACATGCAAAGAGACTTCCATCAAGGTGGAGAATCTATGAGGAGACATAATTCACATCACGCGGGTCATGATCTAGATCGCCAAATCATCATTAGACTATCATGTAGGCCCATACAAGTTTAGTCACTCATAGCCTTAGGGAAAAGTGCTTTGATTTTGATGATTTGACAAATGTCCCTAGAATTTTGGGGCCTTTTGAACAATATGGAAAGGCCAAATTTAAGCCAAAACACTCCAAAATAAGAGTGATTTATAGATATCCATTAGAAAAATCCTCCAAACCGTTGTAGATCTTGCCTCTATAACCCAATCCATACTAAATGAAGGGAAAAGTAAACAAATTGAAAACCTTTGAGCATAAGCTAGATGAATTTGTAAATACAATTGTGTCAATTCTCCCAAGAAACAATCCCCAAAAATCTTATCTCCCTCTTAAACTTTTCTGATTCTCTAGATTGTCATATGATGCAAGAGAATAACATACTAAGTTTTCAAGAAAGTACTGTTGGCAAGAGACACTATATGGATTCATGGTTGTTGTCATTGATGGCAACAAAGATCATCCCACATATCCGCAAGTCATGGTGTGTCTCTACCGGAAGTCAGAATAAAGATTGTTGTGGTCCGGTGAACAAGAACAGAGCATGTGGCAAGGTTCGATAGATTGGTCCGGATCTCTCAGAGGAAGTGTCTTGGTGCAGTGCGGATTTGGGGAAGTCAAGAGGACTACCTTGAGTGGTATATTCCAAGGATTTAGCCTCCGGTGATGGACAAGGAAAAAGATATGAATAGTTGAGTACCGGATTCCTGAGAGACAGTGAAAACAGAGGATGAACTGACTGACAGAGTATCAGACTACTTTCCGGATGTGTTACTGTTGATGATAAAGGTTGTGAAGGCATGAATCATGTTTGGCCGACATGATTAATGATATCTACAAGTATATGCTTGATCCACATTGCTTGGTGAGCAAGGATTCAGCCGACAGAACAGAGTTTGTAAGAAACTAGACTGTTCCGGATGCCGACTAGAAAGGTGATGAAATTACTTGTGCGGATATATATAGAGGATGGATTTAGTTGTGAAGTGGGTGACTATGTCAAGAATATATGCGAAGAAGAGCAGAACAGAGCAGAAGTACCAAGACAGATCTGGTATGTGAAAGGATAGCAGAATAAAGAACAGAGAAAAGATGAAGTGCAGCAGATCAGTGTACTGAGCCTAACCGGAACTGAACTCCAGCATATGCAGATGCTTCCAATCAGTTCAAGACTGTGATTCTTATCACTTTGTAGACAGTGTGTCTTCTTGTAGGCAGTGGGCCTCTTGTGAGCAGTGTGCTCGGGCAGTGAGCCCTAATTGGCAAGTGCCATTTTGTAATTTCCTATTCTTCTAATAGAGAATAATTTTGGGTTAATCACCCCGTGGTTTTCTCCCTTAACAGGGTTTCCACGTCAAAAATACTGTGTTATGTGTTTCTTATTTCATGGTAATGTTTTTGTGTTTGATTCAATGCTGCATTAATTAATAAGAAAGTTCAAAAGGAAATAATTAGGATAACTGATTCACCCCCCCCTCTCAGTTATCAACAATTGGTATCAGAGCTAAGTTCCTCCTAATAGAGCCTAACAGCTTGAGGAAGATCTGGGAGTTCAAATGGATGCATATGGTTTAAGGGAGCAACTCACGACTGCCCTTGAGGATCTTGAACAATCAAATTCTGAAGTCAATGAATTAAAGGAAAGACTCAAACAGGCTGATGAATTCATGAGAGAATTAAAAGACAAATTAAGTCTCTCTATGAAAAAGAGAAAGGAGCTGCTCCAACAGTTGGCAAGACAAAGTGAAGAAAGCAATACAAATGAAGAATTGACTGAGCAAACCAAGTTATGTGAAAAGTTATCAAAGAAGTCATTATGTTAAGACATGAAATGGAATCAGGAACTATAAAGTTTACTCAAGAGATTGAAGAAAAAAGAAAGGCTGAAGACAATCTAAAACAATCTCTTAAAGAAAGATCAGAAGAATGCCACCAGATGGACAGGATTATCAGACATCTTGAATTTGATCTTGAAGATGCCAAAGATAATGAAGAAAAACTTGAGGATCAAATTGCCTCTCTCAAAAGAGACCTTCAACAGCAAATGAATATAAAGAGAAATTCAAGATAAGTTCTGCTCAACTTGAAGTTCTTCTTGGAAGTCAAAAAGGGACAGATGACAAGTATGGTTTGGGATATGAGAAAGGAGAAAGCTCCGGATTCGGTCAAAAGAATTTTGCATCAGAAAATCCAAGAAACAGGCCTAGAAGACCTCCGGTAAGACAGCCCAATGCTCAAAGATATTCATCTTTCAATGGATACTGCCACAGCTGCAACCACTTTGGTCACAAAGCTAATCAGTGCAGAAAGAGAATGAATCAGATTAATTCATCCTTCTCCGGACAGTGCTTCAACTGCAAAAGGTATGGACACAAATCCCATGAATGCAGAAATATGCAAGTAAACAAATCATTCAAGGTAGATGCTTTACATGCAATAGAGTAGGTCGTATGGCTAATCAATGCAGATCAAGAGGATATCAGTCAATTATGCAAAGAAATGTTATTTGCCAAATCTCTAATAGGTCTGGTCATAATGCTAAAGTCTGCAGAAGCAAGAATCAGGACAAAAGAGGTCTGATGTATAATCAGAATCAAGACAAGGGTAAACAAAAGATGAATGCGGATGAAGTTAGGAATCAGATGAGCAAGATTTGGGTGAAGAAAAGTTCAGAGAATGTAGGGGTTGGATCCGCACCAGACTCTGGTGCTGATATTTCTTCCGGAAATTAAAAGTTAGCTCTGGCTTAGGGGGAGACTCAAAGAAAATCCTGTTCCCCTAGCCAATCAAGTGGTGCCTGATGTGGCACAAGATGCGGAGTAAAAAGTTTAAGATATAAGTCTTGAGACGATCCAAATAAGATTTCAGAGGTCCGCATGGAGTTATAAAGAAGCTGTGATCGATCAAGTAAGACCTGTTCCAGGAGATGCTCTGTATGACAGAGGATTACAAAAAGGTCCGGAGAGATCCGGAA
The DNA here is from genome assembly GCA_027924645.1 of Cunninghamia lanceolata. Taxonomy (NCBI): domain Eukaryota; kingdom Viridiplantae; phylum Streptophyta; class Pinopsida; order Cupressales; family Cupressaceae; genus Cunninghamia; species Cunninghamia lanceolata. The sequence goes on from BSBN01000529.1 coordinate 2,515,355, forward strand.
GTGCACTATCTTATTCTGCGGATTGGACAGAGTGTTTGGGATGTTCTTTCAATGTGTCACCTCGATTTATTCATGATTGAAAGATCCGGATGATGTTCACAGATCAGGACTGATCCGGGATACTCCAAGCTATCCGGACAAGGCAAACCGGAATAATATAGGTGAAGCATTTATTGCAAACAGATATTAGGGTTTGCGGAGCAATATAAGGGATTTCTCAAAGATCATTTGCTCATTCTGCACTCAAGAAGAAGCGAAAAGTGGAGCTCTGCAACAAGATTCATCAAGCACACCAAAGATCTCCTGCCGAAGTCATTGCATAAAGAAATCATCCCACCACTCCGTGCAAACCGAAGGCGCATAAGGTATTCTCCGTTTTTCATTATCTCACTGCAAATCTTTGAAGAATGGCTACTCCAAATATAGTTAAGATCTCTGATAGACCTCGCCCCACATTCAAGAAACATCCTTACAAATCATTGGAGGTAGATCCACTAGGAGCCTTCTCTAGTGTTCCTCATGGTGTATTGCATACGGAAGATATTAGGGTTTACATCCATGCGAATCTTGAATACTTTGGAGAATCAAAGCTGATGGATATCTATCACAAACAATTGATAGATGACTCCTTTGAGATCAAACCTCAGTACAAAGCCATCCGGGACAAACACTTTGCACAGTGCATTCATTTCCCCTGTTTTGAAGAAGATGAATGGGTCCGGTATGTACTAAGTAGAGTACATGACAACTTCCTATGGTTGAACCAGCCCTTCAAGATCACCAAAGATGCAATTAGGGCTGTAACCGGTCTGCACTCATCCGGTGGTTTACCTATTCTCAAGTCTGTCAAAAATCAGACAGTTAGTGATGCAACCGGATCCAAGTTTGACAAGAGAGCTATGACAGTTGATGACATCACTGAACCGGATGTCAAATTTGCAGCTATGATAATTGGTTACAAAATCTATCATTCCAGTAGGGAAAATTCAGTACCGGGAACTGCAATCTACACAGCTTATCAAATGTTAAAGGAGAATGCAGACTATGACTTGTGTGAGCTTCTTGTGAACCAACTCTTTGAAAATCTGCAGAAGATCAAGAAGGACAAGAAAAACTCCTTCAAGTATGGCAATCTGATCCTTTGTCTCTTCTTTTACTACATTAATGAGCTTCCCGGATCCAGTGGATGGATATGGCAGAATGACAGACCGGTTGCCATCCAAATCAGAGACTATTTGCATGGATTTGGGGATGCTAAAGCAAGAAATACAGCTCTATGGGGATACTTCAAGAACTTCCAAAGCATGATGCATGCAAGAGAAAGAATACCCCAATCCCTTGTTGAAAAGTACAAAGACACAGTATGCTTCATGGTTGAAACAGATCAGTGTCTAATGGAGGCAGTGGAGCCAAGGACTGTTTGGATCATGCCCATGGGGTATGAAGTGGATGAACAGATAGTAGAGCTGCATGTTCAACACATGCTAAGCCAGCCCAAAGATCCTAAGGCAGAAAGGTTTGGAACCTTTGAGGAACTGAGTGTAAAGATACATGTAGAACTCAGGGAACCGGAGATAAAGAGGAAGGTAAGAAAAGAAGTTGAGCATATTGCTCAAGGCCTAGGCATCTCAAAAGAGGCACTTGATGCCAGCCGGGAAAAGAGGAGGAAGGCTGAGGAAGAAGAGAAAAGTAAAGAAAGTGTTCCGGTTGAAACTCCCACCCGGACCAGATCATCAAAAAGATCTGCACCTCCCACAACCAAAAGTTCAAAACCGGAAGTCCAGGCATCCGGTAAAAGATCCAAGACAAAAGCCACAAGGGCTTATGAAAGCCAAAAGGATGAAGAGGAAACAGAGTCAGATGAGGGAGTAAAAGAAATAAAGAAGCAGAAGAAGAAAGGATCCGGTAAACCCTCCACAGGCCAAGACAAGGATGAAATGGCAGAGGTATCTGTTGAAAAGCCCACTCTGTCTCTAGAGAGTGTAATCAAGTCGGTCACGGTGGATGGAAACCTTCAACCAATGACTGAATTTTATGATGACTACAGTGAAGCTGACCAAAAGATTCTGCAGGAAGCCACAGTCAAATATCTGAACATATACAATAAGGCTTTCATTGAGATCATATCTCTTATTCCTAAAAGCCTAGAAAAGGAATTAGAAATAAGAAAGAATAATGCTCATGCAAAAGATCTTGAGATCCGGGAGCAGATAGCTATTCAGCTATATCCTCAAATTGATCCCAAGACAATGAACATAATCTTCAAAGACTGCAAAGATGAGTTCAGAAGTAAAGCCAGGATGAATCAACTCATGCTTGGTGAGACTGACAAAGTGGCCCAAGAGACAGAAGAGATCCTCCGGAAGGCCTTCAAAAGGTTCAATCTTCCTGTTGTAGAGGACTTAGGTGCAGAAACAGCTGCGGATTTGGAATCATCTGTTCCGGAAGAAGTGGGCCCTGAACAGACAAACATCTCTCCTCCGGTTTCCCCTACAGTCTCCGGATCCAAAGAAGAAGAGAAATTACAGGAGAAGGAAGCAGGGGTGGAAGATAAAGAGGTTAACAGTTCCAAGACTGCAGAAGAAAAGAAACATCTGTCTCCGGCAAGAGACACTGCACAAACTGTTCAACAATTTTTGAGCAAAGCCACTATAGAAATTGATGAACCGGACCTGCTAAAAGGACCATTAGATTTTGACTCTTTGTCACCGGTGCAAACAATGAAAATAGCCTCATTTGCAAATGAGAAAGTCAAAGAGAAGCTGCTGAAATCTCACATGGAAGACTGTGAGCTTATGGAGGTAGCATCTGGAGTGCTAGAAAAGATCATGCCATCCTTTCAAAAGGATCCCACAGCCTCCTCTTCCGGTAATCTCAAAACCTTAGTCAGCAGTGTTAGTACACATTTTGAATCTCTAGAAAAATCTGCTGAAGAAAAGGTCCGGAAGGAATTTTTGGATAAAAGATTTTCAGAAGTATTAGAATTAATCTCTAAAGATAGGAAGATTGTGAGTATTGGAATAAAGAGCTTAGAGAATGCTCTTAAGGATGGCGGTGACATTTACAAATTTTGTATATCCTGGTCAAAGGCAACAGCATCAATTGATAAGAAAATAAAAGAGGAACAGGACAAGCTACAAAGCTTATCTCAAAGTTTTGATCCTCTCTCTTCCTCCATAATAAATCAAGAATGTCAGACTATTGCAGTCTTGAATGAAATAAAGAATCTTGAGAAGGAAAGGAAGAACATCACTAACCGGATGGGAGAACTTAGAAGGATTATAATCCCTAAGTTGGAAACTATGCATGAGGCCATCAGTGATGCTCAGACCACCGCCCAAACAAATGATCCGACAGATCTCAAGCGGGCAGAAGCTTTTGCATTTTTGTTGAGTGGTCACATTTTAATTTTGGATAGAATGAAGCAAAGTTGGGCTACAGAAATGATCCAATTGCAGACATCCTTTGCAGACATTCTTCAGTATATGTGAGTATGTAAATATGCGGCTATGTATAGAAAATTTTTGAAAATTTTGATGTGCGGACCCTACCCTTTGCCATTGATGTCAAAGGGGGAGTGAGGAGCAGTGAAAAATGAGGAATCCAATTAAGGGGGAGTTCCAGAAATTGTATATAAAGACAGAGCATCAGCAAAGGGGGAGCATAGTGTAAACACTTAGTCATTTTTCACTAAGTGTTGCCATCAATGCCAAAGGGGGAGATTGTTGGCAAGAGACACTATATGGATTCATGGTTGTTGTCATTGATGGCAACAAAGATCATCCCACATATCCGCAAGTCATGGTGTGTCTCTACCGGAAGTCAGAATAAAGATTGTTGTGGTCCGGTGAACAAGAACAGAGCATGTGGCAAGGTCCGACAGATTGGTCCGGATCTCTCAGAGGAAGTGTCTTGGTGCAGTGCGGATTTGGGGAAGTCAAGAGGACTACCTTGAGTGGTATATTCCAAGGATTTAGCCTCCGGTGATGGACAAGGAAAAAGATATGAATAGTTGAGTACCGGATTCCTGAGAGATAGTGAAAACAGAGGATGAACTGACTGATAGAGTATCAGACTACTTTCTGGATGTGTTACTGTTGATGATAAAGGTTGTGAAGGCATGAATCATGTTTGGCCGACATGATTAATGATATCTACAAGTATATGCTTGATCCGCATTGCTTGGTGAGCAAGGATTTAGCCGACAGAACAGAGTTTGTAAGAAACTAGACTGTTCCGGATGCCGACTAGAAAGGTGATGAAATTACTTGTGCGGATATATATAGAGGATGGATTTAGTTGTGAAGTGGGTGACTATGTCAAGAATATATGCGAAGAAGAGCAGAACAGAGCAGAAGTACCAAGACAGATCCGGTATGTGAAAGGATAGCAGAATAAAGAACAGAGAAAAGATGAAGTGCAGCAGATCAGTGTACTGAGCCTAACCGGAACTGAACTCCAGCATATGCAGATGCTTCCAATCAGTTCAAGACTGTGATTCTTATCACTTTGTAGACAGTGTGTCTTCTTGTAGGCAGTGGGCCTCTTGTGAGCAGTGTGCTCGGGCAGTGAGCCCTAATTGGCAAGTGCCATTTTGTAATTTCCTATTCTTCTAACAGAGAATAATTTTGGGTTAATCACCCCGTGGTTTTCTCCCTTAACAGGGTTTCCACGTCAAAAATACTGTGTCATGTGTTTCTTATTTCATGGTAATGTTTTTGTGTTTGATTCAATGCTGCATTAATTAATAAGAAAGTTCAAAAGGAAATAATTAGGATAACTGATTCACCCCCCCCCCCTCTCAGTTATCAACAAGTACAAGATTTAAAACCTATTTGCAACCTAGATCTTTTGAAGAGGACTAACTCTAGATAATTCTCACTCTAATACCATATAAAAAATATAGTTATGAATGTATCCACCCAAGATCAACAAAGCCTAAGAGCCAATTACAGATAACACAAAAGACCAATATAGAAAAATAATGTTATTCTTATCAAGAGGATGCAATGTATAATGTATAAGAGATATTGATTCATTAGAGATGCTCATATAAGAGTAAGAAATGAGAATATATAGGATACACCACCAAGATATGTGAATGTACAACCAATGTGAGAGAAAAGAGATGTAGTCACACATATGTAGTTAAAACTACACCAAACAAGAAAAATACAAGTCACATGGTATAAGTACAACCTACCCAAGTAAATACCCACCTAAGTAAGCTTATCCTATTCTAGGTGTATACAATGCAACAAAGTAATAAATTAAATGAAAAATAAAATAATGTGCCAACAATATGCTTTGTATGAAGGGAACCACTCATTATGAGGAGTTACATGATACAAGACATCTAAATCAATCAACCATGAGTCATCATTAGCAATGTTAGCAAAAATGAATAAAACATCATTTTTATCATTAGAGGAGTCTTTAGAAGACTTCTTATTTCTACATTCCTTTTTTTCATAGCCTCACTTCCCACAAATCCAACATTTAACTCTACTCTACATAGGGTTTTAGATCATTCTTTTGACTTAGACCTCTCCTTATCCTTCTTTTTCTTAGCACCTTTTTCCTTGGGTCTACCTCGTACATGCCATGCATCCTTGGAACCATCATGCATGGATTTTTTTCCCGTTTCTTCACTAAGAAAAGTGGCAACAAGGGAATCCATTTTAAGACCTAGAGTAGAACCACTTAATGCAAGGATTAGATTATCTCAAAATTCAAGTAAAGAGAAAAATAATAAATGCACTTATCCTCCTATTCTATCTTAATATTAATACTACTTAGCTGACTCAAAATAAGATTAAAAACATTTAAATGCTTGGATACAAAGTCTCCTTCCTTCATTTTTAAGGAATAGAATTTTATTTTTATATAAATTTTGTTTACCAATCTCTTTATTTGATAGATCTCTCTGATTCTCTTCCACATACTGAATGCAGTAGCCTTCTATGAGACATTCAAGAGAACGAAATCCACAAGGCACAACTGTATGGTTCCCCATGTTCTTTTGTCCATCTTTCTCCAATATTCATTTGAAACATCTATAGGATTAGACTGAGATGTCACAACTTTCCATTATTCTCCCTTCTCCAAGAGATCCTCCATTTTTAGTTTGCATAGCTTGTACTTGGAGCTAGTGAACTTTTCAATCTCCAATGGGATGTGCTTGCCATGGTTTCTCTAACCACACTTAGATTTGAAAAACCACCAAACAATTACTTCCATTATAATTATAAAAGACCCACAATGGTGCAAGAAAGACATCTCCTTCTAAATCAATTCAACACTCTAATACCAAATATTGAAATATAGGGTAAATGACACAATAAGGATATTAACAATGTACTAATTTATTCTCATAAAACATGTGATTAAGCTAATAACTTTAATAATGAAACAATGGAGAATCATGTAGAAATCAATAACCTCATAAAAGTATACATATAACATCAAATGTATGTAGAAGAAACCCTTGGAAAAAACCCACACCAAAGAGACCCAAGCTTGTATTATCCTCAAAGAAAGAAGTACACCAATACAATCTGATTATCCCTCGAGTTTGATAGTAATATGATAGCATGGGTATACCTAAAAAAGTCTATATGAATCCACTATCACATGCCTCCATTATATAGGAAAATAGAAAACAAGAAATCATACAATAAATGGTTTCCTAATATTAAGACCCAAAACCATGAGCCATAAGAAAAATTCAATGCCCCTATACTCGTGGTCAATAAACTCAAAATAGTAACTCATCTTACACCTCTTACACATCTTACAACCTTCTTACATAACATGGATACCATAGATTCTATCATAATGATCAAATTGACCAAATTCTAAATCCTAGATGCTCCATGAAGCATGAACAATGAATTTGTCATAGCACCTATCTAAGTTGGGATATTTCTAATAACTCCCAATTTGACCTTTTCAAGTAATATTTCCATTTAATTTTTTCTTACACAAGATCCTCAGTATCTTGGAGAATAAATAATCAATAAATAATGACTCTATCCACATGGACATCCCATTTTACCCACTCCAACATGTTTGGAGATCACACATTATTTATCATCTACATAATGAAATACATTAATCAAGATTTGGATTGCAAAGTCAATGACACCTCTTATCCTAACATCCTCAAAACTAATTGTCAGTTGTCTCAAAGTACCAAAGAACAACTTAAATGGCATGGTAACCATCAGTTGCAAGTCAGTGACAAATTATAACAATGAAGCACCTTTTAAAGGTTAAATTATTAATAAAGTATTTTTGTGGGTTGCGGGAAGGTGAGGGTAGACTAGCTAGGCTATAACCCACAAAGAAGGACTCATTCTGTAAAGTTAGTTGCTAGTTGAAACATAGTGACATTGAGGTAAAACCATCAATGTGGAGATAAAACAACAAGCACGAATGTAGAGTCTAGACTTTAAATGCCAAGGATTCAACAATAAAAAAAATGAAAGGTCATAATAGTCTCTTAGATGCCTGTAGGAGTCTTCTAGATGAATTCATTTGGAAGTAAATACAAGGACTTTACTCAACCAAACTAGCTCAAGATCATTGATATACTCTGTTATGGAGTAAAAAGTGTCCACTTGTCTTTTTACCTCCTTGTTTAGCTCCTAGTTCCTCATGATTACATTATACATTGAAAATGTTCATCCTGATGCAAAATTGCCCGACACCAATGTAATATTGGAATAAGGGGCCCTTCACTTATCTTATCTCGGACCCAAAAGGAACTAAAAGACTTGGGCGCCACCACCCAAGTCTCTCCTGATTGGTCAGGGAAAAATCAAGTTTATGTCAGCCTGGGACATTTCAAAAGGTTTCTCCTAGTCGACTCTTTTGGTTTAATTTCATGATTGTGAGTGGGAAAGCATATATAAGTATATTTTTGAGTTCATTTGTAACCTAGATGGATATAGCTAACTTGATATACTGAAGGAAAGCAAGCAAGAGCATTAATTGTGATTCTAGAGCAGATTTGTGTGTTTGTTGTAGGCATAAAGCTATCATCTATCCACCTTAGGAGTTGAAGGATCTTCATCAAATGTATAATGGATCATCACATAGGTGATATCATTGTTGTTTATCATCATTTCATTCATCATTATTATCATTGTTTTCAGCCTCTGCCTCCACGAGGGCACACACTTTGTATCAATCAATAGTGTTAGGAAGCTTGAATGCTACCCCAGGATTTGACTGAGGCAAGTCCCTAAACACCATAACCCCCAAACCCCTTCTTATCTTCTTGTGTGCAGGTTATAGGAGTGAGATCTGGAGAATGTGAAGATATAGGAAGAATTTGTGAATATCAGGGTTTTGGGATCCGACAATAGTTACAGAATATTCCTTCATCCAAGACTTGGGCGGTTTGTGCCCTAGTCTTGCTGCCCTTTCTGACTTCAGATCTGGTATCAAGGCGGTATCTGCAACATCTTTCTAGTTCAAACTTTGGGTAGAATCTTACATTCAGGACTTGGGCAGTCCTGAATTAGTCCTCCATCACATCTACTTTTGGGAGACAAGTTATATCATCTTCTTGATCATCCCTGTGCAATTGGATTTTGGATTGTTGCTATACTTATTCTGTTATAAGCTGATCATTGTAGAACTAGGGTTTCATGCATTGTTAACCTAGGGTTTGATAAAAAGGCTTAATTAAATCTGGTTCCTCTATAACAGACCTAAGTACAAGATCCGTAGCTAAGTCCTCCTCCACTTGGTATTGATTTGCCTCGGTCTTGTCCTTGAATGTTATATGGAAAAGGGTTTGATCTAGTATGCATTCTAGTTGTCATCATTCACCTTTTTCATACCAAATATTTTGGTGAACCCGTAGCTTCGAGCATCTACATCTTGCATTGATTCATTGCATATTTATCAATATTCATTTGAAAATATTACATAATTTAGAAAAAAGTGCATATTTGGGCATTCAAAAAGCTTGTATTTTAGAAAAAAATTGCATTAGGGTTTCAAAAAAAATCTCTTGCATGATCATATTGGTTGCATTAACTATTCATCAAATCTGATTTGGCATAGTAATCTTTCATTATTTGAAAATTCATACTTTTACAATTACACATTGTGTATTTCAACATAAGAAGATAACATCTCTTTCACATTTTGCAACAAATCTTAAAGTGGTCTATATTTGCCTTTGTGTGCAGCATGTAGACACCTAAAAATGACCATTTGCCGCATCACTTACAAATCATCAAATCTGTCTAATCACTTACAAATCATCAAATTTTTCTAATCTTGCAAATCATCAAATCTATCTAATCGCATACATTCAACGTTAATTAAATAATCTAATTATTTAATTAATTTCATCAAAATCATCAATTTCCTCTAAATCACATATTTTCAACATTAATTGAATAAATCTATTTATTTAATTAATTTCATCAAAATCAACTTTATTCTTCTATAATTAAATAATTTTGATTATTTAATTAAATCAATCTTCTTCCAAAATTCAAATCCACATCAATTGAATAAATTAATTTATCATCCAAATCCTCTTATCTACAATTAAATAATTTTAATTATTTAATCAAATCAATTGTTCTTCCAAATTTAAATAAATCATTCAAATTTATTTAAATTTTCTCAATCTCTAAAAATAAAATATAATAAAATATTTTATTTATTCCTCTAATATTTCACAAACAATTAAATAAATTTATTTATTTAATTTGCTTCAATATCTTCCAGTTCCTCTAAAAATAAATCTTGTTCATCATGCACACAGAATTAAATAATTTATTATTTAATTTATCTCAAATCATGCAAAAAGCAAATTATAAGTTGAGTTAATTGACTTAATTATTATTGTTTTTATCACCAACTCATAAATTAGTAAAAAATATTTATATTTTTATGAAATCTAAAAATATGTCTGTTCCATGTCTTTTTATGTCAAATCAAGCAATTAACTCAAACAAAAATAGCTTTTGGTATGACACATGTCGTGTGTACATTCATCATGAATTTTAGATTTATCTCATCCATTGATTCCGTTAAATTTTCTGGACTGTTGATCGATCTTCATTGAAACCTATATAAGCCTCCTTTATCTCATAACAAATCCTCTTCGATCATTGAAACTCTTGGATCATTTAAGCTTTTGCCTCCATACAACGCATTGAGCATACATCGCATCGTTGAGCACCTTGAGCACTTTGAGCACAAACACAATCTACATCCGCTTGTTGCAAACATGGTTTCACAATTTGAAGAGCAATCTACATCCGACCAAGATAACAACACAATCTAGGTGAAAGCTTTCAATGTTTTTCTGTTAATTCATTGATTATTTGGTTGTTTGCTTAGATCGTTATCTTGATGTTATAGGATTGAATTGTTGATTGTTTCATTTTTTGATTATCATTCAATCTCGATTAAATCCATCGAGAAGAGATAGTATTCCCTCAGCCATAAAGCTCTTGTGACCTACTTGAGCTTTCCGAGGGGAGGGTGAGATATCCCTACCTATCGTCTCTTTCAAAGACTCAAATGTATGACACCTATATGGAATGGCATTTAGTCAATGGAGAACTAAGTTGTGAGTTTATCTACTGCAATGAAACCATGTCTCTAGGGATAAAAAGTGCTTGAAATTGTTTGCAATTGTCTTATACCTGTGGAAACATTGGGCTTTTTTGTGAGCCTAGAACATACACTATCTGTTGTGTCAGTCCTCTTTGGTACTTTGTTTGATGTGTTTTCTCTTGTCAAAGCAAATCCAATCCAAAACCAATCCAAAACTATCAAAATTTGCCTCATAAACATCACTGATACCATCTCAGCGCCTTTGTAACATAACACAACACCTTTGTAACTCCATGCCAACATTAGAAGACCTAGTACCCCAATTCAAAGACCTTCTCCAAGCACTTTACCAAGAACCACAACCCCTAGACCAACAAATCATTCAACAACTACAATCCTTCATCCAACAAACTCAACTTCAACAAAGCCAATCACCTCAAATACAACACCTCATAGCCCAAGCCCAACACTTCATAGCCATTTTTCAATCATAAGCCCAACAAGCACACCATCCTCTATCCATTCTTTATCAACCAATTACACCGCAATCCCATGTGTCACCTCCATCATCATACCAATCTATCCTACCCACATATCATGTCAATTCTACATCAACCTATCCCACTTCTTCCAATGTTAACCAATATCAACATCAACACATTCAATGCCAACAACAACATCAACACATTCAACCCCAACAACAACGTCAATATATCCAACATCAACACATTCAATCCCAACAACAACATCAATACTTTCCACACCAATATTCTTAATATCTAAACACCACATATCTTCCTCCACCTCAAAATCAAAATACATACCTCATTCCTCCACAACAATATTAAAATCCTAATCCCCCTCAACAAGATCGTCAAAACATCCCATTTCATAATCCCCAACTTGAAATTCAAAATAACATCCAAAACAGGCCTCAAGAGGGTAATACCTATTTAGAATCCCCACATGCTCCCACAGGAATGCACTATTACGATATGATTACATATGGTTATACCTTAGATCAAGGCCCCTCTCAAGAAGAGCAAAACTTCCAAGCAGGTCAATCATCTCAAGAAGAGGACCAAAATCTTATGGAAACCATGCAAAATCCCAAAACTATGGCTGCTATAGACAAACAGTTAACCAAAAATCCCGATCATTACTTTCACTTACTTGCTAAAAAAGGAGCCAAATTACTAGAGATTTTGATACATCTACTCTTAAGGAGAAAGATCCCATCCATGAGGCTATTAATGCTATGGGTAGACCTCAAGTAAACCCCATCCAAACAAATTCTACCATATCTACACCATTCCTTGAATCATCTTCACAAGAGGGTATACCCAATCAAAAACTCATGGGAGAAAAACCGCTTGAACCTCTCCTTACTCCCATGGAAATTTGTAAAGCTCAACAAGATCCACCCCATGATCATCCAACTCCTCAATCAACATTTCAAATCACCATGAAACCCATACAAAATTCTAAAAACATCAAACCATTCAAACATCCAAAACATCATAAACTTCAAAATCCAAAAATCTCAAAAACGTTTAGGAAACACAAGATCCCAAACACAAATCATTCTAAGATTTCAACTCATTATCAAACCCATTTACAAAGATATCAAGTTCCTTTACCACAAGAACATGCAAGTTTGCCTTTGCACCAAAATCACATGTCCTTAAGTCCTTATGATACCTTTGACAAGGGGAACACCACTCTAGTTTATGCATCCTATGTGTGCCCTCCATTATCATCCACTCATATACCAATACAAGAGCCTAATCCTAATCCTAATCCTACAACACCATCCACCATTATCATCCATCCATTATATTGCCCATCCACCCATACTCTTATGAAGGATGTGATCCAATGGCTATTAGCAAGGAATCAACTATCTCCATGTCCTCAAACACCTAGTCAAGAGCCTATCAAGCCTATTGAAGAGTATCCTACCATGAGTCCAAGTCAAGATCCATTGTACCTTCATGTTGTTGACCATCAAGAGCCTATCAAGCCTATTCAAGAGTTTCCCAATTCCACTTCCATTCAAGAAAACCAAGAGCTATGTCAAGAGTATAATCTAAAGCCAGTGGAAACATCAAACCCTTATCTAAATCAAGATCAAAGCACTTCCATAGAACCCATCCATAATCTTTATATTTTCTATGATCAAGATATTATCCATGATCATGAGCCTATCCATGAGCAACTTGATCCTATCCATGATCCCACCAACATCCATGAACAAGTTATCCACACTTCTCCTATACATCATCCATCTAGCCCTATCCATGATCCAACAAAATCCAATTCCCTTGATGAGACACTTGGTCCCCAAGAAAGCATAGATAAGCAAACAAGTCATTTGGATCCTATCCCTTCATCTCCTACTGAGAATAATATTAGTCAAGATCCAAGCATCCCATGTCATCCATCACATGATCCTACATTATCTCATGTTGATCCTCCACCATCCACCATCGATCCTATTCAAAAACCATTATCTGGTCTTCTTGGTCTTACCACCTTCATCCATGAATGTTCCTCCTTAGGTGAAAAACAACCACTATCCACCATCTCACCTTCTCCATCAAATAATGAACTCACGTCTTGTTTCCAAAACAAACATCCCATTGCATATCGCATGTTCCAAAACATGAACTATCAAGGCAAAGGTTTAGGCCTTCATGAACAAGGTATCTTAAAGCCCTCCATGTCGCAATCCATCCTCGAGCACATGGTCTTAGTTTTTCATCCCAAGATAAACAATCCAAAGATGTTGGTACCACCTCCATGCCTCCACAAGATAATTCTTCCACTCCATATCCTAGTGCACCTTATCGCACCTCTCACTCATATGTCGCCATCCCTCCTCCATCATCATACCATTCACAAAAGCATGTGACCATACACCTTCCTCCATCCACTTTACCTCCACTACTTCCAACTCCTAAAATCCTTCCATCCAATCTACCTCCACTTATCTCAACACCTAATATCCCTATCATCCAATCCCCTTATCCATTTATCCACAAATCCACTTTTAATCCCTCCATCCACAAATCCCCTATGATTCCTAATCATGTCTAACAAATGCACACATCGGCCACATATGAAGCTATTCCCAATCCCATGAGATTCAAAAATAAAAATTTGGATGTTTCCACATATATAGCAAAATATCTACAAAAACCTCAAGAATATCATGCCATAGGGCATCGATACACAAATGCAAAGCCAAATCCATCTCAAAAGCTGCATACATGCACACACCTCAAAGCAAAAATGAAAATGGTGTGGGTCCCTAAGCAATAAGCAATTACCTCAAATCCATCTCAAAAGCTGCATACACCCACACACCTCAAAGCAAAAATGAAAATGATGTGGGTCCCCAAGCAATAAGCAATTACCTCAAATCCATCTCAAAAGCTGCATACACCCACACACCTTTAAGCAAAAATGAAAATGGTGTGGGTCCCTAAGCAACACAAAATTACCCCAAAAGAAGCATCCATATCTCAATCTATCCCCCAATTCCAAAAATCCCATTCTCCATTAAAAAATCTTACAGCTCCTAAGTCCATTTGGGTTCCTAAACTCCTAAATCGACGATTCCCAAATCCTCTATCTCAAATCCCATTGCTCCCCACTCCAAATCCTAGTCAAAGGCTTCAAAATCTATCACGATGTGTGCAACCATTTGTCTTGGTTCCCCGTAATTCAATGCCATATCCACATACCTCCATCCCCCCATCTTACATCCATTATCCTCCATATTTTCCCCATCATAACTCTATGGTCCATGCTTTTGCTCCATCATCCATATCATAATCCACCATCTTTTCCATTTCTATCTTCCCACATCTACCAACATCTATGTGCATAATGCTACCTGATATCATCCATGTGCAAACATGCATTAAAGTGCTAATATACTACCTTTCTATTGGAAATAGACGGTGGAGTTCTTATCCTCCATCCCATCCAAAAAAGTCAAAGTCAAAGTCAACAGTAAAAAAAAGAAAAAAATAAAAAATCAATAAAAGTAAAGAGAAATCCTTCATCCAATGGTGAAAACTTGGCAAATAGGCACCATGGATAAGTACCATGATGAAAACCTGGCAAACAGGCGTCATGTGTAGGTTGATTGTTTATGTACCTTACACTTGGGGGCATGTCATCTCATCTACCCATCCTATCATTTCTTCTACCTATTCTTCCTATCATATCTTCCTTATCCATTATATCTGCATCATTATCCCTTTGACCCAATCCATCCTTTTTTCTTCTTTTTTTGATCTAGAAAAAGATAGAGGCAAAATGCTGAAACAAGCTTTGAGAATCTCTTGGTATACCTCATCCTTTCCAACCAATCCAATCAATCCTATCGTCATAAGATTTGTCGTGTAGAATCATAAGAATTATACCTAGAATGGGGCATGTTATTCCTATGCAACATAGTCTTTGGCAATCACATCCTAAATTATTCCATCTGTCTTACACTATCTATCCATCCCATGCACTATCACCCATCCTTTTGTCTACTTATCTAATCCCATCTTTCTCCTGGCATCTAGACCTGGTTTTCCCTTGTCATCAATATCTAGTAGTTAAGGCTATCCAAACACAATCCAATGTCATCCCAAAACATTTCAAATTCCCACCATCATAAACTTCAAAAATCCAACAAAAAAAAGAAAAATCCAAATAAATCAAAACATTCCCAAAAACAACAATAAATCATCATTCTTCACCCATCTCAATCCATTGACATTCCATCTTTCTAATCTTTCGTTTATCAAAATCCATCCACCTCGACTTGACTAACTCAAGCAGCAAAACAACAAACACATCCTTTCAAAGCAAAAGGCCTTAACCAAACCTGAAACAAAAACACCTACTTGCAGAGCCATATTGTGTCCTACATATCAATTTCCAACATCTGCTACATCAATCAATTGTCTTATACAGGATGTTCCATTGTCAAAACCAGACCAGGCGTCTTATACGACATGTTTCATTTCCTGAAAATAGACATTATCCTATCAACAGATCAACACCCTTTAATGGATATATCGTTCCTTCAATAAAGTTGTTACCTATCCTATCTATCCAATCTATCATGAGCACCCTCTTTGGCAAGAGAATATGTTGGCTATATGTTTACTTTATAAGTCAGTCAATTTGTTTTTTGGTTTATTTTTTTTCCTTTCGCATTACCTATTCAAGACTACCTTGATTTATCTATATCTTGGTATGTTGCGATGCGATATGGATTGGGGGCATAGTCATTGCTTTCATATGCTGTGATTGAGGGATGATCTTAGTATCTTACTTAGCATCATATCTATCTTGTGTGTGTGTTACAACCTAGCATCTTACATATTAATATTCTTCTTGCATTCATGTATTGAAGTTTATTTTATGTTCAAGACTATGGCTCATTCACATATCCAACAAGGTTCTATTATGTCTAGTAGATCTAAGTTCAAACCGTTTGCTTCCAGAGTCAATGTCCTATGCAATAGATACATCGTCACCTTGGTCTTCTATACCCTAGTGCATAACATCGACATGCTATATCAAAACAAGGATTGCTCTTTATAAATATGTGTGTAACCATTGCAACATCACCCCATCTCACTATCTAGAACTACATATGATCTCATCTCCATCTTAAGGTACCTTGATCCCATGGATATGGGTATGTAGGCAGTTTGGAATACGAAGGAAGTTTCCAGTACTCAAGTACATAAGATATCATCATTTCACCTAAACATCCTCAAAACACTTCATCCCATCCATCTCATCCATACATCCTAATAAAATCTATAGCTTTCATGAAGATCGATCAATCATCATTTCTCTATTCTATGATATCAATTCTTCTATTCTTTCTCCATTTATCTTCCATCTTTCATCTAACTTTTCATCTTCATCTCTTCTTTCATTTCGAGAGCACACTTGTGTTCTTTGAACCGAACTTTCATCTCGAGGGGGCATCCTCATCATCATCATCGTTCATCTCATCAATGTTCCTCATCCTTTCCATACCAATCTAGCTAATCAATCTATCCAAATTATCCAATCACATCCTTTGGTCTTGATCCTAATCATGTCGTAAACCAAATCAATCAATTATAATCAATCAATTGTTTTATACAGGATGTTGCATTGTCAAAACTAGACCAGGCGTCTTCTACGACATGTTTCATTTCCTGAAACCAAACATTATCATCAATCAATCAATCATATCAATTGTCGTATACAGAATGTTACATTGTCAAAACCAGACCAGGCCTCTTATACGACATGTTCATTTTCTGAAACCAGACACTATCAAATCCTTGTGTTGATCTAGGGATATATCGTTCCCCACAATGACAACACTATTCTTATCAATCATCAGCAATTATCATTGGTTTACAACTTGATAGGGGCAATACCTTGTTTGTTTTGAATAATAATAATCATAATCACCATTCATCTTATCTTTCCTTGTTACCCTCACTTTGAGTGACTGGGGCATCACCACTTCTAATCTAATCATTTTCTTCCAAGCATATTCTTCTGAATCAATCTTCTTCTATCAAATCAAACACTATGTTTTAAATTTCTTTGAAATGATGTTACTTTGCAACACCATCTCAAAGAGGGGCAAAATGTAGACACCTAAAAATGACCATCTGTCACATCACTTACAAATCATCAAATCTGTCTAATCACTTACAAATCATCAAATCTGTCTAATCACATACATTCAACGTTAATTAAATAATCTAATTATTTAATTAATTTCATCAAAATCATCAATTTCCTCTAAATCACATATTTTCAACATTAATTGAATAAATCTATTTATTTAATTAATTTCATCAAAATCAACTTTATTCTTCTATAATTAAATAATTTTGATTATTTAATTAAATCAATCTTCTTCCAAAATTCAAATCCACATCAATTGAATAAATTAATTTATCATCCAAATCCTCTTATCTACAATTAAATAATTTTAATTATTTAATCAAATCAATTGTTCTTCCAAATTTAAATAAATCATTCAAATTTATTTAAATTTTTTCAATCTCTAAAAATAAAATATAATAAAATATTTTATTTATTCCTCTAATATTTCACAAACAATTAAATAAATTTATTTATTTAATTTGCTTCAATATCTTCCAGGTCCTCTAAAAATAAATCTTGTTCATCATGCACACAGAATTAAATAATTTATTATTTAATTTATCTCAAATCATGCAAAAAGCAAATTATAAGTTGAGTTAATTGACTTAATTATTATTGTTTTTATCACCAACTCATAAATTAGTAAAAAATAAATATATTTTTATGAAATCTAAAAATATGTCTGTTCCATGTCTTTTTATGTCAAATCAAGCAATTAACTCAAACAAAAATAGCTTTTGGTGTGACACATGTGTGCACATTCATCATGAATTTTAGATTTATCTCATCCATTGATTCCATTGAATTTTCTGGACCGTTGATCGATCTTCATTGAAACCTATATAAACCCCCTTTGTCTCATAACAAATCCTCTTCGATTGTTGAAACTCTTGGATCATATAAGCTTTTGCCTCCATACAGTGCATTGAGCATACATTGCATCATTGAGCACCTTGAGCACTTTGAGCACAAACACAATCTACATCCGCTTGTTGCAAACATGGTTTCACAATTTGAAGAGCAATCTACATTCGACCAAGATAACAACACAATCTAGGTGAAAGCTTTCATTGTTTTTGTGTTAATTCATTGATTATTTCGTTGTTTTCTTAGATCGTTATTTTGATGTTATAGGATTGAATTGTTGATTATTTCATTGTTTTGATTATCATTCGATCTCGATTAAATCCCTATACACACAACACTTTAACATTGGGATCATTTTGTTTGTAGTGACACTAGTGTGTTTTTGATCTTTGCAAAAAACTTCAAAAACCCAGTTTCCTCAAACTAGTGACTTGGTGTGCAAAAGTCTCACATATATGGCATCTCCATATTATTTCTCTTTGGTATCTTTGCATGCATATATCAAAGATCTTGGACATTTTTACAAATTCATTAATATACATCCTTATGTTTTAGACTATATAACATCCATGCATGATATTGAAGTTGAAAAGAGCAATACAACTAAGAGGGGGGGTGAATCAGTTGTAGCCAATATTTCAAAACCATTAAAACATCAACCAATCAACACTACATTTGTAATTTAATCATGAAAGTATGAAACATGAACTTAAACATATTTACACATTCAACATAGGAGACACCAGATTTTTATGTGGAAAATCTCAGAGGGGAAAAACCACGGTGAGTGTTAGCTCACAAAATAAATATGTTATAGCAATACTAAAAATCAGAGGTTCACTGCCCAAAATGCTCACTGCAAAAGTTAGGGCTCATGGCCAATATTGACTCACTGCCAAAGGTTTGTGAACTGATTTGATAGCATCTACTCCATACCTAAGTTCATTTGTATTGAAGCGTAATTTATTTTCCCTACTCTACTCTGCTTTTACACTTCACACTTATCTTCGCATCTTCACACTTCAATACATTTTCAGGATTTCATTACAAGTATTTATATAATTCATCAACCTTGGAATGATCATCAAGGTCGGCATTACAATCATCAACCATTGGAACAATCTCCAAGGTCAGCATTACAAACATTACATACATTAGAATAGGTCTGGACCTAAATACTATTGTGGAGGAAAACAATGAATGCGGATCACATAACTCTTTAGCTGGGACTCAATTGTAATCTTCTACGCCACAAGACGCTTTCACAATCTTCAATGCATCTCCACAAGTAGTGAAAACAACCAGGTCGACCAAGACTTGGACTTAACACTAAATCTTTTAGGAACAATCTTCATCCATGATCCAAATTACTCTTCGCAAACCAATCAAAAGGTAGGAACATGATCATGAGACATCCACAAGCACATTGTAATCATCAGGCACAACTGCACAACCTCTAACCACTCTATCAAGAAGATTCTTCAAACCGGAGCACATAAACAACACTATCAGCTACTGTCATAAGGAAAAGATCGCTTGCGGACTACCAAATCACAAACCATTTGAGTTGAAGGCACATAACATCATCCTAGACTTAACTCTAGAACCGCAGACCAAAATACTTCAATGCGGAGGAATGCAGAGCAAAATACTTTCTCCCTATCGCCACTAAATGCACGGAAAACGTAATTTTTACTTTGGTGAAAATAACTTACTCAGATATTCATACTGGAGGCTCAAACTTGGAACATAGCATATTTAGACATGCCTCTAAATGACTTCCAACCCACAGACAAAGATATTCATTCTACAAGAAATGTGAAGCAAACTACTAGACTGTTCATCATCAAACCAAGATACTCTGTAACACACTGTTTCCACTCGGAGGGAAAATTTTCTCAAAAGCACTTGGAAACTCAATATTAGAAACATATTCTTATGATCTTTAGGACTTATGCAAAGCAATATTCATCACAAGCAAGTAACAAAATAAGAGCATAGTTGACATCAATGACAACACAGATATGTTGACATCAATGACAACACCGGTTAGGCACATACTTGCAACATTCTCCCCCTTAGTCATTGATGGAAACATATGATGTGAAAAACTATAAAGACCATCAAGACAAAATTTTGCATTGATTATCTTCTCCCCCTTTCTCTTTATACGTCTGTACTCTTAAGTTTTTCACATGATTTCTCTCCCCCTTTGACATCAATGGCAAAGGGCACATACTTGCACTCTGCTGCTCTGATAAAATTGCTCTTTCATCAAGATTGTAACACTTACTGCTCTTTGTCAGGAACACTTTCTACTCCCCCTAAGAGGTAGCTCTCAAAACATCAATCTAGATCAAAGAATGAGGCTTTGGACACCACTGAACTGATGCATTCCTATGCATCTTAATTTAGAGTAGGAGGGCTAATGACCCCTAATTTTTCTCTGAGATACTCAAAAGTATCCTTAGGCAGAGACTTGGTAAAAATGTCTGCAATCTAATCCTTTGTAGACACATATTCCATCTTTACTTCATTCTCTGTCACTTTTTCTCTCATAAAATGATACCTTATAGATATATGCTTTGTTCTTGAGTGCATCATTAGATTCTTTGAAATGTTTATAGCACTTGTGTTATCACAGAGGATTGAGATTGGTTCTTTGTACATAACTCCTATATCCTTCAATATTTGCTTCATCCATAACACTTGAGTGCAACAATCTGCTACTGCAATGTATTCTGCTTCTGCAATAGACAAAGAGATTAAATCTTATTTTTTGCTCAACCATGAAACCAATCTATTGCCTAAGAAGAAGGCACCACCACTTGTACTTTTTTTTTTCATCAACGTCTCCGGTCCAATCTGCATCTGTATAAGCATTAAGAGTGAAATTATTATCCTCTAGATACCATAGCCCATGATCTAGTGTACCTTTCAAATATCTCATGATTCTCTTGACTGCCATCACATGTGACTCTTTAGGATCTTCCTAAAATGTTGCCACAAGACAAGCTACATGCATTATGTCTGGTCTAGTATGGGTTAGGTAAAGCAATCCTCCAATCATGGATCTATACCTTTTCTGATCAGTTTTGGGTGAATCATTAGTCTTTCTTAATTTACATCCAGTCACCATGGGAGTGCATACTGGTTTAGAGTCCTCCATTCCAAATTTCTTCAACAACTCTCTTACATACTTGGACTAATAAATTAAGATTCCTTTATCTAATTGAGTAATCTATAGACCTAGAAAGAAATTCATTTCACCAAACATGGACATCTCAAACTCCTTTTGCATTTTCTCTGCAAATTTCTTACACATACCTTCATTGTCTCCAAAGATAATATCATCAACAAAGACTTCAACAATTAGAATTTGATCACCATTAATTTTGAAGTAGAGATTGATGTTAGCAGTACCTTTACTGGACCCTAATTGCAACAAATACTTGTCCAATCTTACATACCAGGCTCTAGGGGCTTGCTTGAGTCCATACAAAGCTTTCTTCAATTTGCACACCATGTCACCTTGATTTGATAACTGAAATCCTTCCGGTTGTTCAATGTAAACTTCCTCTTCCAACTCACCATTCAAGAATACAGATTTCACATCCATCTGATACACTTTGAAATCTTTATGTGCTGCAAATGTCAGAAACATTCTGATTGCTTCAATTCTTGCCACAGGAGGATAGGTCTCCTCAAAATCTATTCTTTCAACCTGAGAATATCCTTTGCATACTAGCCTTGCTTTGCTTCTAACTACTTCTTCATTCTCATTCAGCTTATTCCTGAAAGCCCATTTAGTTCCAATCACATTCTTATCAGCAGGTCTAGGAACCAATTCCCAAGTTTGATTCTTCTCTATCTGCATCAACTCTTCTTTCATGGATTTTACCCAATTTTCATCATTGCATGCTTCGCTAACATTTTTAGGTTCAATCTTAGAACGAAAATAGTAGTTCACCTATTCTTATGCAACTCTTTTCCTTGTTAGTACCCCTTTACTTTTGTCACCTATAATCTAATCTTCAGAATGATTAATCCTTACATACCTGGGAGTTTTAGTAATACTTTCTGGAGCCTTTTCTTCTTCATCTTGACTATCTTCTTGTTCAACTTTTTCTTCAGTCACTATGGCCACAGGTTCATCTGATTCATAGCCACTCAAATATGATATTATTTCTTTGTCTTCATCCACCTTCACATTAGGACTCTCAACAATTTTTTTCAGTCTCTTATTGTAGCACCGGTAGGCCTTGCTCTTGGTAGAGTAACTAAGAAAAATTCCTTCTTCACATCTAGCATCAAACTCGCCTAGATCTTCTTCTATTCTGATATAGCATTTGCTTCCAAAAACCTTGAAATATTTTACTGTAGGAAGTTTTCCATACCACAATTCATAAGGAGTTTTAGTGTCATTACCCTTAACATGAACTCTATTTTGAATGTAGACAACAGTATGTATGGCTTCTCTCCAATACACTTCCAGCAGGTTAGCCTCCTTTATCATAGTCCTAGAAGCTTCTTGAACTGTCCTATTCTTTCTTTCAACAACTCCATTTTGCTGAGGAGTCCTAGGAGCAGATAACTATCTTTTTATTCCTTATTCTTCACAGAAAATGTTGAATTCATTTGATGTAAATTCACCTCCTCTTTCAGACCTTAAGCATTTGATTCTCAATTCTAGCTCATTCTCAACCATTGCCTTGAAGTACTTGAACTTTTTTAGGGCTTCTGATTTATCTTTTAGAAAAGTGACCCAAGTCATCCTAGAATAATCATCAATAAGCAACATAAAGCACATGTCTCCTTGCAAACTTCTTATCCTTGTAGGACCACACAAATCTATATACACCAAATCCAACAATCTAACAGAAAATTGTTCTTTTCTCTTGAAACTTGTTCTTGTCTGCTTTCCCAACTGACATTCCTTGCAAACTATATTAGTAGGCTTTACAAGCTTAGGCAAATCTCTCACAGCTTGTACTGAACTTATCTTCACCAAGTTGTCAAAATTGATATGATACATCCTTCTATGCCACAACCAACTCTCATCTGTCTGATCCAACAAATAGTAATAATTGGTTCCTCTTAATTGATAAATATTACCTCTGGTCTTCTTACCAATAGCAATCATCGTTCCAAAGCTTTCCATGATCTTGCATCCATTGCTATTGAATCTCAAATCATAGCCTTTGTCACACATCTGGCCAACACTTAAAATATTATGCTTTAAAACCTTCACATATAGGACATCATCAGTATTATGCTTTCCATCAAAAGAAATAGATCATTTTCCACAAATCTTACCAGCTACATTATCTCCAAACCTAACCAGACCTCCATCATATTTTTCCAGACTTACAAACTTACTTTTGTCACTGGTCATGTGATGTGAGCATCCACTGTCAATAATCCATTCATCCTTATCTTTCTCCACCTAAACAGACAAAGCACTTTCTTCCATTGGTTTTTCTTCCTTCATACAACTAGGAGGATTAGTAGATACATGTTCTTCCTTAATAGCAATAAACAAGCATTCATTTGCACTAGTACTAGCATAATCAGACTCATCATCAGTTACACCATCATCATCAAGATCTTTGACAATATAACATTTCTTTATAACCCTAGGTTTACTTTCAAATTTTTTCTTACCTCTTTCAATTCTCTTCAAACATTTGGATGCATAGTGACCAATCTTACCACAAGAAAAGCATTTGAATGGTAATTTGTCTTTGTACTTACCAGAACCTCTTTGCATTCTATCTGCAAAGTTTGCTTCAACCTCATCTAGGTCATCATCATATTCCACAACATATTTCTGAGCTCTTGAAGTCTTTTCTGAAGTACTGACTTTGAAAGCAGTCTCAATCTTTGGTAGAGCATCACCAAATTTTCTCATTTCAAAAGCTGTAAGTTTCCCGAGCAACTGATTTTTTGAAACCTTTTGCACACTCATAAGCTCTTCAATTACTACCACCTTGTGACTATAGGATTTTGGCAATCACCTCATAATCTTCATCACAACCTCATCCTCCTTTGCAGTACCTCCAAGACCTTTGATTCCATTGATAATTTCATCAACTCTCTGCATGTACATATTTATGTTTTCATCTTCACTCATCTTCAGGGCTTCATACTTCACCTTCAGGTTGACAATTTTTACAGAATCATCTCCTTCATATAAACTCTTTAACTTATCCCAGATCTCATGAGCAGTTTCCAAATCCATAACTTTCACTAGCTCATTGTTAGATAAGGCATTTAATAAAGCATCTCTAGCCTTTCCATTAATTTCATAGCGTTTGACTTCATCATCATATGATGGACCATTTTTAGGGATAGTATACTTTTTCTCTATTATCTTCCAGACATTATAACCAAGAGAGATAAGATAACTTTTCATCTATACCTTCCAAAGGGCATAATTCATTCCGTCGAATTATGGTGACTCCCTCCTGTGTGACATCTCTAATCTACCTCGAGCTGTTAGACTCTTTACCGAGGAACCTCTGCTCTGATACCAATTGTTGAAAAGAGCAATACAACTGAGAGGGGGGTGAATCAGTTGTAGCCAATATTTCAAAACAATTAAAACATCAACCAATCAACACTGCATTTGTAATTTAATCATGAAATCATGAAACAAGAACTTAAACATATTTACACATTCAACACAGGAGACGCCATATTTTTACTTGGAAAACCCCAGAGGGGAAAACCATGATGAGTGTTAGCTCAAAAAATAAATATGTTAATAGCAATGCTGAAAATTAGAGGCTCACTGCAAAAGTTAGGGCTCACTGCCAAGATCAGCTCACTGTCAAGGGTGGCTCACTACCAAAGGTTTGTGAACTGATTTGATAGCATCTACTCCATGCCTGAGCTCAATTCCATTGAAGCACAATTTATTTTCTCTACTCTGTTATGCTTTTACACTTCACACTTATCTTCGCATCTTCACACTTTAATACATTTTCACAATTTCATTACAAGTATTTATACAATTTATCGACCTTGGAATGATCATCAAGGTCGGCATTACAATCATCAACCATTGGAACAATCTCCCAGGTCGGCATTACAAACATTACAAACATACATTAGAATAGGTCTGGACCTAAATCATGTTGCGGAGGAAAAGGATGAATGTGGATCACATAACTCCTTAGCTAGGACTCAATTGCAATCTTCCATGCCACAACACGCTTTCACAATCTTTAATACATCTCCGCAAGTAGTGAAAACAACTAGGTTGGCCAAGACTTGGAGTTAATACTAAGTCTTTTAGGAACAATCTTCATCCACGATCCAAATTACTCTTTGAGGACCAATCAGAAGGTAGGAACACAATCAAGAGACATCTACAAGCACATTGTAATCATCAAGCACAACCACACAACCTCTAACCAATCTGTCAAGAAAATTCTTCAAACTAGAGCACATAAACAACACTGTCAGCTACTGTCATAAGGAAAAGATCATTTGCAGGCCACCAAATCATGAACCATTTGAGTTGAAGGCACATAACATCATCCTAGACTTAACTCTAGAAACATAGACCAAAATACTTCAATGCGGAGGAATGCGGAGAAAAATACTTTCTCCCTATCACCACTGAATGCACAGAAAAAGTAGTTTTTACTCTAGTGAACATAACTTACTCAGATCTTCATATCGGAGGCTCAAACTTGGAACATAACATATTTAGACATGCTTCTAAATGATTTCCAATCCACAGACAAAGATATTCATTCTACAAGAAATGCGGAGCAAACTATTGGACTATTCATCATCAAACCAAGATACTCTATAACACACTGTTTCCACTAGGAGGGCAAATTTTCTCAAAAGCACTTGGAAACTCAATATCAGAAACATATTCTTATGATCTTCAGGACTTATGCAAAGCAATATTCATCACAAGCAAGTAACAAAATAAGAGCACAGTTGACACCAATGACAACACATATATGTTGACATCAATGACAACACCGGTTAGGCACATACTTGCAACAATTGATCTCTTTAAATGTTCTTTATATGAAATCCTTGGTTGCATATCTAATTTTGATAGCTTCATAACCCTCATGGGTGAGCATCCTTCAATATTAGAAGGTCTAACTGAATTCATCTCCATGAATTATCATGAGAAAGAGGATGGTGTTAGTTCTTCTTCTACTTATACCACAATTAATAATAATGAGCTAGTCTATAATACATGTGATGATGACATAGCTTTGTCTATTTCACCCTATGATTTGGATCCCTCTCCCAAAATTGTTCCACTTGTGAAGACATTTTAGTGCAAGAGGATGGAATCATTGATAAATTCCTTAACATCACTTTACCCTTTCTTCATTCCAATGTTCTCCCTTTGAAAGATGAAGCATTGATGGATATAGAAAGGTATCTCATATTAAATCCTTCGGGCATGGATGTTGAGCTTAATCAAAATAAAAACAATGTGAAACTAATCATCATTAATAGACTTATTCTACCTACTAAGGGGATAATGGATAAATGTACTAATGTGCATGAGGTAGGTGCTCCAACACCACCTTGACCGAAAGAAATGGAAAATTTTGTCGAGGTTCCTCCTCCGTCATCCTTACAAGGATTAGGGGAAAACCTTCAAGAGCGAAGCTATCCATCACAAAATCATAAAATCACTATTGCTCTAACTTAGTCTTCACAGAATGTGGAAAATCATGAACCCTTGATGGTAGATAAAGAAACTTCCTCGGGAAATATAACTAACAAGACTAGAAGAAATATAAATGTGAGGAAAATAAGAAGAAAGCATCAAGCCTTAGTACTACATTTTCATTTCAAGTAAGTATCTCTCACTCATTCAACCACCTTTGATGTAGCACCTCTTTAAGTTTCTCTCACATGTGGCCTCCTCTTAAGTGTTTTGTTCCCTCGTCTAGTGTTAAATGTTTGTTTAGGTCTCCCTGGATGACCCTTAATACTCTTGTAAGGTCAAGGATACAAGGAGACCACCTCCATTGTGACATTTATTCTATTTGTTTCTCTATTCTTCTACTCTCCTCCTTTGTTGCAATTGATGTGTGTGGTACCTTGGGGCATCTTCCCATGTTGTGACCCTAAGTCACTTTTGTCTCCTCTCTCATTTTTCATGATTTCATTCTTCCATTGTACTTGTGGCTCTACTAGTCGGCGGATGACGACAACAAATATACACTTCTGATAAAGATTGTGTCCCTAACAAGAAAAACAAAAATGGACCTAGTCCATATATGAAGATGGGGGTAATTTGTTACTGACGTTTGACTAGTAGAATCATTTTCTGTTGTGATATGAACATGTATCGTATTGTAAATTTTTTGTAACAAACCTTTGCAATACTCTAATCTGCTTCTATGCACTTTGAATTGCTTTTGTCTCACCTTGTAGCTACACTAGGTTTTGAGATACCTGAAGTATAACCTCATGGTTATACTCGGTTCCAAACCCGTAAGTATAGCCTTGGTTTGTTTTAGCAGCATGTTGCCTTATTTTTAGTTTCATGAAATGATTTGGTTATTATCTTAGAATAGATTTTCTAAACAAAGCTTATTATTGATCAATGGTTGTTAGCAAATGATATTAATGTGTTTCTATCGTGATTGTTGGGAGCAATTTGGCGATTGTAAGAGCATGTCACTTTGGGGCATGGGCTTTGCGAAATCTCTTGTTCCCTTGCATGTTTTTCAACCTTACCTTAAACGTGATTGCTACCGGAAAGTGAGAGAAACCACTTTAAGGTGGGGGCATATATTGTGGTAAATGCTTGGATATCTTAGACATTGTGATAAATTGTGTTTGCGTATACTTCCTTTTGACCGTAAGGCATCTTCGCGATGTAGGTGGGGTTGTATACTTTGTGCGCATGCTTCCTTTTCACCGTAAGGCATCTCCATGACGCAGGTGGGGTTGCATGCTTTTGAAATCCCTTCTGCAGAAGGCAGGACGATGTATACCCTTGAGTAGGTTGCACATCCTTTTGAAAAAGTCCTATGCGGAGGCGGGGTTGGATCTTGAGTTATTCACCCTTAAGCGTGATTTTGGTGGTTGTGGTAGTGTAGCTCAACCGTCAAGTATTTTTGGCGTGTCTTAGATGGTGGAGCGTAGTGATGAGTTCCTCCCTGTTGCCCATGTTTTCTTTGTATAAGACGTATAGTGGGTTGACGACACACTCTATGACACAAAATAGATGTGTAAGATTACTTTCCCCTACTTAATCTAAATGCTACTAAACTACCAATGCAAGAATGAAATGCAAAATGATGTCCTAACAAAGGCAATAAACCTGTAAAACAACTGTTAGTAGTCTTACCATGCAATCTTGGACATTCGAAAACAATTGCACCACAGATTAGTAACCAAATTAGTCCAAAAACATAAACACAAAGTGCCAGATGTAAATGCATAGAAACAGAGAGAAAATGCGCAAAAAGATGGATCAAATGTGCAGAAAGGTTAGATGCGTAGAAAGATGGCTCATATGCACAAAAATAGAGGTTGAATGTGTAGAAAGATAGTATTTTCTCCTGTAGGAATTGTCTCTGATATGAATGTGCAAGACTGGAACACAAATACACAAGAATGCTCTGTTACAACTGTAAAGACACAAAAACTCAAATTTTTATGTTAAATTCATGGCAAGGGCCCCACGGTGGGCGCCAAAAATGTGATGATAATTTGGAGCACAATAGTAAAAAACCTATTAAGCTACCACAAAACTCTAAATTGCTACTCAAACCAAAATCACCAATGAAACTAATAGAAAAACACAGAATTTGAAACAAAAATGATTTATACCTTCAAACTCAAATTTCTCCTTCATGTCCCATTGTGTCCTATCTTCTTGAGATCTTGATTTTGCTGATTGTAATTATGCTCTCAGAATGCACTTCTTTGTTTCAAGATGACTCTAAGATGAATGAACTTGTGGTGGATTTTATGCAAAGTGAATGATTCTACAATGCTAAACTATGATAATGATTGGATGAAGCTAATGCAATGCAACAATGGAGATGGCTAATGCTAATGATATGCTAATGGAGATTGCTAGTTAATAATGCTATGCAAATAAAAGCCAAAGGCACACTTTTTGATATTTGATATGATTTTAGCAGCATGATGTTGCAAGTATGTGCCTAACCGGTGTTGTCATTGATGTCAACATATCTTTGTTGTCATTGGTGTCAACTGTGTTCTTGTTTTGATGATTGCTTGTAATGAGTCAAGTGTTGAAAATAATAAGTATGCTTGATACAACATAGCAATCCAGTAGATTGCTCCGCATTTATTGGAGAATGAATATCTTTATCTACGGATTGAAAGTTATTTAGATACATGTCTGAAGATGTTATGTTCCAAGTTTGAGCCTCCAGTATGAAGATTTGAGTGAGATATATTCACTAGAGTGAAATCTGCTTTTTCTGTATATTTGGTGGTGACATGGAGAATGTATTATGCTCTGCATTTCTCCGCAGTTAAGTATTTTAGTATGTGGTTCTGGAATCAAGTTTGTAATGATGATAAGTGCCTTCAACTCTAATGGTTCATGATTTGGTGGTCCGTAAGCGATCCTTTCCTTATGACAGTAGCTGACAGTGTTGTTCATGTGCTCTGATTTGAAGAATCTTCTTGACATAGTGGTTAGAGATTGTGTGGCTATTCCTGGTGATTGCAATGTGCTTGTGGATGTCTCCTGATCGTGTTCCTACCTTTGGATTGGTCCGCAAAGAGAAATTTGGATTGTGGATGAAGATTGTTCTTAGAAGACTTAATGTTAAAACCAATTTTGGCTGACTTGGTTGTTTTCACTACTTGTGGAGATTCATCAAAGATTATGGAAGCGTGTCATGGCATGGAAGATTGCATTTGAGTCCCAACTAAGGCATAATATGATCATCATACATCTTTCCCTTAGCTAATTTTGTTTAGGTCCATACCTATTTGTATGTATGTTTGTAATGCCAACCTTGGAGAATGTTCCAATGGTTGATGAATGTAATGCAGACCTTGATGTACATTCCAAGGTTGATGAAAACATGTAATGCAGTTATGAAAAAGATGTCCTTGTGCAAAAATGTTAAGATAAGTGCGAAGGTGTAAGAAGAGCAGAGCAGAGGTGTTATTTTATGCTTCAATGGAACTGAACCCTGGCATGAAGTAGATGCTATCAAATCAGCTCACCAATCCTTGGCAGTGAGCCCTAACATTTGCAGTGAGCATTTTGGGCAATGAGCCTCTGATTTTTGGTATTGCTATAACTTATTTATTTTTGTGGGCTAACACCCACCGTGGTTTTTCCCTTATAGGGTTTTCCACGTAAAAATTTTGGTGTCTCATGTGTTATTGTGTTGAGCTTCTTGTTTTATGCTTTCATGGTTAATCTTAATAATAGTGATTAATAATTTGATGTGTTAATATTCATAAGTGGTTAAAGTTTTGTGACAACTGATTCACCCCCCGTCTCAGTTGTCATGTGCATTTCAACAATTGGTATTAGAGCAAGGTTCCTTGGAAGTAAGCCTAACAGCTTGAGGTTGATCCAGGATGTCTTATAAGAAAGAAGCTCCTCAGTTCGATGGGATGAATTATGCTTTATGGAAGGTACGAATGAAAAGCCATCTTCTTTGTCTTGGTTATAGATTATGGAAAACGATAGAGATGAAGTATACCATGCCTCAGAATGGTTTAACAATTGAAGATGAAATCAAAGAATATGAGTTAAATATAAAAGCTAGAGATGCGCTGTTAAGTGCCTTGTCGGACACTGAGTTGATAAAGGTCATGGATCTGGAAACTGCTAATGAAGTCTGGGAAAAGCTGAAATATCTGTATGAAGGAGATGAGTCTGTTAAAAGCACCAAATTGCAGGGTCTGAAAGCGAAATATGAGGGTTTAAAGATGAGCAAAGATGAAAATATAACAACCTACATGCAAAAAGTTGATGAAATTGTCAATGGAATAAAAGGTATGGGAGGAACTATTAAAGAGAAGGAAGTTGTGATGAAAATTCTTAGGTCATTACTTAAATCCTACAGTCACAAGGTAGTTGCAATTGAAGAAGTAATGACTATGAAAGATGTCACCAAGGATTAGTTGCTAGGAAAGCTTACAACTTTTGAGATGAGAGAGCTTGGTGATGCTCTACCAAAGATTGGGACTACTTTCAAAGCCAGTACTTCAAAAAAGATCTCCAGATCTAAAAAGTACAAGGTGGAACCTGATGATGAGTTTGATGAAATTGAAGCAAACTTTGTTGTCAAACTACAAAGAGGTTCTGGTAAGTTCAAAGGCAAATTACCTTTCAAATGTTTTTCATGTGGTAAGGTTGGTCACTATGCTTCTAGATGTCCTGGAAGAATTGAAAGGAATAGAAAAATATTTGAGAATAGACCTAGGGTTCCAAAGAAATGTTACTATGTTAGATATCTTGATGATGAAGGTGTGATAGATGATGAATCTGATGATGCTAGTACTAGTGCAAATGAGTGCTTGTTTATTGCAATTAAAGAAGAACCTATGTCTACTAATCCTGCTAGCTCTGTGAAGAAAGAAAAACCAATGGAAGAAAGTGCTTTGGCTGTTCAGGTTGAGAAAGATAAGGATGAATAGATTATTGATAGTGGATGCTCACATCACATGAACGGTGACAAAAGCAAGTTTGTGAGTTTGGAAAAGTATGATGGAGGACTGGTTAGGTTTGGAGATAATGCAACTGGTAAGATTTGTGGAAAAGGATCTATTTATTTTGATGGAAAACACAATACTGATAATGTCCTATATGTGAAGGGTTTGACACATAATCTTTTGAGTGTTGGTCAGATGTGTTACAAAGGTTATGATCTAAGATTCAAAGACAATGGGTGCAAGATCATGGAAAGCTCCGGAACAGTGATTGCTATCGGTAAGAAGACCAGAGGTAACATTTATCAATTAAGAGGAACTAATGATTATTGTTTATTGGCTCAAATAGATGAGAGTTGGTTGTGGCATAGAAGGATGTGGCATATCATTTTTGACAATTTGGTGAAGATAATCTGTACAAGCTATAAGAGATCTGCCTAAACTTGTAAAGCCAGCCAACACCATTTGCAAGGAGTGTCAATTTGGGAAACAAACAAAAACAAGTTTCAAAAGCAAAGAACAATTCTCTGCTGGATTGCTAGAGCTAGTACATTCAGATTTGTGTGGTCCCACAAGAACAAGAAGTTTGCAAGGTGACAGGTATTTTATGTTGCTTATTGATGACTATTCTAGAATGACTTGGGTCACTTTTCTAAAAGAAAAATCTGAAGCCCAAGACAAGTTCAAAGTTTTCAAGGCAATGGTTGAGAATGAGTTAGAGTTGAGAATCAAATGCTTAAGGTTTGATAGAGGAGGTGAGTTCACTTCAAATGAATTCAATATTTTCTGTGAAGAACAAGGGATAAATAGACAGTTGTTTGCACCTAGAACTCCTCAGTAGAATGGAGTTGTTGAAAGAAAGAACAAGACAATTCAAGAAGCTGCCAAGACTATGTTAAAGGAAGTTGACCTACCGGAAGTATACTGGAGAGAAGCCATACATACTGTTGTGTACATCCTGAACAAAGTTCAAGTCAAAGGTAACAACTCTAAAACTCCTTTTGAATTATGGTATGGAAAAGTTCCTAAAATGAAGTATTTCAAAGTTTTTGGAAGAAAATGTTATATCGGAAGAGATGAAGAACTAGGCAAGTTTGATGCTAGATCTGACGAATGAATTTTTCTTGGTTACTCTACCAAGAGTAAGACTTACCGATGCTACAATAAGAGACTGAATAAGATTGTTGAGAGTGCTAATGTGAAGGTGGATGAAAGCAAGGAAAGAATATCAAATCTGAGTTTCTATGAACCAGATGAACCCATGACTATAGTGAATGAAGAAAAAGTTGAGCAAGAAGACATTCAGGATGAAGAAAAGGCTCAGGAAAGTTTTGTTAAGACTCCCAAGTATGTAAGGATTAATCATTCTAAAGATCATATTATAGGTGACAAAAACAAAGGGGTGTTGACAAAGAAAAGAGTTGCAGAAGAACAAGTGACTTACTATTTGTTTTCAAAGGTTGAACCAAAAACTATGAATGAAGCTTGCAATGATGAAAATTGGGTAAAAGCCATGGAAGAAGAACTAATGTAGATAGAGAAGAATCAAACTTGGGAATTGGTTCTTAGACCTGTTGATAAAAGTGTCATTGGAACTAAACTGGTTTTTAGGAACAAGCTGAATAAAAATGGAGAAGTTGTAAGAAACAAAGCAAGGCTTGTGTGCAAAGGATATTCTCAAATTGAAGGAATAGATTTTGAAGAAACTTTTGCTCCAGTGGCTAGGATTGAAGCAATTAAAATATTTTTGACATTTGTAGCTCACAAGGATTTCAAAGTGTATCAGATAGATGTGAAGTCCACATTCTTGAATGGTGAGTTGGAAGAAGTCTATGTTGAGCAATTGGAAGGGTTTTAGTTATCAAAACAAGGTGATATGGTGTGCAGATTGAAGAAGGCATTGTATTGACTGAAGCAAGCCCCCAGCGCCTGGTATGCAAGGTTAGACAAATATTTGCTGCAATTAAGGTTTAGTAAAGGCACTGCTGACATCAATCTCTATTTCAAAATCAATGATAATCAAATCCTAATTGTTGAAGTTTTTGTTGATGACAATATCTTTGGAGGAAATGATGGTATGTGCATGAAGTTTGCAGGAGAAATGCAAGATGAATTTGAGATGTCTATGTTTGGTGAAATGAATTTATTTTTAAGTCTGTAAATCACTCAATCAGATAAAGGAATCTTCATTTCTCAGTCTAAGTATGTGAAAGAGTTGTTGAAGAAGTTTGGGATGGAGGACTCTAAACCAGTATGTACTCCCATGGTGACTAGCTGCAAATTAAGAAAAAACTGATGAATCACCTAAGACTGATCAGAAGAGGTACATATCTATGATTGGAGGATTTCT
Organism: Cunninghamia lanceolata; assembly: GCA_027924645.1. Lineage (NCBI taxonomy): Eukaryota > Viridiplantae > Streptophyta > Pinopsida > Cupressales > Cupressaceae > Cunninghamia > Cunninghamia lanceolata. The sequence goes on from BSBN01000529.1 coordinate 2,549,520, forward strand.
TTATCTAACTCAAAGTAGACCTGATATAATGCATGCAGTATGTCTTGTGGCAAGATTTCAAGAAGATCCCAGAGAATCACATGTGATGGCAGTCAAGAGAATCCTAAGGTATTTGAAAGGCACATCAGACCATGGCTTATGGTATCCAAAGGATAATGATTTCACTCTCAGTGCTTATACAGATGTAAATTGGGTCAGAGATGTTGATGATAGAACAAGTACAAGTGGAGGTGCTTTCTTCTTGGGAAATAGATTGGTTTCATGGCTGAACAAAAAGCAAGATTCAATCTCCTTGTCTACTGTAGAAGCATAGTATATTGCATCAACATGTTGTTGCACTCAAGTGTTATGGATGAAGTAGACTTTTAAGGACATAAGAGTTGTGTATAAAGATCCAATTGCAATCTTTTGTGACAATACAAGTGCCATAAATATTTCAAAGAATCTAGTGATGTACTCAAGAACAAAGCACATATCAATAAGGTATCACTTTTTGAGAGAAAAGGTGACAAAGAATGAAGTAAAGATGGAATATGTATCCACAAAGGATTAGATTGCAGACATATTCATTAAACCTCTACCTAAGGATACCTTTGAGTATCTCAGAGAAAAGTTAGGGGTTATTACCCCTCCTACTCTGAACTAAGATGCATAGGAATGCATCAATCCAGTGGTGCCTAGAGTCTCAATCATTGATCTAGATTGATGTTTGGAGAGCTACCTCTCAAGGGGAGTAGCTAAATGTTACTAACATGAGTTCTTGATAATAAGTAGTAAGTATTGATAGCAGAGAAATTTTAGTTTGATCAAAGCAACAGAGTGCAAGTATGTGCCCTTTTTCCATTGATGTCAAAGGGGGAGAGAAATCATGTGAAAAACTTAGGGGGAGAAAGAGTGCAGATGTATAGGAAGAAAGGGAGAGTATCTTATCTTGATGATTTCTACAATTTTTCACATCATATATTGCCATCAATGACAAGGGGGAGATTGTTGCAAGTATGTGCCTAACTAGTGTTCTCATTAATGTCCACATATCTGTGTTGTCATTGGTGTCAACTATGTTCTTGTTTTGATGCTTGCTTGTAATGAGTCAAGTGTTGAAAATAATAAGTATGCCTGATACAATAGAATAGTCCAGTAGATTGCTCCACATTTCTTGGAGAATGAATATCTTTATCTGTGGATTGATAGTTATTTAGATACATGTCTGAAGATGCTATGTTCCAAGTTTGAGCCTCCGGTATGAAGATTTGAGTGAGATATGTTCACCAGAGTGAAATCTACTTTTTTTGTATATTTGGTGGTGACAGGGAGAATGTATTATGCTCTGCATTCCTCCACAGTTAAGTATTTCAGTCTGCAGCTCTAGAATCAAGTTTGTAATTATGATAAGTGCCTTCAACTCCAATGGTTCATGATTTGGTGGTCCGCAAGCGATCCTTTCCTTATGACAGTAGCTGACAGTGTTGTTTATGTTCTCTAGTTTGAAGAATCTTCTTGACAGAGTGGTTAGAGATTGTGCGGTTGTTCTTGGTGATTGCAATGTGCTTGTGGATGTCTCCTAATCGTGTTCCTGCCTTTGGATTGGTCTGCAAAGAGAAATTTGGATCGTGGATGAAGACTGTTCTTAGAAGACTTAATGTTAAAACCAGTCTTGGATGACTTGGTTGTTTTTACTACTTACGGAGATTCATCAAAGATTATGGAAGCATGTCGTGGCATGGAAGATTGCATTTGAGTCCCAGCTAAGGCATAATACATGATCCACATACATCTTTCCCTTAGCTAATTTTGTTTAGGTCCAGACCTATTTCTATGTATGTTTGTAATGCTGACCTTGGAGAATGTTCCAATAGTTGATGAATGCAATGCCGACCTTGATGTACATTCCAAGGTTGATGAAGTGTATAAAAACATGTAATGAAGTTGTGAAAAAGATGTCCTTGTGCGAAAATGTGAAGATAAGTGCGAAGGTGTAAGAAGAGCAAAGCAAAGGTGTTATTTTGTGCTTCAATAGAACTGAACCCTGACATGAAATAGATGCTATCAAATCAGTTCACCAATCCTTGGTAGTGAGCCACCCCTTGGCAGTGAGTTGATCTTGGCAGTGACCCCTAACATTTGCAGTGAGCCTCTGATTTTTGGTATTGCTATAACTTATTTATTTTTGTGGGCTAACACCCACTGTGGTTTTTCCCTTATAGGGTTTTCCACGTAAAAATCCTGGTGTCTCATGTGTTATTGTGTTGAGCTTCTTATTTTATGCTTTCATGGTTAATCTTAATAACAGTGATTAAGAATTTGACGTGTTAATATTCATAAGTGGTTAAAGTTTTGTGACAACTGATTCACCCCCCTCTTAGTTGTCATGTGCATTTCAACACATGAATGTATGATCTCTCTTGTGTTGTCCCAAAATGATGATGAGGGGCTTCCTTTTATAGGCAAATCATGGCTTAGATCCAAGTGGCAAAAGATCAATGGTTGAGGAATTGGTCTTACGAGATGGAGGGTCAAGATTGAATTGGTTGGATGAGGGGAGATATAGAAGGAGGATGTTCCTACTACATTGACAAGATGGAGAGATATGTGGGATAAGGAGCCACATGGCGAGATGCTCACAAAGACCATGAGAGAAAGATGGAAAGAGTCTTTGTTTGTTGGGATGTGAGAGAGAATATAGGACTCATGAGACAAGTGTCTCATATAGTCAACTTTGACCATGATGATGTGGAGAAACCAACTTCTAGAAAGTAGGGATGGTTGAGAGAAAATAGGGCATGTGTTGAGGATAAATGTTTAATTAAATGTTATTAATATTTAATTTATGGTGCAACATGGAGGTGAGGTGTTAAATGATGTGTAGGGTGATGTGGAGGAATGATGTGGATTTTAGGAGTATGACTTTGTCTTAGAAGAATAATTAAATAATTGGGATTATTTAATTAGAGATAACTTTAGAAGAATTAAGACATTTAATTAAATAAATTAAATTTTATTTAATTATTGGAAGAATAGGATAAAAGTGAATCAAATAAATAAATTACTATATTTATTTATTGATAGAGGAAATAAGAATAAAATAAATATTAACATATTTATTTAATTTATCTCAAGCCATTTTTAGGTGTATACAGTAGCAACATTAGGCCCCTTATTAAGCAAACCCACAAACTTACTCTCAAAATAATCAACATGTAAATCAGTGTGCTCTAACCAATGAATATTTGATTGTGCTTCATGTTAATTTATTCTTCAAACAAATCTAGATTTAGACTAATTATGCACTGGAAAAGGATTTGTACAAATTTACAATTTTTTCTTTAAGTTTGCACCAAGTGGACTTTATAACACAACATGGAAAGGATCTTGAAGCTTAGAAATTTTTCTTTAAGTTTGAGGATTTAAGTAATAACATTAAACTCTAATTGTAAATTAGTAACATGATGAGCATTTTTCCTATTTTCATATTTATTCTTACCCTTTTGAAAACTATTTTTCTATTGAAACTTTAAAGGATAAGATGATTGAGTTCGGAATGTGAGAAGATCCATATTTTAGTGCATCAGCTTCAAGAATTTTTAATTTAATGTTTCTCACATTTGCACACAAATCCATTGAGAAAGCACAACTATTTAGGTACATTGTCTCTTGAATAGTAAGTAATAAGCCCTTAACAAATATTCTTTGCAATTCATCATTGGGGACAGGGTAATGCATCTTTGCTGACAAGGATTGAAATCTAATAACATAATAATGAATTCACTCATTTGATCCTTGTTTGCATTCCACTAAATCTAAAATTGTAACATTTAAACCAATATTAACATTGAAATTATTTACAAAGGATTTGCCCAATCACTAAAGAAATGGATGAAACTATGAGGAAGAGAATTAAGCCACTCAATCCCATAATCCAAGTTAAAGTTCTCAAGAATCTTATCATCATAAACATAATCGAAACAAGTGGTGTTAAATGACCCCAAATGTGTCATGGAGTCCTATTTACCATTATACATCTCAAAATGAGGGGCCACAAAACCCATAGGATTGAATAAGCAAGAATCTCATATCAAAGATGATTGTGCTTGATTTCTCTTATGATGTCCTTTTGATTATTAGGGGATAAGGTGTCATCATTACTTTACATCTCATCAAGTCTTGTAAGGATGACATCTATGGTGGACGAGTGATCATTAGGAGTCTAATGGGAATGGAAGAGGCAACAAGAGAACTAATAGGCAAAGTGTAGGTTGGTTAGGGGATGATGGATGAAGGCAGAATGGAAACATTAGAAGTTGGAGCAAGAGTAGTGGGTTGAATGTGATAATTAGGCACAATAAGAGGGTTGGTCATATAAGAGCTATGAAACATGGGTAAATAGTAGAGGGAAGAGAAGAAACATGTGATATGGCAAATGTAGGAGAAGATGTGGAAGGATGCACAATATATTAAATGAGGCTTTTGAAGGAGGGGGAGGGGGCACGCCATTTAAAGAACTTGATGAGCTTATCCTTTGACCTATATGGGCCTTAATACTTCCATTCCATAAGGCTTAGTCATTAACAAGTTATGAAGGGCATCAACCAAATCTAAAAGATTAGCATCATTACCTAAATTAGCAAGATATGGTGTAAGCATTTGTGCAGTAAGAGCCATGTCTTGCCTGTCAATATTTGTAACATGTGCATCGGGATCAAAAGCATCTTCCCCATTAAGATAGGTAGTATTCAGATTTTCAACAATAGGCTCATTAACTCGATTCATTTCCATGGTAGGGCCTAAAACTTCTTAATGGAAAAATGCTTAGATTAGGTTAAGACTTCGGCATATAATCAAAAGGGCAATGAAAGATAAAGCAATGGAACCTAAACAATATTCAAATCTAATATAAAATTATAAAATATGAATGTTTAGATCTAAAAAATTAGAAACTAAAACCAAACCTTAGGAGAAAAAGAGTGATTCAAGAGGTTAGGTTCACCAAAATGTAAAGGACCAAAACACCCTCTACAAAATATCTGGGCTACTTAAATGCAATAAAGCAATCAATAATCAAATTAATCTAGATGAGGAATCGAGTCTAGACAACTACTAATAATATGCTAAAATTGACAAAGAAAGATCAATGCTCTTAGCTCTGTGTGTGATGAGGAATATTCTATTATAATGCACACTCTGTGTTCTGAATTACAAATATGCTATTAGATCTACATCAGTAGGGCTTTGATAGACTAAAACATGCACAATACTTTATTTGGGGTTAAAACCACCCTTGCAGTCCTTGCACATCAGAAACCTGTCCTTATGTATGCAGATGTTGATGCAATGGTTGCTCTAAATGCTTAAGCTCTTGACTTCAGAATGATTGTGTCTAATGATGATGCTATGAGAGCCTCTAAATGGTCTTCGGGATTTGTCCTTTATACCATATCTTAGCATTCAAAATTTGAATATCTTGTACATGAGTCGACAAGTAACAACTAGTTAGGATTAGGTCAATTTGGACCCATAATTAAATATGAATTTGGAAAAAGGAGGTTGAGGTCACCCTTGCAAACCTGATCGAAGATCAAGACTACTTTGAAAGTCTCAACCTCATAACTTCATACTGAGAAATAGCAAAATTAAAGATTGAATCCAAATAATTAGAAAATAAACGCCAAACTATTATATGCTAAAGTTTTTAAACTGGAATACAAATTAGATTCCAACTTTTAAACTAAGATACTCAAATTAAACACCAAACTATTTATGCTGAAGGCGTTTCCTCTATGAAAGAGAGCAAGCTACATTTTAAAATCAACTATTGAGATTTGAGATTTAAGGAGAAGGATGCAAGATGATACAGTTAATCTCAGCCGTCCATGTCTGCAAAGTGCATTGAAAACAACGTCCGACAAGTGGTTATTCTGCACATTTATTTAGTAATCGTTGTCAAAATCATCTAGTGTTTGGACATCCAAGTTGGTGGTATTGACAGAAGGGCACACTAAATACAGATTGCTTAAAGCCACCAGATCTATTAAATTTAATCCTTTCCCGCTGAAAACACTCATCAGCCCTTCTACGATTGAAGTCAGAGACGGTAAATTTAGAAGCACCGTTGTTACATTGGCTGTGTCTGTGCTCTCTCAGCGGTATCACATCTTCAATATGTCCGTTTAATTTGTTCAGTAATGATGAAGAAAACTCAGATGTAAAGAAGAATATGAAGACAAAAATTGAAATTGAAATTGAAATTAAAATTATTATAATGTTTATAATTATTTACAAAGATAATGGGATTATGGGATTGAAGATTAACCTTCTAAACAAAAGAAATATAATATATATATAAAAGATTGAGTTAGACTATATTAAAATGGGTGACATCTTAGGAAGTCCCATGTTTCATCTTGTTGATATCATGTGGATGTAATTAATGTTAAGTGGACTATTCATGTGAACTACTAGTTATGAAATATGGGTTAATGAGTAAATTTAATAAAAAGATTTTATAATTGATTTGCTTAAAAAACTAGGTATTAATTATTTAAAATTAGGGTTTTCCTTCCTCTTCTTTTTTTTTAAAAAGTGTTTTGGCTTTGTAAAAATTATGTGGGATTGAATTTAACTTGTGGTTTTTTCTTTTTACGTTTTATTTAATTTTAAATTCAATTCCATGTGATTTTGGATATCATGTGATTTTTAAGAATTGTTTAATATCATAGAGAAAGAGAGAAGGGAGGAGCTGGAGAAAGAAAGATGAAGTGTGAGAGAGATACTTTGATCAACCATTTCCTACAAACAATCCAAAGATGACATGTGTCCATGGGGAATCACCATAGAAGGTTTTGGACGACCTTTGAATAGAAAAGTTTGCCTTCACTCATGAAAAAGAACTTATGTGGATTTTGAGCCCCATGCATTCACCTTTCCTCTTTCGACAACTCAAGACTTGGTTGTCTAAATTTAATTCGAGAAGGAACACAAAAAAATAAATTATTTGTATCCATTTACAAAAATAGCAGATAATTATGGACTTAAATAGTGTTAACAAGAGCTTTATATATAAAATATATAATATAATTATATTTATTATTATATACTATACATTATATAATGTAAATAACTAAATATATTTTAAACATGATATTATATATGTATTCTATATTTATTTTATATAAAGAACCATATTATAGTCATATTTATTATTATATTTTATATTTTATATAATATGATATAATACATAATTAATATATATAATAAATAATTTTTAAATATAATCCTATTTAAATTAACCTATAAGAAATCTAACAATTTAATTGGCCTTTCATGGATTGTGTGTGTTGTGTGTGAGAGAGGAGAGGGGAAGGAGAGAGGGACACATAGGGAGAGAAGGACACATAGAGAGAGAGAGAGAGAGAGAGAGAGAGAGAGAGAGAGAGAGAGAGAGAGAGAGTGTTTCATGCCAACAATCTAAAGATAGCTTGTATCCATGGGGAGCTATGCTTGAGAACTATATATATATATTAGAGAGAGAGAGAGCATAGCTCCCCATGGATACATGCTATCTTTAGATTGTTGGTATGAAACAATCTCTCTCTCTCTCTCTCTCTCTCTCTCTCTCTCTCTCTCTCTAATATATATATATATATATAGTTCTCAAGCATAGCTCCCCATGGATACAAGCTATCTTTAGATTGTTGGCATGAAACTCTCTCTCTCTCTCTCTCTCTCTATATATATATATATATAAGAGAGAGAGATTGTTTCATACCAACAATCTAAAGATAGCATGTATCCATGGGGAGCTATATATATCAGAGAGAGAGAGAGAGAGAGAGAGAGAGAGAGAGAGAGAGAGATTGTTTCATGCCAACAATCTAAAGATAGCATGTATCCATGGGGAGCTATGCTTGAGAACTCGATAATTCACCTTTAAGACCTCTTCTATGAGAAAATAAAATAAGATTAAAATGAATGAGAGAGAGAGAGAGAGAGAGAGAGAGAGAGAGAGAGAGATTTTCATGCCAACAATCTAAAGATAGCATGTGTCCATGGAGAGCTATGCTTGAGAACTCGATAATTCACCTTTAAGACCTCTTCGACCAATCCATTACACACGAAGATGCAATTAGTAGTATATAACAATCCAAAATATGATAAGATTAAAATGAATTTAAAAAACACTACCAGATATGTACTTTTCACCTATACATTTGTTTAATCAAAAGTCAACTATCAATATGAAATCGAGAATTTGAGCATTCATGTTCTCACCTAATCAAACAAGCATGCATGCTAACTTCACCATGACACCCCTCTCAGAAAGTCAACCATTGTCGTACTCTCTACAAACCTAACCAAACAAGCTAAGTAATGGGATGATTTGTTTCAAGGCAAGAAACAAGTTTAGCTTGGGCAAAGAAACAGCAACAAAGATGGGTTTCATAGTCAACATTGAAGTTGCAAGGAACATGGTTGGTAAGGCACGATAAGGATGCCACTGCCCAAAATAATGTCTGGTACAAAACCCACCCACCACAAATTAAATCTCACTTCATACCTTGGGAAACTTCAACACCATGTGCACACATTATTATATTGTTCCAGGCGACCATTTCCTTGCGTCTGGTTTTCAGAGCAACCAAAAAATGCAAAACAATGTCTAAACTCCCACGACATGATTGGCCTGCACATGAAAGATCACACCCCCTGTGATTAAGTCAAAATAGGCCTAATTGTTTTGAATTGTCTATCCAGCCCTCTGGATGCACATTTATTAACTAATTGAAATTCACAATACAATTGTTTTTACCACAAACTCCGGGTCAGCTAAAAGATATCCATCCTCAGATATGAAAACGTCCGGCTTACGAATTGTGTGAGGTAGTTGAAAGGACAATTCGAATCTTTGATGGGCATGAAGACAAATGAGAGAAGATGAGCCGGCAGGCGGTAAATAAATCGATAATAAACATTGAAAAGGAGAAGGAGATGGAACAAGCAACCGCCAAAGAAAAGGAAAAGGAAAAGGAAGGCAAAAAGTCTGAATCTTGTGTCATGGCTCCATCGCCGGCCGCTGTAGATTTGGGCCGGTGAAAAAGCTCATAATCCGATTCGTAACTACTGTGAAGATGAACGGCAACAATGGTGAGCCCAATTCCTCAACTGGGTCGGAGCTCGGCAGATTGGGCCTAAGCTACGGAATTGTTATATCGGTAGGAACTATGGCGGTCTTGACTACCATTTTAATGGCGTCGTATATTTGTATCAGGCTGAGATTGAGCAGGGCAAGCGGCGCAGCCAACACGGGCGGAGGAATTGTGGAGATGGAGAGAGGTGAAAGTCGAAATGGGCTTGATCAGGCAACTCTGGATACTTATCCCAAGAAGATTTACTCCGATATGCGGTCTAATTCCAAATCTGAGAGGGATTGTTGCTCTATCTGCCTTACAGATTATGTGGATGAGGATGCGGTTAGAGTTATGCCTGATTGTGCTCATATCTTCCATGTTTCCTGTGTTGATGAATGGCTTCGTAGACATCCTACTTGCCCTGTTTGCAGAGTGGCGTCTCCGCTCACTACGCCGCTCTCTGAGTTTATTCCTCTCGCTCGTAATGATTCTCTGCGCAGGACATAACAGAAGGGAGGGGATTTGGCTTCAAATGCTGATTTCTGTACATGGATACCTATACGGTTTTTTATTCTTCTTTCTTCTCATTTGAATCAAATCCTGTTGATTTCTTTTTTGTTTCTGTACGGACTGCTCTGTTGCTCGGATAATCAAACCAGGGCACAATAGAATAGAATAGAATAACTTTTAACGTCCATGAAAGGCTAAAAAAAGTTTATGAGACATCGAGTCCTGTCATATTTGACATTCAATCATGTCATAGTTGTTTCTGTTTTTCAGTTCTTTTTTATTCAGGGAATCAATTGGAACACAAACTGTGTTTTATGGAAGCCATCAGAAGTCTCAAATAATCTATGAAACATGAATAACTTTTAACGTCCATGAAAGGCTAAAAAAAGTTTATGAGACATCGAGTCCTGTCATATTTGACATTCAATCATGTCATAGTTGTTTCTGTTTTTCAGTTCTTTTTTATTCAGGGAATCAATTGGAACACAAACTGTGTTTTATGGAAGCCATCAGAAGTCTCAAATAATCTATGAAACATTCAGTCTTGTCATATTTGCTTCTGCTTTTCAATTCTTCTTTACTCAAGGAATCAATTGGGACACAACTGTATTTTATAGAAGCCATCAGAAGTCTCAAATAGTCTATGAAACATCCAGAGACCTGTCATATTTGTTTCTGCTTTACAATTCTTCTCTTATTTGGGAAATCAATTGGGACACAAACTGTATTTTATAGAAGCCATCAGAAGTCTCAAATAATCTATGAAACATCCAGAGACCTGTCATATTTATTTCTGCTTTACAGTTCTTCTCTTATTTGGGAAATCAATTGGGACACAAACTGTATTTTATAGAAACCATGAGAAGTCTCAAATATACTCCACCATAGATCTAACTGTAAGGGATAAGACATCACACTCATGTTAAAACAATCTAGACTTATTATTAAATTAATAAAGCATTTTTGTAAGCGTAGATTTCAGAGTTAGGATTGGTATTATGTAATTGAAATAAATGTGGAAATTAATTAAATTATATGTAAGGTTATTTAAGATCTAATTGTAAGGGATCAGACATCACACTCACGTTAAAACAATTTTAGACTTATTATTAAATTAATAAAGCATTTTTGTAAGCCGTTAATGTAGATTTCAGAGTTAGGATTGGTATTATGTAATTGAAATAAGTGTGGAAATTAATTAAATTATATGTAAGGTTATTTAAGATCTAATTGGAAGGGATAAGACATCACACTCACGTTAAAACAATTTTAGACTTATTATTAAATTAATAAAGTATTTTTGTAAGCGGTTAATGTAGATTTCAGAGTTAGGATTGGTATTATGTAATTGAAATAAATGTGGAAATTAATTAAATTATATGTAAGGTTATTTAGTTTTAATTGTGTTTGAGGATGTTAGTATAATATGTCACAAGTTTATTTGTCATGATACTAAAATTTCACAAGTTTATTTGTCATGATACCAAAATTTCAAATTTTGTTAGATGATTGTCATTAATTTAAATTTTTTTATTGTGAAATTTTTTAGTTTACTTTGACCAGTGTAAATATGAATTGATACGCGAAACTAAATTAGTTTAGTTTTAATTGTGTTTGAAGATATCACTATAAGGTGTTACAAGTTTATTTGTCATGATACCAAATTTTCAAAATCTGTTAGATGATTGTCATTAATTTAGATTTTTTGATTGTGAAATTTTTTGGTTTACTTTGACAAGTGTAAATATGAATTGATACATGAATATAAACTAGTTTAATTTTATTTGTGTTTGAAGATATCACTATAAGGTGTTACAAGTTTATTTATTGTCATGATACCAAAATTTCAAAATTTGTTAGATGATTGTCACTAATTTCCATTTTTTGATTGTGAAATTTTTAGGTTTACTTTGACGAGTGTAAATATGAATTGATACACGAAACTAAACTAGTTTAGTTTTAATTGTGTTTGAAGATATGACTATAAGGTGTTACAAGTTTATTTATTGTCATGATACCAAAATTTCAAAATTTGTTAGATGATTGTCATTAATTTAGATTTTTTTATTGGGAAACTTTTTGGTTCACTTCCATGAGTGCAAATATGAATTGATACGTGAAATTGAACTTGTGATTCACATATATGATTTGGTCATTTTTAGTTGATGAAAACTTGTTCACCTCTTTGCAAGTGCTCTGAATTTGATAACGAACATGCAATGTTTAGAAACACCTTTGAGGAATCTATTGAATTGCAAGGGTCATGTTTTCTTCAGTCAAACCTCTAGTTGGACCGATTCAACGACAAGGAACAAATGTCAAGAACAACAAGCGTGTAGTATATTCTTAAGATGGTGATGCAATATTGATGTAATCATTTTTATCTATTTGTAATTGAACTCTAGATATGCTCAATAGATTCCTCTCTCAATCTTAGATGTTTCTTTTAAATTAGGGATTTAAATACACCACCCTAGAGTTCAATTTGAAGTAAGTTGTGCTTTAGTTGGCTCATAATGGCTAGTAAGGGAGGAAAATGTGAGTCAAAATAAAAGAATTCAAATTTAAAAGTGAGGAAGGAATATGAACTTGAATGATGAATGGCTAGATGAGGAGATTGGATCAAGATCTAGGAGGTGAATAATGATGAGGACAAGCTAGGATAAAGTTATTTTCCAACCTCCACACAAAAGACAATGCATAAAAGACACCCTAGTTGTCATGATCCCAAAACATAAAGAAAAAGGGCATGGATATGCAATTTTCAGCGTTTTATTTTTCCCACTTTGACTTGCATGTAAGCTACAATGAGAATGCATGTCAAAGTAAAACACACAACGAACATGAAAATTAAATATTTGTCATACTAGTGAAGGATGTATAAAAGTGATATTTTTAAAAGAATATGTAACTAAAAGTGTTTTTCAAACTCCTTTTGTGGATAAATACATATGATGCTAAAGTTTGGTTTGGAGATTTTTTGTAATTTTTTAATAAATATATTTTTAATTATTATTTTTTTTATTGGAATTAAAGTGTAAATTTGAAAGCCCTCGTGTATGGCCCACATAATTTAACCTCATATAAATGTAGCATGAATTTTTTTAGTGTGTATGGAATGATGTCTAGATTGGTCACATATATGTTTTTAAATAAAAATAAATAAAAAATTGTTAAAATGGTAATATATGTCATTTCAAGTTTATGAGACTTTGTGTTTAAAAATTAATAAATAAATATAAAAGTACGTTAAACATTAAAAAATTATATATTTGGAAGCTAGACATTTATATCTATAATGGGTTTTAATTTTGTCAAAGAATATTGAAAATAAAGTCATCAATCATATTGTTGAAGTCAGTTTTACTAGTATATGCTACCATGACATTGTACTTGTAGGTCCAATGCTTAGGGTTGGATTTTCAAGCCTAAAACTAAGGCAAAAGTGTGGGCAAAGAATATTTGAATTTAAAGGTAGTGGGTACCCACTATAAACAATTACCCGCTAATTTTTATCTTGGGTAACTGTTATGTAAACATGTACTCATTACGAACATAATGAAAAATGGCCGCAAGCATGAAAAAAATAAGAAGATATACTTTTTAGTAATGGATACTCGTTAGTAAAGGTATATACATTAGTAACATGTCTCCATTACTAATGGGCATTTGCTTAGGTTTGAGATTCTGAATTGTAATGGGTCTCCATTTCTTAAAAGTGGGTTATGAGTTTTTGGAAACAAGTACCTATTCCCTATGACATTCTCCCCCCCCCCCCCCACATTTTTACCCCTCAAAGTGTACACATTATCTTGCACTTACCCCCATACAAAAGTTACTATGTTTTTATGGGCTTAGCTAACCAAAATCTTAATATGATTGGATTCCTATTTAAGAAAAAAAAAACTCCATTTACTCGTGTTCAAGATTCACTTCATCTACTTCTCACATTACAAATTTATGATTTTTGGATTTGTATTTGATCAATCTACTATCAACTATGAGACGTGAAGGTGTCTTTTTATAAGTTGGTGAATAGACAGAGGCTGCAACTCAACTTCAATCTCCCATTCCTAGTGAGTTACAGAGAAATATTATACTTAATTATCTAATGTTAATTTGCATTACATTTTGTATTGCCTATTGTTTGATTAAACTCTATAATCGTATTTCTCATGTAGACCTACGTATTTCTCATTTGTTGATATGGATATAAATTTTATCATTGCATAGACTTGCATATTTTTTATTATTTATTTCTCATGTGTTGATATTTATATAAAGATTATCATTGGTTTGATTTATATAAAGATTATCATTGGTTTGATTGACATTGGGTTACACTTTTTGGGACATCCTGATTTTTGCTGAAATCACATATTTGTAGAAAATATAATGATTTAAGCCTTGTAAGGTTCCATTTAAAGGATTTTAATTGAAGAGGGTTTGATCAAACCCCCTTAGATTCAAACCCCCTTGGATAGAACCCTGCTAGTTTTAAACCATACCTATAATGGAATCTTCTCTACACCTATCAAAATGCTGATAAAAAATCACTTTTGATTTACCTCTTGGGGGATAAAATAAATTCATTTAAAATTTATGTTTTGTAATTATGTAGTCCTTATTATAAGCTTCCCAAAAAGTATAATTTTAAATATATTTAATTTGATTATTATATTTATTTTTTATTTTTTGTGAATGTAGGTTTTCACCAAACATCAAGTTCTATGTTCTACACACATGGAAAATTAGTAAATTAGTGATTTTTTTTTTTGAAAAATATCTATGCCCCAGGTAATGATGTCCTTGTTTCAACAAAAAAAAGAAAAATTGAATTTCGATACATACAGAAAAAGTTATGTTTTACGGAACACGCCTATGTCTAAATTATAATTGGTTTGACTTCAAAACTTAATTAAAAATAAATATTCAACAAAACATTATGAAACCAAATGCATGCCCTATATATCGGTGTTACCAATCTAAATTCAAAAGAATCAAAATTTTATCCTTTGTAGAAAAAAAGTTATGTGCTACAGAATACACATCACTTTAAAAAAATGTTGTTTACTATTAAAAACTAGTTATCAAAGGAGATGCAAAACATTTTACAATTTAACTCCAAATTTTTTTAAAAAAATATATTTAGAATCTACAAACAAAATCTCACAAATCACTAGTTTACATCATCTTCAAAATCCTAATGGTTTAGCGGCTATAGGTATCAGAAAGTGAAGATTTAGTTCAAAATGTTGATTTCAATGTCAAGTTTGGCCAAAAAGTGTAACCCATTATTGTGGGATGACCCTCGACCTACATAGTTTTTCCTCATTGTTCTATATTTTTTTACATAGACTATATCAATGGTCTTGAGCTATTGGTTGAGTAAAGTCCTTGTATTTACTTCCAAATGAATTCATCTAGAAGACTTCTGCAGGCATCTAAGAGACTATTATGAGCTTTCACTTTTTTATTGTTGACTCCTTGGCATTTAAAGTCTAGACTCTACATTGGTGCTTGTTGTTTTATCTCCATATTGATAGTTTTACCTCAATGTCACTATGTTTCAACTAGCAACTAACTTTATGAAATGAGTCCTTCTTTGTGGGTTCTGGCCTAGCCAGTCTACCCTCACTTTCCCGCAACCCACAAAAAATACTTTATTAATAATTTAACCTTTAAAAGGTGCTTCATTGTTCTTTGGTACTTTGAGACAACTGACAATTAGTTTTGAGGATGTTAGGGTAAGAGGTATCATTCACTTTGCAATCCAAGTCTTGATTAATTGTATTTCATTATATAGATGATAAATAGTGTGTGATCTCCAAACATGTTGGAGTGGGTAAAATGGGATGTCCATGTGGATGGAGTCATTATTTATTGATTATTTATTCTCCAAGATACTGGGGATCTTGTGTAAGAAAACATTAAATGGAAATATTACTTGAAAAGGTCAAATTAGGAGTTATTAGAAATATCCCAACTTAGATAGGTGCTATGACAAATTCATTGTTCATGCATTCATGGAGCATCTAGGATTTAGAAGTTGGTCAATATGATCATTATGATAGAATCTACGGTATCCATGTTATGTAAGAAGGTTGTAAGATGTGTAAGAGGTGAAAGAGGTGTAAGAAGAGTTACTATTTTGAGTTGCTTGACCACGAGTATAGGGGTGTTGAATTTTTGTTATGGCTCATGGTTTTGGATCTTAATTTTAGGAAACCATTTATGGTATGATTTCTTGTTTTCTATTTTCCTATTTATTGGAGGCATGTGATATTGGATTAATATAGACTTTTTAAGGTACACCCATGCTATCATATTACTATCAAACTCAAGGGATAATCAAATTGTATTGATGTACTTCTTTCTTTGAGGATAATACAAGATTGGGTCTCTTTGGTGGTGGATTTTTTGCAAGGGTTTCTTCTACATACATTTGATGTTATATGTATACTTTTAAGAGGTTATTGATTTCTACTTGATTCTCCATTGTTTCATTGTTAAATTTATTAGCTTAATCACATGTTTTATGAGAATAAATTAGTACATTGTTAATATCCTTACTGTGTCATTTACCCTATATTTCAATATTTGGTATTAGAGTGGCGAATTGATTTAGAAGGGGATGTCTTTCTTGCAGTATTGTGGGTCTTTTATAATTATAATGGAAGTATTTGTTTGGTAGTTTTGCAAATCTAAGTGTGGTCAAAGAAACCATGGCAAGCACATCCCATTGGAGATTGAAAAGTTCACTAGCTCCAAGTACAAGCTATGCAAACTAAAAATGGAGGATCTCTTAGAGAAGGGAGATTAATGGAAAGTTGTGACATCAAAGTCTAATCCTATAGATGTTTCAAATGAATATTGGAGAAAGATGGACAAAAGAACACGGGGAACCATACAGTTGTGCCTTGTGGATTCCATTCTCTTGAATGTCTCATAGAAGGCCATTGCATTCAGTATGTGGAAGAGAATCAGAGAGATCTATCAAATAAAAATGAAGGAAGGAGACTTTGTATCCAAGCATTTAAATGTTTTTAATCTTATTTTGAATCAGCTAAGTAGTATTAATATTAAGCTAGAAGAGGAGGATAAGTGTATTTTATTATTTTTCTCTTTTCTTGAATTTTGAGATAATCTAATCCTTGCATTAAGTAGTTCTACTCTAGGTCTCAAAATGGATTCCCTTGTTGCCACTTTTCTTACTGAAGATACGAGGCAAAAATCCATGCATGATGGTTCCAAGGATGCATTGCACGTATGAGGTAGACCCAAGGAAAAAGGTGCTAAGAAAAAGGTGGATAAGGAGAGGTCTAAGTCAAAATAATGATCTAAAACCCTATGTAAGAGTAGAGTTAAATGTTGGATTTGTGGGAAGTGGGGCTATGGAAAAAAGGAATGTAGAAATAAGAAGTCTTCTAAAGACTCCTCTAATGATAAAAATGATGTTTTGTTCATTTTTGCTAACATTGCTAATGATGACTCATGGTTGATTGATTTAGATGCCTTATATCATGTAACTCCTCATAATGAGTGGTTCCCTTCATACAAAGCATATTATTGGCAAATTATTTTATTTTTTCATTTAATTTATTACTTTGTTGCATTGTATACACCTAGAATAGGATAAGCTTCCTTAGGTGGGTATCTACTTGGGTTGGTTGTACTTATACCATGTGACTTGTATTTTACTTATTTGGTGTAGTTGTAACTACATATGTATGACTACATCTCTTTTCTCTCACATTGATTGTGCATTCACATATCTTGGTGGTGTATCCTATATATTCTCATTTCTTACTCTTATATGAGCATCTCTAATCAATCAATATCTCTTGTACATTACACATTGCATCCTCTTGATAAGAATAACATTGTTTTTCTATATTGGTCTTTTGTGTTATCTGGAATTAGCTCTTAGGCTTTGTTGATCTTGGGTGGATACACTCATAACTATATTTTTTATATGGTATTAGAGTGAGAATTATCTAAAGTTGGTCCTCTTCAAAAGATCTAGGTTGCAAATAGGTTTTAAATCTTGTACTTTCTTGATTTAAATTAGTATGTTATTCTCTTGCATCATATGATGATCTAGAGAATCAGAAAAGTTTGAGAGGGAGATAAGATTCTTAGGGATTGTTTCTTGGGAGAATTGACACAATTGTATTTGCAAATTCATCTAGTTTATGTTCAAAGGTTTCAATTTGTTTATTTTTTCCCTTCATTTCGTATGGATTGGGTTATAGAGGCAAGATCTACAAGGGTTTGGAGGATTTTTCTTTTGGATATCTACAAATCGCTCTTATTTTGGAGTATTTTAGGTTAAATTTGGCCTTTCCATATTGTTCAAAAGGCCCCAAAATTCTAGGAACATTTGTCAAATCATCAAAATCAAAGCACTTTTCCTTGAGGCTATAAGTGACCAAACTTGTATGGGCCTACATGATAGTCCAACGATGATTTGGTGATCTAGCTCATGATCCACGTGGTGTGAATTATGTCTCCTCGTAGCTTCTCCACCTTGATGGAAGTCTCTTTGCATGTTTAGGACCCCCCCTCGTGTCTCTACCATTCTTGCAAACTGCCTACTCATCACGCACATTCTCTCCTTCCTCTAAAACTAAGCATCTATGCCTTCAATTGTAGGGATGCTTGGGAGACCTTAGGGTCACTCGAGAAACCTAGGTTAAGTTGTAGGGTCACTCAAGCGACTTGCCCTAGTAAAACAAGTGACCCACCTTGTTAGAAGGGGTGACCCTATTATATTTGATTGGCACATGAATCTTGAAGTTTTGATAGTTTCTCTTACAATTTGGCCTCTAATTGGCAGTCTTCTTGAGCCCTGATGACATGAATCACTCCCCTTAATGTTTGCTCTTCTCGCCTTGAGTGATTGTCATCTCCCATCAATTAATTGCTTATTTTCTTATTTAAACACCCCATGCCTCATTTATATGGGTGGTAATCTTGCCTACATTTGGTTGCCTTAGTATGATTTTGCGAAGAAGCTCTATATCTTTTCCTCTCTATGTAGGAATAAGATCCCACCTTCATAGATTTGCAAGCCCTACTCTAATCCAAATCAAAGATTCATCACAACATCCTTCCAAGATCTAAGCCTTCTCATATAACATTTGAGTCTTTTGAAGCTTCCATACCATCTTCCAAGCAATCTTCAATTTCACTATAGCATTTTATCCTCCCTTCCCTACTTCCATCAAGAGGAGTACCCTGAAGCTGGAGAGAAGAATACAACACAAAAGTTGGATCCTCTAAGGACACAAGTCACAACAACTTCCAAGAGGCTCCATTGAAGCTTCATCTAGGTTCCTTAGTTTTATTTAATTTTGCAAAAAACTTTCTTTCAAAAAGAAGTTTAAAGTAGTAATTAAATCACCAATTTTCCTAAGAATTGACACATTTTGTTGTTGCTTCTTGGTTATATTTAGATTTTGTTATTGCTTTCTAGGTTATATTAGATTTAAGTTGCTTCTTTAGATTAAATTAGATTTATAATATTCTTTTATTTGATTTCATTTATTTTGCTTCGAAACACTCTGTCAGTTCAGAATATCTACAAAAAGAAGTTATCTCTGTGACAAAAAAAGATTCATTCATCTTCAAAATCAAAACAAAACAAGATTATTTCATCAAATAGAAAATCACAAAAAGTAAATTGAAGAGATTTCATTTAGGAAAGTTCAATTCATTTAGTTGTATTCATTGAAAATTGTAAAAACCAAACTTTTTTCATTTATTAGCTAATTAGTGCATTTGAAATATTTATTTATAAATAAAGAACAAGAAGATAATCACCTGTATACATATTAGTTCTACATTCATAAGAAAAGTATAACATAAATGGTAGGCTCACTCGTGGGTTTTGGAAATCTCCTATAGCAAACAAGTCAACATCAAAATGAGTCAAACTAATTCAACAAGCTAAGAAAATAAAAAATCAACTATCATTCAACCAAGAAAAGATAAATAAACTTGCCAAAGCTACTCTTTTAAGTTTGTCATTCCTCCATCACTTAGCTTTTCGTGCCCAATTGTGTCCTAGAGTGAAGGAAAACTGGATTGAGGTAGTATTAAGCGAAATAAGAGCAAATCAAACAATACAAGAAACACAAACCAAAGAACAAGCTCAAGGATAAGTATCTTAGAAACATCCAAGAGCCAAACAAAAGGAGGTGCATGAGAGAGGAATTTGATGAAAGAGAGTTAACCCTCTTGGAAGAGCTAATCAAATTAGAAGAATGTAAACTTAACACCTTTCATCTCTTTTCCCAAGATGAGCTTAATAAAACTCAAATAAGTGACCCACCTGGCCAAATTATAATAACTACAACCACACCTCTCCAACAATTCACAAGAGAACATTCCAACACACCAACAACAATGCCTCACTTGAACATCATAGTATGCCATCAGGCACTCCTTCCTTGTGAAGTGAGTGAACCAATTGGTGCAACCCCCACTCAACACAATAATATTGTTGTCACCAATAAGACTCTCCTTCCTAGTGAAGAAGGTAGTCCATCAAAATTTCCTCTATTTGACTAGATTTTTCTGTGAAAGGAGTGATTCAATTCTTGCCAATAGCAAGGGTGTATTACATGTGTTGTCATAAGTCCATGAGTCCATCTCATACACTTTTGTGGTGAGTTGACTTAGAGTATCAAATATTTTGGGTAATCTAACATGAAAGGCAAATCCTTCTAGACAAGATCTCTTGTTTTCCATCTCTTTCATTTCTTCTAACATTTCTCTTTTTCTTTGTCATCCCATTTATTCTACAATACCCAAGGTACCCCCAAATATGTCGAGACTAGTAGCACCTCAGGGATAGTCCCTCCAACGAAGCTATCCCTTCCTCATTTGGCCAGTACATCCTTGTTGATCCCATGGAACCTATCTTGAATAGGTATGATTATGAGGATATCGACTTAGATGGAGGGTGACAAGGGAATGATAACAATAGCCAAATAGGCCAAGAGGATTTAGTGGAACATGTTTCTGGAGTGGACAAATTAGACGTAGGGCATTTGAATGTCCTCAAGTACAACAACTTAAAGTGGCAAAGGAAAAGAGACTAGAGTCCATATAGTACAAGCTGAGGAGGAGAGTGGCAAGTGTAGCCTCACCAAAATTTGGAGAAGAACCCAAGGATGGAGAATCCTTGATGCTGAGGAAAGTTCTTCTAACACTAGAGAAGGTACAAAATGAACCAGAACAATGAACAAATATGTTTAGAACCCGATGTAAGTCTAGAGGAAAATGCTACAAGGTCATTGTGGACAACGGAAACATTGACAATTTAGTGTCAGAAGAGATGGTGGAGAAGCTGGAACTGAAGAGGTTGAAACACCCAACTCCCTACAAGGTTTCCTAGCTACAAAAGGGACACCAGTTATTGGTAAATGAATAATGCCTTGTTAAATTTCATATTGGGAATTACAAAGATGAGATAATGTGTGATGTTAAATGCCACTGGATGCATGCCACATTCTGTTAGGCAGACCTTGGCAATATGATAGGCAAGCCATTCATGATGGCAAGAGTAATTGTATTAAAATCAAGAAGGATGGGGTTGAGTATGTGTTGAATCCTTTGAAGGATAAGGATGAGGAGGTTGAGAAAACCAATAAGGTTTGTCTAGTGACTGGAAAATAGTTCCTGAAGGAAATCATAAAGGAGAAGGTATGTTATGCCTTCCTACCTCATGTTCAAAAATTATGACAATAGAGAAAGGGTCAGAAGTTCCCACAGAAGTTCAAGAAATTTTGAATGAGTTCAGCAACATTCTAATGGAGGACTTACCTGATGGATTACCTCCAACTAGAAGCATAAGTCACTGCATGGACTTGATATCAAGAGCAAGCCTACCAAATAAGGCACCATATAGAATGACACCTATGGAAAATGAATAGATGAACAGACAAGTGCAAGAGTTGTTGGATAAGGGACTAATGAAAAGGAGCCTCAGTCTGTGTGTTGTACCTGATGTACTGGCACCTAACAAAGATGGGAAATGGTGAATGTGCACTGATTCATGGGTCATAAATAAGATAACCACTAAGTGTAGTTTCCATTGCCTTGTATGGATGACTTGATGGACTGTTTGAGTGGAGCAAAGTACTTCAACAAGATTGATTTGAAGAGTGTATACCACCAAATCAGAATTAGAGAAGGGGGTGAATGGAAGACAACATTCAATACCAAGGATGGATTGTATGAGTGGTTTGTGATGTCGTTTGGGTTGACAAATGCACCCATCACCTTTATGAGACTATGAATGAGGTAATGAAACCTTTCCTTGGTAAATTTGTTATCGTTTATTTGGATGACATTTTGGTTTTTAGTAAAATAAAAGAGGAACACCTACTACACCTTAAGGTAGTTTTGCAAAGGTTAAAAGAAGAAAAGTTGCTTGTAAACTTGGATAAATGCAATTTTATGTAGAAGAAACTAGTATATCCAGGTTTTGTAGTGTCTGAAGAAGGGTTGAAGATGGATCTCAAGAAGGTTAAGGCAATAATGGATTGACCTTCACCCAGAAACATGTTTGAGGCTGTTGACATTTCTTCTGAATCAGCATTAGGGTTTGCCACTTCTAATGCACAGGCAGATTTAGGCCAACTGAATACAGGAGGTTGCGTGAGCTCCTCCCCTTCACTTCTGGTTCTGCCGCACCAAGGGGGGTATCCCTATAACTCAAGATGTAACCTTGACTAGCTCAAAGATAGAATGATCTAACTTGACAACAACAGGCAGAATACTCTCATGTATGGACCAAGATCTGCATGATAGATCACAAGGCTGGCAACATTCTTGGACATGATGTCTGGTTGGGTATGAGAGCATGCAGGGGGTTCCTAATCCTACTCCTACAACTAACAAGTGGAGGTATGAAGTGTTTTAGTTTGAATTTTGGATGCAAAGCTGGACATGGTGTATAACACAAGAACACAGCATGATTGGTGCCTATCCAGGGCCTGGAGTCGGTAGACATACACCTGTGAATGATCAGCATGAATAGCTAAAACTGGATTTCAGGGGGATACACATGATATCTGCCTTACAGATATCTCCCAATATAGAGTGTTGAGCTATCTCTACTTATGGCATCCCTACTGCAGTATACCCTTCCCAATGTTCAACCTGAAAACAGTTTAATCTGCCCATTGAGCAGAGGTTAAAAGATCAGACATTCAACATAGGAATTCTATGCTCTAGAATCTAAACATCACACAAATATCCAGATCCAGAAGAAGAATACATGCAATACTGGAGACAGAATTAACACAACACATGCTAAGATAGCATTACTCATATAAGATCAACCATGAAACCAGTGGATTCATGCCAAGTCCTACAACAGGAGATACATAAACTCACAAGAAAACTGTACAGAGCAACCAGATCAGCTGGTTATGGATTACAGAGCCAAAAATCATCAACTTTCAACAACCTCTCAAATGAGCAATACCACCTGCTTATAACAGCCAGGTAGGTGCTCAGCAATTAATTACAATGTTGACCAAAAATCCCGCCAGATACACAGTATCATGGAAATGGCGCTCAAACACAACCAGATTGGCGCCCAAACTTGAATGCAGCAGGTAGGGGAGGAGACAGGAAGATTTCTCGAGCCTTGCGCCGCCACCTTGGGATCCAGATCTTCAATCAGGTACTACATCCGTCCACGCCATCGCCCATACCTCTGCAACAATCGCCATTGATGGCGCACCAACCCGCGGCCTCGGGAAGAACATCAGACAGTTGATCGCAACCACTTCCCGCCGAGGTTCATCATCATGATATTTTGAATATGCAGGATAACATTATCCCACATGCACCCCGCGATGACCTCTTTGACACTTTATATACTAGGTCATGAGCATATATCATGTCGGTGCTTTTGCTCCTGACGACACTAGTATAAGACTTCATCATCATCATCCTCCAGCAGCATGATATCCTGTTGCCCGAAATATCACCCTGACGTCATCATCATATCGCAATACAACTGCATGATAATCGCCTTCATCAGCACAACCTGATCCATCGGAGGAACATCCTCTTGCTGAGCTTATAACAAAAGTCTGGCCGATGAACATCCTGATGACGTCATCATCATATCCTGCTGACGTCATCATCATATCTGCCTACTGCGCACCTCCTCATATCCGGATGACGTCATCATCATGTTTGCAAATATCGGGAGATCTCCTCAAGATGATCAGTGTTAGAAATATGACCCCCCCCCGGGACCTCGATGACGTCATCATCATATCGACATCATCATGATATTCGGAAGACAACCGGATATTTGGAAATATCCTCCTGATGCACAAATATCAGGTTGCATTGTAGCTCCTCTGTAAGATCGGGGCGATAGATGAATATGATGATGCTCGAAAAGGTCACCCCCACTAGATAGCGCACGAAGCCGGCAGGCGGATATCTCCTTGATATCAGCATCATCATGATGCTGGAACAAACACACACTCGAGTGATGAAAATATCACCCCCTCCTTCGGAAATATCATGATGCAGACAGGCAGAAAGAACCGGATATCACCCTGATATAAGGATGACAAAACAACGAACAAGAGGTGATACAACATCATCAGGATGATATTGACTAAGATCATCCTGACGTTCAAAATATGATGACCCCAGTGAATATCGGGTCGCACTTAGAACTCTTCAACAACATTATCAGGATGATCATAACCAAGATCACCCAATGATAGAAATATCACCCCGGCGAGATATCATGATGCAGATAATATGATGACCCTCGCAAGCAACACGGTGATAACTGGAAATATGATGATGATGACGACCCTTAGGAAAAAACAAGTTAGGTCGAGCAACTCAAAGAATAACCCCTTCAGAATAACGGGGCAACATCATCATCATGTTTGGGCAAGGTGATAAATGCAAGATCACCGGATACTTCAAAAAATCACCCTCGCAAGCAGATCAGGGCGCACTGTAGCTCATCAGCATCATCAGGATAAAACCCAAACATCACCCGACAGCGAAATATGATGATGACGATGAGAAAACCGGTCGACGGAGAACATGATGATGCTGACCTTCATCGAAACAAACATGATGATGATGACCTCCTCCTTCGGAAATATCATGATGATGCAGCTGAAAACTACTGAGGAGGTCCAATACTTGGAGCATTTTTTGGATACTTAGGGAGAGTGCCTGAATGAAAATTGCTCAGAAAACTACCAGTCAATTCAGGCACTAACAGTGGCTCTGTCTGGGGACGTGCAGGTGCAAGACTGCAGCGAGAACTCCAGAACTCTGGGATGCAGACCAGTCCCTTATCCATTGGGCACAGAGTCATGATGTTATATTGATCTGCATCACCAAACTCATTATTTTTAAACATCATTTTGGCGGCCCCGGGCAACCAAAAAGGAAGAACCACAATTTTTTCTTGTCAAATGCCTTATTCCAAGCTGAAAGATCCCAATCCCAACTGAAAAGACTGGCATAATCTGCCCATAATGTCACCTGCTTAAAAAGATATTCCACCAGTTTTGAAAGCTTGCCACCATCATTTTCAACTCTGTCATTTTGGATTTCAGAATTAGACATATAACCATACACATAATATTCTTCAACATTAGGCAACACATGTATGTTATATCCCTCAGACAGTACATCATATTGCTCTTGGCAATCTTTATCATTTATCTGGTTGCTGCATATTATCAGGTATTCATCCAGCTGATCCAACAATTCAAAATACTCAGAAAATATGAGACCCCTAATATCTACTGATTTTGAAAACAAAACCTGATCCACACACCCAATGTTGCACATGTCTGAATCAGGTGATGATGAACATTCATTATTCACAGCTTGCAAATCAGTATCATCATCCTCAAACAAAGGGTTAATCCTGCACCACTGAAAGTCAAGACTCACAACATCATATACATCAGCAGGCTCATCATAAAGGGGATTAACATTCACTGCAAAGGCCTCTGCTTCTTCTTCATGACATTCCAATTCTTCTTCATTACTATCAGATTCAGAGTCATAAGAAAAACAAACCTGATCCATGCACTGGTCATGGATATCATTTTTATCAATTGATTGCCCCATATACAAGATTGCTACTGTCTCAATGCACTCTGAAGTTGAACAATCTGCATCATTTTCCAGCCCTCTAATACTTCCTGATGAAACTGATATTGATTCTTGATCCATATGATCACAACTCTGCACAACTGGATCATTTAAACATGAAGGCTCTTTGTTTAGGACTGGTATGCAAATTTTACTTGAAAAATTATCATTTTCAACTTCACCTACTGGGCAAAAAAGGACATCCTCCTCTATAATAGAAACATCATCCACTTGGAATGATGCAAAAACTGGGACAACAGGGGTGTGAGTGCTATGACATTCATTATCAATCCCTGAATTAAATCCTTCATTAACACTGGGGGCTGCAGGACAACAAAAATTTTCAGAGAAATAACCCTTTTGTATTCCATACCTCCAATTGTTTTCAATATCTAATGCAAACTGATGTGCCTGATGCAATGTGGTGGGCTCCTTGTCTCTTAATCTGTAACTCATTTTCCCATCAAAGGCTCCCAAGTAGGTAACTAAGCACAGTGCATCATTAGGTCTCATGTATTCTGGAATTCTATTCAATGCCCTCATAAATCTGAGGTTAAAGGCTGGGATCAACTCATCTTCTTCAATATGGATGTACATGAAGTCACTAATGGCTGCATATTCAGAAACTCTTTCATCATACTGTACTAGAAATGCAGATTTAAAACCATGCCAAGAGCTGACAGAGTGAGCTGGAAGGTAGGAAAACCAGTCCCTTGCATCTTCATCTAGAGATTGAACAAATAATCTCATAACCACATCCTCATGGTCAATCTCAAAGTCATCCATCACATTCATGAACTGCTGCAAGTGTCTCTCAGCTGATTCATCCTTTAAACCCTTAAATTTAGGCAAAAAATTTCTGATTTTAGGTGGAAAAGCATTTGGATAGCCACAAATGCCATTGAAATCTATGGGCTTATATCTGTCTATGTTGAAACTTCTTTTATTACATTGTTGGGACTGACTACTATACATTCTTGCATTTGACACTTCACAGGGGTGCATAGGCAGATAATACATCCTTTATGTTATTGCAACCCTCCTCTCTACTCAGATTTTCTACAAACAATGACTTTAGGCACTCAAAGTTTAGGCTGTTTTTTCAAACTTTCCTAAAGTCCTTTAAATGAGTCTTTTGAACAACATTGCATGCCCTTTGAAACACAGTGTAAGTTCTAATAGAAACATGCAAGCTCTGTTTTCACCAATGTTCCCTTTTAACCAGTGCTATCTCACCAAATAGGGAATCTGTCAAATAATATGAAATACCTGGATATGTTGCAGAAGCTGCAAATTCTTCTCTGACTGATTTTGTTCTTTTATCAGGTTCTTTGATGCAGAGTCACCACCTCCTTGAAGAGGAATGAGCTTCAAACAAGCTGAAGCTGCAAATTGATTTCTTTCTTTCTGGGTCATCCACCAGCAGAGTCACATATACAACCTTTTTTTTCTCTGCTGCAACAAACAGTTTCCAGGTCTATTTTTTTTTTTAATCTTGTAGACTCAAACTTTCATGGATGTGACATTGATCTCCCCAGCAGAGTCGCCATTTTGTTGACATTTCTTCTGAATCAGCATTAGGGTTTGCCACTTCTAATGCACAGGCAGATTCAGGCCAACTGAATACAGGAGGTTGCGTGAGCTCCTCCCCTTCACTTCTGGTTCTGCCGCACCAAGGGGGGTATCCCTATAACTCAAGATGTAACCTTGACTAGCTCAAAGATAGAATGATCTAACTTGACAACAACAGGCAGAATACTCTCATGTATGGACCAAGATCTGCATGATAGATCACAAGGCTGGCAACATTCTTGGACATGATGTCTGGTTGGGTATGAGAGCATGCAGGGGGTTCCTAATCCTACTCCTACAACTAACAAGTGGAGGTATGAAGTGTTTTAGTTTGAATTTTGGATGCAAAGCTGGACATGGTGTATAACACAAGAACACAGCATGATTGGTGCCTATCCAGGGCCTGGAGTCGGTAGACATACACCTGTGAATGATCAGCATGAATAGCTAAAACTGGATTTCAGGGGGATACACATGATATTTGCCTTACAGATATCTCCCAATATAGAGTGTTGAGCTATCTCTACTTATGGCATCCCTACTGCAGTATACCCTTCCCAATGTTCAACCTGAAAACAGTTTAATCTGCCCCTTGAGCAGAGGTTAAAAGATCAGACATTCAACATAGGAATTCTATGCTCTAGAATCTAAACATCACACAAATATCCAGATCCAGAAGAAGAATACATGCAATACTGGAGACAGAATTAACACAACACATGCTAAGATAGCATTACTCATATAAGATCAACCATGAAACCAGTGGATTCATGCCAAGTCCTACAACAGGAGATACATAAACTCACAAGAAAACTGTACAGAGCAACCAGATCAGCTGGTTATGGATTACAGAGCCAAAAATCATCAACTTTCAACAACCTCTCAAATGAGCAATACCACCTGCTTATAACAGCCAGGTAGGTGCTCAGCAATTAATTACAATGTTGACCAAAAATCCCGCCAGATACACAGTATCATGGAAATGGCGCTCAAACACAACCAGATTGGCGCCCAAACTTGAATGCAGTAGGTAGGGGAGGAGACAGGAAGATTTCTCGAGCCTTGCGCCGCCACCTCGGGATCCAGATCTTCAATCAGGTACTACATCCGTCCACGCCATCGCCCATACCTCTGCAACAATCGCCATTGATGGCGCACCAACCCGCGGCCTCGGGAAGAACATCAGACAGTTGATCGCAACCACTTCCCGCCGAGGTTCATCATCATGATATTTTAAATATGCAGGATAACATTATCCCACATGCACCCCGCGATGACCTCTTTGACACTTTATATACTAGGTCATCAGCATATATCATGTCGGTGCTTTTGCTCCTGACGACACTAGTATAAGACTTCATCATCATCATCCTCCAGCAGCATGATATCCTGTTGCCCGAAATATCACCTTGACGTCATCATCATATCGCAATACAACTGCATGATAATCGCCTTCATCAGCACAACCTGATCCATCGGAGGAACATCCTCCTGCTGAGCTTATAACAAAAGTCTGGCCGATGAACATCCTGATGATGTCATCATCATATCCTGCTGACGTCATCATCATATCTGCCTACTGCGCACCTCCTCATATCCGGATGACGTCATCATCATGTTTGCAAATATTGGGAGATCTCCTCAAGATGATTAGTGTTAGAAATATGACCCCCCCCCCGGGACCTCGATGACGTCATCATCATATCGACATCATCATGATATTCGGAAGACAACCGGATATTTGGAAATATCCTCCTGATGCACAAATATCAGGTTGCACTGTAGCTCCTCTGTAAGATCGGGGCGATAGATGAATATGATGATGCTCGAAAAGGTCACCCCCACTAGATAGCGCACGAAGCCGGCAGGCGGATATCTCCTTGATATCAGCATCATCATGATGCTGGAACAAACACACACTCGAGTGATGAAAATATCACCCCCTCCTTCGGAAATATCATGATGCAGATAGGCAGAAAGAACCGGATATCACCCTGATATAAGGATGACAAAACAACGAACAAGAGGTGATACAACATCATCAGGATGATATTGACTAAGATCATCCTGACGTTCAAAATATGATGACCCCAGTGAATATCGGGTCGCACTTAGAACTCTTCAACAACATTATCAGGATGATCATAACCAAGATCACCCGATGATAGAAATATCACCCCGGCGAGATATCATGATGCAGATAATATGATGACCCTCGCAAGCAACACGGTGATAACTGGAAATATGATGATGATGACGACCCTTAGGAAAAAACAAGTTAGGTCGAGCAACTCAAAGAATAACCCCTTCAGAATAACGGGGCAACATCATCATCATGTTTGGGCAAGGTGATAAATGCAAGATCACCGGATACTTCAAAAAATCACCCTCGCAAGCAGATCAGGGCGCACCGTAGCTCATCAGCATCATCAGGATAAAACCCAAACATCACCCGACAGCGAAATATGATGATGACGATGAGAAAACCGGTCGACGGAGAACATGATGATGCTGACCTTCATCGAAACAAACATGATGATGATGACCTCCTCCTTCGGAAATATCATGATGATGCAGCTGAAAACTGCTGAGGAGGTCCAATACTTGGAGCATTTTTTGGATACTTAGGGAGAGTGCCTGAATGAAAATTGCTTAGAAAACTACCAGTCAATTCAGGCACTAACAGAGGCCATAATTTTTCATGGCTTGGCGAGCTTCTACAGGAAGTTCATCAGAAATTTTAGTGGAATATGTGCACCAATCATCAAGACAATGAAGGGTGTTAAGAAAGAGTTTCAAGACACAACTACAATAGAAAAGAGCTTTCATTTGTTGAAGAAGAAAGTGACAGAACCTTGGTCTAGCTGCTAGTCCAATTGATACTTGGTATTGTTTGTGTGATTGAATGGGCCATTATTATTTGAAGTGCTTCCCTCACTTGTGGGAGTTTGAACTGGCTTGGCGGAATTCAAAGTGGCATTCACACTCTACATGTGTTGTGTCATTTGAGCTAACAGTTGATTTGTCTACTCTTGATTCCTGATAAAAGTGTTAAACTAATCATCATCATCTGCCATGTGCTTCTTACCCTTTGACTGAGTTGCATGCAATCATTAACTTGACTCACAGGTTGGTAGGGTCTACCCTTTGATACCACTGTAATGTACCCAATTGGAAACATGCAATATTTTATTATATTTTTTAATTTTATGAAACAAAATCAATGCAAACTACAAGTACACAAATTGATTACAATTTTCAAACCATTATTTTGCTATGTCATCAAACTATAAACCCTAGGTGGATAAAATGCTTAGTTTCAACTATATAAAACCCAAAAAAAATTATTCTATTTTATTGCAAATGCTGATCAAAAAGTACAGAGATGATAAACAGCAACAAATAATTTTTATTGATTTTTTCACTCACAACTGTTGTATAGCCTGGGACAGAGGCACAAACTGCTGCAAAAATATAAAAAAATGCTAGCCACCCCTGTTTGTGGCTAAAAACTGCCACAAATAATATTTTATGAATTTTCTTGAAACCCTAGATGGTAGACAACTGGCTGAAGATATATGGCTGGCTAATGAAGACTGATCTGCCCTTGAAACCCTTGCAAAATTGTCAAAATATGTTGATAAAATTCAAATTTGTCTCGGAAACATTGGCAACATGTCAAAATATAATTTATTCTCCATTTTGTTGATGAACGATGATTGAAATGATGCAAACAACAACTAGTATGACTAATCTAATATCCAAAATGATTGAATTTCTCCCTCCCAATGTGGCATTCAAATAGGGTTGACTGAAACAACTCAGATCCAACTCTATATGATGCTCAAAAAATCCACCAAAAATTTAAAACAATACATAAACCTTCAAATGTGTTTTGGAGATGAAATGATGATATTTGCTTGCAAAAAACATTGTAGCAACATCCAAATCGTCCACAAAACAACACAATTGTGATTTTCAAAATAAATCACCAAATATTGGAATCATCCTTAATCCCAAATGTGGAATTCAAATGGTTTTTGTCCTCTTAAACCCTGAAGAAATCAAAGATTTTCATCCTTGGATGCCCTAATTGAACAAACTGCTCAAATCTGAAAATTGAATGTAAAAGATGATTCTCAAATGAAGATAAATGCCTCGTTTTATAGTGCTAAAAAATGAGCCCTTGAGACCAAATTTCCAAAAATATTTAAAAATATTTTTATTTATTTTATTTAACATTTAAACATTTTTTTTATTTTAATATTAATATTTAAAAATACTTTTTTTTTGTTGTATAAACCCTGGTTAGGGACTAGGGACCCATCCAAAAATAGGGCAAAGCCCTTAAGTCTGTCTATGAAAATGTCAATACAGAAGCATAAAGCTAGGGTGAGAGGGAAAATTACAAGGTCCTCTCCCCATATACTATCTTAAAACTATACTATCTTAGAAACACAAAACACTAGTTATCAAGCTTGTCTGTCAAATCAACTATATCCGCCTCCTCATCACAAGTGCATTTGTAGTCTGCTCGAGCTTTCTCCTCCACAAGGACCCCCAGCTTATCAACCAACTGCTCCACAGTCTTCTGTGTCTCCACCAAGCCCAACATCATGTCATGGATATGTCCAAGAATGACTTCATGATTATGTTCAGCTGCCTTAGACACCTCTGTCAGGTCCTCATGCACCAAAATGGAAGTCACATCGATGGAAATCAAGGTAGTCAAGGTCAGTCATTGCGCTGCACCGAAAACATTCCATCTACCCCTCGTAGAACCCAGGTCTAGCAAAAAATTGGTTGTTGCTTCTCTGAGCTTTCCGACATCCTGTCTGTCAACCTCTTTGGCCATCGCTAAAATCCTGCACAACCATTTCCGGAGCAGAGGGTTCTTAATCTCTGAATCTATCAGAGCCACAAAATTTTCCATCGTCGCTTCCCCTAAAAACTTGGGCAGCCACTTACACAGAGTATAGGCCCTCTTCATCTTCCCACAAATCAAGTTGCTTGCCACCTTCCGCAGGACCTGTCGACGCCGAGGAGTGTGAGCCCCCACCTTCCCTTTCCCTTTATCATTGCTTCCACCTCCCATTACTCTACTTTGATCTGTAGCGCCTCTTATATCCGCCATTGTCAAATAAGGCATGGGAATACCAAAAGTCGAGGAGCTTGAAATCATAAGAGGCAATTGCCTCCACTTTTGTCACACGCCACCCCGAGTCATGATCGGCCAACCTGGCCTCAGTCATTTCGCACGCTCATCTTCTCGAGAACTTAACTTCGCTATCAAATTAATGAACTTGCCCGTTAACGGGGATTTTTTATTTTTATTTTAATATTAATGTTTAAAAACATATCTTGTTTTACTTATAATAATATTATTAAGTTGTCTTTAAAATTATAAATTATGGTATCCAACTTATATAATATTATTAATTATTTTAATCCGAAAAAAAGGAACATGACAATGTAGAATGGTTGTAGGGACAAATATAAGATGAGAAGACTTGATAGAACATTTGTGGCAAAGCCACAATCATGTCTTGTAAAGCAGATCAAAAAGTGTTTATAACACATTGCTACATACATCTAAAAACACTTGAAAGAACATTTGTGGCAAAGCTACAATCGTTATTATAAAGCAGATCAAAAAGTGTAGACCAAAAGTGTTTGACACATTGCTACATACATCTGAAAAGACTTGAAAGGACAAATCATGTCTTGTAAAAAGATCAAAAAGCATATGCAAATTCACGAAAACCAAACTCGTAAGAAGATGATAGCATGCCTTTATGAATAATGAATGGACAGTTTATATTTAACTTTTGATGGGTAAGTTAGTGCTACATTTCGTGGGTAACTGGATTTGTGGATAATGCTATATCAGCAAAATCTGAAAAAAATCTGAAGAAATCGTATCTCAATTGGCACATGAAATTAGTGCAGCTTCGATTAAAACTGTTTAGGCGACAATTTGACTGATATGGAATGGCTTTTTCACATGAGGCTGCGAGGATTTTGTGGTGGAGAGCAACCTTCCAATCAAGACCACATGGTGGCTGAGAGATAAAAGTGCTTATAGTGGACTCCATCTTTAGAAAGAGAATTACAGAACCGTATCAAAGCACTGTTATTGAAAATGGATTATCTTTAATGAATTAAATTTCAGACAATGGTTAGTCTCTGTTATGAGCCATGTAATTACCGTAGTTTATATTTATTATGCATTGCATACTGTAAGGCATGGCTTGTATTTCTGCCGTAAATATACTACATTGACAGGAAACTGTTTTTATTCCTTTTGGTTTCACGTACATAATGCCAAAGCTCATCACTTTTGTGCAATAAATACATGTTTAACTCAACTGTTACAGGGGAGGGTAATAGCTTCTCAAGCTTTGAATTGTAATTATCCCTGCCACATGTAAACTCCTAACCACACAACCAAATTTTTATGTGGAGATAGGTATAAGAATTCATGATAGATTTAAAGAAAACATTTATGGATTTACAAAGATAAGATTTACAATTGTGTAGATCAGATTCGCAACTATGTGATTGATCACATAGTTGTGGAAGTGACCCATAGTGATAAACAATGATCTTATAGATTCCAAATCATTCGTCTGAACATCACTAAATTTCCTACACCTTGATGAATCATTAACAAACATTTGTCACGGCATATCTACATTAGATTTCTACCTAAGTATCAAAATTTTATTATTTAAAATTTTAAAGCATTTAATTCAATGCATTTATCATTCCCAGCTCTTTCATTTAAGGTACATTCTGAATGTTTATGTTATTTATTTATTTACGGGAGATTTATGTAAAAGGGGGTTTATTCTTCCTCTCATTTTGATGAACTTGACCACTCTCACACCTACCTCAAGGTTTCCCTTTAGGGTTTTGTCTTCTAATTTTTATTTGTAATTTTGTTGATCTAGGGTTGCCTACATTTATGAAAGTTTATATGCATAGCCATCCTTGATTTATCATTCCTTATATTTCTATGGGTTGTTTATGCCAAGAACTAGTTGTAACCCTAATTTATCATTGCAAAGGAGTGCACACTTAAAAAACCCTCATATGGTTTCTCAATCCATTGATCAAGAAATTTACATTGAGGATAATCATAATGAACAATATGATTTTAATCATGATGAACATGTGGATATACAAGATCTATCTATATTACTATGCAATTACTTTTTAAAGAGCTTGTTAATGCCACTTATCCTTCACAACTAGCGGCATCCTTTCATAATGCATTGTGTGATGCAACATTTGGTACTAGGATTCTTAATGGAATTAGCAACCTCATGGCTCCCTCTACTTCATTGCATGGTGCATTTTACCTCTTGCTCATCACCCTTCCTCTTCCAATGATCCCTCTTCCTCTCATCCTAAGGTAGATCCCCTCATTATGCCTACTTCCCATGTTACACTTATAACATGTCCATTACTTCTTATGTTTCCAACTCTACTATCGTTATTACCTCTCCTTCCATTAGTATTTCCTTCATTGCATGTTCCACTAGTTTTATTCCTTCATGATCCACTAGTTCTATTTCCATTCTCACCTTACTAGTGCTATACTTGCCCCTTTTACTCATATATTTGCCTCTCACCCTCATAGCCACATCTTTACGGCTTATTTCCCATTCACTTTATACTCCTACTCTTACTCATTCCACTCCTACCACCATTATCTCCAACTCCACCCTCGATGCACTAATATCAAAACTAGATAGAGTTAAAAAGAAAGTTGGTTCCATGCATAGTAATCAAGATACTACAAACATACACTCAAGCACATTGTACACTTCCTGAATTTAAGGTTGTGACCTATCCATTACTTATGGGTTTATGGCACTTCACTTTGAATTATAACATGGTAAAGGTTCAATCCTAATACTCATTGTAATGTCCCAAACCAAAAACTTGATAAAAATATTTAGATCTGAAAGTTACTTGGTTTCTCTGAAAAATACCTCCCTTCTTTTTGTTATAGCCATACTTGGGACTCCATTCACTATACCTTAAGGTAATACTTCTTTCCCTTCATCCTTGAATTTAAGCTCCATAGTGAATTCTCCAATACGATGCAACCATTACAAGCCCCATATTTTATTGACCCCTCTTGAACCCATGATATAGAAGTCTTTGCACAAAGTGATGACAAATTGTTTTGCCTTCATGATGCTAGGAATAATGAAGCCTCTTCATGGTGTCTCCTCCTTGAATTCTCCATCACCCATCCAAAAGAGGCAAACATGCTTATAGCTTGACTCCAACAACACCATCCCATGATTAGTCACAAAATCTTGAACATCAAAATGACATATATTTTGCTTACCATCATCTAGCATCAAGCATCCCATTATGACTCCATTTAGCCATCACCTATAATCTTGTCTTCAAATGTGAGACTTAGCTCCAAGGAGTGATCTATGAATCATGGGGATTGATCCTTCACAACTTCATTAGAATGCACAACATACTCTATATGATTCCTCTTGAACTCCATTTCTATCCAAATGTAAGAGATGAAGAATTCAATAGTAACATCAAAGCATCTATCCTATTTAACACTCAAAAGATCATTGAGATCCCATATGCAAAAACAATCTTGAACTTGAATCAAAGAGTCCACATGCCTAATACTGCAAGTTTTACCCCTTACTCTATCATCTTTTTTAGCATGCTTTACATGACAAGAATTTTGCAATGACATAGGAGAAAGCAACAAATTTGAAATATGATCATCATTTTCATACCTTAGGTTGCAATCCAAATGCTCACCCTCATTTGCTGAAAAAAAATTTGTTGAGATATCATCAACACCTCCATCTTTGTGACTCAAAACTCCTAACTTAAGGCTAACCAAAATATTCTTCTCAAATGCATATCCATCCACAATGCTACTCTGAAAATCAATCAATGGCTTGCCATTTGGAAGTTCAAAAAATAGTGCATGATTTGGCGTATTTTCCTTTAACTTAAACTCTTCGCATCTGACAAGTGGAACCCTTTCCACCTTGACTTCATCAATATTTTGCTGACACATGCAATCATTAGAAACCAATAAACATCTTCTCCTACCAAGGAATCTTTACCTTCAACTTGTAAGTTGGGTAACTCTTGTTCTTGCTCCATGATGTCTTGTGGCTTTGAATTTGATTGTTCAAGATTTTTGCTTCCTGATTACTTCCTTAGCCTCTTCTTGCGGTTTTGATTTTGATCTTTCCTGTTTCTTTCTTCTTCCTCTCCTTGGCCCCTTTTTTGTCATTAAATTGCAATAGTTTGCAAATGTAATCTATTTTTTGATGTCTTGATCAAGACTTAGGTATTCATCCATGCAAGCATTGATGTCATATGTTACTAGACTATGCTCCTCTTCTTCTAGTGGTGCATTTACTCTAGGTAAGAATGTTGACTAAAATGGCCTAACTGCTAGTCCAATTGATACCTTGTATTGTTTATGTGATTGAATGGGTCATTATTATTTGAAGTGCTTCACTCACATATGGGAGTTTGAACTGGCCTGGTGGAATTCAAAGTGGCATTCATAGTCTACATTTGTTGCATCATTTAGGCTAACAGTTGATTTGTCTACTCTTGATTCCTAATAAAAATGTTAAACTTATTGTCATCGTTTGCCATGTGCTTCTTACCCTTTGACTGAGTTGCATGCAATCATTAACTTGACCAACAGGCTGGTAGGGTCTACACTCTGATACCACTATAATGTCCCCAATTGAAAACATGCAATAGTTTGTTATATTTTTTTGATTTTACGAAACAAAATCAATCCAAACTACAAGTACACAGATTGATTACAATTTTCAAACCCTTACTTTTCTGATGTCATTAAACTATAAACCCTAGGTGGATAATATGCCCAGTTTCAGCAATATAAAACCCTAAAAAATTATTCTAATTAATTGAGAATGTTGATCAGAAAGTATAGAGATGATAAACAATAACAAATAATTTTATTAATTTTTTAATCACTCACAACTGATGTACAACCTAGGACAGAGGCATAGATTGCTACAAAAATATAAAAAAATGCTAGACACCCCTATTTGCTGCTGAAAACTGACACAAATAATATTTTATAAATTTTCTTGAAACCCTAGATGGTACAACAACTAGTTGAAGATGTATAGTTGGCTAATGAAGTTCAGTATGCCCTTGAGACCCTTGCAAAATTGTCAAAACATGTTGGTAAAAATAAAATTTGTTTTAGAAACATTGGCAACATGTCAAAATATAATTAGTTCTCCATTTTGTTGATGAATGATGATTAAATTGATGTGAACAACAATTAGTATGACTAATCTAATATCCAAAATGATTGAATTTCTCCCTTCCAATGTGGCACTCGGATAGGGTTGATTGAAACAACTCAGATCCAACTCTATATGATGCTCAAAAAATCCATGAAAAATTAAAAACTCAATATATAAACTTTCAAATTTGCTTTGGTGATGAAATGATGATATTTGCTTGCAAAAAATAGTGTAGCAACATCCAAATCGTCCACAAATCAACACAATTTTGATTCTCAAATGAAATCACCAAAGATCGGAAACAAGAATATTAATCCTTAATCCCAAATGTAAAATTCAAGTGGGTTTTCATCCTCTTAAACCCCAAACAAATCAAGGATTTTCGTCTTTGGATGCCCTAAATTGAACAAAATGCTCAAATCTGAAAATTGGATGCAGAAGGATAACTCGAATGATGATTCTCAAATGAAGATAGATGTCTCCTTTTATAGTGCTAAAAAATGAGCCCTTGAGACCAAATTTTCAAAAATATTGAAAAATATTTTTATTTAACATTTAAATTTTTATTTTATTTTAATATTAATATTTGAAAATACTTTTTATAACGCCAAAGGCGTTCCCTTTATGAACAAGATGTGTTGACTTTGTGAATCGAGGGTCTATATTGTTCGAGAAGCATGCAAGACGATTGCACAAGGTTCAGTCATTCGATTTCGCCGGTCTCCGTCTTCATTTTCCTGTTCCGCCTTCCATTCATCTGCAGTTTTTTCGACTTTGTATTCACATGTGGGGAACATAAATAGGTTTTATGTTTTTTTTTTTTTGGTTATGTTTTCAGACAGTACATACATTTATTATCATAAACGACGCTTTGCACGTTGATCCCGTAATTAGAATTTAATAAACACAAATTTAACCGGTAAATTTGCAAACCTGACAGGTAAATTGAGTGAATATTACATGCTGGCCATATTAAATTATTTATTTACTAAATAAATGTAAAGATATTAGCTTTAACAAGGTAAAAATGGATACATATATTTGACTTTAACGAGGTAAAAATGGATACTGCGGAAATTATTTAATTTTTTATAATTATTTAATATATTTTTAAAATTATATAAAATCATATATTTATATTACATATTATATATTTAAATATATTTGTTATTTTATTAAATAATAATTTTATATATAAAATTTATATTTATAATTAAATATTATATTTGATATATTTAAAAATAATCTATTTATTTTATAAAATTAAAAAAATCTAATTATTAATATTATGAGATTTTTAAATTTTAAATATATTTATCTATTTTTAAGTATAATACAATTTTATATATTTAATATTTGTATTAATTTATATTTTGATTATATTTATTTTATCTAAAATATATAAATATCTAATATAATTATATTATATATTCAATTGAAAATTTATAAATAATTTATTTATTTTATATAACTAAAAATATATAATTAGTAATACTATAAGATCGTTTTTGGTCATTTCTCATTTATCTCAATATTAAAATATAGAGTGTGAGAGAATTTAATTTATTTTCAATATTAAAATATATTTTTTTATATCATTTATGTGCTTTTATATAAAAAATAATATATATAAACTATTTAATAGAAATATTTATTCAATTTATTTTCAATATTAAAATATAGTTTTATATTATTTATGTGTTTTTATATAAAAAAATTAATATATATAAACTATGTAATAGAAATATTTATTGTTTTGACATCATCTTGTAATGATGCAAGAAAATAGAAATGATGGGTGCCACTAGATCCATTCCTTTCTTGTGTTTAGAGAGAGAGGAGGGGGGGGGGGGGGGGGGGGTGATATATAATTTTTATTAATAAGCATGTCAGGGTTTTATACTTTTTGGAGGGGGGGGGGGGGGGGGGGGGGGGTGATATATAATTTTTATTAATAAGCATGTCAGGGTTTTATACTTTTTGAACTGTTCATTTGTCTTTTTATTTTATGGAATTTTTTTACTTAAATTGTCAACACTACATGTAAAAATGGAAGAAGAGGAAAAATTGTATCACTTTGATTTGTTCATTATAGGATACCACCAATGATTTCACCCCTCCATTTAATCTTGCCACATGATCCCTTC
The DNA here is from genome assembly GCA_027924645.1 of Cunninghamia lanceolata. NCBI lineage: Eukaryota > Viridiplantae > Streptophyta > Pinopsida > Cupressales > Cupressaceae > Cunninghamia > Cunninghamia lanceolata. The sequence goes on from BSBN01000529.1 coordinate 2,589,351, forward strand.
ATCTAAGCTACACACATGACCTCTGATAAATTTTGACGAGCTTAAAAAATATATATGCTTGATATAACAATTATTATATTTATATATTTAAGTAATATTATTATATTATAAAATTATATATTTTTGACTATTTGTCTTGTGTTGATACATGCAATATGAAGGACATGATCTTGGCCAACTATTAATGAAATGTGGATTATGATTAATACTCAATTTTTTTGATATAGATTATGGAGAACTCTCAAAATATTACAATAAGTCAATAAATATATTTGGTTATTAAGGAGGTTGAGAAAAATATTGTCTCCTAGAAGAGTAATAGGAGTATAATAATGCCATTGTATAGATTGATTGGATGAAATTGTTTGGAGTGGAAGGTGGTCAAAAGAATATTAAATGATTTCTTGTTACGAAGTGTTGGAATTTTCTATTATTTATATACATTATTAATAGAATTATATAATTAATGGTTTCATTTACTTGCTTGTTTTTACCATGATCGTTTTAGCTTCTATATTAATCCTCAAATTTGAATAGGTAATTGTCATGAAAAAAATTCTTGATAGGTGGGGTTGACCGTCAAATTTAGGCCTTGGGTGGGAGCCAACGAGCTTTGAAGTGACCATGCTGTACATAGTACTATGCATAGTGAGCACTCTTCATAGCGTATCATAATAATTGTTGCACTCAATTTTCTGCTATCAACAATGGATCAAGGGGGGAGGGAGAGAGAGAGAGAGAGAGAGAGAGAGAGAGAGAGAGAGAGAGAGAGAGAGAGAGACTCAATTACTCATTTTATACCAACAACCCATAGAGAGAGAGATGGATAAAAATAAATGGAAAAAGATAGAAAGAGGAAGATAGAGACAGAGAGAAGAATAGAGAAAGATAGAGAGGGAGAGAGGGGAGAGAGAAAAAGAAGTTTTAAAGAGAGAGGAATAGAAAGAGAAGTAGAGAGAGATATAGATGAGAAATATAAAGGGAAAGAGATATATCTAGAAAAGAGAGACTAACTTTCATTCACTCATTTAGTGCGAACAATCCAAAGATGAGAGATAGATGGATGGATAAAGAGAGAAAGAGAGGGGGGTATATATAGATAAAGAGAGAGAAAGGGAGGGAGATGTAGATAGATAGGGAGGCAGAGATATAGAGTAAAGAAGAGAGAGAGATGAAGATATATATATATATATATATATATATATATATATATATATATATATATATATATATATCTTCATCTCTCTCTCTTCTTTACTCTATATCTCTGCCTCCCTATCTATCTACATCTCCCTCCCTTTCTCTCTCTTTATCTATATATACCCCCCTCTCTTTCTCTCTTTATCCATTCACTCATTTAGTGCGAACAATCCAAAGATGAGAGATAGATGGATGGATAAAGAGAGAAAGAGAGGGGGGTATATATAGATAAAGAGAGAGAAAGGGAGGGAGATGTAGATAGATAGGGAGGCAGAGATATAGAGTAAAGAAGAGAGAGAGATGAAGATATATATATGAAATTAAATAAAAATATATAACAACATATATTATATACATTAATTATCATATTTATTTATTAGTTTTAATTGTGCACAATACAATATGTATTAATTATGTCAACCCTAAGTATGATGCAAAAGTCATCCACCGTTGGTCCTTTGCATCCATTATGAATTGCATACAAAACTAGGAAAACAAAGGCCCACCATACTTTTTACTTTTAATATGTGTATAGTATACCAAAGGGTGTATGGACAATCCATATCCTTATTTGTGCATGATGTTGAACTAAAATTTGTGGATTCAAAGTACCTTTCAATTTCAAGTACAAAACATGGCTACATGTATAAACTTCCTATGAATAATTATTTCCAAATCTTACCTTTACCACCCATGACCATTGAAGATACATTTCCTAAAACACAAAATCATTAGCCATCATGGGTTTACAAAACTAAGCTTAACTGCATAAACATAGTGGCAAAAAGTGTTCTGTTGTATGATAGACTTGGGGCTACGATAAAACATTCTAATGGAAAAACCTACATTAAAGATTAGGGTATGGTACTTTTACAATGTAAAAAATGGAGCTTATTATGGGCTAGCCTAGATCATCTAGCTCCTCTGGAGCCTCATGAAATGGTGCTTTTCATGCCAACGATCCAACGATAAAGAAAAGATAGAGTGACTTTCAATCGGTCATTACATGCCAACAATCCAAAGATGGCATGAGCTATTTTGAGAGATCAACGTTTGACAGTTTGCTAGAGCGATGCAAGATGATTCAAATAATCATGCCCATTCATTCTACCTTGTACCTTTGTTTGTACTTTTGGATCAACATTTTCCAACTATTGGCAACTATGGATGAATAACACCTGCAGGTTCAAAAGCATTCACTACTACATACATTGGATGAAATGCTAGGATTGAGTAGCAAGAGCCCATGATTTCTATTAGATGAGGGAGACTAATCACTTGTGTTGTATGTAGGTGGCAATACCTGTGGCGAAGGTGACAGATGATCTCGCGAAAAAAGTATATTCGAGTGGTGACTTTGGACGATCACAAGTTCTTGTTCATCAGATTTTTTAATACCACAAAGCTCTCAACATCCTAAGATACTCTCTCTCAATGCCAGATCATGACATGGGCAATAGGGATACAAAACAAGCATCATTCACTTAAAGACATGGAAATTAAACTTCCACAACTCCTCGGCGTACCCATTGCACACCAAGGTGCGATTGCTAGTTTTTATTTTAATATTAGTGTTTAAAAACACATTTTGTTTTCCTTATAATAATATTATTATGTTGTCTTTAAAATTATAAATTATCAGATCTAACTTAAATAATATATTAATTATTTTAATCTGAAAAAGAGAACATGGCAATGAAGAATGGTTATAGGGACAAGCATGAGATGTTTATGACACATTGCTACATACAATTGAAAAGACTTGAAAGCACATTTGTGGTAAAGCCACAATCGTATTTTGTAAAGTAGATCAAAAAGTGTCTCTAACACATTGCTAGATACATCTCAAAAGACTTGAAAGGCCAAATGATAAATCATGCCTTGTAAAAAAAAATCAAAAAGCATATGCAAATTCACCAATACCAAACTTGTAAGAAAAAAGATCAAAAAATATCTATGACACATTGCTAGATACATCTCAAAATATTTGAAAGGCCAAATCATGTCTTATAAAAAAAATCAAGAAACATATGCAAATTCACAAAAACCAAACTCGTAAGAAAAAGTGTTTGTGACAGTGCTACATACATCTGAAAAGACTAGAAGGACAAATCGTGTTTTCAAAAAAAAAAAAGATCAAAAAGCATATGCAAATTCACGAAAACCATACTTGTAAGAAGATGATAGCATATTAGCATGCCTTTATGAATAATGAATGGACAGTTTATATTTAACTTTTGATGGGTAAGTTAGTGCTACATTTCGTGGGTAACTGGATTTTTGGAACATGCTATATCAGCAAAATCTGTAAAAATCTACCTCTGAAGAAATCATATCTCAATTGGCACATGAAATTAGTGCAGCTTCGATTAAAACTGTTTAGGCGACAATTTGACTAATATGGAATGGCTTTTTCACATGAGGCTGCGAGGGACAAGCATGAGATGTTCGAGGGACATCGCTACATAAAATTGAAATTAGCCCTCAGAATTTTCAGATAAAATCGAAATTTCAATTTATTGGTTTTGTTGCTAATTTACTCTGTAATGTTGTTATACATGATTTCCATTTTTGACAGGGATTTTGTGGTGGAGAGCAACCTTCCGATCAAGACCACATGGTGGCTGAGAGATAAAGTGCTTATAGTGAACTCCATCTTTAGAAAGAGAGTTACAGAACCGTATCAAGGCACTATTATTGAAAATGGATTATCTTTAATGAATTAAATTTCATACAATGGTGAATGAATCTCCCCACATATTGAAGTAACCATGAGCAGAAGGAATCACATTGATTGTAACCTGTCCCTTTTTGCGGTGGAGGTGAATTTTTAAAATGGCATAAAGAAGACGATCTTTAGGGAGAAGACAGTCAAGAATAGTAGGAGAGAGCATCCAGTCAAGAGTAGTAGAGGAGAGGATCCAGTAGTTGAGCACCCAAACTTCACACCTCTCAAAATCATACGTGGCAATTTTAAATCACTCCAAAAATTTTACAGTAGCTTATTTGGCAAGGCCCCTGCTTATAACTAAGGTTTCAGGGCCACATCATCAAATATGATGCCACATCAACATGCCTTTTGTTGAGGCGTCAAATAGTTCCCCAAAAAAAACGGTGGACCAATAGGTGTGCATTGTCATGTTTTGTTGGTGGGCTGATGTGGCATCACATGATTGGTTGTTTTTTAAATCTAAAGGGCACATTTCATTCAATTATTAGTACTTATAGTCAACACTAACAACCTTAAAATCACAACTACTAGTGCTAAACTTTTAAAAATACTGAGCCTTAAATGCACAAATACTATCTCAGCCATTGGAACTATCTCACCTATTGGGTTTTTTCCCTACACCCACTCATTTAATTATCTAGAGATGGAAATAACTTAAATTGATTATAAAATGTCCCTTTTTGAAGTGGAGGTGGAATTTAAATAGTATAAAACCACTGATTTTTAGGGACAAGGCAGAAAAGTTTTTCTTCTAGGCATTTATTTTTCCAACACTCATTCAAATCTTGAACATGTAAACACTGCACGTTGAAATCACCCTGGCAGCCAAGGATTTGGTACAAAGGCCATGGTAATGACATTATCAGTAGCTTTGGTAATTTGTTAATATCACTTATGATATACCAAACTTTTTGTAAAGGTTAGTCTCTGTTATGATCCATGTAATTACCGTAGTTTATATTTATTATGCATTGCATACTGTTAGGCATGGCTTGTAATTATGCCGTAAATATACTACATTGACAGGAAACTGCTTTTATTCCTTTTGGTTTCACTTACATAATGCCAAAGCTCATCACTTCTGTGCAATAAATACATGTCTAACTCAACTGTTACAGGGGAGGGTAATAGCTTCTCAAGCTTTAGACGCCATACAAACTAAGTGTGGATGCAAATGATTTCTGGATTTTTCTGTTGATCAGATGGAAAGGAATTTTTGGTGTCACTACTGCTATTATAGTTAGTTACTATTAGAATCAAATCACTAAGCTAGTTTTTTTTGTCTTCCCGTTAAACCCAAATTGGTAGACAAATTATTCGCTTATAAACAGATGTCAAAGCTTGAGGATACATATTACATACCACAGAATATTTGCCTCAGAGAATTATACACATGGACATAATCTAAAGTAATTAGCTTAAATTGTGGGCCAGGGCAATAAATGGAACATAGGTCAAAATCACAGTAGTGACTTCTCCAAGGTCTTGGAGGATGGACTCCCAGCCCTTCTTTGGGAAGATTCTAACCCTGTCAAAAGAAAGCAATAATAAAACCTATGCCTTGCATAATAATTACCTGGACCCCAACATTCTGAACAATGTCTAACCCTGAACCCAGAAATCACCCACTAAAACATAAGAACTTGAAAAACGTCTGAGATGAATGAATAAGGTCTTAAATCCTGACAAATCTCAAAACTGCAGCAACCCTAATCGCTGGAGCAAAAACACAGTAAATGTGGAAATACACACTGGAAAACAAATAAACTAGGAAACTGAAATTTTCACATCTCATCGAGGATCAACTTTTTTAGGAATGAAAAATTTACTGTTTTTCTAAATTTTTCCAGGGAATTTTAGATCGGTGACACCCAAGCAAAACCGGCCATCAAGGCCTGAATTTTGATGAATTTGCAAGATTCTGCATTTTAGAGCTATCTAAGCCCTGGAATCTTTCTATTCAATCTGAACTCAATCATACTCCAAAAAAGGAAATATGGCTTTCGTCTTTAATTTAGTGCTTCAGATACACAAACTTTGAATCTAATCACATGCATCTAAGATTGCTTTTTTACTGAAAATTACTGCTTTCTGCATATATAAATTTTTATTTTTTTTTAATTTTCTACCCTAAATACTGGAGAAAGCTATCAACTAGTACCATATCATAGCATTGGACATTTGGAAAACAAAAAACATGAACACTAACTTAAAATTCACAGTTGTTAATTCATTGACCACATAGCCTGATTGGTTCTATCAAGGATTTTGCATGCAAAGTCAAAAATAAAATGATAGGTGCTGGTTTGTAAACTACTATTAAATCAAATACAACACAAAGAATAAACAATCGCTGCTTTAATTACCTGTTCTACTTTTTGCATATCATATTCTTGCCCGGCACTTTCCACGCCTCAGAAAATGTCGAGACACATGGCCTTCTCCTCTAAAAGAAGGCATTGTAAAGCTTCAAAGCAGGATTTGCTTCAGGTTATAAACTCAAGATTTGCCCTGTTCTTTAAATGTATAGGCTTTAGAACTCATTTGCTCGAGGATTCATGTTGATCCTACTCGGAGATAGGTCCAAGACATAGGCTACCGACATTTTACTTAAGGTAGGGTTGGCATTCATTAGAGCTCTGTTACCAGAAAGAGATTGACCAGGGCATGTGACATTAAAAAATCCATTCCTTAAAAAACTGGCATTTATTAGGCCGTTTCTGGATAGTAAACAAAAAAGCATTAAAATATGAAAAACTACTTACTTGTGCCCATTATCAAACAACCATTTCAAATCTGTCCCTAATAATTCCGTCTTCTGATCTAAAACTGTGAGCTCTACATTTAGATGCACTTCTGTTCAACCAGTCTCTTTCTGTGGTTTCACAAATTTTCTGTTGTACAAAATTTCTATCTGGTATATATATAGAATCAAAATTTCCACTGCATAATTTTCCGACTAAGGGAGTTAAATAAGCGGTATTGAAATAGGGATCCTACAAGGTATATAAACAATCGAAATTTCTATTAATACTTGAATAAACTATGCCGAGACAGAGAGGAATGGCGTATATACAGTGAATAATATATTATTTGAACAAAGCTGAGTATATTAACATGCCACGATAAGCTTAAAGAGATTGCTCTCTTTAGGAGGCGGACCGGCCCCCATTTTCGCTAATTTGAGCAGCAGAAACCCTCGTCTTTCTATTTTCTCCCCGCAAAAAAAAAAGGCTCCAAATCCTATCGCAAAGAATTTTCTTTTTTTATTTTTTGTCCGTCTTTTTACGTGCAGACAATAAGAAGAAGCAGATCGACGAAATAAATAGAGAATAGAGAAGGAAAAGATGTTTACAGCTCTGAATGTTCATTACTTTCACAATGCGGACCGAATAATACAGGCAAAAAAGTCCATTGTTTCAAACCTTGTATAATAAACTACTGCAGATCGCAAATGCGATGTGCCCCTATTTTTTAAAGCCCTCGTCTGTGGTGCCTTCTCTTGTAGACCCAAATCCAGCCACAGCAACGTAAACCATTCTGCTAATATTTTCAGTAAAAATTGCCTTAAATTTTGATTTAAGCTAAAACTAAGTAATGTAATGATTGGTTAAAACTTCATGGATTAATCAAACTTGAAGCAATAACAAGCACAAGATGTGTGTACATTTTTATGGTCACGTTTTAAATTGACGTCTCCTAATCTCACTATTAGTGTATCAATTTGCAGCTTTCAGTGCAATACAAAACGGAAAAGTGTCTACAGTAAAACTTTCTTCAAATTAGGAGGGGAAGCTCCCTTAGACAAGAAATTTTAAAAGACAATACGAGTAACCTATCTTTTTTGTTTCTCGGAGACACGAGCACAAGACAATTTGATGCAGAGGAGATGGGAGACTCCAAACTAACACAATCTCAATGAACTTTACAAAACCCAAACCCTAACACTTCAAACAAATGACTTTTCTCACAATCTTCCACTATGCTTTGATGAGAATAGCAAATAAGGTAATTTCGACATAATTTTCAGAAGACAACTCAGACCCACAATCTAAAAACTGATTTGGGTGCCCATTAAGCCCTTCTATAACATATCTTAAATGTAGATAGGGTTACTACAATGAGTAAAATTTGGATAGTTGAGTTTTTGGTAGTTTTGTGTGTATATCCTCCTTTCACCCTTACATTCAAGGACCTAGGGTCGAGTTGCAATGTACTATCATATCCTAGGTCACTATTGAGATGTAGGGAAACTTGGATTTTTATGATTAGATTGACAATTTCCTTCTCTTATGCTCAATTATACCTTAAAACCTTAATTATGCAAACATGACAGTAAACGAATGAATTATATAAAATGCTGCCGCAGAAAGATGTAAAATATCAAATAACTGTACACTTGTTTTCGGGGTCAGAAGACGGAAAAGTCAGGGACTAAAGAGCGGGCGCCCAAGTCCAAGGCCCTGCTTTTTGTCGAGATCTAGAAACAAAGTCTGCAACCTGTATATGTTGTATCAGAGATTTTCCTGTTGCAGAACTTTGAGGACTAATGAGTAGGCGCCTAAGTCCAGGGAGCTATTTCTTTCACTGATCTGCAATTCCGACACTCTGTTGTACCCTCCTACAACTTCACTTTGTCTACAACTCCAACCTGTAACCTGCAATCATGAAAACTTTGGGAGGGGGTTGTGGTGTTTAGAGGCTTGCCTCAGTCAAGCCCCGGAGAGACATTCAAGCCTTCCAAACACTGTTGTCAGATAGAGACTGTGTGCCTTGGGAGGCAGAGGCAAAAACCAAATGATAAATGCTCAATAATCACAACAGATATGACCTTGTAGTGAAGATCTCATGGGAGGAAGAAGCTCTTCATTCCATGAGGAGATGGATGCTCAAATATGCAAACACAAACACATAGACAACACAAATTTGCTCTTGCAACACAATGAAAGCCTTGAATCACCTTTAGAATACATAAAGTTCACAATAGCCATCTAGTTTACAAATGAATGCCTAAACATGCTTTTATATGCAACTACAAACATTCCCACCAAGATTTCGTAAATTCAAACTTACCATGTCAGCCTAGGGACCAAATAACGGTCATAAACTGACACTAGAAATTTGGGCCTGACCCAAAATAGGGCAGGACTAGGGCGCGCGTGCCCAAGTCCCCCCTATTTTGGACAGGGTTAGGTTTAAAGGGTCCCCCTAGGCCCCACTTGTCATGACACCCAGGGTTCATTCTATCAAGATGTTGAATTATGATGCAAGATGTCCTAAATGCATGCTAGAGACCCGGGAGCTAAACCTTTTGAGGGAAAAGCCCCTAAGGGGACATTTTTCTGGCATTACATTTAGCCCCCTCTTTAATGTATGTATAAACGCGAGGTTAATACATGCATTAAAGTACGGTCAACAAACACGGAGAACACGCCAAGCACGGAGAAGACACGCCAAGCACATTGAAGACAATGACAGGCACACAAAACACGGAGAAGACAGTTACAGTCACGCAAAACACAGAGAATACAGTAAATCCATAAAAAACACATTAATGCATGGTGTAGAGCCAAACTCTACATTTTATTTTGCTTGGTTATGGCTCAGTGTTTCTACAGTTTCTGTTGTTATTCCTGTTGCTATATATTTCCTGTGCACGGAGCGCACCATGTGTTGATATGAAGGACCTCTAAGGAAAATGCTAAATTACCTATGAGCCTACCATGTGTAAGAACCAGTGCTGAGCGGAGGATGTCACGCGTTCCTTTTATGCTTTGCCGTGTATCTTTTTATTGAGTTTCTTTTTGCATGCGAAGTGCACCACGTGTCGTTGTCGCGAGCCTTGGTAAATAGTTTCTTTTGCTACAACTTACGTGCGGGCGGTGCCAAGTGTCATTTTGTTGTAGTAGCGGATAATGCCGTGTGTTTTCTTTCTGCAATAGTTTTTGAGGCACTAAGATATATATGGTGGACCCGATATGTTACGACATAGTTTTGGATGCAATGAGGGGTGCCACGTGTTGCGCGCGGAAGGTAGCACAAAAGAAGCTGTTGATGTTGCCGGAGGTTGCCACGTATGTTTCTCTTGTAAGTTTCAGTTGTACGCGGGGTATGACAAGTGTCATCTCCATGGGGCTTCGAGAGACTCTTTTGATAAGCTTTAGAAACAGCCGGAGGGCGCCGCCGCATTCTTATTGTTGCTTCAGGCAGATGGCATCGCGTGTCACTTATTTATGTTAAGCTATAAAGTTAAAGAAACATATGGTGGGTCTCGCGAGGTAAAGTTGCAGTTTATAAGTGACACGGTGAGTGACAAGTGTCATTGCTGCGGGTGTTTAAGGCATAAAGTGATGAAACTTTCAGAATGGAAGGAGAGCACCAAGTGTCCCAGTTTTGGTTCTTGGGTGCTGCCACGTATCAAGTTTCAAATGTGGCGGATGGCAACAAGTGGTAGTATTCTGTGTATCCCTTTTGAATGGAAATGAAGCTAAGCATTGAGCGGAAGGTGCCGCATGGCATATTTTGGAGCCATTTGAGAACTCGTGGGTGATGCCACGTGTAGCAATAGAATAACAGTTACAGTGCCACATATTTTATCACTCAACCAATGAGCGCATAGGGAAAGACGGTTGTAGATTCGAGGAGATTCTCAGTGTCAGTTTGAGTCCCAGTTGAATTCCAGTTTTGTTGATGCTGTTAAGATTCTAGGCGGTTGAGGGCGATCTTGAGTCCAATTTTGTGGCTATAAATATAGGAAGATTTTGTGACATAGATACATTATTGATTAATATATTTAATATAAGAAGCTAATATATCTATGCATGTTTCTGTGCCTTTTGTATTTTATTGAATTGTTAATGAAAGAAGCTCTTTTCTGTGCCATTGGTGGTATTTTCTGTGTCTCGATATCAATCTTCTGAGTTTGGCCTTTGATTTTAAATTCATTTACAATCTGTCTATGTTAATCATGTAGCATTTGCTCTTCGATATAGTTGAATCTCGAGAATTTAATCACTGTGCTAGTTGTTGAAATACATTTAAATCAGGCGCATTGCCATAGAATTAAAAGTTCTATTTATTGTATCTGTAATCTTATTTTTTCTTCCCTTTACTTAAACCCCATTGAAATAGGAAGAGCCAACTTCTGTAAATTTTGGAGGTTGTTTCAAGTGTCAAGTCCCACATTCTTGAAACTTCCCATGTTGGTGCTGGAATCTACGCAATTTTATACATCAATAGTTTTTGGCATGCTCAGTGGGACCTTTCTTGAATTCTAATCAAGATCATATGAACCAGAGAGCATTAAGGAGTCAGAGCTATGGACCGACAACAAGAGCTTAGTCAGCCGCTAATCCGGGGATATTATTGCCTGCATTAGTAGCCACTCCAAGAAGAATAAATCGAGTAGCAATAGCATCAGGAGCAAACATGGGAGCACCTGTACCTCCATGAAACTATGCAAATTGAAACAATAGTAGTCCTCTCATTCTTCCGACACCACCAGATACTTGGGATCCAATTCCAACTAATACTTTGAAAGTTTTACTCAAATTCAATGGAGAAGACTCCAAGACACCAGGGGAGCATCTCCAAGATGTATTAGATGTGTGTGTAGTACATGTTATTACCATACAAAATGTAGCTATCAAGCTATTGGTGGCTTCTTTCAAAGGGAAGGCTCTAGATTGGTATAGATCTTTGACCCCAAATTCAATATCCACTTGGGACCAGCTTGGGGACGCCTTATATGCAAGATTCGGTGAAAAGGGTGATAAATCCTCCTTGCTACAATAATTGATCACTATAAAGAGGGCACTGCAAGAAGCTATAACTGACTTCAACACTAGGTTTCAAAAGACCTGGGATAGAATCCATGCTACAGCTAGGCCACCATCAGGTATGGCTATTGTATTTTATCTCAAAGATTTCAATTCTGATATCTCTGTGATGATTTAATCCCTAGGAGGGCAGATCCTATCATACGCATATGAATTGGCTGTAAAAGCTGAGAACAATCTAATAGATGCTAGAAAATTACCTCCAAGGCCTCCTATGCCTATGTTCCCAGAAATTTCTATCCCCTTGCCTCAAGAAGTCCCTAATCCACCATTTGTGCCTGTATCCATGTACACCTTCCCAACATCTCAACAACCCACTGTGTCAACACCCTCTGCCCCTCCATCTAAAATGGATGATGTCAAGAACATCCTCAGGACCTTTTCAAACGAGATTATTAATCTCAAGAGGCAACATACTTCTTACCCAAAGCCTCCTTACCAAGGATTCCAAGGAAACAGACCCCCATATCAACAAAACCAGTACCAAGGTTCTCAAAGACCAAATAATCCTTAACCTTCAAACTAGTTGATTATGGTTCCCACACCTTTGTAAGTTGTCCCTCCTAACCCAGGTAGAGAAATGGTCTCTGGACAAAACAATTTAGCAAAAGATGCCAATGCTTGGTGTTTTCCTCGCAATAACGCCCATATGCCCAGAGATTGTCCTAGAGGCAATTTACATCAAAAGATAGCAGAATAGAGAAGGATGGAAATTCAAGCTACGGTGTCTAATGCTCCTCCATATCAGTCACCTAGTGTCTAGAATGCAGTAATGGTGGCTCAGATACAAGGAATGTCCATTCAACAAGAGGAAGAGATTGCCCCAGAACATGCTTTGTTTTCATGGATTGAAGATGAAGATCCAATATTCTTAAATGAAACATCTACCTCCAAGAAACCCTTAGTATAGTCTGATTACTACACCAGATTGAAAAGAAGGATGGTGGAACAGCGTAAAGCTATAAATAATGAAGTAGCTGGGGTCCCTCCCTTCCAGGCTCACTATAATCTGGCTTCAAGACAAGAAGTACCTCAGCCGACCTAGAATCAAGCAATCTCTAACCCAGTACCGGAAATAGTAAAGTATCCTTACTACCCAAAGACAGACATTGGGACCCATGAATGTGGTAGAACAACTGAAGAAGACCCCTGCTCATGTATCAATATGGGATATGCTGGCCATTCCTGAGCAAAAGACACTGTTGCAAGAAGCACTACAGATTTAGGTTGATCCCAAACCTATCAATACAAAAGGAGGTACTAACAAAGGAAAGACTCAAAATAAGGACACTCCACCCTTACAGTCAGCTTCTTTGTTGAACGCTGCACTAGAAGTAAGTAAATCTAGGCCTGAGCCATTTTATCTAACTTTAATAGTGGGTAAGAAATTGTTGCACAACTCAATGATAGATTATGGGGCTAGTACTACAGTCATGTCAAAACAGATAGCAGATGCTTTAAAGATAAAATATGAGCCACTAGCTAAAGGGGTCATGCAATTAGATGAGAAGTCTGTCCAAACCATAGGAAGGATTAAACAACTCCCATTGCAGCTGTATACTTGCCCAAATGTCATTGTCCTGCAAGACATAGTGGTTATAGACATTCCCCCTGTCTTTGGTCTATGCCTATCTAGAGATTTCATAGCTAAGATAGGAGGATACATGTCACTTGATTGGTCAAATCTAATTTTGAGAACTAAGTATGGAACAAAGATGAAGGTACTGTCTGAACTTCTATCTAAAGATCATATTACTGAGGAACCAACTCCAAGAATTGAAGCATCCCATGCTATGATGAATAGGGAGGAGAGAGTTTTTGTTTAAGAAGTAGGAGAATGGACTGAATATGATCAACAACAAGAAGAAAACAGTCATCTGATGACCATGATGCATAGTGACCCTTATGGAAATTATGACTACTGGTTTGGGCACTTATGTCATTTTTGAAGGCCAAGAAATACCAAATATTATGAGAAAAGAAATATCTGAAAAGGAAGATCCTGATAGAGACTCAGAAATTTGGACCTTGAATTTTGATGGGGCCAGGAGTAAGAATGGTGCTAGGGTAGATCTATGTCTCACTTCTCCAAATGGTGAGAAAATTCTTAGAGCCATACGCTTTCAATTTGCTTGCACAAATAATGATGCTAAGTATGAGTCTTTGGTGCATGGTCTTATGTTGGCCAAGAAGAAAGGGATAAATAATCTAGTAGTCAAGGGAGATTCAAAATTGGTTGTGAAACAAATTAGAGAGAAAGTTGTGGCAAAGAATGTAAGGATGAGATCTTATTGTCACAGAATTTGGGACTTAATTGATGGCTTTGATGCTTTTAACATAGAAGTTGTCCCTAGAGCCCAAAACACTGAAGTAGATAGAATGGCACAAATTGGTTCCCAATTTGACCCAGCAGTGACCTGCTCATTAACAGTGGGTAGTGAAGGTGATAGTGAGACCAGCAATCCCAGACAATGTCCAGAATTGGCAAGTCTTTAATAATGATCTCCATGTACTTTTGTTTCTGCAGTAATCGGGAGAATTTGCTGAACAATTACAGCCCAAGATTGAAGAAGCATATGGTGACCAAATTATCCAATTGAAGTCTAATAAACTCCCAAAGGGATTGATCACACTGGAAAATCTATTTGACCCAGATGATGTAAGCCTGGACAAGAGGAAGTTTAAGGCAAGCAAAGATGATTATTCTGAAATTCAAGTTAGTGAAGGAAGAAAGTTGAAGGTAGGCAATGCTACTACCCAAGAGGAAAAGGATAAGCTGATTTCTTTGTTTAATAAGTATGATAGAATAATTGCATGGACCTATGATGATCTTCATGGTTATAATAGAGACATCATTCAACATACCATATAACTTGTTGAGGGGTCAAAACCATTCTGTTAGAAACAAAGACCAGTGAATCCTAACATTGAGCCTTTAATGGTGGATGAATTGCAAAAGCTTCTAGAATCCAAAATTATTTTTCTAATTAAACATTCAACTTAGGTCTTTAACTTAGTGCTAGTAAGAAAAAAGAATGGGGACATAAGACTTTGTGTAGACTTCAGAGACCTGAATAAAGCATCATTGAAGGATCATTACCCCCTGCCATCCATGGAACACATTTTGCAAATAGTGGCTGGATCAGAGAGGTTTTCTTTGTTGGATAGTTTCTCAGTGTACAATCAAATTTGGTTGGCTGATGAAGACCAACATAAGACAACATTCACTACAAAATGGGGAACCTTCGCATATGCCAAAATGCCATTTGGTCTTTCAAATGTTGGAGCCACTTTTCAGCGCACCATGGACATAGCATTTGGAGACCTTATAAATAAGATCATTTTGATCTATTTGGATGACCTTACCATATTTACCAAAGATGCCAAAGATTACTTTGAGCACCTAGAAGCTATTTTTCAAAAATGTCAGGAGTTTGGGATCTCCCTAAATCCTAAGAAGTGTATTTTTGCTGTGCCCCAAGGGAAACTTCTGGGACACATTGTTTTAAAAGATGGAATTTCCATTGATCCAGAGTGAGTCACACCCATACTAAATCTATCTTTGCCAGTCAACAAAAAGGCAGTTCAGTCCTTTTTGGGTAAGATCAATTTTGTCAATCACTTTATATTCAATTTTGCAGGGCTAGTTAGGCCCATCACCCTGCTGTTGAAGAAGGATTTAGTTTTCAAATGGACTACTGAAGGGAGACAAGCTTTTGAAGACATCAAGAAAGCCATTTCTATTGCACTAGTACTGAGAAATCTAGATTTCTCTAAGCCCTTTATAATGTATGTATATGGAGGAGAACACAATGTTGCAGTTGTTATGACCCAGAAAGATGACAAAGAAGAAGGAGAACATCCAATTGCATTCTTCTCTAGGACCCTAAGAGAGTATGAATCTAGGTATAATTTCATTGAAAAACAAGCTTATGCTATGGTAAAAGCCCTTAAAAAGTTCAAGCATTTAGTGACAGGGAATAAGATCCTAATATTAGTAGCTCACCCTAGTGTAAGGGAATATATCATGGAAGGTGAGATTACTGAAAAGAGGGCCAATTGGATAACTAAAATCTTAGAATATGATGTAGAGGTAAGGCCTACCAAATTGGTCAGAGGTAGAGGACTCTGCCAATATATTACTCAAGACATAGAGGAGTCAATACCTGAAGAAGTAGAAGTTGAAACAATGTTGAAACTCCAAGAGGTTGATCAAGATTCTTGGGTAAGTAACAGAATATAGTTCATGAGAACTAGTGTTTTCCCTAATGAACTCTCCTCTGATAAAAGAAGGTATTATAGACAACAGGGAGTCCATTTTGTATTGATTGATCATGTTTTGTTTAGAAAGAATATTGATGGAATAATGTTAAGATGTGTTGAAAGTGATGAAGCCCAAAGGATACTGCATGAGTTTCATCATGGAACCTCAGGGGGACATTTTTCAGCAAGAACTACTGCAATTAAAGTGACACAAGATGGCTACTTCTAGCCAACACTATTTGTAGATTACTATTGGGTGGTCAAAGAATATTAGTCTTGTCAGTTTTATACTAGAAGAAGAACTGTTGCATTGCCTTTAAGTCCCATAATAGTGGAAGAACCCTTTGCTTAATGGGGTTTAGATTTTATTGGGATGATTAATCCAGTATCAAATATGGGATACAAGTGGATTCTTGCCACAACTGATTACTTAACAAGGTGGAGTGAAGCAGTGCCACTCAAAGAAGCTATTGCAAAGGTAATCTTAGAGTTTCTAGAGGGGATAACTACCTATTTTGGCCCTCCGTGCACCATCATATTAGATAATGCTAAGGCATTTTTTGGAACCAAACTATCAGAATTCACATTAAAAAATGGAATATATCTGAAGACTTCATCAAATTACTATCCACAAGGCAATGGTTTGGCATAATCTACAAACAAGAACCTAATTAGACTCATAAAGAGAATAGGGCTTGATCATCAGAGAGACTGGCACAAGTCCCTCAATTTAGCACTATGGGCGGATAGAATCACACCAAAGAAAGTAACTAAGATGTCTCCATATGAGTTAGTCTATGGCAACCATGCAGTGATGCCACTAAGTATAGAAGTTCCTGCCTTATAGTTGCTTAAACAGTTGGAGATAGAAGAAAGTGGCTCAATGCATGTGAGGCTTGCCGAGTTATTAGAGGTTCAAGAGAATAGAGAAAGGGCACATGAGCCATTGATGAAGCTTCAACAGATTGTAAAGAATTGGTTTGACAGAAAGACTTCCAATCTAAATTTTGAAGTTGGGTCTTTGGTGCTGAAATGGGATGAGAGAACTGCTAAATTGGGACGGCACAATAAGTTTGACTCATTATGGACAGGTCCTTTTAAGATCTGCTCCTGTAAGCAACAAAATGCATTTGAGCTAGAGACTATGGAAGGAGATCTTGAAGAGATTCCTATAAATGGGATCTTCTTGAAGTATTTTACATAGTCTTGAAACCCGCCATGTATCATAGTTAGTTAGGTGTCTTTTAATTCCTTTCCCGCTTTTTCCCTTTTAAATAAGTGTTCTGAGAACACGTGTCCGCAACACAGTGGCCCCTTTTGTTAGCAGTTGCGCGTATTAAGGTCGTTCGGTGGTTCCTTAAAACTTTAATAAAGTACCTAATCATTTTAGAAGATCACCACTTTTAATATTGATTTGACACGCTGTCCCATACAGATTTTCAAAGATACACTAACCATCTTTTTGGCGTTAATGCCATTAATAAGATGTGATGGGTCATTAATGCTTCATTATGCCTTGCCGAACTAAGTTTCAAGCCCCTCAGATTGTTGCATTTGTTGTTTCTCATTCTGCATTCACAGAGTTCTGCTTTCTGCATTTAAGGTTTCATTCCTTGCCTGCAATTCTAGCTAGGTTCGAGTCATTTTCAAGTTTCTTTCTTACTTGTTGTGTCAAGAGTTTCTAAGGTTTCTAAAGAGACACAGAAATGTCGGAGCCACAATCGCCACAGGAGGGGCTAGGGCTTTTTGAGCTATCTGATAAATTGAAAGGTAGTAAATCTTATGTGTCTGCACCAGTGCAACCAAAAGTGAGCTATCCAAGGACAAGGGTCTTGGATACAGGGGTGAGTGCAGATTCTATACAAGTAAAAGACCATAGATGGCATTTTTGACACACATATGCAGAAGAACCGAAAAAATCTTCGGGAAGGAGCTCATCAGAGGTGCCTCATCTGAGTTGCAAAAGGGCAGTCATAAACTTTTGGAATGAGAGTCTGGATGTCTCAATTGGCACAATTTGTAGTTCCTACTGTTCACCCATATCTAGAATTGATTGACATATGTGCAGAATTGTTTCATCCTCCAACTGCCTCTATTCAACGCAGCCCCTTCATGGTCTAGATAACTCCTAAAGCAATCCGGGATATGTTGGGTTTGCAACATGACAGGATAGCCACATTTCCTACGATTCCCAAGTTGTAGGCTACATGGGGAAATCTCCACAGTAGGGTAAAGTTTTTAAACACTAAAATGCATTTAGGTGATGACAATACCCAGTTGCCTCCGCTACCCGCAGGTCAAGCTCAGTTTAATCTTGATGTTCAAGATGTCCTTGCCATGTTGTCTTTTATCTTTGGCCAGTATGATGATTCAATAGTACATGATTGGCAACTCGCAGTAATTTTCAGACTTAAAACCGTGGACAAGTCTCAGGAGTACCGTCTTGACTTTTCAGAACAAATCTCTCAGGCTATGGTGGACCAACTCACAAACTTCTCTCAAAATCATGTTTTCAGGTATTCAACCTACCTATTTCACTTAATGCTATATCAAAATTATGGTCTCTTTTAACAATATATGCATTTAAGTACGTATGACCCTGAGTCCAGTAGTATTAGAAGAATCCCAGTGTCCGCATGGACCCATGTTCTGTCAAACACCTCAGATCCATATGAGTTTGTAGAGTGTTTTGTTGCACCTATTTTTGGGCAGTTAGGGTCTGAGCTTGTGGAAAATAGAATGACAGAGAGCCTCAGGGGTTTCTTAATGAACTTGAAAATTCCTTGTGATTACTTTTTTGGAGCCCATACAACTATTATTAGACTTCATGGCTTTGCCAGAGAGCCTGTCCTGCTCCCAAAGGTTTTAACTCCTAGGGTTACATTTTTAGAAGTGGCTCGGCAAATATCTATCATTGATAACAATTTTGGTCATAAAAAGAGGAAGAAGAAAATGTATGATGTTCCTTGGACCAGAGAGAAAATAACAATTGAGAGGAGAGAAACTGAAAACCTACTATTAAGGAAATTAACATCTTATAGTTTCTTGATAGTTGAATACAAGTGGAAGTATGATCCAGATAGTTTCTTAGCTTCTTGGATTGTTAATAATAAAGTTTCTGCAAATTTCATCCATGAGAGACGCCCTTTTTGGGAGAAGAGGAGATCGCCAAAGTAGGATGATCCTGCAGTTTATGTTGAATTGAAAGACCTGCAAGATGAAAGTCCCAGGCCACGGGAGACTTTTTATAAGAAGATACAGGAATATGACCCTAAGAAGTTGATGACTACAGGCCTCAGAGCTACTTTAAAGAAGAAAGATTGGAATGTAGAGAAAATTGCTGCTTACTAGAAATATAGACAAGAGATATCTGATCTTACCCATACTTTTGGAGATGTTGAGACTGATGAAGAATGGAAACGGTCTGGGATGAGTTTCATATGTCCCTAGTGTCCAGCCCTGACACAAGTAACATTCCTAGAAGTTCAAGAGTAGAAGAGGAAAGAGTATCAGAGGAAGCTCAAGAGCTTGAAGAAACAGAGCATGTAGTGGCAGAAATTCCTAGAGTCCCATGGTCTCCATCTCTTAGTGCTTTATAGAAACAAAAGAAGACAACATCACCATCTTGTGAGACCCAAATAGCTTTGGCATCAGGGGGTCTCAGAGCGGCATCTTTTCATTAAATAGTAATTGATTCGGAAGAGGAGGATCCTCATGACACAGAGGATAGGCTTTTGAAAAGAAAACGTAAATTAGTTTTAGAAGAGGAAGAAGATGATGTATTGGTGCCCCAGCAACAACAAGCTCCTATGACTTCATCGGCAGCCCAGGTTAGTGTTTCTTCTCTCTTTTCCCCTTCTTCTGTTTCTTCTCATATAGGGGTGGCTACCCAAGTAACCCATTCTTACATGCCTCCTGCCACCTCTGTTGCACCTCTTCAATCTTTTGCCCCAATTGCCAGTTCACTGGCCATGTCATCACAGGCCATATCCTTACCCCTGTTTTCCCCATCAATACCCAAGTGGGCTTTACCTTAGTTTGACCCAAGCCAGAAAATAACTACCATTCCCTATGGCTTGCCCCAAGGTTATCCGTTTGCTGGTGGACACATTGCCTCACCTCCTCCTTTTCAAGCACAAGTTGACACAACAAGGAAAGCAAGAGAGGCTCCAATGGAAAAGAAGAGAAAGAAAGAGAATGAGAGCCTTGTTATTTCTCACATGAAATCCTTGTTTGATCCTATTCAACAATCTTTGACTATTATGCATTTAGCCGCCAATGTGATCAAACTTGTGGAGCAAAGGCAACCACAAGATTATACAATGAATGCAGTGGCCATGGATCTGACTCATTTTAGACCACAAGACAGAGTAGAATTAATGAATAAAATTGCTTCAGCTGTTACTACTGATTATTTGAAGATGTCAAAAAGGTTGCAGAAAGTTGAAGTTGACTTAGCAAAAGAAAAAGCTAATAATAGCAGCTTGATGTTAGAGATACAAGCTAAGGTAAGGAGATTGACACCTTAAATAAAGATTTGTACTCTACTGTATCTTTACAGATACATCAAGCATCACAGGCTCAGGTCACAGCTTTGAAGAATGAAGTAGCGCAAGAGAAAACTGATGTTGCTGCATTGAGACAAGAGAAGGCCACTATGGAGAAGTATCAGGATAAAATGCAAGAGGTGTCATAGTTGCAATAGACCCTTTTAAAAGAGCAAAATCTAAATAGTGTCGTTCAGGCTCAATTTATGGCTAAACAACAGAAGACCAAGCAATTAACTATTGAGTTAGCACAGCGGCCACAAAATGAAGGGGTCTTGAATATGGTAAAAGAGCTTTATGTATTTGCATGGAAGAGAATTTCTGAAGAGATTGTTTAGCTCAGGCCTTCTCTCACCTTCTTGTTAAATGCACAACAATTATGTGAAAAAGTAGAGTCCTCTGTAGAGGCAACATTGTCTATTGTCTCTTTGAGGGTTTCAGATTCCCAGCTTTTATTGCAGAAACTTTATGACACAACTGATGAAACTTTGTTAGCTGCTGGTGTAAGTGATAGAATGATTGCTGCAAAGAAAGTAAATGAAGTTTTGAGTTGTAATTCGGTTGCCATGAGTTGCAAGGAACTGCTTGATGTAGTAAAGGAGGGTGTTAAGAATATGAAGAGACACATTAAGGAATTGGTGCAGTTAGGCTTGCCTTCTCCTTTTCCTGATGACAGTACAGTTTTAATGACTGATGCCATAAAGGCTTTGCTGCTAGCCAAACAAAATGATCAGACTATTTTCCAAGGTCTGAGTGATTCTTCAAGTGTGGAAGAAGTGGAAGTAGTCCTGGTTCCAATGGTTCATCTCAAGTTTCAATTACATGTTGTGGTTCAAATTTTACAGTCCTTTTCTCATAAGGACATCATCAATTTAGATTTTTCTTTCCAGGATTTGCAGAGTAGACAGGGATTGTCAGATTTAGAGTGGTTTGTATATCAGGCTGCGTTACAGAAATTATAATTGAGATTCTTTGACAGTGTCAGTACAATTTTGTTTTTTTGGGGCTTTTTCTGTTGATTCTAGAGTTCTTTCTGAGTGGGCATAGTACTTGTAGTCGCCATGAACTATAGAGCCAAACTCTACATTTTGTTTTGCTTGGTTACAACTCAGTGCTTCTACAGTTTCTATTGATATTCCTGTTGCTATATGTTTCCTATGTGCGGAGTGCACCATGTGTTGATATGGAGGACCTCTAAGGAAAATGCTAAATTACCCGCGAGGCTGCCATGTGTAAGATCCAGTACTGAGCGGAGGATGTTGTGTGTTCCTTTTATGCTTCTTAATTCCTGTGGCGGAAGGTGCCATGTATCCTTGGCCATGTATATTTTTGAGTTTCTTTCTGCATGTAGAGTGCACCACGTGTCGTTGCCACGAGCCTTGGTAAATAGTTTCTTTTGCTACAGCTTGCGTGCAGGTGGTGCCAAATGTCTCTTTGTTGTAGTAGCGGATGGTGTCACGTGTTTTCTTTATGTGATAGCTTTTGAGGCATCGAGATAGATATGGTGGGACTGAGATGTTATGACACAATTTTGGATGCAACGAAGGGTGCCACGTGCTAGCGCAGAAGGTAGCACAAAAGAAGTTGTTGATGTTGTTGGAGGTTGCCACATATATTTCTCTTGTAAGTTTCAGTTGTACACGGGGTATGACAAGTGTCATCTTTGCGGGGCTTTAAGAGACTCTTTTGATAAGCTTTAGAAACAACCGGAGGGTGCCACATTCTTATTGTTGCTTCAGGCGGATGGCGCCGCATGTCACTTATTCATGTTAAGATATAAAGTTAAAGAAACATATGGTGGGTCCTGCGAGGTAAAGCTGTAGTTTATAAGTGATACGGTGAGTGACAAGTGTCATTGTCACAGGTGTTTAAGGCATAAAGTGATGAAGCTTTCAGGATGGGCAGAGAGCACCAAGTGTCCCAGTTTTGGTTCTCGGGTGCTGCCACGTATCAAGTTTCAAATGTGGCAGATGGCGACAAGTGGAAATATTCTATGTGTCCCTTTTGAATGGAAAGGAAGCTAAGCATTGAGTGGAAGGTGCTGCATGGCATATTTTGGAGCCGTTTGAGAACTGGCGAGTGATGCCACATGTAGCAACAGAATAACAGTTACAGTGCCACATATTTTATCGCTCAACCAATGAGCACACAAGGAAAGACAATTGTAGATTCGAGGAGATTCTTAGTGTCAGTTCAAGTCCCAGTTGAATTCCAGTTCTGTTGATGCCGTTAAGATTCTAGGCGGTTGAGGGCGATCTTGAGTCAAATTTTGCGGCTATAAATATAGGAATATTTTGTAACACAAAGATACATTATTGATTAAGAATTTAGAGATTTTATTGTGATCAGACTATATCATTTTGCCTTAGTTTAGTTGTTTCAAAAGAAGGAAGCTAATATATCTGTGCATGTTTCTGTGCCTTTTGTATTCTGTTGAATTGTTAATGAAAGAAGCTCTGTTCTGTGCCATTGGTGGTATTTTCTATGTCTCGATATGAATATTCTAAGTTTGGCCTTTGATTTTAAATTCATTTACAATCTGTCTATGTTAATCATGCAACATTTGCTCTTTGATATAGTTGAATCTTGAGAATTTAATCACTGTGCTAGTTGCTGAAATACATTTAAATTAGGCGCATCGCCATAGAATTAGAAGTTCTATTTATTGTATCTATAATCTTATTTTTTCTTCCCTTTACTTAAACCCCATTGAAATAGGAAGAGCCAGCTTCTGTAAAATCTAGAGGTTGTTTCAAGTGTCAAGTCCCACATTCTTGAAACTTCCCATGTTGGTGCTGGAATCCGCGCAATTTTATACATCAACACATGGAAGACAAAAATGATTTCTTTTCTTTTCTTTTTCTTATATATATGAAATGCAAATACAAGTACATGAAAGTAACCAAACCTCCCATAATGCAGGATGTACTGCATATATGGGGCAACACACATGCAAGACACGCAAAATCTCCCAAAATGTAGGATGCAATCATCGTGCAAGTCTTTAGACTGCATATGGGGCAACAAACACGCCAAACACACACACTTTGAAGACACAGAGAAAACACGGTAGACAAGCGATGGAGTGTCTCTATTTCTAGGTTCAACACCATCTTACACACATTATAGGCACACACCGACGATTGGGCTTCGCCACAACAATCGCTGAAGACACGCTTAAGGGTTGAGTTAGTCACAGAACTGCTCCCCGCCTCCGTAGAGGACTTTTGAAAATGCAACCCCACCCGCATCACAGAGACGCCTTAAAGTGAAAAGGAAGCATGGCATACAACCCCACCCACATCACGGAGATGCCTTATGGTGAAAAGGAGGCATGAGCTCAAAAGTATACAGCCCCACTCGCATCATCAAGATGCCTTACAGTGAAAAAGAGGTACACAAAATAGATTTCAAGATTGTTCAAACACAAGATCCCAATAAAATTGTGTAGTTTTTCACCAAATTTTCACTACAAGAGCCCAATAAAAAGGTGTTGTGAAGATTTCTAGGAGGATCTGCAAATGATTACCCTAATAACAACCAATTAGTGCAAAAATATCCTTCACAACATGCCTATGGTGCAAATGTAGAGAGTCGATAAGGCCAAATCTAGTGAAAAACAATGTTTTTGAAGCCCTAGGTTTGAGATCTTGACACAAAATGCTATATGAATGTTTTAAAATTTGATTTATGATGAAAATGAAATATACTCAGATCTAAAAATTATTTTCAAACCCTAACATGCCAAATGCAAGTGCAAATCTAATGAAAAATCAATAAAAATGCTAGTTTTTTGTTGACTTTTTCTATGCAAAAATGTAAATTTTTAAAATGTAAATGCAAATTTGTTCTAAAATGCAAGACTACAGACAAATACAAATTTAAATGAGTCTCTAAAATTAGTAGAAAAATCTGAAACAAGATTTTACCTACAAACCCTAGATTTTGGAATTACTAGGTTATATGCAAAATTCACAATTTTCAACAAAACCCTAGCAATTTTATTATGAAAATGCCATGCAAATTACTTATTTTTTGTAATTTTATGTAATTTAAATTAGATCTAATTCAAAAATCAAAAATTTGATGAAATTCAAATTAATTCATGCAACATGCAAACCCTAAAATGCCTTTTTTTTCTAAATTTTCCAAAATTTCCAATTTTTCAAATTTTTTGTAAATTTTTTAATGCAATAAGATGAATGATACTATGAATCAATGAAAATCAATGCAAATCTAAAGCAAAACACTTAGCAAGGTGCAAACAAGTCTAATAACACAGGTTCACCAAAATGTAATGAGTAAAGTTTGGATAGTTGAGTTTTTGGTAGTTTTGTGTGTACATCCTCCTTTCACCCTTACATTCAAGGACCTATGGTCGAGTTGCAATGTACTATCATACCCTAGGTCACTATTAAGATGTAGGGAAACTTAGATTTTTATGATTAGATTGACAATTTGCTCCTCTTATGCTAAATTATACCTTAAAACTTTAATTATGCAAATACGACAGTAAACAAATGAATTACAGAAAATGCTTCTATAGAAAGATGTAAAATATCAAATAACTGTGCACCTGTTTTTGAGGCCAGAAGATAGAAAAGTCAGGGACTAAAGAGCAAGCTCCCAAGTCCAAGGCCCTGCTTTTTGTCGAGATCTGGAAACAAGGTCTGAAACCTGTATTTGTTGTATCAGAGATTTTCCTATTGCAGAATTTTGAGGACTAATGAGCAGGCGCCCAAGTCCAGGGAGCTATTTATTTCACTGATCTGCAATTCTGACACTCTGTTGTACCCTCCTGTAACTTCACTTTGTCTGCAACTCCAACCTGTAACTTGCAATCATGCAAACTTTGGGAGGGGGTTATGGTGTTTAGAGGCTTGCCTCAGTCAAGCCCTGGAGAGACATTCAAGCCTTCCGAGCACCGTTGTCAGATAGAGAGTGCGTGCCTTGGGAGACAGAGGAAAAAAAAATGATAAATGCTCAATAATCATAATAGATATCACCTTGTAGTGAAGATCTCATGGGAGGAAGAAGCTCTTCATTCCATGAGGAGATGGATGCCCAAATCTGTAAACACAAACACATAGACAACACAAATCTACTCTTGCAACACAATGAAAGTCTTGAATCACATTTAGAATGCATAAAGTTCACAATAGCCATCTAGTTTACAAATGAATACCTAAACATACTTTTATATGCAACTACAAACATTCCCACCAAGATTTCATAAATTCAAACTTACCGTGTCGGCTTAGGGACCAAACAACGGTCATAAATCAACACTAGAAATTTGGACCTAACCCAAAATAGGGCAGGACTAGGGCATGGGTACCCAAGTCCTTTCCCCCTATTTTGGACAGGGTTAGGTTCAAGGGGTCCCCCTAGGCTTCAGTTGTCATGATACCCAGGGTTCATTCCATCGGGATGTTGAATTATGATGTAGGATGTCCTGAATGCACACTAGAGACCCAAGAGCTAAACCTTATGAGGGAAAAGCTCCCAAGGGGACATTTTCTGACATTACAGTTACTTTGGAACAAAACTTTCAAAAATTGATTGCTACGCTACAAAATAGGTCTAAAAGGACAATAGATCAACTTTTTCTGACATAACTTTTGTTATACACCTGACTTTCAAAAGGTAAGACTAGTTTCAAATACCCTTTTCAACCTTACAACACATACCTCAAATTGGGCTAGGGTTGTTTTGTAACTCAAGGCTCTAAAATGGACTGTTCCACTTGACAAGAGGCCTAATTTGACTTGCTTGAATGGTTCCCAACAAGGTTTTCAAAACCTAGACCCCAAATATTCATACAAATGGCTCAGACATGTCAAAAATGGTCTGCCCAAACATTTCCAACCATTTCCAATCACCTTCCAAGAGCTTTTCTTCAATTTCCAACTTCTAGGTGTCTTCTAAGACTCAAAACATGAGAAAATCTGTCCAGGGCATCATCAAAATCCACACTAAACCTTCTTTCTTGCTCCTACAAACTTCATCAAAACAAAATACATCCTATTTAACCCCATTCCACCAATTATCAAGCATTTTCATCGTGGAATGAGTCACAAAACATTTTTCCTGCTCTCAAACCCTTAAAATCAGGGTTTCCAAGCAGTTTGAAGTAAAAGCTTATAAAATGTTCAAATCTTAATGAACATGAGTCAAACCATTTGCAAATGAGATAACACATGTTCATCAATTCCAATGCATGAGAGATCACCTACAGGCCGTACAAGGCCATACAACTTCCTGTAGTAGCAGATTTTTAATGAAAAATGCAAGAAAACAATGAATGTAATGATTTAATTCATCTTCAAAACTCACCACGCCCTTGGTTCAACCATACAAAGGTATTTTATGCCCTTTACAACATGTTTCAACAGTTACAAACCAACTTCTACATAAATTTTCAACTAATGACTCTTCAACTTCCCATTTTTGCATTTTTTTTGTATTTTTGCATATGACAACTTTTGCAAGATTTTAGAATATTAGCAAGATTGTCCCCAAATGACTCTAATTACATCAAGAATGGTCTATTATGATCTTATTGGACCCAACATGACTCAAAACACCTAAAAATCTAACATTTGACCATATTTACAAAAATGGACTTGGTGCCCCTGCACCATACACCCAAACTAAAAAAGAGCTCAAGTCCCTTTGGTGACTATGCTGCAAACAAAATTATGCTTGATGACATCATTTCTTTCATCTCCAAATGCTGCCTTCATCTGGTGTACCCTTCCAATGAGCTAGGTACTGAAAACATGCACTATCTCTTGCCCTTTTGAATGTTTTGGCATCCAAGTGTTACTCCAACTGCAGAGATTTGTCTGATGGATGTGTTAGGGTTAGCCGACAGAAGATATCAATTAAATGAAAATAAATATTGAAATAATAACAGCGAGAGACAAGTTTTAACGTGGTTCACCCAAACTCGGGCTACATCCACCAATGTAGAGTCCAATATTATTATCCAGTAAATCAAACCGATTACAACCAACAATCCTTGCAACTCAATATCGCTGCAAAATGTTACAATACATCAACAGGAAACCCTAATCCTTAGCCACTTTTATCAATCCTTATGTTGGTTACAAAAATAGGGTTTTTTTATGTCGTCCAATAGAAAAATAACTCTTGACGCCTTAATAAAATAATAAAAAATCGTTGGAGGTTTTGGGGGGAAACTGCGCCGATAAAAGTGGGGCAAATTTAACATCCGAGTCTGATTAGGCTCCATATAACAACAATCTCCCACTTGGAGACTGATCAAACTCCACACCATATCATCTCCCACTTGGAGACTGATCATAACACTGCTGACCCTGTAGCTCCCACTGGAAATAAGCACCCTGGACTCTATTCTAATTTTTTTGTTTTTCAGTCTTAAAGACCAACCGAAGCTGAAGAGGAGCTCAACTTCTCCCTTGTCACTGCCTTCGTAAACATATCCGCTGGATTGTCATCTATATGTCTCTTTTCTAGCCATAACTGTCCATCATTCAAGACTGATCGAATGAAGTGATACCTCAACTGTATGTGTTTGGTCTTTGAATGCAAGGTAGAATTCTTTGCAAGATGTATGACACTTTGGCTGTCCATAAAAAAATAACTATTAACCTATTGTTTGCCCAATTCTTCCATGAAAGATTGCAGCCATATCATCTCCTTACTTGCCTCTGTTGCAGCTACATACTCTGCCTCCGTGGTGGATAAAGCAACCACCTTTTGCAACCATAAGATCCAACTCACTATTGTCCCACCTACAGTGAAGACATAACCTGTAGTACTCCGCATGGTATCAATATCCCCTACCAAATTTGAGTCTACATAACCTCCTAAATCAATATTAGAGCCCCAAAACATAAATGTTTATTAGATGTACCTCTGAAATATCTAAGAATCCATTTTACTACATTCTAATGCTCTAATCTGGGATGACTCATATACCTTCTTATGACTCCTACAACATGTGCAATATCCGATCTCATGCATACCATGGCATACATTAAACTTCCTACAACTGAAGCATATGGTACCTTGGACATTTTGTCTTCCTCCTCTTGTGTCTTAGGACACATCTCCTTAGTCAATTTCAAATGACTAGGAAAAGGTGTGCTGACAACTTTTGCATTCTCCATATGGAACCTCTGCAACACCTTTTCAATATAATCCACTTGAGATAGAGTCAATTTTGTGTTCTGCCTATCTCTGCAAATTTTCATACCAAGGATTTGTTTTACTACCCCAAATCCTTCATAGCAAATTATTGTGCTAACTGTTGTTTTAACTCTCTTATGTGATCCATGTTAGACCCTGCTACAACCATGTCATCAATATATAAACATAAAATAATGTAGCTATCATTATCCAACCTCTTAAAATAAACACAATGGTCAGAATTACATTGGTTGTAGTCTTGCTCAGCCATAAAACTATCAAATTTTAAATACCATTACCGAGGTGCTTATTTCAAGCCATATAAACTTTTATTCAATCTGCACATCAGTTTCTCCTTACCTTTGACCTCAAATCCTTGTGGTTGTTCCATATAGATCTCCTCCAAATCACCATGGAGAAAGACAGTTTTCACATCTAGTTGTTCCAAATGCAAATCTTCAGCAGCCACAATACTTAAAACAATACAAATAGAAGTCATCTTAACAACCGGAGAAAAAATCTCATCAAAATCAATACCCTTTTCTGTACAAATCCTTTTACAACTAACCTGGCTTTAAATTTTTTCTTACCTTTGTCTTC
This sequence comes from Cunninghamia lanceolata, assembly GCA_027924645.1. Lineage (NCBI taxonomy): Eukaryota > Viridiplantae > Streptophyta > Pinopsida > Cupressales > Cupressaceae > Cunninghamia > Cunninghamia lanceolata. The sequence continues at coordinate 2,618,708 of BSBN01000529.1, forward strand.
CTCTTCAGCCTATAAACCCATTTGTTTGGTAAAGCCTTTTTACCTATATGCAACTTACATAATTCCCAAGTCTGATTTTTTAGCAAGGAGTCTATTTCTTCTTTCATTGCAAGCTCCCACTGAACCTTTGTATCCACCTGCATAGCTTCATCATACCCTTCCAGTTCACCAACATCTGTTAACAAAATAGAATACAAAGAGGGAGAAAACTTTTCAAGAGGTCTACTTAGCCTTGTTGACCATCTAACATTCACTGGAGTTTGTGATATTTCTTGTTGCTATTGCGGAGCATGAGAAACCATTGGAATATCATTATCTGGAGTATCATCTAGCACCACATAATGCTTTTCTTTCTTCTCATGTTCCTACAACTGATCTTTGTACAACACCTTTTCATTAAATACAACATCCCTGCTTCTCACAATTTTCTGATTGTCAACATCCCAAAGCCTATAACCAAATTCATCAATGCCATATCCAACAAAGATACACTTTTTTGATTTTGCATCCATCTTGGTTCTATTTTCAAAATCTACATGTGCAAATGCTTCACATCCAAAGGTTTTGAGAAAAGAATAACTCACCTTCTTACCTGTCCAGGCTTCCTTTGGAATACCACAACCCAAAGGAATTGAAGGACATCTATTAATTAAATATACAACGGTATTGACAGCCTCTACCCACATGTTTAAAGGCAGCCCAACGTGCAATCTCATAGTCCTTTCACACTCTATTATTGTCTTATTCCTGCGCTCAGCCACTCCATTCTCCTGTGGAGTCCCTGGAACTATTTTCTCCCTACGAATTCTATTAAAGGAACAATAATCCTCAAATTCTTTGCTGTAATACTCACCACCATTATTAGATCTGAGATATTTTAATCTTTTACTCGTCTTGTTTTCAACCAAGCTTCTCCATTTCTTAAATGTTTCAAATACATTAGATTTCTACTTGAGGAAATAAATCCAAACCTTCCTAGTTGCATCATCTATGAATGTAACATAATGCCAAGAGCCACCAAGAGAAGATACCTGAGTCGGTCCCCATACATATGTATGCACAAGCTCCAACTTTTCATCTTTCTTTTGTTTCCCATCCTTGAGAAAACTAACTCTCTTTTGTTTTCCATACACACAACTTTCATAGAAATCCATATTAATACATTTTAGACCTGGTAGAACTTTCTTAGAATGAAGTACCTTCATACCTTTTTCACTCATATTCCCAAGTCTGTTATGCCACAATGTTGTCTCAGAACCTGCAACAATTATTTTAGTCTCTTCCTGTGAACCTGCAGCAACTGTTCCTGAACCTGTTTATTTTTTCTCTGCAACAACTAAAGTAGAAGGAACAATATGACCTGTACAAATATATAAGGTGCCTATTTTCACACTTTTTTCTACTATTAAGGCACCTCTTGAAACCTTCCAATTTTTATCAGTAAATGTAACAATGCAACCTTCATCAGCTAGCTGCCCTACTGAAATTAAATTCCTAATCAACCTTGGAACGTGCCTTACCTCTTGTAGTAGCCAATGATTCCCATTCTACAACTTCATCTTGATTCTTCCCTTTCCAACAATCTGACATGGTTCATTATCTCCCAAATATTCCAGCCCAAAATCCCCTTGGACGTAATCAAGAAAATAACTTATATGGGGCATAACATGAAATGAGGCCCCTAAATCTAAAACCCATGAATTATCAACATTATCTAGGGAAAGAATCAAAGCATCATCTTCAAATTTATTACTTACCACATTTTCCTCCTTATTACCTTCTTGTTTGTCTCCTTTATTCTTTCGAGACCAACAATCTTTCTTTAGATGACCTAATTTCCCACAGTACCAGCAATCCTTCTGTCCTCTAGATTGGGATCTCTTGTCCTTTGATTTTTCTCATGACTTCCCATGACCTCAAGAACCTTTTCCTTTTTCCTTTGATCTGCCCCTACTTTCTGCATTCAAAAAACTACCTGATGTGGACCCTCCTGAGCTTTTCCATAGCATTTCCTCGCTAAGGATAACACCAACAACATCATCAAATTTCAAAGTATTTGAACCAAAGACAGAGTTACTTACAGTCATTACCAAGCCATTCCAACTTTCTAGCAAAGAACATAATATCAAGAGACCCCTCACCTCTTCATCAAATTTTACTTTTACAGAAGTTAACTGACTGGTAATCGTATTAAACTTATTTAAATGATCTGTCATAGATCCACCTTTAATCATTTTTAGATTAGACAAATGCTTCATGAGAAATACCTTATTTGAGGCTGAGGGTTTTTCATACAATCTAGCTGAAGCTTCAATTAGTTCACTTGTTGTCTTCACTTCTATTATACTGAATGCTATAGATGGTGCCAAGCACAACTGAATGGTTCCCAGTGCCTTTCTATCTAGAAGTTTCCAATCCTCATCAGTCATTGTTGCCGGTTTCTTGGCTATTCCTTCCAATGGCCTCCATAAATCCTCCTAATAGAGATAATCCTCCATCTGCATCTTCCATAACTGATAGTTCTGCCCATTGAATTTATCTACCTTCAATTTACCCTCATCTACCATTGCTCCCACTCAACCGTGAGACTCCCACTCAACCATGAGACCTTTCTACAGACAATAATCGAACACAACCCGCTCTGATACCACTTGTTAGGGTTAGCCGTCAAAATATATCAATTAAATGCAAATAAATATTAAATAGAGGAATGAAAATACACAAAAATAATAACAACGAGAGACAAGTTTTAACGTGGTTCACCCAAACTCAAGCTACATCCTTCCAACAGAGAGTCCAATATTATTATCCAGTAAATCAAACCGATTACAACCAGCAATCCTTGCAACTCAATATCACTGCAAAATGCTATAATACATCAACATGAAACCCTAACCCTTAGCCGCTTTTATCAAGCCTTATGTCAATTACAAAAATAGGGTTTTTTTATGTCGGCCAATAGAAAAATAACTCCCAACATCTAAATAAAATAATAAAAAATCATTGGAGGTTTTGGGGGGAAACCACGCTGATAAAAGTGGGGTAAATTTAACCTCCGAGTCTGATTAGGCTCCATGTAACAAAAACATGATCCTTGGCTACTTTCTCACTTGAAAACATCATTGAACCTGCATCAATATTTTGCTTCATTTTGAATCTAGGTTTACCCTTCCTTAAGGCTGCAATCACAATAAGAAAATAGTGTATTCCATCCTCCTTCCCATTAAATGCATGCTTAAACTTATCCACCTTCCTCAGTAAATCATACTTAAGTTTTTCACCTTTGTTTCCCATCTGTTTTATCTTATATTTTGCCCCTATGACGACTGCTTTATCAGGTTCACTAACCTTTGATGTGACAAAAACTAAAAGACCATTATCCTCTTTGGAAAACAATGAAGAAAACACCATTTCAACATACCTTTGAAGCCAACCTTGATCCTCCATAATCAATTCATCCTTGACCTTTTCTATATCAGACTTTGTCACCAACTCAATGTCATTTACTTCCAAGTTCATTTTACTCTTCAAGTTTGATGTCTTGGTACCTTCAAATTCTGGAATGGATGCAACCTCCATACATTCTTCTTCTTTTACCATCATCACTTCAACTTGCTTGGTTTTTTCACCATCTTGATTCATCAACAAAGATTCTATTGTCTTCACATCTATTTTTAATGCTCCCACTTGTCTTCTTCTCCGAATAATCTTTTGAGTAGGCCATGAGATCTTCTTCTTGACTGGTAGACACCAACTTGACTCTTGGTTTGTTAATTGCCGCAACTCAAACTTCCATCTCTCTTCCATCCTTTCTCTCATCTCTTTTAGTTGTTTCATAGCCTGCCTCAGCTCTTTTATCTCTTGGTCAATTTCCATTTGTTTTTCCTTTTCTTTTTCCTTCTTCATCTCTTTTTCCTCTCTTTTTCTTTCTTATTTCTTCTTTTGTGAACCCTCAGCCTGCAAGTATCTCCTCAACACATCCATTTTTCTCTTTATTAAAGAAAGTCTCTTTCACCTTGCTTCTCCTTGTCTTTGTGACACCTCACCTAGGTTTCCTCTTTTCTTCACTACCTAGTCTCTTGGCATCCGGGTTCTTTCTTCAACCAACAAAAAGACAACACACACAAACACACAACCTTCCTTTCCCAAAGTCTTCTAGCTCTAATACCAATTGATGTAGAGGATATGGGAGACTCTAAACTAACACAATCTCAATGAACTTTACAAAACTCAAACCCTAACACTTCTAACAAATGACTTTTCTCACAATCTTCCACTATGCTTTGATGAGAACAACAAATAAGGTAATTTTGACATAATTTTTAGAAGACAACTCATTCCCATGAGCTAAAAACTTATTTGGGTACCTATTAAGCCCTTATATAACATATCTTAAATGCAGATAGGGTTACTTTGGAACAAAACCTTCAAAAATTGACTGCTACGTTGCAAAATAGGCATAAAAGGACAACAAATCGACTTTTTCTGATATAACTTTTGTTATACACCCAACTTTCAAAAGGTAAGACCAGTTTAAAATATCCTTTGTAGCCTTAAAAAACATACCTCAAATTGGGCTAGGGTTGTTTTGTAATGCAAGAATCTAAAATGGACTGTTCCACTTGACAAGAGGCCTAATTTGAGTTGCTTGAATGGTTCCCAACTAGGTTTTCAAAACCCAGACCCCAAATCTTCATAAAAATGGGTCACACATGTCAAATATGGTCTACTCAAACATTTCCAACCATTTCCAATCACCTTCCAAATGATTTTCTTCAATTTCCAACTTCTAGGTGTCTTCTAAGACTTAAAACATGAGAAAATCTATCTAGGGCATCATCAAAATCCACACTAAACATTCTTTCCCGCTCCTCCAAACTTCATCAAAATAAAATACATCCTATTTAATCCCATTCCACCAATTATCAAGCATTTTCATCATGGAATGAGTCACACAACATTTTTCTTGCTCTAAAACCCTCAAAATCAGGGTTTCCAGGCAGTTTGGAGTAAAAAGCTTATTAAATGCTCAAATCTTAATGAAAACGAGTCAAACCAATTGCAAAAGAGAGAAGATTCATAGGTTCATCAATTCCAATGCATGAGAGATCACCTATAGGCCATATAAGGCCATACAATTGGAGGCCTATTTATTTTACTCCCTTATTTTGCTTATTTCAGATTATAGTTGATGACATTTAGACATTTGGGGACTGTTGATCCCCATATGCAGATTCTCTAGACTATATTCGTTTATTTTGATTAGCTATGTTTAGTATGTTATGATGTGACTATATCTTGATTTTGATTCACTGATGATGATTAGACATGTGATAGGCATCTTGATGATATTAGAGATGTTAGTTGTGAGATCATTATATGGATTTACTATGCAATTTTGATCTTGAGATAGTATATAGAAATGCAATTATGAATCTTAATTATGATGTAATTTTTATAATGTTTAAATGAATTATGTGATGGCGTGAGTGTATGCTTTTCCTTGCTTCAGCTATGATATATATATGTTGGATTAATCTGTTTGTTCAAGTGTGCGGGTGATTTTCCAGGCCATAGAAAAATCAGAGATTGATCTCACACCTATGTGTTTTCCGTGTTAGACAGATCTATTCCCAAGAGGGACAAAGATCATGTGTGATTGTATGATGCTTTCGTAAATGTCTGCATTTTATCATTTGGCCTAGATTTCACCCTTTTATATTATTTAATTGAAGTGTTGTAAAACATGTGTTTTAATTTACACCACTTGGTGTCTTTTAATTTTTGTGGCCATTTTATGTGAATCTTTACCTCCTAAAGTGTTTACTATGGGCTAAAATTAACCCTAGTTGGTAACCCTAGGGTCTTGGGCACATTTGAGCATGCCAAGCCGTAGGTTTATCCCTGTCTAGTCACCTTAATCTTAGGCTAAAGAAAAGTGGCAAAAATTCAAATTGAATAAGTGTGGGAGATGAGTCATGCCTTGAAAGAAGACCCATCTCCCTTTCCAAGGCATGGAATTCCACCACCTTGAAGACTTGGGGATTCTTCAAGACCCCCACATGTGTGGAACCTTCCTCCAATGCTCTCACACATGTGTGGGAGGATCTTGGAGTGAAGGGGCTCCTTTTAGAGAATAAGGTGATGACATGTGTCATCCCTTATCCTCTTGGAGCCCATTTGGAGAGATGCCACCTCTCCACCTTTGCTCTCACACATGTGTGAAAGCACATGTGGAGAGGGTGAGGTTTGAATTGATGGGAGAGTGACACATGCCACCCTCACATTCCTTTTCCATTTCAAGTGGGATGGGAAGAGGAAGGAGAAGGTGACATGTGTCACCTTCTCAATCCTCAAGGCTTTAGAATGAAGCCTATTTTAATTCCTCTTTGAGAGGGGAATGGGATTCTTGTTTTTGCTTAATTTTCTATCTTTGGAGGGATTTTGGAGAGTTAGAGGGATTTTGGAGGATTGGAGGCTTGGAGAAAGGTTGTGGGCTCTTCTTCAACTTTCATCTATTGTTGGTCTCTTAAGGTAAGCCTCATGGCATTTTAGCCTTCCCTATGCTTTGTTAAATTTTGGTTGTGTGCTTGAAATGCTTTGGGTGTTTGTTTCCTTCTTGTTGTGGGGTTTTTGGGTGTTTTGGGATGAGAGTACCAAGCTTGGTGTGTCCATCCATGTGTGGGGTGGGGGAGGAGTGAACCTCCTTGAGGTCACCCTCCTGGTATTGGTATTTTTGTGGCTTTGAGGGCAAGACATTGGAGTATGGAGTATTTTTGTTTGGCATGAGTGCCATGGTGAAATTCATATATTCATGGAGTTATCATTTTGGGCTTGAGGCCTTATTTTGTGTTGAGACCTTGGGATTTTTGTGGAGTGATCCTCTTGAGTCAAGTGATGTCCACTCCCCTACCTCCTCAAATCCATTTGTTATAGATTTTGTGATGTTCAAACCTATGAGTGTTCTTCTTTTTATTGTGTGATTGTTTATTGTTGTGTTGTGGTTTGAGACCCATGTGAAGATCGACCTCCAAGATCGAGGGTGACCCACTTGCGAGTCTATGGTAGGGAGGAGAGTGTTTTTAGTGGCTTGGATGTTCCTCTATTGTTTAATTTCTTGCAGGTTTATTTGGGTGATCCTTGGAGCTTGGGAGATGTCATATTTTGTTGGGGTTGTAATGTTATTTTGGCTACTTGAGAGCCAAGGCCAAAGTATGGCCTATTGTAGTTGAGCAAAAAAAAAAGAGAAAAGAGAGAAAATACTCTCTTAATATGTATTGTTTGAATGATTTCAATGTTATATTCCATCTTGTTGTGGTTGTAAAAAAAAGTAATATGTGCTGCTATTTTTATTCCAAAATGTTGATGTGAGAAGTGAAATAAATTCTGTGCATTTAAACATGAAGAAAAGTCTGCATCTATGTTGCTATGAGAAAGTTGTGCAATGGAAAAATACATTATGTTTGCTAGTTTTATTATTGATGTGAGAAGTTTTATATTGAATGCAAATGTAAGTCATTGAAATAAAATATTAAGTTGCTAGTTTCTACATGAGAAGATAGGAAAATGGATATGTTGCTGTTTAAAATTATTGTTTGCACAAAAGAAAATAGTTGCTGGTTTTTAAAAAAAAAACATATATAGAAGCTGTATCCTTATTTCAAAAAGGAAAATAGTTTAAAATTCCTCCCTACCTTGCAAATGAAAGGTTGATTTGATTCTATTATTTTATTTCTAATATGATAGCAATAAAAAAAAGAGAGACTAAGATAAATTGTTCATATTGTTAGTATGAGAGACATGTTGGTGTGAATAATTATACTTATGCATATATTTCTAAATGCATACATGTTATCCTTGTGAATATATATATATATATATATATATATATATATATATATATATATATATATATTTATTTTGGAGCTTATATAAACCAAAAAAAAGAAATCATATAAATTTTGATGTCGTTCTAGGGCTTAAAGCCTAGAGAGGGATAGACGGTCGAGAGGCCGAGCGCATAGTCCGCTGCCGAAATACCCTCGGTGCTATTCTTATTTGGATGTGTTGTATCAATGGAGAAAGGGGTGGGGGGACGAACCCCCACCCACTACCCACCATTCGGTGGGTAGTGGGTGGGGATCTGCCCCCCACAACCTCACCACTTTTCGGTGGGTAGTGGGTGGGGATCTGCCCCCCACAACCTCACCACTTTTCATAACTTTAAACCTATGCATAAGTTCCAGCAGCAGCGGTGCCACTTGTAACCTGTCTGTCGATCTTGCCTTTAGTTCGGCCATTCGGCCGCTCCAATTTGTTCATCACATTTTTTTTAATGTAGTTTTTATGTCTATATATATATGTGAACCCCCGTGTATATTCGTTTGGCTGCATATAAACTATGTATTTGCAACATATACTTATTTTTATAAATAAATGAAAGTCTATATATATATACCCTTAAAAAAAAAGAGGATGGGTATCTACATATCGAGTATACCTCCATTTTTTAATGGTAGCCATGGCTTCCCTAGCTTTAACCTGCAACAAAAAAAAAAGAGGGAGAAAAGAATAAGAGAGGAGAGGAAAAACAAAATAGAAAAGAAGACAATGTGATAAGATAGGGTTAGATTAGGGTTTCATAAGGAAATTATTTTTTTTATTATGAGAGTTTTTAGGGCTTGGTTAATTTTATATTAATTCTTTTGTGGGGGGAAAGTTTTAACTCAAATTTTAAATTGGTGGACATGGGTGCACGTGAGCCCATGTGCCCCTTTTTCCCCTTATTAATTTTTATCACTTAGCTTGTTTTGAAATTATTTCTTAAGGTATAATATTTAGATGGGGTGGAATTCTTTTATTCATCTATTTTCTTGTAAACTTTTATGGGGTAATTAATTAATCTTATCTTAAACCCTTTAAGTTGTCATAGAAAATTAATGCTATTTTGGATCTTTGAAAGGGAAATAATTAAATATGATGGGGGCGTTAATTCATTAATTTTAATAGTAATAAGGGGTTATTTTTCTAAACCTTAGAATTTAATAATTTTTAAATGTGAGCCTCTTTGGGGTGATGTATTGATTAATTTAATTTAACCTAGATAATAATTTAGAAACCTTAGTGCGGCTATTAGATCAACCTAGCATAATTTATAATTTTATCAATTTTAATTAGGTTTTGGTAAACGCTTAGTAGGAGTTTTGATTTAAAATATATTCCCATGTATGCCCTAGAGGTGTTATGCTGCCGAATTTTTCTGGGAATCTGGGTTGGTTAATTAATTGAGTTATGTTATGCTTTGATTAATATTTTAATGTTTCGCAAAATAATTATTGATTGATGAGCCTGTTATCTTTTTATGCTCTAGAATTAGGGTTTTGATCTCGACTCATGCCGAAATCACACCACTCATTTAGGAAACTTAGGGTGCAGGTCAAACCAATCCTAACCCTAGTGGTGACACTCATCGCGTCACATAACTCCCTAGTTAGCTATCATCACGTAGGGGATTACGCATGTAATTGCACTATCCCGAGATTTGATTGACATGTTTATGCCTTATGCGTATTGCCACCGAGCATGCTGAAGCATGCGAGGGAGTTTCTAGGGATGTGTAGAAAAGTTTTTGATATTTCATGTCATGATCACATGAAAAATGTGGACATGACATGTGTGTTGCGTGTCGTGACCGCATGGAAAATGTGGGCATGACATTTGGTATCAGAGCCCAAGTTTAAACACTGGGCTTGTTTGGGCACATTATTATTCCACATTTTTGATTGATTTGTAAATACCTTGTTCTTGTAGGATGCCTCCCAGAACGAGGTGAGCACGTTCGCGTGCCATTGCATCTATAGAGATACGTAGCAAGTCATCAGTCGAGGGTCAGAGACCACCAGCACCATAGGGACCATAGGCACCACAGGGACCACCAGCACCTGATTTAGGACCACGGATTCTTCAGGATTTACAGGCAGTCTTATAGAGGTTACCACCGAACACAATAGAGCCATGTGTCGAGCCGCGTGTTAAGCCCCGCGTTGAGCCGTGAGAGGCACCATGTGATGAGCCACGTGTTGAGTCAAGTGTAGAGCCATGTGTCGAGCCCCATGTAGAGCCACGAGTGGAGCCACGTGTGGAGCCGCGCATGGAGCCACGTGTGGAGCCGCGCATGGAGCCACGTATTGAGTCGTATGTAGAGGTACCCGACACCACAGTAGAGGAGGTTGGTTTAGCGTACAAAGCTCGTAGTAGGAGCCCTTCGCGTCATGCATGGTGAAAGGAGGCTGTGAGGATAGAGCAGGTATACCACAGACCTTATGATTTTGGATGGCAGGAGGAGGTGGATGAGGCTTTCAGAGGACACAAAGACCGAGGGGACCCCATTAGGGATTTACTTAAGCTGAATCCACCCACCTTCGTAGGGACCACAGAGGGAGATGAGGTTGAGGCTTAGCTCATCAGCTTGGATAGGTGCTTTGTGTTGCGTCTCTATGGGAGAAACATAAAGGAATGTGTGGAAGTTCATCTTTTGAGAGATGCAACGACAACATGGTGGCGCACTGAGGAGTGCAAGAATCACCTATCACTGGATACTCTTACATGGGACACCTTCATTAAGCGCTTTAATGCGCGTTATCTTTTGGATCACTACAGGTGGCGTCGGATTGATGAGTTCCATGACTTGCAGCAGTGAGGTTCCACTGTAGTGCAGTATGAGAGTAGGTTCATTAAACTGTCACAGTATGCAGAGTACCTCTATGATGAGAAACTTCTGGTTCACAAATTTATTAGGGGTTTGAATCATGGGATATCAGGACCAGTGCGCATGGCAGACCCCCAGACCATGAGTGAGGCTACCGAGAAGGTGTACATCGCAGAGGAGATTCAGGGGCAGGGTCAGAGTTCATGTCCCCAGTATCAGGACCGTAGCCAGCAGCAGCAGGGTTTCCGCTGACCACCACCACCACCTCAGAGTGGAGGATTCAGTTCTGCACTGTTACCTCCTAGACCTCCACGGTAGTAGCAGCAACAACATCAACAGGGGTCCAGGCCACAACAGAGGGCACATGGGGGTCATAATCGTAGTTAGCAGCAGCAGGGCCCGCGTAGGGATCAACGACAGTAGGGACCATCTACGGGGCCAGCTAGATCACAACAGTCATACAGAGGTTCACAGGGGTCCACAAGTTGATCTAGGCAGTAGCAGTCGAGTAGGACATAGTTAGTACAGGTGCAAGCTCGAGGAACATGTTATGTTTGTGGTGGAGCAGGGCATTTATCCAGAGAGTGCCCACAGGGCTATACAATAGGGGGACAACCTCATGTAGGTGGATCCGAGTAGACAATTGGGGATGTGGGTAGGTCCCACCGTATGTTTGCAACGGTTGATAACCACCAGGCTGACTTTCAGGCCTCTATGATCAAGACTGCAGGTATGATTGGGGATGTCCCCATTGCTATTTTATTTGATTATGGAGCTATTGATTCCTTTATATCTCCATCGTTAGTGGAGCATTGTAGGCTGGTGGCCTCTACGCAGGGCGATAGGTGGGAGGTTGAGTTGGCTACATATGCCAAGATGGTAGTGGATGCTTTGGTTCATGACTGTGAGATATCTTTGGGAGCCTTCACTACATTATGTGACCTTAGGGTTATGCCCTTAGGATCTTATGGTGTGGTTTTAGGCATGGATTGGCTTGTGGCTCATAGAGTCAAGCTAGATTGTCATCAAAAGGTGATTGGTTACTTAGACGACCATGAAACGACAGTTGAGATAGTGGGCATTCAGAATCCCACGACAGTTCGCATGATATCCGCTCAACAGCTTAAGCGTTGCATGCGAAAGGGATGCCAGATGTTCACCATTACTATTAGTGACATGTCAGAGGATGAGCTAGAGGCATCTTTAGATGATCATCCCATCTTGAGGGAGTTTGTCGATGTTTTCCCACCAAAGTTATGAGGGATGCCACCTTGCAAAGAGGTAGACTTTCACATTGAACTTGTGTTGGGTGTCGAGCCAGTGTCTCGTACACCCTATAGGATGACCACCCATGAGCTCACAGAGCTCAAGTTGCAGTTAGAGGAGTTTCTTGAGAAGGGGCACATTTGACCTAGCGTTTCACCTTGGGGCGCATCGGTCATCTTCATGAAGAAGAAGGATGGGTCTCTTCATCTGTGTATGGATTATAGGCAACTTAATAAAGTGACGGTGAAGAACCGTTATCCTCTACCTAGGATTGATGATCTTTTCAACCAGATGCAGGGAGCAAGAGTGTTCTCTAAGATAGACCTGAAGTCTGTTTATCACCAATTGCGCATCACAGAGGTAGACATCTATAAGACCACCTTCCAGACTCGATACGGCCACTATGAGTTCACTATGGTACCCTTCGGCTTGACGAACGCCCCTGCAGTGTTCATGAGTCTCATGAACAAGGTGTTCCGTACCTACTTGGATCGGTTCATGATTATATTCCTTGATGATATATTGATCTATTCGCAGACCGAGGAGGAGCATGAGAAGCACTTATGTCAAGTTTTGAAATGCTTGAGAGAGCAACATCTTTATGGCAACTTGGTGAAGTGTGCATTTTTCAAGACAGAGGTGCAGTATTTGGGGTACATCTTATGTGGCGATGGTATCTCCATAGATCCATCAAAGATCAGGGCTATCAGGGATTGGCCAACACCCACCAACGTGATGGAGGTCAGGAGTTTCATGGGGTTAGCTGGGTATTACCGCAGATTTGTTGAGGGCTTCTCCAGGATAGCACACCCCATCACTTCCCTTTAGCAGAAAGGGAAGAGTTTCACTTGGCCTGAGTAGTGTGAGAGGGCCTTTGGGGTCCTCAAGGAGCACCTTACCAGCACTTTGATCTTAGCGGTTCCTGATCCAGCAACATATTTCATGGTTTGTACTGATGCATCATTAGAAGGATTAGGAGCTGTGCTTATGTAGGGGGGTCGAGCAATCGCGTATGAGTCGTGAAAGCTCAAGATCCATGAGCTGAACTACGCCACACATGATTTAGAGCTTGCAGTGGTGGTTCATGCTCTTATTCGTTGGAGACACTTTCTACTGGGTCATCGTTTCGAGTTACATTCAGATCATCACAGTCTTCAGTACATATTCACACAGCTAAATCTAAACACCCGCCAACAACGTTGGATGGAGTTCCTTTGCGAGTATGACTTTGATGTCCACTACATCAAAGGGAAGGAGAATGTGGTTGCCAATGCATTGAGTCAGAGGTGCCACGAGATCCTAACCTTGACACTAAGTGTGGACTTGAGAGGATGCATCATATAGCATATGCCTGAGGATGAGTGGTTTCTTGAGGTGCAACAGGAGATCCAGTCAGAGAGGGCCCTTTTGGGCAAGTTTGCAGGATATTCCCTAGAGGCAGATGAGCTCCTTAGACATCGACAATGCATCTATGTACCCTGTGCAGGTGACAAACGTGCAGTAGAGTTATCAGAGGCTCACAGAGCACCTTATGCAGCACACCTAGGGGTGAAGAAGATGCATGCTGACTTGCGATAGTTGTACCATTGGGCGGATATGAGATGGGATATTACAGAGTTTGTTGCTTGATACCTTGAGTCCCAGAGGGTTAAGGCCGAGCATCAGCATCCAGCAGGTCTTTTATACCCTCACGAGATACTAGAGTGGAAATGGGACACCATTTCCATGGATTTGATAGTTGGTCTTCCTATGTCATCTCGTTGCCATGATGCCATCATGGTGATGGTTGACAAGTTGACCAAGGTGGCACATTTCTCACCTGTACGTACGATGTACAATGCACCATTAGTGGTGAGAGTATTCTTAGATGACATTGTGAGATTACATGGGGTACCTCGCCACATTATTTCTAATAGGGACTCAGTGTTCACATTAGCCTTTTGGAGGGCATTGCAGCAGGCGTTGGGCACACAGCTCAACTTCAGTTCCACTTATCACCCTGAGACAGATGGTTAGATGGAGAGGGTGAACCAGGTGTTAGAGGATATGCTTCACATGTACGTTATGGACCACCATTCTAGATGGGAGGGGTATCTGTATCTGGTTGAGTTTGCCTAAAATAATGGGCATCACAGCTCGTTGGGTATGCCTCCTTATCAGACCTTATATGGTAGACCTTACAGGACACTGTTGAGTTGGGATCGTATAGAGGACAGGGTTGCCATTGGCCCAGAGTTGGTGTAGGATATGGAGTAGTAGGTGATGTTGATTAGACAAAGACTTCAGGAGGCACATGATTGACAGAAGAAGTATATCGATGCTAAGAGACTAGATCAGAGCTTCTCAGTTGGTGACAGAGTTTTCTTGAGAGTGTGGTTGCATAAGAGTGCAATCCATTATGGAAAGGGCTCTAGGATCACACCACGGTTTGTTGGGCCTTTTGAAATCTTGGAGTGGATAGGACCCGTAGCCTACCATCTAGCCTTGCCACCTAGCCTGTCGCATATCCACGATGTATTTCATGTGTCTATTTTGCGGTGATATATATCTGATTTATCTCATGTATTGGACTGGAGTGCTCTATAGGTAGAGGCAGATGAGTAGTTGGCTTTGGAGCCAATTCACATATTGGCTCATCGAATGCTGGGCCTTCGAGGTTGAGAGTTAGACCAGGTTAGGGTCCAGTGGGATAGATATGATGAGGTCATGGCAACATGGGAGGATGTAGCGATATTGATGACACTTTATCCTCACCTCTTTGACGACTTCTAGGAGGAAGTTTAGTCTTAGGGGGGAGGATGTGAGACCTATTTATTTCACTCCCTTATTTTGCTTATTTTAGATTATAGTTGATGACATTTAGACATTTGGGGACTGTGGATCCCAATATGCAAATTCTCTAGACTATATTCCTTTATTTTGATTAGCTATGTTTAATATGTTATGATGTGACTATATCCTGATTTTGATTCACTGATGATTATTAGACATGTGATATGCATCTTGATGATATTAGAGATGTTAGTTGTGAGATCATTATATGGATTTACTATGCAATTTTGATCTTGAGATAGTATATAGAAATGTAATTATGAATCTTAATTATGATGTGATTTTTATAATGTTTAAATGAATTATGCGGTGGCATGAGTGTATGCATTTCCTTGCTTCGGCTATGATATATATATATGTTGAATTAATCTATTTGTTCAAGTGCATAGGTGATTTTTCAGGCCATGGAAAAATCAGAGATCGATCTCACACCTATGTGTTTCCCGTGTTAGACCGATCTATTCCCAAGAGGGACAAGGATCATGTGTGATTGTAT
Source organism: Cunninghamia lanceolata (assembly GCA_027924645.1). NCBI lineage: Eukaryota > Viridiplantae > Streptophyta > Pinopsida > Cupressales > Cupressaceae > Cunninghamia > Cunninghamia lanceolata. The sequence goes on from BSBN01000529.1 coordinate 2,634,010, forward strand.
GATGCTTTTGTAAATGTCTGCATTTTATCATTTGGCCTAGATTTCACCCTTTTATATTATTTAATTGAAGTGTTGTAAAATATGTGTTTTAATTTACACCGCTTGGTGTCTTTTAATTTTTGTGGCCATTTTATGTGAATTTTCACCTCCTATAGTGTTTACTATGGGCTAAAATTAACCCTAGGTGGTATGTTACATCCCATTGGTGTCTTAAATATTTTTATGTGTGTTTAATTTATGCAGATGTGTGATTAGAAATAAGGATGTGTTCTCAAGCTTTGAAAAACATATTTCATAAATTTGTTGATCAGTGACGAATGAAAATGCATTATGTATATGTATGTTTTGGTTCAGTTCAATATGTGGATAGATGAATTTTGAATAATTAAATACAGATGTGAATTAGAATATGATATCGGACTAATTATTGCATTTGTTTGAGTGAACATAGGATTGGCCTTTCCCAAAAAGGGGGAGGAAAAATATCATCAGGGACGGGAAGTATCAAAGAGAATTTAATGCCATCTGAAAACATTAGTAAGTTGAAATTGTCTTTTAAAAGGAAATGTCTAGAACCAAATTGCCAAGTAAACCTTTTGTCAACATTAAGTGTAAGACTTCTCTAGCCAAAAATTGATAATTGAGTATCGTCACTTTACCAATTTTCATATAAATAACAAGGGGTCAATTCTTCACAATGAACTTAACATTATCTATTTGTTAATCACCTTTCGTCCATCAAATCTTTACTTGAGATCATCTATTCAAATGGAAGATTTTTCCCTTAAATGAAATAACCCCAATTTTATTGCATACATTCTATCGGTGAAGATTTTCATCTGATTCAAAAGTTTATTTATTTATTTATAAAAATATAGAGAGAGATTTTCCAAGCGGCCAGATTATCGGCCTTACTCCATGTCAAATCATCTCATCAAAAACCTTAAATCTTTAATGTACGATTTCTGGAGGGAACACAATCTTTTAATCTTTTCAAGAGTTTGATTTTAAAAAGCATGGGAAGAAGATTAAACCGAGGAGAGGGGTGAGTGGGCTTCTACAAAAGCTGGGAGTAGTTTGAGCCATTCTTTCCTTAAAGAGGAACCATTTCTTGTATTCGAGAGTGGGGGATTTTCTTTTAATCTTGAGAAGGGAAAAACATAAGGGAGAGATGAAGAAAAAGTAGAAAAACCAGAGAGAGAACTATGTATTCACAGATGCAAAAATGTGCCCAACCAAGACTCCAGCTGACGAAATAAGGAAAAATGGCTAACACATTCAGAGTAAGGTTGAAAGATATAAAAAAGAGAGAATTGAGCTCAGGGGAATACAGAGCAAACGTCGGTAAAGGGGCACGAGACCAAGAATTTGTGGAGCAACATTTGTGAGGAACGCGTGCTTGGTGAAGAAGGAATACACAGAGGGATTTATAATTAGGAATCAGGCATGTCATTTCCTTCTAACCGTAAACTCTTAATTCCAGTGTATGCACAAACGTAGAAGTAGAGACTCCTTTTAAGTTTTCATAGATGGAAGTTCTTCTACCAAGCTTTCGAGCCAAAATTTATATTTGAATCACTATAGCAGATAGTATATAGGAATTTTGTATTCATTCTTTCCAGTAGAAAAGATATAGGTAATAATTTCTTTCTATCTCAAAAGATCACAAGAATTGTTTCTTTTTTAAAACAAAGATTTGTTCTGAGTGAGCCAAAAAGAACATCTTCACATGCAAACCATTCCACACTTAGTTTGAATTCTGGAAAGAATGTCTAATAGCTAGCAATGATACAAAATTATTTTCAAACCTTTATCTAGGCATGCACTTTTATCAAAGATCTTTTTTTAGAGAACTGGGACAAGTTTTTCTTCTTACGCCATTGAACAATACTGAGGTTTGCAGCATTTTTTTTTTTAATTTATAAAAAAATTATCCTGAGGAAAGTTGAGGGGTTTAATGATCTTTCACTTTAAAAAGAAATGATGACATTGAAACATAGTTTAGGTCTAACCTTCATCAATAAGGTACATTAATCAGATTTACGCTTTTTCCTCAATTTTATACTTCTAAAAATATTAGCCACAAAACTAGGCTAGATATAGCTGGGAAAGATGAAAACTAGAAGAGACAAAATACTAAGAGCAAACTTTTGAGATTCAAGCATAAGCTAAAAATAAACTTTACCTGAATCTATTTCTACCTAACTATAGAAAAGATTATGGAATAAACTAAAATTTTAAGCAAGGAACTTCCTTCAGTCAATGTGCAGTAGTGCAAGAGACTAGAATGAGAAACTTGCCTTTTTTTGAAAACCAAGCCGAGTAGGGTGACAACTGAACTACGTGACCAGTTGAGTCATGTTGCACTCACTTGAAAACCTTGGCCAAGGTGACGCTAATAACACTAAGTAGTGTCAGTCAGTTTCCTTGGCCCAGATACATTCCAGTCAGATGGTCACACTAGTTAGGAGGTACCTATAGTGTGTGACTGACTAGAAAAATGTAGGGTCAAACACCAGTCTCAGACGGCATTGGATTCTCTTCATGTTAATTCTTTGCGAAGGGCTAGGTCATTCCAGTAGGAATGACATGGGGGGACTAGAAGTCCGAGGATGGGCGGATAAATGCCCTGATGATATTTTTCCTTCCAAATTGATAGAGTAAGAAGATAGAAAGTTTACCAGATGGAACAAACACTTGAGAAGCATTGAACTGTCCTTCCTTCTTCAAATAAATAAGGTGTTACTATTTCCTTAGTTATTTTATTTTGTTTCTTATTACAATGTCTTATAGCAAAAGAAATAGAATAGTCATTATGAATTGTTTAACTAGAAGAAAAGTTTTATTGCACAGAATACTCTCTTATTCTTTGGATACATTCCATGTTAATGATTTCATGCATAAGAATTTGAAGGTTGTATTTATGGTTGTTTAGTTTATTTCGTATATTGTTGTTTAGTTTTGACATATGGTATCAGAGCTACCGGGTTCGACACTGAACCTTGGGCTCATCACCAAGAGAAAACTCAGAACTTCTAGAACTGAAATGAGCATTTTGGTTTTTGCCAGGATGCGGGTCTATACAACAAAACGTAAGAGAACTTGAGACCCTGGTAACCTTTCGCGTTGGAAAATAGAAAATCTGAAATATGATCAACAATGTTGTACTATACTTTCTGATAATGAAACTCTAGTTGATGCCATCAAACGACTTAAAAGAGAAAAACAGACCCAACCAAATTCAAAGAGAAAAGTAGTGGAAATCCCTTCCTTAGGGTATACTAAACAAAAAATTGTCAACCCATCTGTACCTTCTATGGAAAACAAAAACATGTCTTCTGATTTGAAGGAATCTCGTGTACCCACTCTGGGTTACCGATTAATTCCTTACTCTCAATTTGAAGGGAAAGAAGATCCCATAATTGGTAGTGATGAAAGCTCTTAGATAAGGGCTCTGTACTGAAACTTTGTAAAAAAATATTGTAATCAAATTTTGTAGTGTGTAACCTTGTTATGCATTTATGTGGACAAAAAAAAAAGAATGAAATATAGAGTCTAAAGGTATAATTACTTTAACAGGTTTAGTTGGAGGAGAAGGGATGGCTCACTTATCTGAGGGTAGGGGGGAATTGAACCCCCAGAGGCCTCTACTGCTAAGTTAGATAGACTCTTGCAGATGATGCATGATACTTAGGCTAGGCTCCAACAGTTAGAGCAGAGAGAGAATAGGCACATCAGAAATCAAGATGAGGAACATGAGTCAAGAATTAAGGATAGAAACTCTAAAAATGCTCACACCCATCCAACTGGAAATGAGGAACACACTATAACCCAACCTGGTAAAGAAAGGACAATGCATGGTATTATCTCCAATTACATGAAGAAAATTAAACCCCCTCAGTATGATGGATCTGAGGTAGGTGATGCTACCGAGGCCTAGTTGACAGGTATGGAAAAATACTTTGAAATAAGAGATTATACAAAAAATATGAAGGCTGTGTGTGGAGCTTATCAGCTAATCGGAGAAGCTGCCGGTTGGTGGGAGAATAAAAAGGCAGAACTAGGTTGGACATCCGTGAGCATATCATGGGATCCATTTGTGGAAGTTTTTAGACAGCGATGGCTACCTCAATTATTTTTTGAACAAAAGTTAACAGATTTCTAGGATTTGAGGTAGGGAGAGCTTTCAGTGTATGCTTATTGGGAGTTCACTCACTTACTTAAATATGTTCCCCAATTTCAGAAGGATGAGAAGTATAAAATTAGGAAGTTTATCATGGGACTCAATAACCGTATTGGAGGGTCAGTAGATGTTTTGGCACTCAGTACCATGAATGAAGCCTATGAAAAGGCTATAAGGTAGGAGTAAAAGCTCGAAAAGGATGATTCCATAAGAGATAGAAATAGAAAGAGGCAAAATTGGTCACAAAATTATCAACCCTCAAGAAGAAAGGAGGTAATTTCAACTTCAGGAACAGGGATTCAAAAGGAAACAAAGGGAATCACCAAGATCAGCCAAGGGACATGAGAAGTTTTGACAAATCTAGGAGGAACAATGAAGTGAACAACAGAGGAGTAGGGAGGAGAGGGCCCCCAGGAGGATGCTTTACTTGCGAGGTGAACATTATGCTAACCAATGTCCCACGAGAAGTCAAGGAGGGCAACAACAAAAGAATCCTCTACCTTCCCAACAGACAGCATTTCAGTAGAGGATTCATGCGGCAGTGGACAATAGGCAAGCAAAGTATCAGTTTACACCTATAGAAATCCTAGGTATGCTTTATGGAAACCCTGTTACCATACTCATAGATACAGGGGCTACAGAGAATTTCATTTCACCCAAATTGTTGAGTAGATTTCCAAAAAGAGCTGGATACATGGCTAATTCTTGGATGGTCGAGTATGCTAACCAATCAAGAGCTCGAGTAGAGCAGTATTTATTTGAAGCTAGGGTTGAACTTCCAAGTCTTGTTTCAGAAGTAAATCTATATGTAGCACCCTTAGGCTCATATGATGTCATATTAGGCATGAACTAGTTGGAAAAACATAAGGTCAAAGTTGATTGCTATGATAAAATAATTGAGTGTGAAGATGACTTAGGAAATAAAGTGCAAGTGCAAGCATCCAACATGAAGTCCAGTTACGACGACTCTCTGCCATGCAATTAAAACAGAGTGGAAGGAAGGGTTGTCAAATATTTGCGGTAAAAATGGAGAAAATTGGTGAAGCTAAAGAAATCAGCTATAATCAAAGTGAAAAGGCATATGAGAAACCACATGAATCCTTTAATGACAAATATCCCCATCTCCAAAACTATCAGGATGTATTCCCTGAAGAGCTGCTAGGTTTACCACCTAGGAGAACATTTGATTTTTCTAGATTTAGTACCTGGAGCCACACCAGTGTCAAAAGCCCCTTATCGCATGACAACTATTGAACTTATCGAGTTATTGGCCCAACTACAGGAGCTGTTGATTAAAGGATTGATTAGACCGAGTGTGTCACCTTAGGGGGCACCAGTGATCTTTGTCAAAAAGAAGGATGGAACCCTTCGATTGTGTATAGACTATAGAATGTTAAACAAATTAACTATTAGAAATAAGTATCCTCTGCCCCGTATAGATGATTTGTTTGACCAAATGCGAGGAGCTTCAGTTTTTTCCAAAATAGATCTTCGGTCAGGATACCACCAATTGAGACTCAAGGATGAAGATATTCATAAAACGCCCTTTAGAACCCACTATGGGCATTATGAATTCACAGTGTTACCTTTTGGGCTTACCAATGCCCCAGCTGCATTTATGAATTTGATGAACAGTGTGTTTCATGACTGCCTGGATAAATTTGTTTTAGTCTTCCTTGATGATATTTTGATTTATTCAAGGAATGAAGAGGAACATTTTCAGCGTCTTCAGTTAGTGTTGCAGCACCTGCATGAAAACAAGCTATACATGAAGTTATCCAAATGCTCCTTCTTCCAGAAAGAAGTTCAATACCTGGGACATATTATATCTGAAAAGGGTATTGCAGTAGACCCTGCTAAAATAAAAGTGATAATTGAATGACCTATTCCCAAAAATGTATAGGAAGTCTGGAGCTTTATGGGCTTCGCAGGCTATTACCAAAAAATTGTAAGGGATTTTTCACAAATAGCATACCCAATTACATCATTGCAAAGAAAAGGATGTGGTCAGAAAAATGTTAGAAGGCATTTGATTTGCTTAGGGAGAAACTAGTCTCTGCGCCAGTACTAAAAATACCAGATCCTGAAGGAAAATTTGTAGTTGTAACCAATGCATCAGGGGAAGGTTCAGGCAGGGTACTCATGTAAAATGGACAAGTAATAGAATATGAGTCTAGAAAACTCAAAAATTATGAACATAATTATGCACCCCATGATCTTGAGTTGGCTTCTATTGTTCATGCCCTGTAAATGTGGTGTCATTACTTATTAGGAAAACCGTTTGAGCTCTAATCTGATCATCAAGGGTTGAAATACATATTTACTCAACCAAACCTAAATGCAAGACAAAGGCGATGGTTAGAACTAATTTCCAGTTATGATTTTGAAATCAATTACATTAAAGAAAAGGAAAACAGGGTGGCAGATGCTTTAAGCTGTCGTAGGCATGTCAATGTAATAACCTCAGTATATCTAGATTTCAGAAACTGGGTGCTTCATCAACTGAAGGATGACAAGTATTATCAGCAAGTAAAAGAGGCTCTTCAACTCAATCCTCTAGATCCAAGATATGAAGGGTTCAAGATAGAAAGTGATGGATTATTAAGGTATTAGGATAGAATGTACATACCTAAAAATACTGAGCTTAGGAATTTGATTTGGAAAGAAGTGCATTCTACACCATATTCTGGATATCCTGGGGTTGCCAAGCTTATAGCAGATGTTAAACCTCTATATTTTTGGAAAGGGATGAAGAAAGATGCGGTGAGATTTGTGGCAAGTTGTTTAGAGTGTCAGAGAGTCAAAGCAGAACATCAGCACCCTGCGGGATTATTACAACCCCCTGTGGTACCTGACTGGAAGTGGCAGATAATCAGAATGGAATTTATTCAAGGATTGACCATGTCTAGGAATAAACATAATACCATATTGGTAGTGGTAGACATGCTCACCAAAGTAGCACACTTTATACCTGAAAATTTGACAGATGGTGCAACCACTATTGCTCATAAATTTGTGCAAGAAATATTTCGGTTACATGGAATACCTGAGAAAATAATATCTAATAGAGATGCTAGAATGACTTCCCAATTTTGGCAAACATTATTTTCAGCCCTGGGTACACAACTGAATATCAGTTCCGCCTACCATCCTAAGACAGATGATCAGATGGAAAGAGTTAATTAGATTTTAGAGGATCTTCTTCAAATGTACTGTATGGATCAACAGTACAAATGGGAAGATTATCTTCCTTTAGTTGAATTTGCATACAATAATTCTTACTAGTCATCCATAAAAATGGCACCATTTGAGGCACTGTATGGAAGGAGGTGTAGAACTCCTATTAGCTGGAATAAGCTGGAAGATAGGATAACCCTTGGTCCAGAAATTCTCTCCGAAATGGAAGAGCAAGTAAAGTTGATCAAGAAAAGGTTAGCAAAAGCTAACGATTGACAGAAAAGTTATGCAGATGCCAAACAAACTCTCAAACAATTTGAAGTGGGAGAGAAAGTGCTTCTACGTGTTAAACCACATAAAAGTGCCATAAAATTTTGAAAGTCCACTAAACTTGCACCCGGGTATGTTGGACCATTTGAGATCCTGGAAGTTATCAACCCGGTTGCTTATAAAATTGCTCTACCACCTGCTCTCGCTTGGTTGCATAATGTCTTCCATGTTTCCTATTTTAAAAAGTATATATCTGATTTTGCACATATGATTGATTGGAACTCTTTATAGGTTCAGGACCCAGGGGTAATTATGATCGAGCCAGTCAAGGTGCTTGAGGTACGTAAGTGTCACTTACGTAACAGAGAAGTGGCCCAGTGTAAGGTCCAGTGGGACTAGTATTCAGAGGATAATGCCACCTGGGAGGATTACACTGAAATGTAGCAAAAATTTCCTCATATGTTCAATATTTATAATAGTTGAACCTCTTTTAATGTTTGGTTAAACAATGAAGACTTTGGTAATTGATACACTAAATCATCGAGGATGATGATTCACAAGGGGATGGATATGTTACATCCCATTGGTGTCTTAAATATTTTGATGTGTGTTTAATTTATGCAGATGTGTGATTAGAAATAAGGATGTGTTCTCAAGCTTTGAAAAACATATTTCATAAATTTATTGATCAGTGACAAATGAAAATACATTATGTATATGTATGTTTTGGTTCAGTTCAATATGTGGATAGATTAATTTTGAATAATTAAATACATATGTGAATTAGAATATGATATCGGACTAATTATTGCATTTGTTTGAGTGAACACGGGATTGGCCTTTCCCAAAAAGGGGGAGGAAAAATATCATCAAGAACGAGAAGTATCAAAGAGAATTTAATGCCATCTGAAAACATCAGTAAGTCAAAATTATCTTTTAAACGGAATTGTCTAGAACCAAATTGCCAAGTAAACCTTTTGTCAACATTAAGCGTAAGACTTCTCTAGCCAAAAATTGATAATTGAGTATTGTCACTTTACCAATTTTCATATAAATAATAAGGGGTCAATTCTTCACAATGAACTTAACGTTATCTATTTGTTAATCACCTTTCGTCCATCAAATCTTTGCTTGAGATCATCTATTCAAATTGGAAGATTTTTCCCTTAAATGAAATAACCCCAATTTTATTGGATACATTCTATCGGTGAAGATTTTCATCTGATTCAAAAGTTTATTTTTATTTTTTTATAAAAAATATAGAGAGAGAGATTTTCCAAGCGGCCAAATTATCGACCTTACTCCACGTCAAACCATCTCATCAAAAACCTTAAATCTTTAATGTATGATTTCTGGAGGGAACACAATCTTTTAATCTTTTCAAGAGTTTGATTTTAAAAAGCATGGGAAGAAGATTAAATTGAGGAGAGGGGCGACTGGGCTTCCGTGGAAGTTAGGAGTAGTTCGAGCCATTCTTTCCTTAAAGAGGAACCATTTCTTGTTTTCGAGAGTGGGGGATTTTCTTTTAATCTTGAGAAGGGAAAAATGTAAGGGATAGATGAAGAAAAAGTAGAAAACTAGAGAGAGAACTATGTATTCACATATGCGAAAATGTGCCCAACTAAGACTCCAGCTGACGAAATAAGGAAAAATGGCTAACACATTTAGAGGAAGGTTGAAAGATATAAAAAAAAAGAGAATTGAGCTCAGAAGAATACAGAGCAAATGCTAGTAAAGGGGCACGAGACCAAGAATTTGTGGAGCAACATTTGTGAGGAACACGTGCTTGGTGAAGAAGGAATACACAGAGGAATTTACCATTAGGAATCAGGCACGTCATTTCCTTCTAACCGTAAACTCTTAATTCTAGTGTATGCACAAACGTAGAAGTAGAGACTCCTTTTAACTTTTCATAGACAGAAGTTCTTCTAGCAAGCTTTTGAGCCAAAATTTATATTTGAATCACTATAGCAGATAGTATATAGGAATTTTGTATTCATTCTTTCCAGTAGAAAAGATATAGGTAATAATTTCTTTCTATCTCAAAAGATCACAAGAATCATTTTTTTTTTAAAAACAAAGACTTGTTTTGAGTGAGCCAAAAAGAACATCTTCACATGCAAACCATTCCACACTTAGTTTGAATTTTGGAAAGAACATCTAATAGCGAACAATGATACAAAATTATTTTCAAACCTTTATTTAGGCATGCACTTTTATCAAAGATATTTTTTTAGAGAACATGGACAAGTTATTCTTCTTACACCATTGAATAATACTGAGGTCTACAACATTTTTTTTAATTTATAAAAAAATTATCCTGAGGAAAGTTGAGGGGTTTAATGATCTTTCACTTTAAAAAGAAATGATGACCCTGAAACACAGTTTAGGTCTAACCTTCATCAATAAGTACATTAATCAGATTTACACTTTTTCCTCAATTTTATACTTCTAAAAATATTACCCACAAAACCAGGCTAGATCTAGCTGGGAAAGATGAAAACTAGAAGAGACAAAATACTAAGAGTAAACTTCTGAGATTCAAGTAGAAGCTGAAAATAAACTTTACCTGAATCTATTTCTACCTAACTATAGAACAGATTATGGAATAAACTAAAATTTTAAGCAAGGAACTTCCTTCAGTCAGTGTGCAGTAGTGCAAGAGACTAGAACGGGAAACTTGCCTTTATTTGAAGACCAAGCTGAGTAGGGTGACAACTAAACTACATGACCAATCGAGTCGTGTTGCGCTCACTTGAAAACCTTGGCCAAGGTGACACTAATAACACTAAGTAGTGTCAATTAGTTTCCTTGGCCCAGATACATTCCAGTCAAATGGTCACACTAGTTAGGAGGTACCTATAGTGTGTGACCAACTAGGAAAATGTAGGGTCAAACACCAGTATCAGATGTCATTGGATTCTCTTCGTGTTACTTCTCTGCAGAGGCCCGGGTTGTTCCAATAGGAATGACATGGGGGGACTAGGAGTCTGAGGATGGGCGGATAAATGCCCTGATGATATTTTTCCTTCCGATTTGATAGAGTAAGAAGATAGAAAGTTTACCAGATGGAACAAAGACTTGAGAAGCATTGAACTATCCTTCCTTCTTCAAATAAATAAGGTGTTACTATTTCCTTAGTTATTTTATTTTGTTTCTTATTACATGTCTTATAGCAAAAGAAATAGAATTCATTATGAATTGTTTAACTAGAAGAAAAGTTTTATTGCATAGAATCCTCTCTTATTTTTGGATACATTCCATGTTAATAATTTCATGCATAAGAATTTGAAGGTTGTATTTATGGTTGTTTAGTTTATTTTGTATATTATTGTTCAGTTTTGACATGGTACCCCTAGGGTCTAGGGCCCATTTGAGCATGCCAAACCCTAGGGTTACCCCTGTCTAGTCACCTTAATCTTAGGTTAAACAAAATGGCAAAAATTCAAATTGGATAAGTGTGGGAGATGAGTCATGCCTTGAAAGAAGACCCATCTCCCTTTCCAAGGCATGGAATTCCACCACCTTGAAGACTTGGGGAGTCTTCAAGACCCCCAAGTGTGTGGAACCTTCCTCCAATGCTCTCACACATGTGTGAGAGCATCTTGGAGGGAAGGGGCTCCCTTTCGAGAATAAGGTGATGGCATGTGTCATCCCTTATCCTCTTGGAGCTCATTTGGAGCGATGCCACCTCTCCACCTTTGCTCTCACACATGAGGAGAGGGTGAGGTTTGAATGGATGGGAGGGTGACACATGCCACCCTCACATTCCTTTTCCATTGCAAGTGGGATGGGAAGAGGAAGGAGAAGGTGACATGTGTCACCTTTTCATTCCTCAAGGCTTTAGAATGTATCCTATTTAATTCCTCTTTGAGAGGGGAATGGGGTTCTTGTTTTTTTCTTAATTTTCTATCTTTGGAGGGATTTTGGAGAGTTAGAGGGATTTTGGAGGATTGGAGGCTTGGAGAAAGATTGTGGGCTCTTCTTCAACTTTCATCCATTGCTGGGCTCTTAAGGCAAGCTTTATGGAATTTTAGCCTTCCCTATGCTTTGTTAAATTTTGGTTGTGTGCTTGAAATGGTTTGGGTGTTTGTTTCTTTTTTATTGTGGGGTTTTTGGGTGTTTTGGGATTAGACTACCAAGATTGGTTTGTCCATCCATGTGTGGGTTGGGGAGGAGTGAACCTCCTCGAGGTCACCCTCCTGGTATTGGTATTTTTTTGGCCTTGAGGGAAAGATATTAGAGTATGGAGTATTTTTGTTTGGCATGAGTGCCATGGTGAAATTCATATATTCATGGAGTTATCATTTTGGTCTTGAGGCCTTATTTTGTGTTGAGACCTTGAGATTTTTGTGGAGTTATCCTCTTGAGTTGAGTGATGTCCACTCCCCTGCCCCCTCAAATCCATTTGTTATGGATTTTGTGATGTTCAAACCTATGGGTGTTCTTCTTGTTATTGTGTGATTGTTTATTGTTGTGTTGTGGTTTGAGACCCATGTGAAGATTGACCTCCAAGCTCGGGGGTGACCCACTTGCGGGTCTATGGTAAGGAGGAGAGAGTTTTTAGTGGCTTGGATGTTCCCCCATTGTTTAGTTTCTTACATGTTTATTTTGGTGATCCTTGGAGCTTGGGAGATGTCATATTTTGTTGGGGTTGTAATGTTATTTTGGCTACTTGAGAGCCAAGGCCAAAGTATGGCCTATTGTAGTTGAGAAAAAAAAAAAAGAGAGAAAATACTCTCTTAATATGTATTGTTTGAATGATTTCAATGTTATATTCCATCTTGTTGTGGTTGCAAAAAAAAGTAATAAGTGTTGTTGTTTTTATTCTAAAATGTTGATGTGAGAAGTGAAATAAATTCTGTGCATTTAAATATGAGGAAAAGTTTGCATCTATGTTGCTGTGAGAAAGTTGTGCAATGGAAAAATACATTATGTTTGCTAGTTTTATTATTGTTGTGAGAAATTTTATATTGAATGCAAATGTAAGTCATTTAAATAAAATATTAAGTTGCTGGTTTCTACATGAAAAGAAAGGAAAATGGATATGTTGCCGTTTAAAATTATTGTTTGCACAAAAGAAAATAGTTGCTGGTTTTTTTAAAAAAAAAACATATATAGAAGTTGTATCCTTATTTCAAAAAGGAAAATAGTTAAAAATTAATCCCTACCTTGCAAATGAAAGGTTGATTTGATTATGTTATTTTATTCCTAATATGACAACAAGAAAAAAAAAGAGACTAAGATAAATTGTTCATATTGTTAGTATGAGAGACATGTTGGTGTGAATAATTATACTTATGTATATATTTCTAAATGCATACATGTTATCCTTGTGAATATATATATACACATATATATTCTAGAACTTATATAAACAAAAAAAAATAAATCATATAAATTTTGATGCTGTTCTAGGGCTTGAAGCCCAGAGAGGGATAGACGGCCGAGAGGCTGAGCGCATAGTCCGTTACCGAAATACCCTCGGTGTTGTCCTTGTTTGGCTATGTTGTATCAGCGGAGAAAGGGGTGGGGGGATGAACCCCCACTGGGGATCCAACCCCCACAACCCCACCACTTTTCATAACTTTAAACTTGTGCATAAGTTCCAGTAGTGGCATCACCACTTGTAACCTGTCCGTCGATCTTGACTTCAGTTTGACCGTTCGGCTGCTCCAATCTGTTCATCACATTTTTTTAATGTAGTTTTTAAGTCTATGTGTGTGTGTGTGTGTGTGTGTGTGTGTGTGTGTGTGTGTGTGTGTGTGTGTGTGTGTGTGTGTGTGTGTGTGTGTGTGTGTGAACCCCCGTGTATATTCGCTTGGCTGCATATAAACTATGTTTGTATCTGCAACATATACTTTTTTTTATAAATAAATGAAAGGCTATATATATACCCTTAAAAAAAAAAGAGGATGGGTATCTACATATCGAGTATACCTCCATTTTTTAATGGCAGCCATGGCTACCCTAGCTTTAACCTACAACAAAAAAAGAGGGAGTAAAGAATAAGAGAGGAGAGGAAAAACAAAATAGAAAAGAAGAGAATGTCACAAGATAGGGTTAGATTAGGGTTTCATAGGGAAATTATTTTTTTTATTATGAGAGTTTGTAGGGCTTGGTTAATTTTATATTAATTCTTTTGTGGGGGGGGGGGGAGTTTTAACTCAAATTTTAAATTGGTGGACATGGGTGCACGTGAGCCCGTGTGCCCCTTTTTTTTCCCTTATTAATTTTTATCACTTAGCTTGTTTTGAAATTATCCCTTAAGGTATAATATTTAGATGGGGTGGAAAATTCTTTCATTCATCTATTTTCTTGTAAACTTTTATGGGGTAATTAATTAATCTTATCTTGAACCCTTTAAGTTGTCTTGGAAAATTAATGCTATTTTGGAACTTTGAAAGGGAAATAATTAAATATGATGGTGGCGTTAATTCATTAATTTAATAGTAATAAAGGGTTATTTTTCTAAACCTTAGAATTTAATAATTTTTAAATGTGAGCCTCTTTAGGGTGATGTATTGATTAATTTAATTTAACCTAGATAATAATTTAGAAACCTTAGTGTGGCTATTAGATCAACCTAGCGTAATTTATAATTTAATTAGGTTTTGGTAAACGCTTAGTAGGAGTTTTGATTTAAAATATATTCCCATGTACGCCCTAGAGGCGTTATGCTGCCAAATTTTTCTGGGAATCTGGGTTGGTTAATTAATTGAGTTATGTTATGCTTTGATTAATAATTTAATGTTTCACAAAATAATTATGGATTGATTAGCTTGTTAAGTTATCTTTTTATGCTCTAGAATTAGGGTTTTGATCTTGACTCATGTCGAAATCACGCCACTCATTTAGGAAACTTAGGGTGTAGGTCAAATTGATCCTAACCCTAGTGGCGACGCTCATTTCGTCAAATAACTACCTAGTTAGCTATCATCATGTAGGGGATTGCACATGTGATCATACTACCTTGAGATTTGATTGACATGTTTACACCTTATGCGTATTGCCACCGAGCACGCTGAAGCATGCGAGGGGGTTTCTAGGGATGCATAGAAAAGTTTTTGATATTTTGTGTCATGACCACATGACAAATGTGGACATGACACGTGTGTTGCATGTCGTGACCACATGGGAAATGTGGGCATAACATACAACTTTCTGTAGCAGCATATTTTCAATGAAAATGCAAGAAAACAATGAATGTATTGATTCAATTCATCTTCAAAACTCACCACGCCCTTGGTTTGACCATACAAAGGTATTTTATGCCCTTTACAACATGTTTCAATAGTTACAAACTAACTTCTACCTGACTTTTCAACTAATGATTCTTCAACTTCCCATTTTTGCATTTTTGCATATGACAACTTTTGCAAGATTTTACAGTATTAGCAAGATTGTCCCCAAATGACTCTAATTACATCAAGAATGGTCTATTATGACCTTATTGGACCCAACATGATTTAAAACACCCAAAAATCTAACATTTGACCATATTTACAAAAATGGACTTGGTGCCCCTGCACCACAATTCAAGCTCTTCTGCAATCTTATGAGAAGTTTTCAAGTACTGCAAAAGAATAACTTAATCTAAAACACACTTTTGATTTCTTCAATTAAATCTAGAGATTGAAGAAGGCAAATGAACACAGGCAAGTTGATTTAAAAGGAAACACAAAGAATAAAGAAAGATAGAAGATGAATGATTATGCATAAAATCACAAGCATTCGCTTTCAACTTCGACAATACAAAGCTTGCATAAAGTTAAAACATACATCTATCCTCAAAGCAATAAATTATACAACACACGTTTAAACAGTAAAATGAGATCAATAAAAGCTTTAGCATTTACCATTAAGAAATTAAGTGTGTAGAATACACTTATTTATACACTAAAACAAAAGTTGTATAAAAGAGAAAAGAAGAGTTGAACTAATACTCTTTAACCTAACCCTAATGTTGCACACAAGCATGCAAGCTTATTAGCGTTTAAAAATATAAATATGTCTCATGCAATTCAGTTAACTAAACTTGCATGTTATTACAAAAATAGTTCCACAAATACATGATTTGCATGACTTCCAAAACAGATCTAAAAATAAATATATCTTTGAAAAGAAAAATTAGTTCCAGAATAGAAATTGCTTTGGAAATCCCTCCAACTACTCAAAATAGATTTTCCTGCAAATATTGAAAAATGGCTAAGTCTGAGAATTGAGACTTTGCTCAAATTCAACAACTTTAGCCTCCTCTGGAATAATGATAGAATCAAGGTGCATAGTCTTCATTTGCAGGATGACACTCGCATCTTCTATTGTCTTTGAAAGATTCAAATACTCCTTTTCTGTCTTGTTGAATTTTACAGTGATCTTGGTCAAAAGGTACATCTTCTCCACATGAGGATCTCCATAGAACCTCTCTCAAATTAGCTATGTGAAATTAGGATCTTAGCCGTAGTGCTATCGGCTCTCATCATGGCATCCAAGTTGAAACCCTCAGGGGCAACTTGGCACAAATTTGTCTCCTTGACCTTCAAATACTCATGGATGAGCATCGATTTAGCCTCCACGGTGATAGAAGAGTATTGCATGTTAGCCTTTTGGCTTGTAGAAATGTTTTTTTCATTGTCCCACACTAAACAATGCAAAATGAGACCTTCCTTAGCCCATTGTTATGAAAAATTAGACCCTTTTCTCCACTGTCCAACTCAGAAATTTTAGAAAAAAGTGAATAATTTGCCCTTGGGAAGTGAGATTTCTGAGTTTCTTCTTCAATTTTGCCTCTAGAAATGGATGCAAAGGTTTATTTGAAGTGTTTTTAGGTGCGGGGAAAGCACAAAAACACTAAAAATAACACTTTTAGCTCATAATCTTGCCCTAGGAGGTGGCTGGAACTGCTAAAAAATGGAAGAAAAGTGACTGAAAAAAGTCTAATTTTTTTCCTTTTGAATGTTGTCCTTGCACTTTGTGATGAATTTCCTTCAAAAATCCCTTGAAACTTGACCTCTTGATGCTCTAGAACAATAAAATTTGCCTTCTTTCAAGCTAGACCTGCACAAAAATGGAAGCTTTTCTCTAAAATAGCTTCAAAATCAACCTCTATATGATTGGGAATGATAAAAAATACCTCCTTTGTTGTAGCAATGCAAAACCAACTCCAATCTCTAAAACTATGAGCCTTTATGGCAATAATGCCTTCACAAATGAAGTGTTCCCCTTATAATCTCTCAAATTTGCTTTTATTCTAAAAAAAGAGTGCTTTTATTTGCCCTAGGCATGCAAAAATCAATTGGAGTTCAAGTGGAGTTGGAAACCTCTATTTATAGCTTCAAAAAGGCATTCCTTTCCCAAGAGGTGCATCCCATCTCATGCAAAATTGGTCGGCCAAATTTAGAGGTTTATTTGCATGTGTTTGGAGGTAAAAATGCCAAAAATTGGCACACTTTGTGGAGTGGCGAGCACGCTCACAATGAGGTGCGCGTGCCTTTGGAGTGGCACGCTCCTTCCATTAGTGCATCTCCTTGCAACTTTGAAAACATCTTTCCTTTATACCTTTAGTCTTTGTCTTTCGCTGAGCTACTTGATCGTCCTTGATGTGCGTGCTAGGAATGTGTTCCTTCTGCTTTAGAAAGGCAACCTTTCACTTGCATTTTGTCTATAGCTTTCTCCTTGGCAATTTTCCTCTAATT
The DNA here is from genome assembly GCA_027924645.1 of Cunninghamia lanceolata. Taxonomy (NCBI): domain Eukaryota; kingdom Viridiplantae; phylum Streptophyta; class Pinopsida; order Cupressales; family Cupressaceae; genus Cunninghamia; species Cunninghamia lanceolata. The sequence continues at coordinate 2,651,335 of BSBN01000529.1, forward strand.
GGTGCGGATGCAAGAGACAAAACACTCTTCCTTCACTTGCAAAGACTTTATGTTTTGAAGAGTGATCTTGAACTTTTATAAGGGCTTGGCGAAAATGCGCTTGGCATGGCGTACTTCCTCCACTTGAAACACGCCTTTTCCTCAAACACTTTTCTCCCTTTTAAAATTTCCTCTTAAAATGGCATGGATGGAGGGATTGGAGTGTGCTTCCTCTTTTGACAAAATTGATACTTATGCCGAAAAATGAAATTTAAATGCCCTTTTATAGACTTGGTAGAGGAGCACTTGAAATGGTGCACTTTCTCCTCCTGAGCCACGCTTTTTTGAGTAAGACTTTGTTGTGTTCAATAAATTCTTTTGAAGAGCATGAAACTTGGCATGTTTGAAGTGCCTTTTTGAGCTTTATCAATTCTCCCTAGGCACACCTAGGCTCAGGCACGCGCACCATGAGCCAGGCACACTTTTGCCTTAGATTTTTTTTTGAATTTTTGGCTTTTGACAAAATTTTCACTATTTACCTTCACTTTATTTACCTTACGTATGTGCCTTTGCAATGCTTTAATCTTCAACTTGATGATTTTGATCTTTGCTTTTCAATGACCTTCCATAGCCTTAGCAATTTTTGGCTTTTTGAAACTTCAACTTGATCTAGCCTTCCTTTGACATACTTTGATATATATTGAACCTATAGGGTTAGAATAAAATGACAAGGCAACACAATGATTGAGACACAGGTTTGATATCGCTTGGTGAAGGATGTATACATAAATAAATTTTCGTATGGATACAACAATTGGCTCTATTTGGGGGACCATGGTGTATACTTGCGGCATAGGAGGACCTCAAAATCTCTGGTTTTCAACATGGATCAGTGTCTTATCAGTTGGGCAATAGAGTTAGCATACTTTCTTAAATCACTTAAAAGTGGAACTCTGGTCTACCTAACGGGACACAACAATTAAATGATACATAATTGGGAAAAACAACACTACATAATGAATAATTACGGAAAGGGAAAAAACAATACAAAACAATTTGACACACAAAATGCTCTTTTTTTTAAGTGAGGAAAAGGAAAACAAAAAATGTTACACAAAACCATCAACAGGTTTAGAAAAATAAGAACCTCTCCTCCTAAGCTGGGAAATTTGTCCTAGCAACACATAGTCTTTCTTCCTCTGAAACATCTTCTCGAAGAGCCACGATTCAGGTGGATAGACATGATCATTCCATGAGAAGTTCATGATGAATTGATTGATATGCATTAGCTCTAGTTGATCATCTTCTTCCATAGCGAAAAACCTCTGCAATAGGTGAAGGTACAAAACCTCATTTTGAAGGTATGAAGCAAGGTCCCATGGCCAAAGTATGCTTGTGGGAATGGTAACCACCACATATAGAACTTGATGTTCTTCATCCATGTCTTCAACATATGCAACCTTGAACTCAGTCAATGTATCATCCTCTGAAAAAGGTTGAAGTTGTTCATATAAAATTTCCATCACTAGTTCTTAACTTATAGGATCCACAACTGTCATCAACAGTTTATCTAATGATTCTGGTACTTCTTCATGATCCTCTTCAACTATATCTTCATCTATCCAATCCTCAGAATCTGAATATGATAGATCATCAATGTCTGAGTCATCCAACACTTGATCATCATCAAAGTACACTTGTTGAATAACATCTTCACCTAGAAGCTCACTTCGCAATTCATCCTTTTGAGTCTCACCAGCTTCCATAGAGAAATCGCCTTCAATGAATGTATCCTTATTTGGCAATATCTCATTTTCAGCAACCATGCGCCTTTCTTCTTCTAACATGCATGTAGGATCAAGAACAAATTCTTCTAAATTTTGTGTTTCTTCTTGTTGTGCTTGATTGATCTCGCATACGACATATCTCACCACACACTTGTCAAGAATTTTTGATTTCTCCATATGATTCTCTTCAGTGACCAAAACTGAATATTCCATGATCTTCTCCAAGAGCTTCTTCACATGTTATATCTAGTGTTGATTTTATCATATCTGTGATGTCTTTTTCTTGCACATGTTCATGGATAACCTCTAAAGGGCTAGCATTATCCTTTTCTAAGTGACACAAAAAACTATCTAGATCTGGTAAAGATACTTCCATATGGCCTCCTAATTTGACAAGTGCCTCCAATGATGAATCATTTTCAACATGAAAATTTTGCTCTTGCTCTAGTTGCAATGCTTCTTTGATGTCTTGAGTAAAAATACCAACTCCTGATGACCAGACCTTGGTCTCTTCTCCTAAAATCAACTAAGATTGTTGATCAGTAGCGCTTGCAGGAACTTCTATCTTCAAAGCTGAAAAGTTTTCAGAAAGAGAATCTTGGTCACCTCCTTTGATTGCATCAAATAGGTTCTTCAAACCACCCTTCAAAAGAAGATAAGAACAGATTGTATTCACCATTGCTCTCCATATCTTCCTTGCAACTCTGATCTTGAGAGGTTTGTCGTACTTCTTCATCCTTAGAGAAAATATGCAACACTTGCATTATATTAGGTTCCTCTTCTGTCAACAATCCTTCTTCAACCTCAAAACATGGGCACAAAATAGGCAAAACTTTAGGTTCTAATTTTTGTTCCATTTCTAGATCTTGACTATGCAGACACATGTGATCATTTGAAAAATGATTATGAAAATCATTCCTTTGGATTCTCAATTTACACTGGGTAAATCCCATCATAGAGCCACCATCGGATTCATCAAAAAGATGTTCAGGATCATCTGATAATCCTTGATTTTCACTTGAATTTTTTAACATCTTTATGAATCTTCTCATCTTAGGGCAATTTTCTCCATCATGTTGGTTTGTGGTATGAAACAAGCAATAGATTTGTATTGCAAAAGACACATCTGCCTCTTGACGCACATGTGCTAAGCAGGTTGATCACTGACATAGTTAATGAAAGAATCTTATATATTTGAAGGAGATGGAACTTGTCGAAGTAGTACAACGTTCAAGGGCACTGATGACTTGATTGAATCTCTCTGGATCTTTCTTGAAGTGATCATATGATCTTCTAATTCAATAGCATACTCCTGAGCTTCTTGCACTTTTGTAGTGTGTCTTTTCTTGAGATAGAAAGACACTTTTGAAGATTGTACATTTGTGAAACAACTTAGGATAATTTCTGATGAACGATTCAGGGTGTTTGCAACTTTTCCAACCAGATGGTTGAATCTGGCCATGAACTCTCGCATCGGCTCAATTCTATATTTCTTGATGTTTGATAGTTGTGCAAACAAGACATGGTTGTCTTCAATAGGCTTGAAATGAGCAATAAATTTCTCACTCATGGACTCCCAACTCATGATCAAACCAGCAACAAGGTGATTAAACCAATTAGCTATAGTGCCTCGCAATCTCTCCACAAATAAGTGAACTACAACATCTTCATGTGCAATGCTGAGAATCCCATAGGAAGTGGTGAAGGCAGAAATGTGCTCAGCAGGATGTTGTTGGCCATCACCATGAAACTTAGGAAAATTTTTCCTTGATCCTTTATCAAGTTCATGGTTGCCGGTGAGAGCTAAAGGACCAATAGTATTTCCCCATGGAAAAGGAGGTGCATGCCTTTAGTTGCCATTGTTGTTGTTGTGATTGTTGTTACCTTCTACACCATTGTTATCAGCCATTGTTTCAAATGGTTCTTCTCTTGATAGATATGATATGGTAGGAGTTGTAGAGGATGAGCCTGTTAGGTCTCAAAAATGCAGGTTGCTAATCCTAAGAGGATGCCAGGCTCTATGCTTAGATTTGCAACATTTTTGAACTAACGTGACAGAATTAACCTTTAGGGTTTGATGACTCCCTACACTTTAGGTCCTGCTAAACCTAGGCAGGTGAACCTTGAAAATTAAAGTAGATTGAGTGTAAGTATTTTGACAAGTAAATGGATCTACCTACAGTGACAAATGGTGTAGAATAGATGTGAGCTTGCTAATTAATCCTATATCTAATATTTGATGGATGATTGGTATAAATTGTATAAGCAATATCAAGGTAAATTTTACAAATGTGCTAATAAAGGGATTTTAAATGATGAATTGAGATAAGACCAGTGCCTTGTTGGGTAAACAGAGTCAAATGGAAGACAAAGACCAGTGGCTTATAGTGGGCAGTAACTCTAATTGTTTGGCACAATACTTTAGTTTATAACTTGTATAAACGTGCAAGGAAATGACTGACAGACTCTCCTTAATAATCCAATAGATAAAATCAGATTTCTTGTTATTCACCAGAAGGAAGTTTAATCCTTTCTTGAAAGAACCAATTGAATGAAATATACAAGAACAACAAACAATATCAACTTGGAGACAAAATGACAATCTTAATTATATGATTCTTCTTAGTGATCCAAACTAACACTTCCAGGTTACTGTGACTGATCAGAAGGATTTTAATTCCTCTAATGGAAACCAGTTAATCCAATCACACAAATACAACAAATGTGCATTGACAAATTGAATATATACTTGATATATTAATTTGAATAACAAGGAAATAGTAAGCTGGAGACAACCATATAATTGAATAATTTTAACAAACAATTGATGCCAAAATAAAGCCATAGAATCAGAGAACTTTAATTTACTTCTTCAATATAATTCTTGCAACATGGTCTTTTAAAAACATTATAAACTTCATGTATTATATCCTACTGCTCCCCCTCATTCAGCATCATATGCTCAACTTATATAGAAATACTTATGAAGAGACATAACTCTTCATAATGTCTTTTGGGAATCAACATGATTAACATAACAACAATAAAGATAACAATGCTTAAGCTCTATTCAACCACAGGTATAGCTGAGCAATGTGATCCAAGTACTCCTGGCTGCGGTGTGTATTAGTAAATTCAATAACATTTCTTGTGATCACATCCATCGTTACCATCTTCTCCAGATGCTTGCAGGCTTCCCCAGATGCAGAGTCTTTATCCTTGAGAGCTCCCAAGGCTTCATGCAATATCACTTGACAGTCTTTACTCCATTCATATTTGCTCTTCAGCTCTTTATTGTTTCTGAACAACATGGGCACTCCTGCTTTTGAAGCCTCAATACATTCTTTGGCATCGTTCTTAAGCTAGTCATAATATTTCTGATGCTGCTCAGTCAAATCTTTTGCACTAGAAATACCTGTAATGTCAGAAACATCATTACTCTGTGTCTCATGGAGTTTCTCCTACAACCTGTTGTGGAGCCTCTCATGCTCTTGGATCACTTTATAATTTTCAGAATAAATATCCCAAAATTGGTTCATCCAATGAATCATGTTAACATGCCTATTTTGGAGCACTGTTGCAAGTGTGTTAATCTGGACCTGAGCTATCTGATCGATAGATGGTGATTGGGTTCTTTGTGAGCTCTCTCCCTAAGTTAACCTTTTCACTGACCCTTCGAAGGTATTCTTAACAGTATCTTTCAAGGAATCATTTTCTTTTGTTAATCTTTCACAACTCAGTTTATATGCATCCCATTCTTTGATCGGCATATGAGCCCATGCTTTGTTCAATTTTGCAACATTTATGCCAATTTATGCAGTAATCAAGGGGTCAGTTTCCCCTGCCTTCAAAGTCATGACATGCCCAAAAGCCTTTTCAGTATCTATAATGGTTGTCTTCTTATGAGGCAGGTACAAGGCCCATATCATTAGTGAATTTTCATCGTTATTATATTTGGTGCCCATATACACTTCTGTGACACCCTCAGGAGTGAGCTTATATTTGTCATATGTATTATGCAAAAAGCTATCAAATACCAAATCAAAATTCAAATCAAGACCAGGAAATATCATAATGCCTGCTTCTTTGAGCAGTTGTCTACCCTTACTAGGAGTCATAGCTTTCAATTCATTGTCCACTGTTATTTTTAATATATCAATTAATTGTCTTTCATTGTCAGTTGTGACATTATCAACCGAATCCCTAATCTCTTTCCCCTTGCATTTATATAAAAAATGATTTAAAATCTTTAGAATGAATAAATCGATCATCTGAAATAAAAGAATCATATGCTACTTGTCTAGTATCTTCATCAGCAGGCCCCTCCTCAACACATTCTACATCAGGAGATTGATAGCATTGCATTTTTCGTTTGGATATTCTGGTTGCTTGTTGATGTGGCTCCTCTTCTTCTGCAGACCCCTCATCAGCAGAGGACAACAACTCTATCTCTGCAAGCTGTCTCTTCTTCTCATCTAATTCTCTATTATATTTCTCAATCACTAATTCAACTTCAGTTTCTTCCATATTCCTGATAATGTCATCATGTGGATATGGGACATGTGTATATCCACTGAGCTTTTTTTTTGTCCTAGCAAGATCAATGAAACCCTCAGGATCAAATCCTTTTCTTGCCTCTACACATCTCATGTTGTAATGAATCAGTTTATCCATAATGAGACCATAACCCTCTTTTGACACCACAGTAAAATCTCCAAAGCACAGAGTACTAGGCATAAAGGATTTCTTGTCATAGGAGCTCAAGTGCATCACATTAGAGTAGTTCATTTGCCTGACTATCTCTAAGTAGGCAATTCTGTCAGGAACTGTCTTGGGCAATATAAACAAGATGTCTTCAAAACCATAAATTCTGACCATGGTAGCATCCTCAAAACAATACCAGTCTCCCCAATTGTGGGTAACAGTAGGAGGACCACCAAAATCTTTAGGTCTGAGAAACCTCTTTATTTTTTTGACAGTGAATATTCACAGGGATGATTGAAATATCTATACAACACTTTTACATAGTATTCTTCAAAATGAATATAACTAGAATGGGCATACCTGCTGTCCCATATCCTCATCCACATTTGTACAGGTGACTTTTGTCCCCTCTAGTCCATTTGAGAAACTCTAAATTCACTTGGCCATAATCCTATTTCCTAGCCATAATAAAGCACCATGTGCATGAGGAGCCAGTAGTGTTCAAAAGAGACCGATGGGGCGTTGTTCTTGATTGCAGTCAAACCAGAATCAATTCTTCCAAAAACATGGGCAGCATAATCAAACTGCCTGGCATTGTGACACCAGATGTCTGTGGCTATCACCATCAAAGGAATTGTCATAAAATCAGGAACATCTAATCCTAGGACTTAGCCCACAGAATAATATGTGTATTGTATGTATGGTTCAAACAATGACACATGGAATGGAGGTCCATCATTATCATTAAGAGACACCATTTCTCCTTCTACCCTAGGCCTGTGAATAGGTAATCTCCATCCATTATAGGTGGTGTCCATCCTCCAATATTCTTTTTCCAAATCTTCATAAACTATGGGAACAATACGCAAATCATCTAAGTCAAATACTTCACAAATGGAATTCTTAGACAAATGTATAACAGGTTCCCCTTGCGGGTTGCATATGGCCTTGAGGCTTGGATTATACTACTTAGCCAAGAGTTTGAGGAGTTCTGCATTCAGAAACACATCAAGAATGACCAATTTTCCCAAATTCAAGTGCCATGGGTTAGACACTGGGAATTTGAATAATTCATAACCTCTTATTGGAGTCCACATGTTTCCAAGATATTTGCATTTGTCTTCTAATTTCTTTACTTCTGCCCTAAGTTGTGCAGACCTTCGGGCTTTAGGGGTTGATCCAGGCAATTGGTCAATCAAGTCTTGATTCAATTTCCTGTCTTTTATTTTCTCATCAGGGCTTTTGTCAATTCTTTGTTTCTTGGGTTTACTAGTTTCACCCAGTTGTTTTCTACCCTTTCCTTTCACTGGAGTCTCCATTACAATTATGGATGGCAAATTCAAAATGTAGTCTATCACATAGAGGCTTTTGAGTATGTACCTGTTATGTGATGATTGGACTCCTCTATCCTTTCCTCCGAGTTCTTGTTTATGCACTCCTCTCAGACAATTCATTTGAATTTAATTGCAGTGATTTCAAATGGCTCTTCAAAGGATCTCTTCCTTGTCTGCAATTAATTGTTCCAGTGTATTAATTTTTGTGATTGTTGTGAGATGTCACATTGTCATAACTCCCTTCATCGGTATGATTTTTGTAATGTCAGGGTGATTTAATATCTTCTTATGGCGCAAACATTTGCATGTGGATCAATCGCTGCGACCCTTCATTTGTCTCCTCGATGTCATCTTTCATATATGAGTTTGCATCGGCAAGATATTTCAAGATCTACCTGATATAGAAATGAGCATGGATGTCATTGGTCTAACTTACGTTATCACCGTGGGAATAACTTCTTACTCTGATATCTCAAGTGTCTCTGATATGAATATCGGCAAGAGTCTTAGCGATAAGTGTGGCTACTATCATTATCAGAGCAACATAGGACATCAGGATGACTTATTTCAAACTGCTTGATCATGGTTGTTTCCCAGATACCCCTTTTATATCCTTCATCGGAGTGATCATTCACAATATGTCACCGACATATTTATCATTATGACCATCGGTTCAGCAAGACTTGTAAACTTCATTCCGACTTGTTCACCTTCGCCAATGGTTCTTATCCTCCATACATATCGGCGTGACTTATGCCAAAACAATCCCTTTGGTTTCTGAGACATCAACGTGTCAGAGACACTCTAATTCTTCTCTCTGATGTTCATCTCCTACTAATGATCATTAATTCCATCCGTTCCACGGGTCGTTCGGTGAGAGTCCTACCAAATTCCTTTATCAGTATGATTTATACTGTCGGGGGGGTCTTCAGAGTATTCTCCAATAGTGTTTTCTTATGCCGATAGTTCTTACTTCGGATTAACTCATCATGACTGCAAATTCTCTCTCTGATGAAAATTCATTGGTGATTCCTAAGATCTTCTCCTCGATCATTGTTCTCATGCCGATACTGATTTTAGCTCATCTCATGGATCGGTATAAAGAGAGTGAGGTCTTTCCAAAATTAAGGAACTGAGGCCCCTTTTTCTATAAGGTGTGGTGGGTGAGACAAATGTTGGTGGTAAAGATCATGCAATCTTGTAGAATTCATCCATTGCTATTATGATTTTGGGCACATGATCGTCTGATCTTGTTGGCCATGAGGTGGGTAGAAGTATAGGAAAATTTTGAAATTTTCCTGTCCCAACAGAGCCTTAATCGTTTGGAGAATCAAACGCTTGAAAGAATGGATCAACAAGTTCGGCTCTCCTTCTTGATCTTGTGTAGACTTTGTAAGCCAAAATTTTTTAAACCCATGCAGGAGGAGGCAACACTAGTCTTCCTACTGCAAGATCTACCTTTCTTTCTTCTTCATCAATTATGGTAGTTGCAGATCTCCAATGTGCTGAATCTTTCCTTTCAATGAAAATGAATTGCCTTAGGCTATCAACAATGTCTTCTTGCTCCTATTGGATTAAATTCAGACGAGGCTGCAAAATAGGTGCAACAGGACACCAAATGGTCATCTATATGAAATAGAGCGTTAGCCTGAAGTATTTTTCACGTGCCCCATGGTGGGTGCCAAAAACTGTTAATGTTTTAATTTGTACCTTTCAGTGCAACACAAAACAAAACAACGTGTACAGTAAAATTGTTCTTCAAATTAGGAGGGGAAGCTCCCTCAGACAAGAAATTTTAAAAGACAATATGAGTAACCTATCATTTTTGTTTCTCATAGACACAAGCATAAGGCAATTAAAGCTCTTCTGCAATCCTATGAGAAGTTTTCAAGTACTAAAAAATAATAACTTAATCGAAAACACACTTTTGCTTTCTTCAATTAAATTCAGAGATTGAAGAAGGCAAATGAACATAAGCGAGTTGATTTAAAAGGAAACACAAAGAACAAAGGAAGATAGAAGATGAATGATTATGCATAAAATCACAAGCATTCGCTTTCAAATTCAACAATACAAAGCTTGCATAAAGTTAAAGAATACATCTATCCTCAAAGCAATAAATTACGCAACACACATTTGAACAATAAAATCAGAGCAATAAAAGCTTCAACATTTACCATTAAGATATTAAGTGTTTAGAATACACTTATTTATACCCTAAAACAAAAGGTGCATGAAAGAGAAAAGAAGATTTGAACTAATACTCTTCAACCTAACCCTAATGTTGCATGCAAGTGTGCAAGCTTATTAGCATTTAAAAATATAAAATATGTCTCATGCAATTCAGTTAACTAAACTTGCATGTTATTACAAAAATAGTTCCACAAATACATGATTTGCATGACTTCCAAAACATATCTAAAAATAAATATATCTTTGAAAAGCAAAATCAGTTCTCAAAATAGAAACTATTTTGGAAATCCCTTTGGCTGCTCAAAATAGATTTTCCTACAAACACTGAAAAATGGGTAAGTCTGATAATTGAGACTTTCCTCAAATTCAACAACTTTATCCTCCTCTGGAATAATGATAGAATCAAGGTGCATAGTCTTCATTTGCAGGATGACACTCGCATCTTCTATTGTCTTTGAAAGATCCAAATACTCCTTTTCTGCCTTGTTGAATTTTATAGTGATCTCGGTCAAAAGGTACATCTTCTCCACATGAGGATCTCCATAGAACCTCTCTCGAATCGGTTGTGTGAAATCAAGTTCTTAGCTGAAGTGCTACTGGCTCTCATCATGGCATCCAAGTTGAAACCCTCAGGGGCAACTTGGCACAAATCCATCTCCTTGACCTTCGGGTACTCATGGATGAGAACCGATTTGGCCTCCACAGTGATAGAAGAGTATTGCATGTTAGCTTTTTGGCTTGTAGAAGTGTTCTTTTTCATTGTCCCACACTAAACAATGTAAAATCAAACCTTTCATAGCTTGCTGTTATGAAAAATTGGACCCTTTTCTTCGCTGTCCAACTCAAAAATTTTGTAAAAAAGTGAATAATTTTCCCTTGGGAAGCGAAATTTCTGAGTTTCTTCTTCAAAATTTCTCCTTGAAATGGATGCAAAGGTCAATTTGAAGTGTTTTTTAGGTGCGGGGAAAGCACAGAACACTAAAAATGACAGTTTTTGGTTAAAATCTTGCCCTAGGAGGTGGTTAGAACTGCTAAAAATGGAAGAAAAGTGACTGAAAAAGTCTGATTTTTGTCCTTTTGAATGTTTCTCTTCAACTTCGTGATGAATTTCCTTCAAAAATCCCTTGCAACTTGACCTCTTGATGCTCTAGAATAATAAAATTTACCTTCTTTCAAGTTGGACCTGCACAAAAATGGAAGCTTTTCTCCAAAATAGCTTCAAAATCAACCTCTATATGGTTGGGAATGATAAAAAATACCTCCTTCTCTACTGTAGCAATGTAAAACTAGCTCCGATCTCCAAAAATATGACCCTCTATGGCAATAATGCCTTCACAAATGAAGTGTTGCCCTTATAAGCTCTCAAATCTACTTTTATTCTAGAAATAAGAGTGCTTTTATTTGCCCTAGGCATGCAAAAATCAATTGGAGTTCAAGTGGAGTTGGAAACCTCTATTTATAGCTTCAAAAAGTCATGCCTTTCCCAAGAGGTGCATCCCATCTCATGTAAAACTGGTCGGCCAAATTTAGAGGTTTATTTGGATGTGTTTGGAGGTAAAAACACCAAAAATTGGCGCACTTTGTGGAGTGGCGGGCGCCCTCACAATGAGGTGCATGCACCTTTGGAGTGGCGTGCTCCTTCCATTAGCGCCTCTCCTTGCAACTTTGAAAACATCTTTCCTTTATGCCTTTAGTCTTTGTCTTTCGCTGAGCTGCTTTATCCTCCTTGGTGCGTGCGCTAGGAATGAGTTTCTTCTGCTTTAGAAAGGCAACCTTTCACTTGCATTTTTTCTATACCTTTCTCCTTGGTGATTTTCCTCTAATTGGAATGGATGCAAGAGACAAAATGCTCTTCCTTCACTTGCAAAGACTTTATGTTTTGACTTGAGTGATCTTGAACTTTTATAAGGGCTTGGTGAAAGCGCGCTTGGCATGGCGCAATTCCTCCACTTGAAACACGCCATTTCCTCAAACACTTTTCTTCTTTGTAAACTTTCCTCTTAAAATGGCGTGGACAGAGGGATTGGAGTGCACTTCCTCTTTTGACAAAATTGATACTTATGCTGTAAAATGAACTTTAAATGCCCTTTTATAGGCTTGGCAGAGGAGTGCTTGAAATGGCACGCTTCCTCCTCCTAAGGCACTTTTTTGAGTAAGACTTTGTTGTGTTCAACGAATGCTTTTGAAGAGCGTAAGTGTCATGTCCCTATACTAACGATTTATAATTGAATCAATTATACATTATTCATATTGATGACATTAAAATATAATTATCAATACAAATACAAATATTATATATTATTATTATATAATAATACAATTATCAATATAAAAATAAATATTAAATATTATCATTATATATAATATAAATTACAATTATCAATATACATATAAATATTAATAATTTAAATATAATTATAATTATAATTATCATAATATAATATAATACTAGATATATAAAAATATAAATATACAAATATCTAAATATAATAAATATATATAAGTATAAAGGTAATTCTAATAAGATAAAGTCTTATGAAGTGATACGGTAAAGAGGAGGATAAAGCACATATATTAAAGTGGTGAATAAGAAATAAAATAAAAAAAGCAATGATTTAAGTGTTCATAGTTTATGGTGCGATCCCTTTCACTATCTTAAATGGAGGATAAAAATGAAGTCTTAGAGGCAGTGATTAACCTAAGGAAGTCAGTAATTCATTAGTATTAGATGACAATTAATGCCGCAAACAAAGCATCAATTCCATAAAGAAATGACTACTGGGAAAGGTGACACCTTTCACCAGCAGTAATATCCTTGCAAACCATATAAAAGGAAAGAATACTATATTTTCTAGGTATGGGGAGAGTATAAGAATAATATTTGATTTTATGGGAAGAAGGATATATGTATGAATAAAATATATATATTTGGATTGTTATTCAGATTTGTATAAGCAAGAAGGAAGAATGATTATTTGGGGAATTAAATATATATTTTTAGATATATTGTCTAAATATAGAAATAAGGAATATCAAGGAAAAAAGAACAGATATATATTTCTGATTACAAGAAGGAATAGGGAATATACATCAGCAGATATATAGATATGAATATGTAGGAAAGTATAGGAAAATAGATTTCTGAGTTAAGTATAAACATATTTATGAGGTGCAGGAGCACCTAACACAAGGTGGCCTCCATGAGGTATTTGAATCATGTTTTGGGTTGTAATAAGGTCTATTTGACCAATGCATGTAATTTCAGTTTGTGTCTAGGTTTATTTTGTAAGTCCCAAGTGACTTAGGTCACGTTTGTCAAATTGTAACCGCATAATGCCAAAAATAGGCAGTTGAGCAGTTGGAGGCTATTTAAAATGGTTGTCTCCCAGCCGCTTGGATTGATCTCCCAACTGCTTGGAGTCAGTTTGGTACTACTCTGGGTGAGTTTATAAACCCAGAGAATTGGACAAAGTCAGATATGATGATATTGTAATTGAATGCAATTGTGTGAATGTAATCGAGCATTGTGAAGGAGAAATCAAACTGTTCTGTGTTGTCTATTTGTTTCCATTCTCTATAAATACGAAATTGCATAACTATAGATCTCTTTTCCTTTCTGTGTTTTCCCATTGTTGTATTATGTCGATGTGAAGCATTCCACTGATAAGATTTCTGTCGAAATTAGCGGAATGGCTTCATTATACCATACTCGTTTGTTTTCTGTTTTGTTTTCCTGTTCGGCGGCGCAGAGGACCAGATTTGAGTGTGCATAGTAAATCACCTAGGATCTCCATGTGTTAGGGTTTGGATTGGAGGAGTTGGAGTTGTTATTGGTGGGACAGGGGCCATCGACGAAGCATTCCTTGCTCAGAGCGATGAGGATAGTTTGGCCGAAGAGAGGTTCGAGCCATTGAAAGGAAGTCGTGGTCTGAGATGCATATCAGGGTGATGAAGTATATCGGCGTAGTGAACCATAGTGTGGCTGATAGTATTTGTCATGCCGACGAGTGTGGTCCCAAGGTAACATCGGTGAGATCGGTGTGTCGGCGGAAGAGTTTTAGAGTGTGCCAACGGATTTAAGTCCTGCCGATAGTGAGTTCAAAGGTTCAATGGGTTCGACGGGTTCAAAAGTTGATAAGTGTTCACTTCCATTGTGTGCTCCCCATCATATTGGTATTAGAGCTAGCGAAAGCTCTGGGTGGAGGTGTTGTGTATTTGATTTTCTGAAGGCAGAGGAATCCTATCCTTGTAGTGTGTGGGCAGACAATGATGAGGTCTGTCATGACCATTCACCAATAGAGATCTGGTTGGAAGAGGGTGTAGAGTGAGGCCACTGAGAGAGAGAGAGTGGTATTGCATCTTCAAGATCTGCAGTTGGATGAGGGGAATGGGTCTGTGAAGCAGCGTGTAGGATGGACAGCTGATTGAGCATTGTGTTGTAGTTGAATTGAGGATTTACAGGAGTGTTGGTGCTGTCTGTGAATGTTTATGTCAGATAGAGAAAGCGAAGGAGAGGCTAGCGATATGCCTCCAAAGGGGATGACCACCGAAGTGGTCAAGAAATTTCAAGAGATGGAAGAGATGATCAAAACTAGAGTTAGGGAAGCACTCCAACCAGAATTGAAGGCAATGAAGATAGGTAAAAGGGTAGATGAAGATTCAGATGTAGAAGAAGAGAAAGAGGAAGAAGTAGAGGAACAAGAAGAGGCAAAGATACCAGCTGAACAAAAGCAATTCCTGGAAGCCATCAAGGCAATTGGCAAGGACTCTTCGGAGGCTCAGATAGATATTCCCATGTTTAGTGGAAAGATGAATGCTGATGAAGTTATGGAGTGGATTGAGGCTCTAAACAACTACTTCGAATACAAGGAAGTTCCTGATAGTAAGAAAGTTAAGTTTGCAAAAACTAAGCCCAAAGGTGCTGCCCTTACATGGTGGAATTACACTCAAGGAGAAAAGGTAAAGAAAGGGAAGAGTATGATATCTTCGTGGAGAACAATACTGGAGAAGATCAAGTCCCAGTTCCTTCCATCTAACTACGAGGTGCAGATTTACAGGAAAATGCAGAACCTTAGGCAAAAAGATATGGATGTGGCTACTTGTACCAAGGAGTTTTACAAATACACTCTTCATTGTGGGTACATGGAGGATGAAAAAGCCAAGGTAGCAAGGTATTTAAATGGTCTAAGGATTAATATTCAAGATGAGATAAGTTTGTTTACCCCTGAAACCATGGAAAAATGCTTTCAAGTAGCATTAAGAGCTGAAGAGAAACTGAAGAGGAAAGGTGAGCAGCAGAGTAAAGGAAGAGGTGACAGAAATTTTAGAGGCAGTTTTGGAGGAAGAAGTCCTAACCAGAGGCCTAGTGGTGAGTTTAGCCAAGAAGAGCAAGCTGGAGACTCAAGTAGCAGAGGAGGCTACCGAGGAAGAAGGCCAAATGAAAGAGGTGGGAAAAATGGATCAGGTAGAGAATCTAAGTTCTCCAACATGAGATGTTATAACTGCAATCAGAGAGGGCACCCAACCTATAAGTGTCCAGAGAAGGCCTCAACTTCTCATGGTAATGAGAGAAGAACCACATTGACTCAAGAGGATGCAGGGAGTGTGACATCTCCTGAAGTGAATTTAGCATCAGAAGTGGGAGAAAGTCTGATGATCAAGAAGACACTACTCAAAGAACCAGTGAAGACTGAACCATCACAGAGGAGAGCTCTTTTCAGGATCAATTGCAAAAGCAAAGGTAAAATATGCAAGGTAGTCATAGATTCTGGTTCAACAGATAATATGGTGTCTAGGGAAATGGTGGATAAATTGAACATAGAAAGGATTCCTCATCAAACTCCTTACAGAGCATCTTGGGTAAGTGATAGTCAATCACTTTTGGTAGATGAGCAAGCATATGTTGATTTTCAAATTGGAGAATATAAGGAGAGAATTTTATGTGACATTTTGCCCATGGAGTGTTGTCACCTACTTTTAGGTAGGCCATGGCAATTTGATAGGCAAGCATTATATGATGGATATGCTAACACATACACCATCAAGAAGGATGGAAAGACTTTTGTGATGACACCATTGCAAGAAGGTGCTACAACATAGCAGGTAGCCAAGGTCATTTTGATGGGTAAGAAAGAGTTTGTGAAGATCAATGAAGAAGAGGCAAGGAAATTTTAGGATGCCTCAAGGAGTGGGGTTGTCAACGATCACAATTTGAAGGTGATTTCAGTTTTGAATGATGGAGATCAGCTAGTGCTGTCTGAGATGGATCAGCAGAAGGTTAAAGTGCAGGTCTGCAAGCAGCCACAAGTTGATTGGAAAGAAGAGGATGCTATCCTCGTAGGGACTATTGTTTGTCCTCTAAAGCCAATAAGAGTTGACGGACAATCACATTCTACCATAGCAGCAGTACAAGAAGCATCAAACAAGGTTTTGAATGCAGATGTTCAGGCAGAGATGATAGTAAGGAAGAATGGCGAGCAAAGTCTAGGTCTAGTTGCAAGCACTCACTCATGGCAAGGTGTGAGTAGAGCCTACAATGCTGGGCATGAGTTTTTGATTCCATGGACGCAAGTTGCAGTCCAGAGATCGTGGGAAAGGCATGAGGCAGAAAAGGATATAGATGGTGCAAGACAAAGAATCAACTCATGGGACATGAGTTCTTTTCTAGGTGGGGTGTATGGTGCAGGAGCACCTAACACAAGGTGGCCTCCATGAGGCATTTGAATCATGTTTTGTTTAGAAAATTGTGTTTTGGGTTGTAATAAGGTCTATTTGACCAATGCATGTAATTTTAGTTTGTGTCTAGGTTTATTTTGTAAGTCCCAAGTGACTTAGGTCACGTTTGTCAAATTGTACCGCATAATGCCAAAAATAGGTAGTTGGGCAGTTGGAGGCTATTTAAAACGGTTGTCTCCCAGCCGCTTGGAGTCAGTTTGGTACTACTCTGGGCAAGTTTATAAACCCAGGGAATTGGACAAAATCAGATATGATGATATTGTAATTGAATGCAATTGTGCGAATGTAATCGAGCATTGTGAAGGAGAAATCAAACTATTTTGTGTTGTCTATTTGTTTCCATTCTCTGTAAATACAAAATTGCATAACCGTAGATCTCTTTTCCTTTCTGTGTTTTCCCATTGTTGCATTATGTCAATATGAAGCATTCCATTGATAAGATTTCTGTTGAAATCAGTGGAATGGCTTCATTGTACCATACTTGTTTGTTTTCTATTTTGTTTTCCTGTTCGGTGGTGTAGAGGACTAGATTTGAGTGTGCACAGTAAATCGCCTAGCATCTCCATGTGTTAGGGTTTGGATTGGAGGAGTTGGAGTTGTTATCAGTGGGACAGGGGCCATCGATGAAGCATTCCTTGCTCAGAGCAACAAGGATAGTCTGTCCGAAGAGAGGTTCGAGCCATTGAAAGGAAGTCGTGGTCTGAGATGCATATCGGGGTGACGAAGTATATCGACGTATTGAACCCTAGCATGGCCGATAGTATTTGTCATGTCGACGAGTGTGGTCTAGAGGTAACATCAGTGAGATCGGTGTGTCGGCGGAAGAGTTTTCGAGTGTGCCGATGGTATTAAGTCCTACTGATAGTGAGTTCGAAGGTTTAGCGGGTTCGACGGGTTTAAAAGTTGATAAGTGTTCGCTTCCATTGTGTGCTCCCCATCAATATGCAAAAGGGGAATATATATATATATATATATATATATATATATATATATATATATATATATATATATATATATATATATATATATATATGATCTAAATTCATACTACTATAGTCAACATTAAATCTCCAAGGATACAAAGGCAAAAATTATATACTTGGTATGATGTATCTAACCTTATGTTTATGATGATGAATGCCATATATTAAGTAATGACAAATAATGGAAAGATTATCATTAGTTATGTATGTATATATATACATTATGAAACTTTATATATATTAAGTAATGGTATGTTCAAACTCATTACCTATTTACTTCTATTGCCTGCAACCTTAGGGTAGGTTGGTTTTGTTAGGGAGAGGCAGAGTAATTCCATCCTAATGGGATTGGAGATGGTTTAGCATGCCCTAGACAAGTTTGTTAGGGAGAGGCAGAGTAATCCCATCCCAATTACATTGGAGAAGGTTTAGCATACCCTAGACAAGTAATTCCGCATCCATGGTTGAGGATTAGAAGGGAAATAAGATTGAGATGCGAACATAGCCAAGTTAATACTTAATTGCTTCTATTGCCTCTAACTTTAGGGTAGGTGGTTTTGTTAGGGAGAGGTGAAGTAATTTCATCCCAATGGGAGTGGAGATGGTTTAGCATGCCCTAGACAAGATTTGTTAGGGAGAGGCAGAGTAATCCCATCCCAATTACATTGGAAAAGATTTAATGTGCCCTAGACAAGTAATTCCCCATCCAAGGTTGAGGATTAGAAAGGAAATAAGGATTAAGACTTGAACATAGTCGATACCGAGTTGTGTTACGAATTGAACTAAATTTTATCTTAATTTTCTTTAATATCTCTAAAGTCCCTTTCTAGTGATATTATTGTACACAAGTAAAGAAATCAAGAATATCCTAAAAGGGGACATTACAGAGAGATTTGGCATGTTTGAAGTGCCTTTTTGAGGTTTATCAATTCTCCCAAGGTGTGCCTAGGCTCAGGCACACACGCCATGAGCCAGGCGCACTTTTGCCTTAGAATTTTTTTTGAATTTTTGGCTTTTGACAAAATTTTCATGATCAACCTTCACTTTCTTTGCCTTTCATCTGTGCCTTTGCAATGCTTTAATCTTCGACTTGACAATTTTGATCTTCTCGTTTTGACAACCTTCCATAGCCTTAGTGATTTTTGGCTTTTTGAAACTTTAACTTGATCTTGCCTTCCTTTGACGTGCTTTGATATATGATCTTGAACCTGTAGGGTTAGAAGAAAATGACAAGGCAACACAATGCTTGAGGCATGGGTTTGATATCGCTTGGTGAAGGATGTATACATAGAGAAATTGTTTCGTATAGGTAAAACACTCTCATAAGGTAAACTATCTAAAATAATTTAAACTATTTATTGTTTTGGATAGAGGGAATACTTTCCCTCACTATCCAACACCTCCCATATTCACGTAGGGAATATGGGGAAGGCTTGCACTATCATAGTGGCATCGTGGGTAGTTAGGGTTTTAGTTGGACGTGAATACAATAGACCAGACACAGAAATAGAATGAAATATTTATAACCAAAAAAATGTTAGTGTTAGATTTGGAATAACGGTTGGAGTTAGGGATAAAATTATGATTAGGATTAGAATTAGGGTTATAGAAAAAAATAGGGTTAATGTTAGAAGTAGGTTTAGGGTTATAATTATAATTAGGGTAAGGATTAGAATTAGGGTTAGGGCAACAATTAGGGTTAGGGAAATAATTAGGGTTTAGGTTAGGGTTAGAATTAGGGTTAATGTTAAGGTTTGAATTAGGGTTATAAATATAATTAGGAATATGGATATAAGTAGAGTTAGGATTAGGGTTAGGATTACGCTTATAAATAGGATTTTTTGTAGTATATCAAATTATATAATGTATATTAGCTATGGTGTGAATGAATGAATTTTGAATCGAAGGAGCAAATGAGATAATATCAAAGAGAGTATCAAGGATAATATCATAAATGACAATGAGAACAAATGACAGATGTTCAAAGGGAAGAACAAAGAAGAAGACACAATGAAGCTAACAAACAAAGAAGGGCTAGAAGAAGGGCATAAGTAACAATACAAGAATTGGAATCTCAAAATAGAAGTGAAGCAAATGTGATTAGAAATAGTCGTCAACAAACATCTGGACAACTCTCTCATTCTGAAATAGAAGAAAGGAATACACTTAATCTCCAATCAAGTGGGAGGTACAATCAACCAATTGATGCAAATATTGAGTTGAATCTTGCAAATGAAAATTCAAGATCAATAGAACATGTACTAGCATCACCTCAGAGTGCAACTAAAAATGAGATGCATTTATATGTAGAAGGCAATGTACAAAATATACATGGCTAAAATAATTATGATTAGGGTTTAAAATAATTAGGGGTAGGGTTTAAAATAAGTAGGGTTAAGGTTAAAAATAATCATTAGGGTTAGGGTTATAAAATGATAATTAGGGTTAGGGTTTAAAATAAGTAGGGTTAGGTTATAAAATGATCATTAGGGTTAGGGTTTAAAATTCCTAGGGTTAGGGTTTAAAATGATCATTACAATTAAGGTTATAAAATGATAATTAGGGTTAGGGTTTGAAATAAGTAGGGTTAAGGTGTAAAATGATCCTTAGGGTTAGGGTTTAAAATGACCATTACATTTAGGGTTATAAATTGATAATTAGGGTTAGGGTATAAAATAAGTGAGCTTGGGTTTTAAAATGATCATTAGGGTTAGGGTTTAAAATAATTAGGGTTAGAGTTTAAAATGAGCATTAAGGTTACAGTTTAAAATAATTAGGGTTTATAATAATTATGATTTAAAATAGTTAAGGTTTATAATAATTAATATTATATTAATAATATTATTATTAATATGTAATATAATTATATTATATATTATTATTATTATAAGTAGGGTTAGGTTTTAAAATGATCGTTAAGGTTAGAGTTTAAAATAATTAGGGTTAGGGTTTAAAATGAACATTAGGGTTACATTAAAATAATTAGGGTATAAAATAATTAGGATTAGAGTATAAAATAATTAGGATTTAAAGTAATTATGATTTAAAATAATAGGTTTTATAATAATTTTGATTTAAAATAGTTAGGGTTTATAATAATTAATATTATATTATTAATATTTTTTTTGAATCAGTAAGGATGCTTTATGCATCATAATATATATTAATATAAAAGTTTACAAGATACAAAAGGCCCTTGATGGCCAAGATTGTTACAATAAAAATCAAGATCCAAGGAAACGACATCATGATAAGACAAAAGGCCCTTAATGGCCAAGCTGTAAATAGTGAAAAGCATAACCAAAAAACATGACACGGATGCTCCTTCAAGGATTTCCAATATTCAAATTTGCCACTTTAAAACCCTAGTAGACTGATGTATCATCTTCCTCAGCTAGAAATGCATCTCCATCATTGTTGTAAGGAGTAGGCGGAAGTTAGAAATGAACTAGATAATTCCAAGCATTAGAGACCTCTTCAATTTGTTCCCTTCTAACTTTGCCAAACATAGATTTATGGGCTCACAGAGAGTTATCAAACACATCATTATTATTTGATTGTAGACTGAAAATCATTGCTTGAAAGACATAATTGACACTGGGTTTATCTAAGACTTTTGAGCAAAGAAAAAGACCCCCAATTTTTGCAGAACCTTCATGAAGGTTATAATTACCAAAAGCTTCATGAAGCTTGTTCTCCAGAATCAGGAAATCATGGATGAAATTAGCAGCTATCCCTTTCACCAGATCAACATGTTGAAATAAGTCCATAGCATTTGAAAGAAAATGTGAAACAAGATGAGAAGCACAAAAAACTTAGGATTGCAAGAGAAAATCTCTTCCATAAACCTCGACCAGAGCTTCCTCCACTTCATCATCATACAATTTGAATACCCTTGCCAAAAGATTAGCATTAATACTTCCATGCATAGGCTGCTCCCATTGCTAAACTGGGAAGAGGAGTCATGTATTGCAGGGTATAATGGCCATCTTGAACAACTAGAAAAAGGAAACAGGGGAAGAATGCCAAAAACACCCATTCGCGGTTGCATGGAAAAGCATTCCACATGAGCCAGCATGATGAAACCAAGTCCTTCAAGCGAGAAGAGAAATAATTACAAAACCAAGCAAGCTCACTTGAAAGATATAAATTAAATTCACAGCACGCTTCGTACTAAGGAACATAAATCCTAAGAAGAGGACACATGTGCAAAAATAAATTAGCTTAGCCAGCTGGGACAAGCAATCAAGTGCCATGAAACAAGCATAAAAAGCCAACAAAGAAAAATGATAACCTACCATGGAGAATCTGTAACCTGCCAGGTAAACCAAAAAAGTTAGAATAAATTTTTTTCTCTTTGTGAAAGAGAAAAATTAGGAGGGAGTCTCTACCCTCAGTAGCTCACAAAGACTAGGGTAGTTGCACATTGAAATTTGATTGATCTCCAAAGAGTCTTCTGACTTAAGAAGGCAAGCCATATTGGCTAATAAATCAACAACTTTATTACCCTCTCTTAGGGTATGGAGACAAAGAAAGCCATCAAACATTTTAACAAGATCGCAGGCTTCATTTAAAATGTAGCTAATTTTCTAGTGTCCCCCAATCTTTTTTTGGAAAGCATGCACAATATTCTGAGAATCCCCTTCTAAAATTAGGTTTTTAATCCCCAGGTCTAAAGCTGTATTAATATTATTATTAATATATAATATAATATATAATTGTATTTTATATATTATTATTAGGGCTTAAAATAATAATGGTCAGGGATAACATTTATAATAATGTAATAGTAATATAAACATAATATTATAATAATGTAATAATATAAATATGATATTATTATGTTTAATAATGTTATACTATATAATTATGATTTAAAATAATTAGGATTTTTAATAATGAGGATTATAAAATATTTAGGGTTTATGATAATTAATATTATATATTATTTTATTATATATATTAATATATAATATTATATTAATAATATTATATGATATAATTATATATTAATTAAACTAATGTCTAATATGTAAAATATGTTGAGAGATATCTTCGCCTATTTAATATTAATCAAATTCTTGAAATATTGGTCTCAAATAATATTAGATATGAGAAAAAAGAAAGAATGGTTAGAGTGTTTTTTATTGTTATTGTGATTTGTTCTATTTCAAGTTTAGTTGAAGAAAGGAATGAAGAAAAATGTTTGTTATTATGGTAAAGAGGTTTTGAAAGGGAACTGACCCTTTTACAAAAGGACAACCATCAGATTCAAGAGACGAGACCCACAAAGTGTGAGAACATAAAAAAAAACAACAAAACAATTGAACCAAAAAGGAATAGAAAAAGGATAGCCCAGGTACAACAAAGCACAAAGAATGAAGTAAAATGTTAATGTATATTCCTATTCCATAAAAACAAGTTGATCCTAATTAAAGGAAAGTTTTGTAGAGAGAAAACTAATTTTAATATTTAAAACTAAAAAATATAACTATCTATTTTTTTAATTAAGAAGACCTTAAAAGTGTATAGGGTACCAATATTAATAAAAGTTTTATAAAACTAGTATAGATATCTTTAAAAAATCTATCTAAAATAATGCCGAGAGATATCAATTTGAAGTCATTTTATTTACTTTGAGTTATTTTATTTTACATTAGGACTATTTTATTTATTTATTTTTAATTAGTATGCGCTACCTAGGGGGTAGCACCCATTTTATTATATATGATAATAAAAAGATACATAGGCATGGCTCTAATGAGTGTGCATCATACATACTTAGTTACTTGGCACATTGAGGTGCCAAAGGAAATGAAGGCCTTCTGTGAGCTCAAAGGCACACTCCAACCGAGGTGGGGAGAGAAAATCACCATATTGGCTGAGGAAAAAGGTAAAAACATCCATGTTGTTCCTTCAAATACCCTCTTGAAACAACTGTAACACCTTTGTTGTCACCTTACTCTTCTTCACGACTGCAACTTCAAAGATACCTCCTATTAGTCCAGAGTTGGGCCTTTTGTCAAAGGCAAAAATGGTTGCGTAAGCCTTCTCCCTTATCTCCTTTTTAACAAAGGAATTTTCCATAATCTTCTCGCTCTACTTCCTTCCAAAAATCAACACCACAGGCATTAGAAAATCTTCATAAAGGGTGCCATCATGGATGTGTTCATCAGGCAAGTGTTGGGTACTAATAACCTATTTAATCACTTCCACCACGCCATCTAAATCTACGTTGAATAGCCTGTAGATTTGGTCATCTAGAGATTCTTCTTCCTCAGGTCCATCTTCCTAATCCTCCCTCTGATCCTTCTCCTATTCCTCAGAATCCTCTTCCTCATTCGAAGCCTCATCATCTTCCTTCTAGAAAATGTAGACACAATCAATAGACATACACCCCGCCATATCTTTGTTTCAGCAACTAAGAAATATTTCCATTCCCATAAATAAGAACTCTCTCAAAGTCCTGCCCACAATGGTTGAGGCAATCTATCTCAAGATCTGCTGGCCAATGAGTTTAGAAAATCTAATCCCATCGAGATTATCCTGGCAGTCGTTTAGAGATCCATGTACCATTCTTAAGTAGATTTTTGAAAGTTGTGGCCGCAAGTGTTCTTATAGAAAGATTGCAAGTGATACACCATCATGAAGTACTAACTTCCCTGTGAATGAGTCTGCTTCTTCAAATAGGAATATCCCACTATGTCGAGAGCATCTAGGACACAACTTCCTCTATTTGTGAGTCACATACCAAGTTGGCTAGGTGATCCACCACATGGTTACCTTCTCGGTAGGTATGATTAATTGTGAAGTTCATGCTATCCAAGAGTTACCAAATCACCTCCACTATGTATTTGAGCTTCCAGTTTGATACTCTCCTATTCTTTATTGTGTTTATACATATTTGTGAATCCCCTTCAATGTCAATATCCAAGAGATTCTCCTTTTTTACACAAGATGAGACCATGAAGAAGTGCCAAAAAATTTGCTTCATTATTGGTGCCATGTAATGTCCCTAACCTAATTTGCCCTCGAAAATTCAAATGCCACAAGTTAGGGTTAGGGTTTCAAAATTACCATTTAGACTATCTTCAAACTGCATAATTCTTGTGCTCTAATTCTACAATCATGACATAGGAAAAAACATATACAAAATATAGATATACAAATATACCTCTTGAAATATTAGTGTTAGACAAGATTTTCCATGCATTCAAATTCATAAACAATACTCATATATAAAGATGATCTATTTATTAAAATGCAGTTAACTTAGTTTATTCACTCAACTTAGTCATAGAAGGGGATGGTGCTGAGCAGCATGGCAGGGTATAGACTGGCAATAATACCTCCATGCAGGCCCCTTAGGGAGGCATGGCATGATGTTACTCAGTTCTCCCTCCATACAGGCCCTAGGGGGCTTGGCAGGATATAGGATGTCAACAAGGCCTCCATAAAGTCCCCTTAGGGAGGTATGGTAGGGGTGTTGATCAGTCCTTCCTCCAAACATGCCCTTAGGGGGGCATGGTAGGGTTGCCTCCACGTAATCCTCTCACCATCCTTCTATGACTCTTCAAACAGTCATGCCTTTAACAAACCTTAATCACTACCTTTTTTTAGATTATAGTCGTTGCCTTTGTAATAATTTCTTTTTCTTCTAAATACACTCTCTCTCATTCATGTGATTTCAAAATGTAGTCGGCCAGCATAGATAATATGAAGTCGGCATTAGATAATTCCATCAAGTTAGCCAACATTACTAATATTTAACTTTAACTCTTCAGATCGCCTATAGGAGGGAGGTCGACCAAAACATTAGAATATAATATATGTATTATTTGATCTTCAACGTAGGTGCCATTTCAAGGAGAGGAGTTAGCCATATCAAACAATTATTTATTCTAATTAATTTTGATTCCTTTATGACTTTCTTTGCTTCTCATAGTCAGCCCTTTACATGATTTGACCATCCTTTTAATCAATGTCTTGTCTTCCTCATGCATCAGACTGTATAATTTGTAACTTGAGTCGGCCTATAGGGGAAGGGACATGAAAGTCCACCCCACTCGAGATTGCTTGTCCTCAAGCAATCATAACTAGGATGCTCCTAAAATAATCAGCATCCCAAATTGATCCTCATTGAAGAGTTGTTAGTCTACTTGTCTCCACCCAACTGCCAATATAACCTTTCCTAAAATATGAGGATAATGTATTGTCCCTTATCCTTCATATACTTGTATTTCCTAATATCTCTCAATAACCAGACTAAGATTTGGCAACTGGTAAGGTCTATGATTTAAGACAAGCTTTCTCTCATTCTCAAAGAGAAGGATATCTTCATTTGTATAGTTTGAAGCCATGTAAAGAAAGTGTCAATCAAAAATCAATTTCTTCTTTGGTATCAACTACATCTTCAAATAATCAATTGGGTTGGATAAGTCTTTATGAGAAGTACATTTCCTAGGGTTTGAGATTGTTGTGAACAACAAAATCTTTACTACGATTTGTACCCTTTTTCTTATACCATCAACTGGGAGTAAGTATATTTTATTTCACCTAATCATTCCAACATGGTTTAAGACAAGATTGGGGCATAATAAAAAATATCTTATAGGTGTTTGTAACACTTAGTCCAACATTTTTCAACATATATCATCTTGTCATATGCTATAATCTTTTGAGTATATATTCCCTAGATAATCCTCATGTATAAATTATTGGATATACCAAAATCTTAGACTTCATAGAATTTGAATTTATAGATTGATACTAACATCCAATTTTCATATCAATGGGGGGTTGTCACTCCTTTTGTAAAGATTGACATATTCCCATGTTAATACTAGGATGATTTTCATACCTTAGGAAAGTATTGTTTTATTCCATCTAATTCAACAATCTTAATTTTTCCCATATTTTAAGAGGTGAAAATGATCCTGGGATTTGTGGGTTGTGGGCCCATAATATAACCTAGCATAGGCTTATGTAACAATTTTGTTGTAACTTGATTTTATCAAATTTATCTAACATACCTAC
The DNA here is from genome assembly GCA_027924645.1 of Cunninghamia lanceolata. NCBI lineage: Eukaryota > Viridiplantae > Streptophyta > Pinopsida > Cupressales > Cupressaceae > Cunninghamia > Cunninghamia lanceolata. The sequence goes on from BSBN01000529.1 coordinate 2,678,086, forward strand.
ATGCCTAATATTGATGTCCTTGTTCTTTTTGAATGTGGAGTTACTTTGATCAAGAAAAGAATTTGTGAGGAGACTCCTCGAGGAAATGAGCTAATATAGAAGTGAATTTGGTTCATAAGATAAGTTTTCTAGATCAAATTTGTAGGTTATAAGTTTGATCCTTGTATTGCCTGTTGTTTCTATGAGTGTGGGATAGATCATATGATTGTACATTTGATCTTGTTCCAAGGGAATAGAATAATTTATTCTTAATGGTGTTCCTCCTCCATGAAGCTTGATGAATATATCTTTTGATATGATCTAACATTTCTCGTAAGATCTTTCAAGAGTCCAAATTTGTAGGTTCCTAAAGAATTGAATTATCTTTATTGCATTCTCTCAAAATGTCATTTTGCCTTTTAAAAGATTGACCATCCTAGGTCAATATGATACTTCAGTGCACCTAAAAGATAATCTTAATTCATCTTTGTATCTTTAGTTATGTCTAAGTTTTTGTGACAAATGTGTGGATTTTCATTTGAGAATTGGAAGTCAAATTATATCGTTATAGTCAACTATGTTGAGTGGTTATGGCTTGATTGTTCCTTCCTTGCGAACCAGGGATTTTTTAGTGGCGAATCTTCACCAATTGGTGAATAGTTTACATTTTCAAATTGTGCTTTGGCGAGTACATTGCAAGTGGTGGGGGGCTAATTTGCCTAGATTTTTCAAATTTTTGGTCAAATGCATTTCAATTTGCAACCAATTTATTTATGAGGCATTTATAATTATTATTTTCGCCACAGTATTCTATGGTTCTAATGGTGATTCACCTAAAATTTTGGAGGCATGTTTTAATTCACCCACATATTTGCCAATAGCATTAAATTGTTTACCATGTATGAGGACCGATTTCGCCATTGGTGTATTAAATTCCTGCCTATATTATGGAATACGGGTCTGTATTTTATTTATATCCATTGATTTCCATTTTAATCTAATGGTTGTAATTAAACTCCATGGGTCATTTAAGCATGTGCCTTTTTAAAGGCATGCTGAGCCCAGAATTGCTTTTGGGCTGTGGGATTAGATAATTCTAGGCTCAGCATGCCTTAACAAAGGCACATGTTTAAAGGAGCCTGGAATTGCTTTTGGGTCATGGGATTCGATCCATGGAATTTATTTTTGGGATTAGGATCTAAAAAATAAAACAATATATGGGGGGACTGCGTTGACCCACTATGTAAAATTTTAAAGGAAGGATTCACCATTGTATTTAATTTTTTTGTCTATCATTCACTACGATTTGCCAAGATTTTTAAAAATTTTCTAATAATGTGCATAGATTCACCAGGAAAATTAATAATGTTTTCAAAAAAAGGAAAGATTCGCCAAGAAAATTATGGCACTTAGCTAGGATTTGCCAGGATTTTTATAGGTTTTTTTTTTTTTTTTGGGGGGGGGGGGGTTCCTTAAAGTTAACCCTATTGGGAACTTTAGATATTTTGATTGCTTGATTTCCTGATGACTAGATAAGTGATGATTGCTAATGAATTGATTTATCCTTTATATCTATCTCTTAAAGGAGTCACTAATCTTCTTGGCTGCCTTTTTTGAGAATAATACTTTACTTTTGAGTCGATTGTTAGATTTATTTCCTTTTGATGGTTTCTTCACAAAGAAATGATTCCCCTTTTTATATTTTATTGTTGAGGAAGTCCTACATTTGAAGGGTCACATTTTTCATATTTGGAGCTTCATCCTTTCTCGCATCATTATTATTATTCTTGAGAACCTAAAAATTACTTAGGGTTCTATTCTCAATTGAATTCCTCAATGATGTTTTGGATGTCTTTCTTAAATGAAATGTTCTCTCCTTTTATACCTCAAGTTCGAGGGAGTCATACCTTTTCACTTCACTAGTTACGATTGTTAATATGTTAGTGCTTCTTAACCCAAGAGGAGTTTGACAAAATAAAGCTTTGATAGATTTGGCATTTTCAATATTTTAAAGCATATAGTAAACTTGTTGGAGAAATATTAGACATGAAGCAAACACATAGATATGTGTAATACATGAAGCATACGTAATACACGAAGTATATACGTAAGAGACAAAGCATGAAGCATACGTAATATACAAAGTATACACATAAATACATGTGAGGCATGAAGCATATAAGTACATGTGATACATGAAGTATGAAGCATACACATAGATACACGTAATATATGAAGTAAGTACATGTGAAGCATGAAGCATCCACATAAATACACGTAAGACACAAAGTATACACATAAATAAATGTAATACACAGAGCATGAAGCATACACGTAATACATGAAGTGTATGTATGATTAGACGTAATACACAGAGCGTGAAGCATACACATAATACACAAAGTGTATGTATGAATACATGTATTACATGGAGCATGAAGCATAAATGTAATACACTAAGTGTACACATAAGTACATGTAAAACAAGGAGCATGAAGCATACACAAAGTATACACATAGGTACATGTACAAGAAGCATGAAGCATACATGCAATACACAAAGTATACACATAGTACACGAAGCATACACATACATACATAGTTATGAAGTATACATATGAATACACGTAAGTCATGAAATATACACTTGAATACATGTAAGTGACGAAGTATACACTTGAATACATCTAAGTCACGAAGTATGCACTTGAATACAAGTAAGTCATGAAGTATACACTTGAATACTTGAATACACATAAGTCATGAAGTATACACTTAAGTCATGAAGTATACATTTGAATACTTGAATACACGTAAGTCATGAAGTATACACTTGAATACAAGTAAGTCATGAAGTATACACTTGAATACAAATAAGTCATGAAGTATACACGTAAGTCATGAAGTATACACTTGAATACAAATAAGTCATGAAGTATACACTTGAATACAAATAAGTCATGAAGCATACACATAAGTCATGAAGTATACACTTGAATACAAGTTATGAAGTATACACTTGAATAAAAATAACTCATGAAGTATACACGTAGCATCAACTATCATTCATAGGATGGCAGGAAGGATGCTCTGATACCAATTGTAATGTCCCTTACCTAATTTACCCTAGAAAATTCAAATGCCACAAGTTAGGGTTAGGATTTCAGAATTACCATTTAGACTATCTTCAAACTGTATGATTCTTGTACTCTAATTCTGCAATCATGACATAGGAAAATACATATACAAAATATAGATATACAAATATACCTCTTGAAATATTAGTGTTAGATAAGATTTTCCCTGCATTCAAATTCATAAACAATACTCATATATAAAGATCATCTATTTATTACAATGTAGTTAACCTACTTTATGCACTCAACTCAGTCATATAAGGGGATGGTGTTGAGCAGCATGGCAGGGCATAGACTGGCAACATTACCTCCATGTAGGCCCCTCAGGGGGGCATGGCAGGATGTTACTCAGTTCTCCCTCCATACAGGCCCTAGGGGGCTTGACAGGATATAGGCTGTCAACAAGGCCTCCATAAAGTCCCCTCAAGGAGGTATGGAAGGGGTGTTGATAAGTCCTTCCTCCAAATAGGCCCTTAGGGGGGCATGGTAGGGTTGCCTCCACGTAATCCTCTCACCATCCTTCTATGATTGGTGAGTCTTATGACACACACACACACACACACACACACATATACATATATATATATGATAATATTATAAATAAATCAGTCAATAGTCACTGCTCTGACCTGTTAAATAATGTTTAGCAATATATCCTTTTATGTATTAGCAGTCTATATGACTATGTATATTTATATAACCTTCTGCAGATCCAACGTCTACTCTTTAATTAATGAATATTATTCCTTTGCTATATCGCTTGGATAGATTTGATTATATGAGAACTGATGTGTATGTTATATCTCATTCTCTACCCCTATACTTTAGTCATCTATCTTTTATTTTATATTCTCTTAAGGGAGGTGTCCTTTTAGGAAATAACTCTTCAAACAGTCATGCCTTTAATAAACCTTAATCGCTGCCTTTTTTTAGATTATAGTCGTTGCGTTTGTAATAATTATTTTTTCTTCTTAATACATTCGCTCCCATTCACGTGATTTCAAAATGTAGTTGGCTAGCATAGATAATATGAAGTCGGCATTAGATAATTCCATCAAGTCGGCCATCATTACTAATATTTAACTTTAACTCTTCAGATCACCTATAGGAGGGAGGTCGGCCAACACAATAGAATATAATATATGTATTATTTGATCTTCAATATAGGTGCCATTTCAAGGAGAGGAGTCGGCCATATCAAACAATTATTTATTCTAATTAATTATGATTCCTTTATGACTGCCTTTGCTTCTCATAGTTGGCCCTTTACATGATTCAACCATCCTTTTAATCGATGTCTTGTCTTCTTCATGCATCAAACTTGTATAATTTGTAACTTGAGTCGGCCTATAGGGGAAGGGACATGACATGCCATTTGAAAGTCTTTTAGAAATTGCCCAGATTAACTCACCTTTCATGTTCCTTATGATTACTCCTACTCTAGAAATATCCGGGTTCCCTCTTATCGCTTCGTCAAAATTCAATTTTAACTTTCCTACAAGATGTGGGCACCACTTGATGTTTTCCCATTTGAATTTTGAATGTGTTACATCTATGGTAAAGTTTGGTAGTATTTTTAATTCCTTCCATCTCCTCATAGATTCCTTGTCCCACCTAGTGAATGGTTTAGGGGTATTTTATTTACTCTATACATGGACACATTAATTATATGATTTATGCATAAATTAGTCTCTTCAAAATTTAGAAAAATAAAGTATATATTATTTATTTATGTAAAATTTTAGATTTAAGTAGAAATGAAAAAATAAGTAAAATCAAAACATAGACAACAAATATTTTTAAAAAATAAAGTAAAATAAAATAATTTGGAAGTAAATTGAAATCCTAAAGTAAAATAAAATAACTCTTAAATAAATTAAAATTTATGTGTATGGTAAATAATCTAATTCTAAAGTAAAATAAAATAACTCTTAAGTAAATAAAAGTATAAACAATGTAAACAAATTGCTCTAAATAAAATAAAATAACTCAATAAATTATTTAAAATGTCGAGTTTTTGTTAACACACTCACACCATTACACTCCACCCCTTGCTGCCATTGTAGAATGCCTCTTGAAATTAATGAATTTTAGGAAGGAAACAAGTTAAAATTGGTTAAAATTATTAAATTTAATTTAAAAGAGTGCTAGGCTCTTTTAAATAATAATAATTCTTAAACTCTAGCTTAATCTTATTTATGTTTTTATCTGTTAAATGGAGGTAACAAGTTTAGATTTTGAAGTAGATTATAGGGATTTGTTTAAACATTTGATGAGAATAGGAAAGAGGAGTCTTCTCTAAATATGGAGAAAATAAGACTATGTTTTTCTCTTAAATAGAGACAACAAGTTTGGATTTTGAAGTAGATTATGAAGGATGTGTTTAAACATTTGATGGGAGTGGGAAATAGAAGTATTCTCTAAATATGGAGAAAAGCTTCCATTCTCTCATTTTTCAAAAGAAAGTCAAGAAGAGGTATGTATTGCAGACCATGTCATAGGCCTAGTTTAGGAGCCAAATCATGTAATCCTTCCATATGTGGTACAAGATTTTGAGTATAATCATATTATCAAGAGTTGTAAAAGCATATACAAAGGTGATTGGAATTTATGTAGAAAATGGTAGTTACGGACACAAGTATATAAACTATAGTTGCCTAAATAATCTTATGGTAGAATTAAATGGCCAAGTTCTCCCACATGAATTGATGAGGGTGAGGAATAGTAATTACAATCAATGTATCTATAAGTTGTAATTGTACAATCTATGAGATAGTTATTGCTATGAGCTTACTATTGAATATTATAAAAACATCTTCGACCTACTTCTTTGTCAATGCAATCTTTTATTTTGTATCCTTCTTGAGGATTAAATCTTTTACTTGTGCTTTATAAATCTCATCGAATAAGCAAAAGCTAAAAAGGAAAACACAAATAACTATTCTCTTTTGCTACTAAGGTATTTGCACGTAATATAAATTTTGTAGGTCAAATATTAGAAAAAAATGTTGACTTAGTCACTAGCCTTCTTCCATCAAGAGCATTTCTTGGTTTTATACTCGTGTAAGTCTCTACCTTTAGTTTAAAGGAGTGGATAGATAGTGACTTTTATCTCTTATGCAATGAAAAAAGGTATAAATGTTGTGATTTTTTTTTTGTAGTTAGCATAGAACCCAAGTCTTATCTATCTCCACCTACATTCACTCCTAAGAACTGATCTTAATTCTTAGTCATTCATTTCCCACTCTAGATCAGATACACAATTGCATAAATGACTTGGTTTAGACACATAGTTGTAGAATGACACTTGAACCCTTAGAATTCAAATTCAAATTTAGGATCAAGATAACTCTTCCCACTTAGTGAAATGTTTCATTTATGACCCTTGGAGTTGTATTAGGTAACACTAGTTCAATTTGAGAGATCTAGATCTTAACTCACATTCTTACTTGCATAATAATCAAAGAGCATTTATTATAGTTTTTGTATCGCATCATCATCTAGAGCATCCACTACATGTTTGCCTATTGTCTTCAATCATTTTCTAAGCCATTGACTCAATGACATTATGGTGTTTGACACAAAGGAGTAATTATCCTTGCCACATGTAAACTCCTGTTATGGAGTAAAAAGTGGACACATGCCTTTTGACCTCCTAGTTTAGCTCCTAGGCCTTATTTGTTTCATTATACATTCTAATTGATCATCTTGAAAGAAATTGCCTGACACCCATGACATTTTGGACCCTTGGGACCTCTTTTAGCTTAAGGCTAACCTAATTTGGGCCCCTGGACTTGGGCACCTACTGCCCAAGTCTCCCCAGATTGGTCAGGGCTAACTAATGGTATGTCAGCTTGGGCCCTTCCAAAATGTTTCTCCTTGTCAGCTTTTGTAATTTAAATTCATAAATGTTAGCAGGAAAGAATATATAAGTGAGTTTATGACTTTATTTTAAACCTAGATGGATAACATGAACTTATGATATTGGAGCAAAGAGCATTCAAGGTATCATTGTGTTATTGTTGTAGATTTGTGTTTGTTGTAGATATGGCATCATCATCCATCTCCTTATGAGTTGAAGAGATTTCATCCTCCTAAGGACTTCACCTCCAAGGTGACATCATTTCTATTTGAATCATTTCATCATTTGGATTATCTTTAGCCTCTACCCTGCAAGGGAACACTCTCTCATTAACAATGGTGTTGGTAAAGCTTGAATGCTAACCCAGGATTTAACAGACAAATCCCTAAAGACCACAACCCCCAAACCCATCTCTTGTCGTCTTGTGTGCAGGTTACAGGTACAAGTTTCAGGAAAAGTGGAGCTACAGGAAGGCAGTGCAGGAATTAGAGTTTCAAGATCTGGAAACAATTTTGAATTGTCTCTCTAAAGAGACTTGCACAGTTGGTGCCCTAGTCCACAGGGCTTCCAACTTCTGGATCTGGTTTCTGAGCATCATTTACAACATCTTCTCAATTTTGACCTCTGACAGAATCTCACTGCTAGACTTGGGCAGTTGCTGAATATGTTCTCTGACACCTCTTCTTTTGGGAGACAGGTTCCAAGATCTTATTAATCATCTTTGTACTTTTGGTTTCTTTATTTCTGTTGTTGATCATCTGTTTCAAGCTGATTATCTTATAACTAGGATTTCACTCATACTTAATCTAGGGTTTGATAAAAGGATTGGTTGAATCTCATCTTTCCTTGACAAATAAGAGCATAAAATATGTAGTTGAATCCTCTTCCATCTTGTAGTGACTTAAGCTTGGTTTTGTCCTTGAATGTTATAGTGAAAGGAGGGTTTGATCTAGTGCATTCGCATATTCCATCATCTCTCTTTTATATATAACATTTTGGTGAACCTATAGCAGAAAACATAGGCATAATTTTGAGTACTGAAATCAATCTTTTCATTAATTCATATCATACTTATCATCCTTCATTGAAAAATCTTGCATAAACTTGAAAATTTTGAAAAAAAAAAAGCATTCTAGGCTTGCATAAAGGCATATTTTTGCATTATTTCCTTGCATATCATTGGAAGCATTTAATTTTATGATTTTTACATTATATCTGAGATAAATTACAGCAATTAATCATTTCATGATCTCATACCTTGCATGTACATATCTCATTTGTTAGGGTTTTGTTAAAAATTGGCAGTTTTCATATAACCTAGTTTTTGGTAGAAGCTAGAGTTAGTGGTCAAAATATTATTTTAGATTTTGCTTCTCCTTTAATACACTCATTCAAATATGATTTTGAGTTGTATTGTTGCTTCATTGTGTGTTCTTGTATTTAGATTTTAAATTTTACAATTACACAGTGTGTATTTCAACAAATATAATTACCTTAATCTTGTTGATTATACTAGTAGTTAGTGCATTGAGTGTTATTGGACTTTGTATGAGTTGTATAATTCACTGCCCTACTAGGAACATCTTTGTAAGAATAATTTTTAGACTAATGGGTTCTAATGCTATTGATAGAAACGGTGTGCAAACATCAGAAAATCCATTATACAATCACTTTAAAAGGGCGAATCAACATCTCTACAGGATATCATAAACACTAATACAATGGAAGGAAAAAAATTTCATGATGTTGAGGATGTCATTGATGTAGTTTCATATGTGCTTGATGAAAATATTAAGAATTTGGACACACAACTAGTGGAATTCCAACAAGTTGTAGAAAAGGCACATCTAATGCAAGAAACGATACCTATTGTTGAAAGAATAAGAAGGATATTACAATAAGGTTGAGAATGTGTTGATATTATATGTAGATTAGCTCATATAGTAGGATATAATATTATACTAGTAGCTAGCCATGCGAATGCCATTGAAAATGTATCAACACCGACATTTATAGCTTCACTAGTTTTGGCACCCATACTGACTACTGGAATATCCACTTTTACATCATCAATTCTCACCACCAATCCACATGCTTGTAGTAATGCTACCACTACTATGGGAACCTCTACTGGAAATAACTACAAGGCTATTACATTTAACTATCAAAACTCTGCACCTCGTGTCTCTATACCAATGCATACCTATTCTCAACCACCTATCACCTCCACTCATTATCAACCACCCTATAATCCACCTCTCTTAAATCCACAAGCCACCTCTTCATCTAATGATACTCTCTTAAATAAACTTTAGCAGAGAATGTCTTCCTTACAACAAAAAGTGACAAACTTGACTAACTCTTCTTCTCAACCTACCTTACCAATATATTATGCTCGTAGTCCTTTATCTTATGCAATTTTAAGAACTCCAATGCCTGATAAATTTGAGACTCCTCGCTTTGAAAAGTATGGTGGTAAAGATGATCCTAATACTCATGTGGTAGCAAGCACAGTGATGTGTAGTGATTTCTTCTTTAATGAGGAATTGTTAGCAAAAATCTTTCCCTGATATCTCAAAGATATTGCTTTGGAATGGTTTTTCTCTTTACCTCCTAATTCAATCAATTCCTTCTCAAAGCTATTTGCCCAATTATTGTAACATTTCCAAGGAAACATTGTACCTACTGCTTCCTTGATTGATTTGGTTCATTTTAAACAAGGCTCAAAATAGAAATTAACAAAGTTCATTAGTCGATATCAAGCTCTCATATCGCAAATACAATATCTGATCAAAGATGAGGATCTTCAGAAGGTATTCCTTATGAATCTACAACCAAACATACACGACAAGATATTGTGGGTGAAGTACATTTTTTTCAACATTTATGCATAGCTCTACGAGATTACCAACTTTCGGTTCGTCAATATGAGAATCACACCTCATCAGCTCCTGTTGGTCAATCCATAGCTAGATAATCTCAAAATTCATTCAAGAAGAACAATGAGAATTTCATCAAGATCAATGGACAACATTCAAATAATTTTCACTCACAAGTGTCTGCTATTACAAAGCCTCCTCGGGCACCATTTCAATTCAAACAGGAACAAAGACAATTTACTCCATTATTGGATTCTCTCCATTCGGTAATGACTCAAGCAGTGAATAACAATCTTTTGAAGCTTCCTCCTGCTCACCCTTTCGACAGTACTAGGCCACAAGGACCTTCATTTAATGCTAATGTTTATTGTCACTGTCATTGCTCTTTAGGACATGATACTAAAAATGTATGCATCTTAAGCATGCAATTCAAGAGCTCATCAATTCTAATATGATACAAGTTACTGGTGTGAATGACAATGGAAATAAGTCAGTAGTGACAATGGAAATAAGTCAGTAGTGCCTCTGAATCAAAATTTACAAATCTTCACTGATCCTTTTCCTAAGCATAGTGACAATAATATGGTGGAAAAAAATACAATAGATCTTGAAGATGATTATCTTGACTATGATGACATAGTGGGTATGTTAGAAGTGGATAAGGAAACAAGTGAAGATCACTCTCATCCACAAGGAAAAGGTATTTATGCTGAGGTTCCTCCTCTGTTATCCCTTTATGGATCGGGAGATAACCAACATGCTCGAGATATGCAATTGGAATAGCCTATATGTAATCACTAGAAGTAAGAGAAGGTAGTGTCAATGAGAAGCATTCCATTTCATCGAGAAAGGCTCATTAATTAGACTAAGAAAGAAAATGAACAGAAAAGAATAAGGCGATTGTCTTCAAAGGGAAATGGCATTGATTCTCCTCCTTGTAAGTAGCAGAAGATTTTAAACATACAAGGTCTTGAGAAACTAGCTCCACAAGGCCGTTTTCAAAATAAGCATCAATCAGGTTTGAACTTCTTACATAATTTTCCACACTTGATGGAGCACCTCTCTAAGATGCTCACAAGTTTGGCTTCCTCTTAGATATATATATTAATATGTGTTGTGTTGTGTTCCCTCATCTTGTGTTATATGTTTAGGTCTCTTTGGATGACCCTTGATACTCTTGTAAGGTCAAGGATACAAGGAGACCACCTCTGATGTGACCATTCTTCTATTTGTTTCTCTATTCTTCTATCTTTGCTCTCCTCTATTGTATTGTTGTGTGTTGCACACCTTAGGGGCATAACATTATGGAGGATGTCTTGGGGGCATCTTCCCATGTTGTAAACCCAAGACACTCTTGTATCCTCTCTCACTTTTATTGTTTTTATTCTTCAGTGACTCTACCTAGTCGGCAGATGACAAAAACAAACAAATACTGATAAGGACCGTGTGTCCCTTCAGTACGAAAGCAAAAAATGGACCTAGTCCATATATGAAGATGGGGCTGATATATATATCTGATGCTTGACTAGTAGAATTACTCCGTGTGATGTATTGTGTTGTGATATTTGTTATAACAAACTTTGGCAAATACTCTAAATCTTCTTCTATGCACTTTGGATTGTTTTGTATCTCACCTTGTAGTTACACTCGGTTATGAGATACTTGCAGTATAGCCCAACAGTTATACTTGGTACCAAACCTGACAGTGTAGCCTTGGCCTTTGATGTGATCTAATATATTATTTATGCATAGCTTCTATGAATTGATTTGGTTGTTATCTTAGAGAAAGATTTTCTAACCAAAGCTTATATCTTGTTGATTATCTTAGTAAATCATATTGATGTGTTTGTGGGAACATTTGGCAATCGTGGCACATGTCACCTTTGGGGGCATGGGCTTTGTGAAATCTCTTGTTCCCTTGCGTGTTTTTACTCTACCTTAATGTGCTTGATATCGGCAAGTGGGATCAACCACCTTAAGGTGGGGGCATATATAATGGTATCTGCTTGATTATCTTTTGACACTAACAAAGCATGTTTGAAATCCCTCATCACAAGGTACGATGGTATATCTCTTGAGCTAGTGCACATCCTTTTAATCAAAATCCCTCATCGCGAGGAAGGATGGTGTATCTCTTGACCTAGTGTGCATCCTTTTATACAAAGCCCTCATCACGAGGTGGGATGATGTATCTCTTGAGCTAGTGCGCATCCTTTTATACAAAGTCCTCATCATGAGGTGGGGTTGGATCTTGAGTCATTCACCCTTAAGTGTGTCTTTGGTGGTTGTGGTTGCATAGCTCAACCATTAGGTGTGTTTGGCGTGTTTTAGATAGTGGAGTAGTGATGAGCTTCTCCCTATCACTCGTGTTTGTCATGTATAAGATGTATAGTCTATCAATAACATACTATATGGCACTCATGTATTCCATGTGTTTTATGTGTCTTCTTTACGTGTCTTGTGTGTTTTTGGCATGGTCTAAAGTTGTGCGGCGATAAGTCCCTCCCCACGCTGTATGTGTTTTGCGTGTCTTTACATGTGTGTTTTGTTTACTTTAGTTAGCATCATATATATATGGATATGTAATTACTTAATCATGTCTTCTCTTCATGTTCTCTTTGAGTATTGCATGACTGCATTCATGTCTTCTCCGTGTATTATGTGCTTCATTGTCTTCTTTGTGTATTGCGTGTTTCCTTACCGTATTCATTGTGTCTTATGACTGTTAAGTGTTTTCTTATGTTTGCCTAAGCTTGGGGGCTAGTGACAGTCTTCAAACTTAGGGTGTGTTTGATGTGTTTGATGTGCTTTGATCGTACTTTAATGCATGTATATATCGTAAGATCATACACACATTAAAGTGGGGGCTAAATGTTATGGAGTAAAAAGTGGACACATGCCTTTTTACCTCCTAGTTTAGCTCCTTGGTTTTATTTGCTTCATTATACATTCTAATTGATCATCATGAAAGAAATTGCCCAACACCCATGACATTTTGGACCCTTGGGACCTCTTTTAACTTAACCCTAACCTAATTTGGGCCCCTGGACTTGGCTGCCAACAACCCAAGTCTCCCTTGATTGGTTGGGGCTAACTAATGGCATGTCGACTTGGGCCCTTCCAAAATGTTTCTCCTTATCAGCTTTTGTAATTTAAATTCATAAATGTTAGTGGGAAAGAATATATAAATGAGTTTATGACTTCATTTTAAACCTGTATGGATAAAGTGAACTTATGATATTGGAGCAAACAACATTCAAGGTATTCATTGTGCTATTGTTGTAGATACGACATCATCATGTTGAAGGCACAACATAACTGAGAGGGGGGTGAATCAGTTGTATCAAAACTTTAACCTTAATTGATCAATTTCACAATCACATTAACTTTCTTTAACCACTTAATCTAATATGAAGAATAAACATGAAAAGCAGAAACAAAACTTAAGCACATCAACACAATTCACACATGAACACCAGATTTTTATGTGGAAAATGCTTAGAAAGGGAAAAACCATGGTGAGTGTTAGCTCACAATATAATATAGTAACAATAAAAAATATCAAAGAGGCTCACTACCCAGGGATCACTGCCCAAATGAATTCTCACTGCAAGAAAGGCTCACTGCCAAAAGGGTGGCTCACTACCAGTGGGTGGCTCACTGCCAAGGGGTGAACTGATATAGTAACATCTACAACATGCTTGAGTTTAGTTCCATTGAAGCACAATTTATCTCTCCTACTCTGCCTTTACAACACACACACACCTTAACTTCACATCATCTTTTAAATTTGCAACAATCATGACTTCATTACATGTATTTATACCTATCATCAACCTTGGAATGTACATCAAGGTCGACATTACAATCTACAACTATTGGAACTTTCTCCAAGGTCAAAATACATACATAATTTCAAAATAGGACCGGACCTAAACAAACTTGTGGAGGAAATGAATGAAGGATGAATACATCATGGCTTAGCTTGGACCCAAATAAATCTTCACATGCTTGTACATGCTTCTACAATCCATGAATTACCTTCGCAACAAGTGTGACTAACTAAGTCAGCCAGAACAAGTATACAACATCAAGAATCACTAAGTCACACACTTCCAAGCGATTCATTACATCTTGTAGATCAGACACATGCCTTCAATGCATTCAAGGGACATCTATGAACACCATAGAATTATTTGGAAACTAGAAAATAGATCTCAAATTACTTTTCTTGAAGATGGATCACAGACTGCTCTCAATCAAACACTGTCAACCTCTACTAATCAAAAACTTTCTTTCTGGAGCACCAATCACAAAACCTTTGGAATGAAGAAAGCTAAGGACCTTGAAAGCTTAAATCCATAACCACAAGGCCAAAGAACATATTGTGGAGGAATGTGGAGCAAAATACTTCCTCCCTGTCACACTACAAACTCTGTCATATATAGTCTTCAAACTAGTGAATAGAAATTTTACTGCACAATGATTTGGACCACCAAATTTTAGATTTAGCATCTTTAACCACTTCTCTAAAACATATGCAATTCTCATACTCTAGTCTTCAATACTGAGGAAATGCAGAGCAAAAATTAGACAGTTATTCTGCAAGCCAAAATACTCTGCAACACATTGTCTCCACTTGGAAAGAAAATTTTCTCAAAAGCTCTTGGAAACTCAGTATCAGGAATATCTTCTCATAATCTTTAGCACTTATATAAGATAATAAAAAGAAACTAAATTATCACAAACAATCATCAAAACAAGAGCACAGTTGACACCAATGACAACACAGATATGTTGACATCAATGACAACACCGATTATCACACACTTGCAACAATCTCCCCCTTTGTCATTGATGGCAACATATGATGTGAAAAACCATCAAGACAGGAATTTGCATTCATCACCATCTCCCCCTTTCTCTTTACTTTGAAACACTTTGTCCCCTTAAGTTTTTCACATGATTTCTCTCCCCCTTTGACGTCAATGGCAAAGGACGACATATTTCTTCTACTGCACATACTTGCATGCTTCTATTCTGACCAACTGGAATTATCCTTTCACTCCCCCTGACTACAATAATCAACTTAGATCACTCTTTACTCCCCCTGAAGGGTAGCCTCCTAAATCAATCCAAAAAGAAATATTCTTTGAAGTACATTAGACTGATGCATCTCCTTATGCACCTAGTTCAATGAAGGAGGGGAAATAACCCCTAACCTTTCCCAGAGATACTCAAATGTGTCCTTTGGAAGGGCCTTAGTGAATATATCAGCAACTTGATCCTTTTTAGGCACATACTCAAGCTTCACAACATTCTCTGCAACTTTCTCTCTCAAAAAGTGATACTTGATTGAAATGTGTTTTGTCTTTGAATGCATCACTGGATTCTTTGAAATGTTTATGGCACTTGTGTTATCACAAAGAATAGGAATTAGCTCCTCATACTCAACTTTGATATTCTTCAAGGTTTGTTTCATCCACAACACCTGAGTACAACATGTTACTGTAGTAATATATTCTACTTCTGCAGTAGATAAGGTGATAGATTCTTGTTTCTTTCTATGTTAGGACACTGCCCTATCTCCAAGGAAGAATACACCTCCACTTGTGCTTTTCCTTTCATCAACACAACCAACCCAATTTGCATCTGTATAGGCACTTAAGGAGAAATCATTATTCTTTGGATACCACAAGCCATGATCTGAAGTGACTTTCAAGTACCTGAATATCCTCTTCACAACCATAATATGTGATTCTCTAGGATCTAATTGAAATTTAGCTACAAGATAAACTGCATGAATGATATCAGCTCTGGTAGAAGTTAGATAAAGCAATCCACCAATCATTGATCTGTACTTGGTCTGATTAGCCTTAGGAGATTCATCATTTTTACTTAGCTTACATCCAGTAGTCATAGGAGTGCTCATCAGTTTACAATCTTTCATTCCAAACTTCTTTAATAACTCTTTGAGATACTTTGATTGAGAAATAAAGATACTTTTGTCTGTCTGATTGATTTATAATCCAAGGAAGAAATTCATCTCACCACACATGGACATCTCAAACCCCTTCTGCATCTCATCTGTAAAATTCTTACACATTCCTTCATTTCCACCAAATATAATATCATCCACATAGACTTCAACAATCAAGATTTGATCTTTGCTTGCCTTGATATACAAATTGTTGTCTGCAGACCCTTTACTGAAACCCTGTTGCAGTAGATACTTATCCAGTCTTGCATACCAAGCTTTGAGATCTTGCTTCAATCCATACAAAGCCTTCTTCAGCTTGCACACCATATCTGGTTGGTCTGATAACTAGAATCCATCTGGTTGCTCTATGTATACCTCTTCTTCTAATTCACCTTTCAAAAAGCTAGATTTCACATCCATTTGATACAACTTGAAATCTTTGTGCAGAAAAAGCCAAAAATAGTTTGATTTCTTCCAATCTAGCCACTGGAGCAAAAGTCTCCTCATATTCTATCCCTTCCACTTGTGAGTAGCCTTTGCACACAAGTTTTGCTTTATTTCTCACAACTTCTCCAACCTCATTCAATTTGTTTCGAAAAACCCACTTTGTTCCAATCACATTCTTGTTTGCAGATCTAGGGACAAGTTCCCAAGTCTTATTCTTCTCAATCTACATTAATTCATCTTCCATTGCCTTGACCCAATGTTCATCATTGCAAGCTTCATTTACTGTCTTAGGTTCCACCTTTGAAAGTAAATAGAGATTTACTTGTTCTTTTGAAACTCTCCTTCTTGTCAATACACCTTTCTTTTTATCACCAATAATCTGATATTTAAAATGATCTCTTTGCACATACTGGGGAGTCTAGAATTCTTTCAGGAGCATCTTCTTGAATTTCTTCTTCTTCAGGAGCAACTTGTACTTCAATTTGAACTTCCTTTTCTTTGCCTTTTTCTACCTTCTCTATGACAACAAGTTCATCTAATTCATATCCATCTAATTGAAGATCTTCATCTACCTTTATATTTGCACTTTCAATGACCTTTTTCAGTCTTTTATTATAGCACTGGTAAGCCTTGCTCTTTGTTGAGTAACCTAGGAATATGCCTTCATCAAATCTAGCATCAAACTTCCCTAATTCTTCATCTCTTCTGATATAACATTTGCTTCCAAAAACTTTGAAGTATTTGACTATAGGACTCTTACCATACCACAGTTCATAAGGTGTCTTGGTTTCTTTTCCTCTGACCTAGACTCTGTTCTAAATATAAACAACAGTGTGTATTGCTTCTTTCCAGTACACGTCTGGTAGGTCTTCTTCCTTGATCATAGTTCTAGCAGCTTCTTAATCAGTTCTATTCTTTCTTTCAACCACTCCATTTTGCTAAGGAGTCTGGGGGGCAAACAAATGTCTCTTTATTCCAAGTTCTTCATAGAAAGCATTGAACTCATTTGAAGTAAATTCACCTCCTCTATAAGACCTTAAGCACTTGATTTTTAAATCTAATTCATTTTCAACCATGGCTTTGAAAGTTTTAAACTTATCTAGGGCTTATGATTTTTCTCTAAGAAAAGTAACCCTAGTCATTCTTGAATGATCATCAATAAGAAACATGCAGTACATGTCACCTTGCAGACTCCTTACTCTTGTAGGACCATAAAGGTCTGTATGCACCAACTCTAGAAGACTGATAGAGAATTGTTCTTTTCTTTTGAAGGTGGTCTTTGTCATCTTCCCAAGTTGACAATCTTTACATGTAACATTGGCAGGCTTCACAATCTTAGGTAGATCTCTTACAATCTGAGCAGTACTTATTTTCACCAGATTATTAAAGTTGATGTGACCCATTCTCCTATGTCATAGCCAACTTTCATTTGTCTTAGCCAACAAATAACATTTGTCAGAGTCTTTCAAGTGATAAACATTACCATGAGTCTTCTTGCCAACAACAATTATGGTTCTGGAGCTTTTTCTTATCTCACATCATTTGTCTTTGAACACAAGATTATATCCTTTGTTGTGGCACACATTTGTCCAACACTTAGAAGGTTATGCTTCAAGCTCTTGACATAAAGAACATCATTTGTATTATGCTTTCCATCAAAAGTAATTGATCCTTTTCCACAAATCTTACTAGCTACATCATCACCAAACCTAACCAGTCCTCCATCATATTTTTCAAACTTAACAAACTTACTTTTGTCTCCAGTCATGTGATTTGTGTTCACAAGAGACACTGTGTGGCTTCATGAGTGTTGTCATTTATAGAAACAAAGTCCATCCCACTCATCCGCAGCACATAGTATGTCTATACCGGAAGTCAGATTGAAGAGTGTTTTGGTCCGGTGAACAAGAACAAAGCATGCAGCAAGGTCTGACAATCAAGTCTGGATCTCTCAGAGGAAGTATCTCAGAAAAGTGCAGACTTCAGGAAGTCAGTAAAAGTACCATGACTGCTACATTCTAGATATTGAGCCTCCGGTGATGAAAGAGAGAAAAGATATGAGCATCTAAGTGTTGGGTTCCTAACAGGCAGAGCAGACTGAGGAAGAACCAACCTGTAGAGCATCAGACTTTAATCTAGATGAGAAATTGGTAGTGATCAAGCTACTTGAGGGATCATTCATGGTTGGACGACATGATTGATGACTTTTATGTCTATGTCCTTGATATGCATCACATAGTAAGCATGGATTCAGCCGACAGATCAGTATGTTGGGAAAATCTTGAGTATTCTGGATGCCGACTAGAAAGATGTTGAGATCCTTGATGCGAATATATATACCAGATAGATTTTGGTATGAAGGTGTGTGTGATGTGTGATAATGTGCAAAGAAAAGTAGTAATAGGTGTGGAAGCAATAATACAAGTCTGATATGTGACAGAATAACAACACTAAAGCAGAGGAAGAATGAAGTGCAGTAGATCAGTTTATTGTGCCTAACTGGAACTAAACCTTAGCATATGTGGATGCCTCTGATTAGTTCAAACACCTGGTTACTTTCTTTATACCTTGTAGATAGTGAATCTCTTGTAGGCAGTGAGCCTCTTGTGAGTAGTGTGCTCGGGCAGTGAGCCCTAATTGGCAATTACCATTTTGTACTTCTATTCTTTTAATAGAGAATACAATCTTGGTTAGTCACCCCGTGGTTTTTCCCTTAACATGGTTTTCCACATAAAAATCCTTGTGTTATGTGTGTTGATTTCTTTTCTGCTCTCATGTTCATGTATGCTCATATGTTTTAATACTGCACTAATTGTTAAAGAAGAAAAGAAAGTTAAATTATTAAGATAACTGATTCACCCCCCCTCAGTTATCCACCTTGTTTCCAACAATTTGAACATCCACTGTCAATGATCCATTCATCTTCCTTTTTTGCATGAAATGCAGACAATTCTCCTGAACTTCCATCCTTCACACAGCTAGCAAGGTTAGCAGAAACAGGTTCTTCTCTAAGTGCAATAAACAAACATTCACTACTATTGCCATCATCATAACTAGACTCATCATCAATTACACCATCATCATCTCTAACATAGTAACTCTTGTTGGCAAGAGACACTGCTCTGGTATGGACTTGTATGTTGTCATTGATGGCAACAAGGGTAATAATGATTAGAGATCTTATCAGCATGACAAAAAGACATAACTCCAGAAGGTCACATTGGAATTCAGGTCTGGTTGGCAGAAATGGCTAAGTATGGGCATTTACAGAGTAGAGGACAGTAAGTGGGTCAGTATGCTTCCATAGATGATGATCTTGAAATGCAGTTTAGGTATGATGTTCTTAATTGTTTGATGATGTTTTTCTCTAGAGATTAAGTCATGACTTCCTCCAAAAGTCATTTGGAAGAATTATCTAAGTCTGGGTGAACAGAGGTATAGCAGAGATAGTGAATAGGGCACATTGTAATGGTCCGCATTCCTCTGCAGATGAGTATTTTATTATGTGGTTTTAAGGTGTTGTAAACACTTGTATGAAATGTCTAATTCTAGAGTCGTGAGATCTTAGGTCCACTAGAAAGATAGTTGCAAGTTGATGAGTATCTGTATAGTGTTTGACCAAGTTTGACAGATACAGAGTCTGAGTTCTAATGGTCCGCATTTCCCTGCAAGATGATATCATGCCTTGCGGTTCTGAGGGTAAGATTGGGAATGTGTGAAGAGTCCTTGATATGATTTTGGAAGTGTTTTGTGATTCGCATTAAAAGTTGTAAGTCTATAGATGAACCTGTTAAGCATGCTCTTAAGGAACAGGCTGACTAGTATGATAAATCATTGCGCAGAGAAGAGCTAGTGTGTGGAGGATCTATTTAAGTGATTGAATGATTAGAGTCAAACTATATGAACACATTTGGGCCAAGATTTCTGTACGCATAACATATAGTGCATTGGATTGAGCCGACAAGCTACATCTTCCTATGTACACATTTCACTTCTTGGATGTTGACCTGATTATGGGTCAAATCATGATGCAGATATATAAGAGCAATGAATTTCAATTGAGGTGGTGTGGATGTATGGTGGATTGATGCGAATATGAGAATAGCAAAGTAGTGATAAAGATTAGTGATGATGAAGACTTGGGATTCAGAATTTAGTTGCTGCACCTTAGCATATTGACAGATGCTCATGCAGTATTCCTTTTCATATACTATTTGATTTGTATTTGGCAGTGAGCCTGGAAGTGAGCCTCCAATAGGGTTTAACAGCCCTCAGGGTTTAATAGCCCTTATTATAATTTTTCTAGGTTTAGGGTTGAGGCAGTGAGCTAGCATGTTCTAGGCCCATGGAGTGACCAAACATGAACATCATTATTTGTAAAGATTGTAATATATACTTGAGAGATAATCCTCTCTGTGGTTTTTCTCCCTTTGGGTTTTCCACGTAAAAATATTGGTGTCCATGTGTCATGCTTCTATGGTTGTTATTCATTTTCATGTTGTGATCTTGTTTAATTAATTCTAGAAAATGGTTAAAAGAAAAGGTTTATAGAACACTGATTCACCCCCCTCTCAGTGTTCCTGATATTTAACAACTCTTTCTTACCATTTTCCCCTTACTTTCATTGAATTTTAAAGCTCTGTCAGGACATCTTGAAGCATAGTGACTAATTTTTCCACAATTGAAACATTTGAAGGGTAACTTACCTTTGAACTTTCCTTTGCTACCTCTTTTTATTATGCTTGCAAACTTTGTCTCAAGTTCTACAAAATCATCTCCATCTGATTCCATAGCATACTTCTCTGATCTAGTAGTCTTTTCTTCCTTGGCCTTGAAAGCAGTCTCAGTTTTCATAGGACCATCAGTAGTACAAAATTCCCTTATTTCAAAGGTAGTTAGTTTACCAAGCAATTGATCTTTTGTAAGTTTGCCTAACTCAAGTAACTCTTCAATGGTAGATACTTTGTGACTATAGAACTTTGGAAGAGTTCTGAGTATTTTATCAATGACTTCTTCATATTCTAACTTTCCACCAAGGGCCTTGATGCTGTTGACAACTTCATCAATCTTCTGTATGTAATTTGTTATGTTATCACCTTCAGACATTCGCATGGTTTCATATGTGATCTTTAAATTTTGCAACTTAGCTTTCTAGACAAATGCATCACCTTCATAAATATTCTTCAGTTTCTTCCAAATTTCATGAGTAGTTAGATGATCCGTAACTTTTGCCATTTCAACATTTGATAAAGCATTCAATAAAGCATTTTTATCTTTGTGATTCAACTCAAATTCCTTGATTTCTTCTTCAGTCTCTGGACCATCTTTAGGTATTTCATATTCTTTTTTGACTATCATCCAAACATTGTAACCTATAGAAATAAGATAACTTTCCATGTGTACCTTCCAGTATGTGTAGTTAGTTCCATAAAAATGAGGTGTGTCCTTTTTTGTGTGAGATTCTAGATCTACTTTAAGTTGTTAGGCTTTCTTCCAAGGAACCTGCTTTGATACCAAGCATTGAAGGTAGAACACAACTGAGAGGGGGGGTGAATCAGTTGTATCAAAACTTTAACCTTAATTGAGCAATTTCACAATCACATTAACTTGCTTTAACCAATTAATCTGATATGAAGAATAAACATGAAAAGCAGAAACAAAACTTAAGCACATCAACACCATTCACACATGAACACCAAATTTTTATGTGGAAAACCATTAGAAATGGAAAAACCGTAGTGAGTGTTAGCTCACAATATAATGTAGTAATAATACCAAATATCAAAGAGGCTCACTGCCCAAATGAATGGACACTGCAAGAAAGGCTCACTACCAAAAGGGTGGCTCACTACCGATGGGTGGCTCACTGCCTGTGGGTGGCTCACTGCCAAGGGGTGAACTAATATAGTAGCATCTACATCATGCTTGAGTTCAGTTCCATTGAAGCACAATGTATCTCTCCTACTCTGCCTTTACAACACACACACACCTAAACTTTGCATCATCTTTTAAATTCGCAACAATCATGACTTCATTACATGTATTTATACCTATCATCAACCTTGGAATGCACATCAAGTTCGGCATTACAATCTACAACCATTGGAACTTTCTCCAAGGTCGGCATACATGCATAATTTCAAAATAGGATTGGACCTAAACAAACTTGCAGAGGAAAATAATAAAGGATGAATACATCATGGCTTAGCTCAGACCCAAATACATCTTCACACGCTTGTACATGCTTCTACAGTCCATGAATTACCTTCGCATTAAGTGTGACTAACCAGGCTGGCTAGAACAAGTATATAACATCAAGAATCACTAAGTCACATTCTTCCAAGAGCTTCATTACATCTTGTAGATCAGACACACACCTTCAATGCATGTTCAAGGGACATCTATGAACTCCATGGAATTATTTGGAAACTAGAAAATCCAACCGCAATAGATCTCAAATTACTTTTCTTGAAGATGGATCATAGACTACTCTCAATCAAACACTGTCAACCTCTGCTAATAAAAAACTTGCGTTCTAGAGTACAAAATCACAAAACCTTTGGAATGAAGAAAGATAAGGACCTTGTAAGATTAAGTCTAGAATCGCAATGCCAAAGAACATACTGTGGAGGAATGCGGAGCAAAATAC
The DNA here is from genome assembly GCA_027924645.1 of Cunninghamia lanceolata. Taxonomy (NCBI): domain Eukaryota; kingdom Viridiplantae; phylum Streptophyta; class Pinopsida; order Cupressales; family Cupressaceae; genus Cunninghamia; species Cunninghamia lanceolata. Next base: position 2,701,019 of record BSBN01000529.1, read on the forward strand.
TTCCTCCCTGTAACACTGCAGACTCTGTCAGACACAGTCCTCCAACTGGTAAATTGAACTTTTACTGCACAGGGATCCAGACCACCAAATTATCGATTTAGCATCTTCAACCACTTCTCTAAAACATATCCAATTCTCATACTCTAGTCTTCAATATAGAGGAGATTCAGAGCAAAACTCAAACAATTATTCTACAAGCCAAAAGACTCTGCAACACACTGTTTCCACTTGGAGAACAAATTTTCTAAAAAGCACTTGGAAAATTAGTATCAGGAATATCTTCTCATCATCTTCAGTACTTATATAAGAAAATACAAAGAAACTGACTCATCACAAACAATCATAAAAAAAAGAGCACAATTGAAACCGATGACAACACAGATATGTTGGCATCAATGACAACATCGGTTAACACATACTTGCAACAAATCATCCATCTCCTTATGAGTTGAAGAGCTTTCATCCTCCTAAGGAATTCACCTCTAAGGTGACATCATTGATATTTGAATCATTTTAACCATTTCATCATTTGTATTATCTTTAGCCTCTGCCCTGCAAGGGCACACTCTCTCATTAACAACGGTGTTGGGAAAGCTTGAATGCTAACCCAAGATTTGACTGAGGAAAATCCCTAAACATCACAACCCCCAAACCCCTCTCTTGTCATTTTGTGTGCAGGTTACAGGTACAAGTTTTGAGAAAAGTGGAGCTCTAGGAAGGCAGTGCAAGAATGAGAATTTTAGGATCCAGAAATAGTTCCAGATTATCTCTCTGAAGAGATTTAGGAGGTTGGTGCCCTAGTCCATAGGGCTTCCATCTTCTAGATCTGGTTTATGACCATCATTTACAACATATTCATAGTTTGGACCTCTAATAGAATCTCACTTCTAGACTTGGTCGATTACCGAATTTGTCCTCCAACACTTCTACTTTTGAGAGACAGGTTCCGACATCTTACTGATCATCTCTATAGTTTTGGTTTCTAGATTTCTATTGTTGATTATCTATTTCAAGATGATTATCTTATGACTAGGGTTTCATTCATACTTAACCTAGGGTTTGATAAAAGGCTTGGTTGAATCTCATCTTTCCTTGACAAACAAGAGCACCAAATCTGTAGCTGAGTCCTCTTCCATCTTGTAGTGATTTAAGCTTAGTTTTGTCCTTGAATGTTATAGTGAAAGGAGGGTTTAATCTATTGCATTCACATATTCCATCATCTCTCTTTTTTATATATAAAAACTCCTAACCACACAGCGAAATTTTTATGTGGAGATAGGTATAAGAATTCGTGACAGATTGAAAGAAAAAATATAGGGATTTACAAAGATAAGATTTATGCTTGTGTAGATCAGATTCACAACTATGTGATTGATCCCATAGTTGTGGAAGTGATCCATAGTGATAAACAATGATCTTATAAATTCCAAATCATTCGTCTAAGCATCACTAAATTTCATACACCTTGATGAATCATTAACAAACATTTTTCATGGCATATCTACATTAGATTTCTACCTAAGTATCAACATTTTATTATTTATACTTTTTAAACATTTAATTTAGTGCATTTATCATTCCTGGCTCTTTAATCTAAGGTAGATTCTGAATGCTTATGTTATTTACCCTAGATTTATATAAAAGGAGGTTTATTCTCCCTTTCATTTTGATGAACTTGAACACTCTCACACTTGCCTCAAGGTTTCGCTTTAGGGTTTTATTTTCTAATTTTTATTTGTACTTATTTTGATCTAGGGTTTCCTACATTTATGAAGGTTTATATGCATATCCACCATTGATTTATCATTCCTTACATTTCTGTAAAGGGTAAAATTTGGATGTTTGGTATTTGGTAGTTTTGTATGTGTATCCTCCTTTCACCCTTTCATTCAAGGACCTAGGGTCAAGTTGCAGTGTACTATCCTACCTTAGGTCACTATGAGAATGTAGGGAAACTTGGATTTTTATGATTTGATTTCCAATTATCTTCTCTTATACTCAATTATACCTTAAAACCCTAATTATACAAATATGATAGTAAATAGACGAATATCAGAAAATGATACTACAGAAAGATGTAAAACGACAAATAACTGTGCACCTATTTTTGGGGTTCAGAGGTGGAAAAGTCAGGGACTAAAGAGCGGGTGCCCAAGTCTAGTACCCTACTTTTTGTTGGGATTTGGAAGCAAGAACTACAACCTATTCCTGTTGTACCAAAGGTTTTCCCGTCATGAAACTTCGAGGACTAATAAATAGGCACCCTAGTCCAGGGAGCTATTTTCTTCTCTGATCAGCAATTCCAACACTTTGTTGTACCCTCCTGCAACTTTACTTTGTTTGTAGCTTCAACTTGTAACCTACAACCATGAAAACTTTGGGAGGGGGTTGTGGTGCTTAGAGGCTTGCCTCAGTCAAGCCTTGGAGAGACATTCAAGTCTTTTGAACACTGTTGTCAGATAGAGAGTGTGTGCCCTTGGAGGTAGAGGAAAAAACCAAATGATAAATGCTTGAAAACACAAATGAATGTCACCTTGTAGTGAAGATCTCATGGGAGGAAGAAGCTCTTCATGCCATGAGGAGATGGATGCTGAAATTTACAAATACAAACACACAAACAACACAAATCTGCTCTTGCAACACAATGAAAGCCTTGAATCACCTTTAGAATGCTTGAGAATCAAAATGTCCATCTAGTAATGCTCTCTTTGAAATCTTGTAATCATCTAGTTTACAAATAAATTCCTAAACATGTTTATATATGCAACTACAAACACTCTCGCCAAGAATTTCATAATTCAAGCTTACCGTGTTAGCATAGAACCCAAATAATGGTCACAAGATGACACCCAAAATTTGGGACTGACCAAAAATAGGGCAGGACTAGAGCACGGGTGCCCAAGTCCTTCCCCCCATTTTGGTCCTGGGTTAGGTTCAAGGGATCCCCCTAGGTCCCATTTGTCATGAAACTTAGGGATCATTTCATCGGGATGTCAAATTATGATGCAAGATGTCCTAAATGCACACTAAAGACCTAGGAGCTAAACCTTATGAGGGAAAAGCCCCCAAGGGGACATTTTTCAACTTTACATTTAGCCCCCACTTTAATGTATGTATAAATGCAAGGCCAAATCATGCATTAAAGTACGGTTAACAAACACAACAAACACACCAAGCACAGAGAAGACACGCCAGACACATCGAAGACAATGACAGGCACACAAACACAGAGAAGACAGTTACAGTCATGCAAAACACAGAGAATACATTGAATGCAAAGAAGAAACATTAATGCATAGAAGACAGGAATGATTTCTCTTCTTTTCTTTTCTTTTTCTCATATATATATGAAATGCAGATGCAAGTACATGAAAGTAAACACACCTCCCATAATATAGGATGCACTCATTGCGCAGGTCTTTAAACTGTATATATGGGCAAACACACACGCAAGACACACCAAACCTCCCATAATGCAGGATGCACTCATTGTACAGGTCTTTAAACTACATATAGGGCAACAGACATGCCAAACAAAGCAAGCACGCCAAATCACACACTTTGAAGACATGGAGAAAACACGACAGACATGCGATGGAGTGTTCCTATTTCTAGGTTCATCACCATCGCAGGCACATTATAGGCACACACCGATGATTGGGATTCACCACAACTAAAAACACGCTTAAGGGTTGAGTTAGTCACAAAACCGCTCCCTGCCTCCACATAGGACTTTTGAAAATGACAGGATGATGCAATCTGCTCCAAAAAATACACCACCCCTGCCTTTGCAGAGGGCTTAAGATAAAAAGGATATATGCGATATCCCACCTCCAAAGAGGGCTTAAATGATTGATTGATTGATTTTAAACAAACTCAAAGTGCAAGATGTACTCATTGCATAAGTCTTTAAACTACACCCGAGGACAAGCACATTGCTAACATCTACAATAGATAGCTTACGTTATATATGCCCCCACCTTAAGGTGGTTGATATCACACCTCAATATCAAGCACATTAAGGTAGGAAGAAAACACACAAGGGAACATAGACTTTCACAAAGCCCATGCCCCTTGGAGGTGACATGTACTTTACGATCACCAAATGTTCCCACAAGCTCATCCCTGCAAGAAACATGTTAGTGTCTACATAATCATGATAAACAACAACATCAATGCATATGATTAACCACACAAATTACCAAGGTTATACTATGAATTCAGAGTTTGAGGATAACTGTGTGGCTACATCATGAAGATCTCCGAATCGAGTACCACCAGGGCTAGACTCAAAGACAAAAAAAAGTGCGCAGAGCATCAGTATTGTTATGATTTGTAAATGAGATAAAAACATCATCAAAATCACTACACAAAAAGCACAAGTGCTTCCACTAGCCAAGTGTCGGATAAGATATACAACCCCATCGTCATATTAGGAACTAAGTCCAATTTTTGATTTCTCGCAAAAGGGACGCTAGGTCCGCATCAATATAAACATTTTTCATCATCTGCCCGCTAGATAGAAACACTAGAGGAAGGAAACAATAAATAAGAGAGGGGAAACAATAAATAAGAGAGGAGAAACAAGTGTCTTAGGGACAGTCATGTAGGAGGGTGCCCCCAAGTCACCAACCGCAATGCTATGTCCATAAAACACAACACACAACAATGAAATTAGAGAGAGAGGCAATATAGAAGAATGATGATATAAATAGAAGTTCACAATAGAGGCAGTCTCCTGGTATCTCAAACCTTACAAGAGAATCAAGGGTCATCCCAGGAGGCCTAAACAACACATAACACATCATGAGGGAAGTACATCATGAGAGAGATAAAGGGTTAGAGATACTTACCTGTAGGATCTCCCAGGCTAAGTCTCATCATCAAGTAAATCATCGTCATCCTCCCACTCCCGAATGCTAGAGGAAAGTGGGACATAAGGTACCATAGCCCAATTCTTGTCTTTGTTATGATCATCTTTATTTGGTTCAATGTTTGGATCAATGCTTTCTTGTTGAGATGCAAGGTTTATGGCATATTCTTGTCTTCTTCTTCTTCTTCTTTCTCTTGCTTTTCTATTTCTTTTTGTTCTACCAATTATCTCTTGTAAGATAGGGCTTTGATCTTTCATGTGTTTTCTCATTTTGGAAGAAGTAGCACCGGGATCAAATATCATTTGTCTAGGTGGAATGTTTTGTTGTCAAAAATTACCTCCCGATCCTTGTAAAGATGGCGGGGGAGGAACCTCAGCATAGGGACCTTGTCCTTTCGATCTATGGTTCTCTTCAAATGCGGGTTGCTTGTCTTTTGTCATTTCTTGCATAGAGGGACCGCTCATTAGATGTAATAGTTTTTCTTTGTAATTTCTATAACTCAAGAAGTTAAAGTCTAATCATGGTTCAGGTTTCTCTTCAGATTTGTCCCCAAAATAATCTAGTGTACAATGTTTTCTTTCAACCAAAGGTTTATATTTATTGCGAGAGATGGTAATCACATGTCCCTCAAAAGGAAATTTTAAACAATTATGAATTGTTGAAGGGACAACTTTCATTTTCTTTAACCAAGGGTGTCCCAATTTAATCCAAAAGTGGTCAAAAATAGGGACAACATCAAACCATTGTTCTACATGTTTCTCAAATACAGTTACCAACAATGATATCTTACCCAAAGGTTTTACAAAGGTTCCCTTATGTGTTTTAATCATCATGTTTGAAGGGTCATAAGATCCTTGCATCAAATTATGTAAATAGAGGAACTCTTCTGTGGAAACATTAGTCATGTAATTAGGATAAATAAGGGTTCCATCCATGGGGTTTCCCATTATCTTCACAGTGATGTAAAGAGGTCCGTCAGTATCTCTGATTGTTCTATCATGAGGTGTAAACACAATTTCAGGTTTAAGGACCTTTCTCTTCATGTAAGGCCTAGGAGGGAACCTATTGTTGTTGTTGTGATAAGAGGCCAGATTTATATGCTCAAATCAATGAAAAATCATATTTTAACAATTTTCCAAAAGTACGCAAAGGACAAGTGTAAAATTATGTGCAAAAGTGACCTTAAATGCTTGATTTTTTGTACTTTTTCAATGCCAATAAGTGAAAGCAAAGATGTTGTAAGGATTTTGATTAAGGGGAGAAAATAATATGTCTGATATCAGTCCAATACAGCAATAATATCCTTCACAACACACTCTTGATGCAAATCTAAGATGATGATAGACCAAAACCTAGTGAAAATACACTAAAATAAGTGGTTTTTCACCAAATCTCAATGCAAAAGAGCATGACAAAGGGTGTTGTGAGAAAAATGATAATTAAAATAAAATTATATCAGTAATAGCAGCCACCTAATGCCAAAATATCCGTCACAACACACTTATAGTGCCACTCAAGATCAAACCCTAGTGAAAATATAGCAAAAATAGGCAATTTTTCATGATTTTTCAATTCCAAGACCTAGAAAAGGAGGTGTTGTAAAGAATTTTTGGAGGTTTAGAAAATAATAGAAATTATATCAGTCACCTCAATCCATAAAATTTGTTACAACATGCTTATGGTGCAAACTAGGCCAAACCCTATGGCAAAGATAGCAAAAATAAGCAATTTTCACCAAATTTTCAATACAAGAGGCCAATAGAAAGGTGTTGTAAATATTTTTAGGAGAGGAAGAAGATAATACCCATAATATCAGCCAATTAGTTTAAAAATATTCTTTACAACATGCCTATAGTGCAAATTTAGAGAGTCGATAAGGCCAAATCTAGTGAAAATCGATGTTTTTCAAGCCCTAGGTTTGAGATCTTGATGTAAAATGATATATGAATGTTTTTAAATCTGATATATAATTAAAATTACATGCTCTTAGATCTAAAAATTATTTCCATGCTCTAACATGCAAAATGCAAGTGCAAATCTAATGAAAAATCAATGAAAATGCTAGTTTTTTGGTGAGTTTTTCTATGCAAAAGTGCAAATTTTTGAAATCTGAATGCAAATTTGTTCAAAATACAAGGCTAGAGACAAATTAAAATTTTAATGAGCCTCTAAAATCAGTAGAAAAATCTGAAACAATATTTTACCTACAAACCCTAGATTTTCGAATTTTTTACTAGGTTATATGCAAAATTCACAATTTTCAACAAAACCCTAACAATTTTATGATGAAAATGCAATGCAAGCTAATGAATTTTTGAATTTTTCTGCAATTTAGCTCAGATATAATGTAAAAATTATAAATTTGATGAATTTCAAATTAATTGATGCAAAATGCAAAACCTTAGCATGCAATTTTTTCCAATTTTCCAATTTTTCAATTTTTTTTATAAATTTTCCAATGCAATAAGATGAATGATACTATGAATGAATGAAATCACTGTAAGTCTAAAGAAAAAAACTTAGCAAGGTGCAAATAATTCCAATAACATGGGTTCACCAAAATGTAAAGGGTAAAATTTGGATGTTTGGTATTTGGTAGTTTTGTATGTGTATCCTCCTTTCACCCTTTCATTCAAGGACCTAGGGTCGAGTTGCAGTGTACTATCCTACCCTAGGTCACTATGATAATGTAAGGAAACTTGGTTTTTTATGATTTAATTTCCAATTATCTTCTCTTATGCTCAATTATACCTTAAAACCCTAATTACGCAAATACGACAATAAACGAATGAATATCAGAAAATGCTGCTACATAAAGATGTAAAAAGACAAATAACTGTGCATCTATTTTTGAGGTTTAGAGGTGGAAAAGTTGGGGACTAAAGAGTGGGCACCCAAGTCCAGTACCCTACTTCTTGTCAAGATCTGTAACTTGGTCCTGTTGTACCAAAGGTTTTCCCATCATGAGACTTCAAGGACTAATGAGTGGGCACCCTAGTCCAGGGAGCTATTTTCTTCTTTGATCTACAATTCTAACACTTTGTTGTACCCTCCTGCAACTTTACTTTATCTATAGCTTCAACCTATAACCTGTAATCATGAAAAATTTGGGAGGGGGTTGTGGTGTTTAGAGGCTTGCCTCAATCAAGCCCTAGAGAGACATTCAAGTCTTTCGAACACCATTGTCAGATTGAGAGTACGTGCCCTTGGAGGCAGAGGAAAAAACCAAATGATAAATGCTTGAAAACACAAATGAATGCCACCTTGTAGTGAAGATCTCATGGGAGGAAGAATCTCTTCATGCCATGAGGAGATGGATGCTCAAATCTGCAAATATAAACACATAGACAACACAAATTTACTCTTGCAACACAATGAAAGCCTTGAATCACCTTTAGAATGCTTGAGAATCAAAATGTCCATCTAGTAATGCTCTCTTTGAAATCTTGTAATCATCTAGTTTACAAATGAATGCCTAAATAGCCTTATATATGCAACTACAAATACTCTCGCCAAGAATTTCGTAATTCAAGCTTACCGTGTCGGCATAGGACCCAAATAACTATCACAAGCTGACACCCAAAATTTGGGACTGACCCAAAATAGGGCAGGACTAGGGTGTGGGCGCCCAAGTCCTCCCCCCTATTTTGGTCAGGGTTAGGTTCAAGGGATCCCCCTAGGTCCCATTTTTCATGAAACTTAGGGATCATTTCATCGGGATGTCAAATTATGATGTAAGATGTCCTAAATGCACACTAAAGACCCAGAAGCTAAACCTTATGAGGGAAAATCCCCCAAGGGGATATTTTCTGACGTTACAATTTATATGGAGTTTTTTAATTCCAAGAGCTAGTTGTAACCCTGATTTAGGCTTTACAAAGGAGTGCATGCTTTAAAAACCCTCATATGGTTTCTCAATCCATTGATCAAGAAATTTCCATTGATGGTAATCATAATGAACAATATGATTTTAATCATGATGAACATGTGGATATACAAGATCTCTCTATATTACTAGGCAATTACTTTTTAAAGATTGTTAATGTCATGTATCCTTCACAACTAGCAGCATATTTTCATAATGCATTGTGTGATGCAACCTTTGGTACTAAGATTCTTAATAGAATTAACAACCTCATGGCTCCCTCTACTTCATTGCATGGTGAATTTTACCTCTTTCCCTCTCACCCTTCCTCTTCCAATGATCCCTCTTCCTCTCATCCTAAGGTAGATCCCCTCATAGTGCCTACTTCCCATGTTACACTTCTAGCATTTTCATTGCTTCTTAAGTTTCCAACTCTACTATTGTTATTACCTCTCCTTCAATTAGAGTTTTCCTCATTGCTCCTTCCACTAGTTTCATCCCTTCATGATCCACTAGTTCTATTTCTATTATCACCTTACTAGTGCTATCCTTGCCTCTTTTACTCATATTCACCTCATCCTCATAGCCACATCTTTACCTCTTATTTCTCATTCACTTAATACTCCTATTCTTACTCATTCCACTCCGACAACCATTATCTCCAACTCCACCCTTGATTGATGCAGGGGCATCTTATTAAAATTTAAAAAATATTATCATTGGCATTTGATTTTTGGTTATAATGTGTGGGTCAAGTGACCAAAGCTAAGGAAAGAGGCTCATGTCGCCAAGGTGACATGAACAATGATAATTGTTTATTAATCTCTATAAGTTGAGTAAATGGAGAAGATGGTGATTATTGCCAAAAATTAGTTACTTTGTTATTTTGAGGAAATCGAGTGCAGGAAGGCTCGCCATTATGAAGACATGTTGAAGGTGTCATAAAAGAAATTATATATTTAACCAGGGAAGGCAGGTAGTAACTGACACTGGAAGGTGGCGAAAGGTAGAAAGAACCAAAAATAGACAAAGTGACAGAAGAAAAATGGAAACAGGCCGCATGCAGAAGAAAAGGCCGATTAAGCCAAGAAGGCACACGACTAAGAATAGATATGGGACAACAGAGAAGTATAACCGTCAGGCCAAATAGAGAGGCCAGCAACAAGTAGTGGGTGACTAATTGGAAAGGAGAGGTTGTGAGTTAATGGAGGCCACATATATCATAAGGGAGGTGATACACATATTAATAGAGGCCACAAATATATGGAGGGGGGCCGTAGAATATACAGAGGAGGCCGATTAAGAGGAGAGGCAGCATATGTTTAAGGAAGCTCCATGTATTGAAGAGGAGGTCAATAGGTGACATAAAAGGGAGAGCAGTAGAATCAGAGGCCGCTAGGCTGATAATAAAAAGAGTGGCTGATCATTGTAGATAAAAAGAGGCTAGAAATAAGGATGGTGATGGCTGATTGAAGAAGATTGAACATAGATGGATAGACAGAAAATGGAGGCCTATCTGATATGGCCATAAAGAATGTGGAAGGGTAGTTAGCTAAAGGTGGGTTGAGAAAGGTTGAATATTAAGGGATTCGATGATAAAGAGAGGCCGAAAGTGTAATGAGAATAGCAATGAAAAAAAGGATAGAAGTCATCGTGGAAGATAAATAGAATGAGGTAGGGCCAATTTGAGAAGGAGAAGTGAGTATAAAGGTAAAGGCCGTGGGCCTAGCAGAGAGTGCAGGTTGATAAGAATAGCATGAAGGTTGAAGACTGAGCACAATAGAGTTTTAGAGAGGAAAGAAGTTGAAGACAACAAGAATGATGATCGTTGTTTTATGAGAAGGCAAATGCAAGCAGGTCGAAGGGCTGTAAGAGAAGTATGAGGTCACTCTCATTTAGAAAGAGGGCTAGAATATTGAGTTGATGTAATTTTTTGAGTTTGATATATATATATTGCAATGAAAACCATTTGGCTGCATATAATGAAATTTTAGGTCGTGAATTCCATAGCTAAATGGTTTATCCCTGTAGCATGTTAGAGCAGATTTAGTATTGCCATTAATCCTATCGCCTTTGGAATGTTGTGGTGAATTCCATGAATGGATTTGTTTAAATCTTTATGTTTCTATCCAAGTTCATGTCATTCTAATGGCAAAATTTATGTCAAACCCTTTTAACTGTGCAGAGACATGGTTCTCACTTGATGGTTGAATGGGGTATGTGTACATGTTTCTGGAATCGTGCTATCATTGATGCACTAATGTCAAAACTAGATAGAGTTGAAAAGAAAGTTCATTCCATGTATATTAGTCAAGATACTACAAACATACACTCAATTCAAACATTGTACACTTCTTGAATTTAAGGTTGTGACCTATGCATTACTTATGGGTTTTATGGCACTTCACTTTGAATTATAACATGGTAAAGGTGATCCCAATACTCATTGTAATGTCCCAAACCAAAAACTTGATAAAAATATTCAGATCTAAAATATACTAGTAAATACAACATAAAATATGCTGAAATAATCACCTTCAAATTTGCATGACAAAATCTAAAACATAGAATGCTGATTTTTCACAAACTATGCCATGAAATTCACATAAATTTGCACATATGGAAAATATCTTCACCCAAATGCATGTGGTTGATTAATATTCTTCAAATGAATAAAAAAATCTTGGAAATAATAAAAAAAATGTATAGAAATACATGTGAATACGAAAATATGAAAATTTATTATGCTTATTGTAGCTCCTTCACAAATCTACAAAATTAAACAATGAAACTATGTTGAAAACACAAACAAACTTTGAAGTGTTGAATACAACCTCTGTGTGAGATTGCCCCAAAGAAACCACAGTGGTTTCATCCTCAAATGAATGGTTGAACACAAGTGCTCAAACAATTTTGATAGAATTCCAGTATAATGAAATTAGATGCCAAAAATGTGAAATTGTCTGCCAATAAATAGGTGTTGAAGACCCAGCTTGGGCACCCAAAATCTAATGCCCCTCTCTTGGAAAAATAAATAAAATAATATTATTTCTAGCACCTTCTTACAAAATATGATCATTCAAAATCTTGTCCTAACCATTATTGGATTCTTAGCTAAAAATAGGCAATAATTCCCCTCTTACATGCTATCATGAAATATGTCATGCAATTAGCTATAATTAGGTGGCCACATGATCCTGGAAGTTACAAATTTCTCCATAAGAAACTCCACACCCCATTTTAGGTTGCCAACATATTAAAATAATAAAATATTATAATATTAATTAGCCCTAATTAATCATCTCTGAAGATATAAATTAATGTGAGCCTAAAAATTAAATATTAAATATGTCCCTTACTCCTTTCCTAATCCCACAAGAAATATTGGAATGGGCATTCAGACATCAAATTGAAATATTTTAGAAAGGGGACATTACAAGTCCATCCTCCCCAAAATTACTTGTCCTCAAGTAGTGTAAATTTGGATGCTCCAAAATTTTTTATCCTTCCCATGTAGCATATTTTGTAGGTAGATTCTTCCAATGAACCAGATACTCTTTAATGCTTCTATTTCTCAATTTCTTCACCTTGGTATCAATAACTACATTTGGTATCTATATGAGCTTTCCCTCATCATCTAGGGGTGGAAAATCCACTAGAGGCATAACATGTTGTCCAAGTGGCTTTTTGAGGCATGAGACATGAAAAATATTATGGATCTTACTATTCTTTGGAAACTCCAACTCATAAGAAACTACACCAACTCTCCTCAAGATCCTGTAAGGCCTACGGAGTCAAGGTTTGAGATTTTTAACTCCACTTATTTTAATGGAAGATTGCCTATATGGTTGTAATCTCCAAAAAATCATATCTCCCACCTCAAATGATCTATCTGTGCAATTTTGATCTGCATAGAACTTCTATTAATTATGGGCTTGTTGTAAGTGATCTCTGAGTGACCTCCATATGTCTTGGCTTTACTTAACCAAATCACTAGCTAATGGTACTTTGCTATCTATGAACACTAAATCAATAGAGGTTAATGTATCATAGCCATATAATGCTTTAAATGTGTTAGTGTAAGTTTTATTTCCTAGTTGTGATATTTATTTTCCTATATTCCTAGGTTTTTCCTACACCTTTTATTAATATTGCTTAGGTTCATAAAGCATGTTTAATTGAGTGGGTTATGAGGTGTCACCATCCTACAAGGGAGTTCCCATTAGCTATCTTGGGAAGATACTTTTCTATCTTTAGACCGACAGATGGTTTCTTCCTATTAGCTGGTGTTGCCACCTCCATCCTCTCCCTTTTCTATATAAACATGCTACCTAGCTTGTATGTTGTATCTTTTTTTTGCATCCTCATAATGCTATTCTTCTTCTGTATCATTTGCATTAATCTCGTGAAGACTAACTCTATGTTGTTATTTTGATCTTGTATCATTTTCTTTCACATTTAATATCTATTTGTTTGCACTAGTTTTCTAATTTATTCATCTTTTCAAATTCTAACATGGTATCAGAGCTTTTCTAGTGTAGAATAGCTTGTAGTTTCCATATTTGAGAGATTAGGGGGGCTAATAAGTTTTTTTACAGGTTTTCCCAAAAACCTAGTATGCTCTTCTCTTGCATCTTCAGATGATCTGGAGAATCAGAAAAGTTTGACAAAAATATTTTAACCTCTAGGTTTTGCATGTGTTTTGTGAGATCTAGGTGAATGCAACATTTATGGTTATACTGGCAACATTACTGGTTGTTCCAACGCATCTAGGAGGCTCAAAAAAGTCAAATCTGGCTTTTGTTTCACTGAAATTGGAAATTGTTTGACACAATTGCAGAACGAAGGTTTTTAAGCTCAGATCTAGAAGAGAGCTTCTGTCCAGAGCATTTTCAGGCCAAAAGGACCTTTCCATTGCATCTAGAAGGCCTTGTAGACAAATTTTGACATATTACATGTTTTTTGTTGTTGGAGACATTTTTTTCATTCAATCCACATCTTAGGCATGTCAAAAAGAAAAAAACTTGTTGGGTTTTTTCGCTGCATTGAAAAACTATCTGGGTGTCTATTTTTTTTCATGCAGCAAAATATCATGTGCAAACTTACTCAAAAAGTTTCAGTAGACCCCCTCTCCATTGATAGTTGCTGATTTGAAGGCAATTTTCAAAGGCTCCGTTCTAGCTCATACTAGCTCCGTTTCTAAAGTTTTTTTTTATTTGGGCTATTTTTTCGTGCTCTTTGCACTAGTGCAGAATTTTTTTGATTTTGATGCAAAGGTTTTCTAGAAATTGTAGATTCTCACTCGTGACACTGCACAGTTCTCATTTTGAGAACATTAGACCTTGGATCGAGGTTCTTTTTTAAGTGCATGTTGTTTCATGTACTTTACAGTGGTGTTGTTAGTTTCACTTAGTTTCATTCCAGTCTTGTACTTTCAACATACACCTATTGTTGACGATTTTGCAAGCATTGAGAACAAGACCACTAAGTAATTCTTGCTAGTGGGAGTTCTAATGCACTAAATTATAAAATGTTAGACCATATTTTCTTAGGGGTTCTATGATTGAGTGAAAAAGGGGGGTTCTTTGTGTGTTCTCTTCTTTTTAGCACCTCTCTCTGCATTTCTTCATCATGGATCAAACTACAATACCCATATGAACTCCTTACAACTATTTTGTGTGGAAATCACGTATGGCAATCTACTTAAGGAAATTTTGATTACATAGGATAATAATGGGACTTGAAATTGAACCTGCTAAAGATGAAGATAAGCCTAAGTGGTTTAACAAATGTGATGAGGCCTATGGACATTGAGTATTTGAATTCACCAAATGAAATATGGACAAAGCTAGAAACACTATTTAGCACACAACATTCAATATGGGGTCATATGTTGGAAAATGAACTAATTAGTTTAAATCCAGGCAACTTCAACACAATTTAGGATTTTCTCATAAAATCAAAATCACTAAGGCTACAGCTAAAACAATGTGGAATTGAAAAGAAAGATGAACAATTGATTCTTAGTATTCTCTCTAAGCTAAGTTTAGAATATTCTAAATTTGTTTCTACCTTCTATGCTACTAAGGGTGCACTTGGTACTCAATTCAACATGTCATCTTTGGATGATTTTGCTATCTCTCTCACACGAGAGCAAGATAAGCTAATCCAGATGGGCACTTTAAAATCCTCTAAGTCACATGCCTTGGATGCAAACCAAGGCACAAAAGAACAGAAAGGAAAAGGTAGTAATAATGAGGATAAGAAACAAACTAATAGCAAGGAGAAGAAGGATCAGAAACAAGCTTCCCCAAAAGTAGCTAATGAGACCCAATCTTCTAATGGCAACAAGCCTAAGAAAGAGAAGGTCAAATGTGCCTATTGTAAAAGACCTGGTCATGATGAACATAAATGTTTAAAGAAATAAATTGATCACTTGACACACATTCTTGAGAAGAATAATATCAGTGTTCCTGATTCTATAAAATAGAGTTCTAATGAGGGGTCTAACAAGACAAAGGATAACAACAAGGGGAAAGGAAAGGGCAAGGCCCTTGTAGCGGTTGCTTCACAACAATCTACTTGGGTTCTCGATTTAGGTGCTTTGCACCACATGGCTTCATCTAAGGAAGAACTTGCATCTTTGGAGGTATGTACTATGCCTTCTATTTTGATGGGTGATGACACTCCTATTGAGGTGTGTGGGAGAGGCTATGTTGATGTGGGGGATGACACATTCCATGATGTTCTTTGTGTGCCCTCATTATCAACTAATCTCCTATCAGTATATCAGATCACTCATACAGGTTCAGGCAAGCAGGTTGAGTTCACTCCTGATTTAGTGGAGATTCGTGAGTTGCACAATGATTATACAGTTGTAGTTGGGAGAACAGATCATTAGTCATGGCTCTATATGTTTTCTTACTTTGTCCTTGTATAGTCAAAAACATGACTCAGTGGCTTGGGGCAGTTGAGTCAGTTTTGGCACGCACATGGACCCTCTCTCCTTGCCACAGGGTGAACCTCCATGTCACTCTCGCTCTCATGGCAGTAGTCAGTCACGAGGAGGCGATACATGGGGGTGGTCTAGCTCATTTGAGAGCTAGACTTCACAGAGAGTGGTCAGCTAGTCTTGGGTCCTTTTTTGTGTATTTTTTTGAATATGGTGTTCTGTGACCATTGTTGTGAAAATAACTATATGACCCAAAGGGTCACTAGTCACCATTCTTCTATTTGGGTTTCTAAGGTTCCAACATTATGTGGGTTGACTATTATTTTCGTTGATGCTTCGTTCAAGTTGACATTGATGTTTGTACTATTGGATGATTGTTTGTTTTTGAATTTCTCTTAACCTTTCTTATTGTTGTTGGACTACCTATGGGTCTTGCTATTGTCTAGGGTGGATCTCCTCTATCTTGTCGAGGATTGCCTTCACCCACTCACCTCTAAGTCTAAGGCACATTTGTGAGCCTAAACAAGAGAGAGATGGTTAAAGCTAACCTTGACTTGACCTAGGGTTTCAACTTAGGGATTTTTTGACCTAAGGTTTGACTTTTTTTGCTCTTGTATTAACCTTGTGTTGAAACCGAGGGTTTTGATTGACTAAATTTGACCTTGTGTTGGGATCAAGGGTTTGTAAATGTTCTACGCTACTAATGTTTTTATTCTTTTCAATTTTTCTATGCATGCAAGACTATATGAGTGTAAAACAATTTTTTAATGCTTTTTTCTATTTATGGAAATGAAAGTGTTTTTTCCTATTCTAGGAATTAGAGAACAAATGCAAGCTAGTATGAGATTACCTAATGCAATTGAATCTATGTTTTTGGTTTGATTTTCTGAATAATTGGATTGATTACTCTAGGAAAGGAAAATTTCTTTTAAATGAATCTAATCTATGAAATTTTGAAAGTAAACTATCTTAATAATGCAAGATCTACTTAGCCTATCAAGGAAAAAGCAACATGCATTTACTATTACCAAGAGAAAAGTTTGATTATCTAATTACTACAAAATAAAAAGCATGAAGGAACCTGGAATAAAAGAGATGCGTAGCCTCCACTACCTTTAGAAATCCTTGTATGGCAATCTCTAATCCTCTTGCAATAGTAGGGTGATCCTATTGGCAACAATAATAAAAGAGAAGCAAAAGAAGCTTTTTGGAAGCTTGAATGAGATCTCAATGAGATCTTGATGAGCACTGTGGCTTGTGATGTGAGCAACATATCGATGCAAAATGAGCTTTTAGCAAAACTAGATAAGAAAACAATAAAAGAAAAAGGCTCGGATGTCCTGTTTGAGCATATGGATGCTTGATTTGGAGAGCAATAAGCTACAAGAACTATGTGCACAAATTAAAGTGCCTCCTTTTGTGCTTGAGGGAGGGAGGCATTTATAGGTTTGAAGAAGGCATGAGAGGTGGAGAGGAAGAAGAGCTAACTTAATTTTATTGACGAGTTAACTTAGAAGACACAAGAAGAAATGGAGAAAGAGAATGCATGGGTTGATAAATAAAGATAAAAATAAGCTAAAAATGCATGGGTGGATGCATGAAATAGTTAACTCTATCTTTGGGACAAAAGTCTATGTAAACAAAAAGAAAAATGAGCAAAAATGGAGCTATTTTTGGCCAAAAACTTGAGTTATTTCACAGCTAGAAAAGACGGCAGGGTTGCCACCTGGTTGCTCCTTTCACCAGTTAGGGTCACCTAGGGACAAACGATGGGCGACCCTCAAAGGAGGGGTCTTGGGTGAAAGATCGGGATGGGAGATGGAAGAGGAGGAGAAAAGAAGGGGATCTACTTTTGGAAACAGTTCAAACAGAGGTCAAAAACCAAATCTCCACTTGCAAAAGTAGGATCTCCCTGGAGATCTAGAATTAATAGAGGGAGATTTGTGCTGGTTGACTGAAACTAAAAATGAAAGTTGGAGATGGCTTGGAAGGTCCTCTAAAGGGCTCCTAAGGGTGGGAATGGATGAAAAACACTGAGGAAAGATGAAAACACAACAAATAGACAAATACAAGGCTTAGGGATGAAGTTGCAAGCATAGGAAATGCAAATCGACAAGTGTCAAAAGTGTCGAAAGTGGAGAAAGGGATAGAAAGACAAAGGAGAAACAACACAAGGAAGAAGAAACCACATGCTACCAAGAGAATTGCTACTGAGAGGACATTATTTCACACTTACATGTATGTGGCAAGGATTGTGTCATCATCAAGGTCCTCATGGAGGTTGTGCATGATTTTGGTGCTTACATATTTGCCCCCTTGGCGATGGTAGTCTACATGAAAGGTGATGAGGTATAAATAACCTCATTTTTATCATTAACCATGTGACCCTTTCTGTGCCACTAAGCTACCTAAACCATGCCAATTTATTAGTCTTGTATGCAATATTTGTTTATTTTTTAAAGAATGATGTAAATCTTTGTCTTTGAATTGATTGGAGTTTGTCACTAATGTTGATGTGATTTTGTGGAAAAGATATGTGTATTCATGCAGGTTTTTAAGTATGGCTTAATGGGAGGAATAGACTTGAATGCCAACTGGAGTCAGCAATATTGGAATACTGGGGCGCCATAAATCTAGATGCATGATCGTGGACTTCAGTCTGTGTTACACCCGACCACCTGGCAGTTTCTGTTATTTTCTATTGAAAGCACTTAAGACATTTCATAGCTCCACTCAAAGACTTTAATATGTTGTATTTAAAAGACAACTAGTTTAGTTAAAGATTGTTTATCCTGTTAAAGACTTTTTCAGTGGCATTAATAAGCCACCCAAATATTTAGGATTTTGGTAGTATAGATTATGGGATTACTCCTCAAATAATTTATGCTATGTTATGGATAGTTATGTTTAGTTATGTTATGTTATGCTATGAATGAAGACATTCAAGTTCTATTCTAAGCAATATTATTCTGAGTAATGAGCATGCGAATGGAATTTTGGAGCTTTCAAATGATGAATGTGATTTGAATTAGTAGAAGATCTCCAGAGAGTTGGACACTCGAAGGATTTAGGAGTAGATAATTATCTCAATGTTGTATGATTGTGTTGTTTATATTTTTGTTCTATGAATGCTTCATTTCAAAACTAGTATAACCTTCTGTTTAACAATGTTATGGTCGGATAGTGTTGTGGTAACCCTGCAGGATATTGTGTTAGTTATTTTTCTTAAAGTTGTAAGTCTTTGAAGTCCTATGTCTTATGCTATAATTTTCAGAGCTCCTGCTTAGGTGCAGAAGTTCGATGACCAGTTGCTAATGCAAGTTTGATTTAAATAATTTCTTGCTTTCTTAGATTAGCCTATTCCTTTCAAATTCTTAGTTAAAGAGTTTATATGTTGATTCCTAGTCTAGAGTTCATATGCTTTATAGGTTAAATTCAAATGCTTTATAGATCAAATTGTATGCTTTCTATTTTAGGTTTATTCTGTTAAAAGCTTCATTAAAAATTTAGAAAATTGATACTGATATGAGATTTCCAAACCAATCCCCTATTTGCATACAGCCTTGGACACTACCCGGTCAACAAACTAATATATCTTTCAACTAAAGTGTTAGGACTTAACAACAACCTGTCACTTTTTGACGTCGTTGTCAGGGAATTTTCCTTTCTAGTGTCAATAGGAGAACATTTGGATACCTCTGGTGAGTAAAAACAAAAATAGTTGTCAAACCTCTTTTCTTGCATGGTCAGAAGACAAGGCCCACACAAAAGATTCATAGCAAGAACCTCCCAATAGTAGTACCAACTAAATCTAGAGAGGTATAACTCTTAGCCGAAGAACTTTGTTTCGAATTGATCAATCAAGATCAACATGAGACTTCGCAACATACCTTGGATACTCAGCCATCCAACCAAACTTTTGAGGAGGAAAACATTCCTTTCAACATCATGACTGATAATAATAATGACCCTTTCAACAGAAGGCGAGCAAACAATCACGATGATGATAATCCAAATCCTTAAAGAGCAGCCCGAACATTCACTTATCCTATTGCTCTCAATCCAAATGAGGACTCACCTATGAAAAACATTTCATCTTCCATCCTACAAACCTTTAGGGGATTATCCACTGAAGACCCAGACCAGTTCCTTTTTGAGTTTAAAGTTTTGTGCTAGACATATGATTACAAAATAGATAATAAAAAATTGAAACTTTTTCCCTCTAGCTTGAGAGATTCCGCAATGTGGTGGTTCATGGGGTTGGTCTCAGGGTCGATAACCACTTGGGATGACATGGAAACTATCTTTCTAGACAAATATCAGAGCTACTGTAGGGTTAGCAATAGGAAGGAAGAACTGTTCAAATTGAGGCAAAAAGAAGATGAAAGCCTAGAAGACTTCTTGGATAGGTTTATCTTTTTGACAAAATGATGTGGAGAAGAAACAATGATCCTAGAAATCCTAAAGACCATATTCCTCAAAGGGCTTGATGAGGATGCTAGGAGAAGATTAGACTTGATGGGAAAAGGAGATGTATCCCAACTTGAACTTGGGGATATTGCTGAGTTATGCAGAAATTTCTCTCAGACTCGTGGAGGAATTCGTAAGTCTAGCCTCTTGAGAGGATAAAATGAAATTGGCAAGCTATGAGAGGAAATAGCAAATTTGAAAATTGATATACTTGTTTAGCTAAATACCACCCTAGATGGAATATAGGACAAGACACACAATCCTGAAACCTTATCCATTTACTGCCCCAGATGTCAAAACAAACATCTATTAAGGGAGTGCCCTCTAGACAAGGCTGACAGTTGTCAGATTTACGAGAAGAATCATGCCATTGGGCAGTGTGAGATCCTTAGTGCAATCAAAAACTCAAAGAAAAAGTCATCTCACACTGAGGAAGAAATCAACTATGTAGGCCAAAGACTAGGAGGAAATTTCTCCTATGGATAGAACTCAAACTCATCCTGGTGCCCTCTGAATAATTGGAATAACAATCAATGGTCAGCACCTTGGCCTCCAACACCACAACTGGGGACCTTATCCTTGGGGACCACTCAAGTGGGAAAACCAGTCCTAGGGAAATCCTCAATGGGAAAATCAAACTCAACAACAATGGTACCCTCAAAACCCTACCCCTCAATGGAATCAGCCTTCAAACCAATTCTATCATGGTCCACGGTGGATGCCAAACCCACAACATAACCTCTTATCAATCCCCAAAACACTCAATAAAATGAGTAGGTCAATCAACCCCAACTTCCAGTGCAACCTATTGCTAATCCAAAGAATACTCATCAAACTGCACCAGTGTATTCCACTAAGCAGGAAAACATGGCTGGAGTTAATGCTATCCATTGTGGAAGTTTACTGTTATGGTCAGGAAAAATGCTCCAATAGCCTACCATTGTTGAAATCTTGGAAGACCAAAATGAGAAGCCCACCAAAGGAACAAAGATGACTCCCATACCTTCAAAGAAAACCACAAGAAGTAACCAAGAGAAGCTTGCCTCATCTCCTCAACAACCTCCACCAAAATCTTCAAATTCACCTCTTGAAGAAATGGTCAAACATTCATTAGATCTTCCAGAGAATGACTCCAACTCGAAAAGTAGAACTTGAGCACCTTTTCCATAGCGCCTCAAGGAGACTCTCCTAAAAAACCCTCTAAAAATGGTCATGCCAATTGAAATTTCTTTAATACGAGAAACTAAATGACTCCATATTGAGATTCCAGTATTACAAGCAGTCAAAGAGATTCCTAAACTCAACCAACTAGTTAAATAGTTGTGCATAAAAACACTAGGGAGGAAAAATAAACAAATTAACACAATGCAAATCAATGGATATTTTTGGCTAACCTCCTGACTGGAGAAATATCTGCCCCAAAATATGGTGACCCAGGTAACCCACTTGTAACAGTGACAATCAATGACATAGAAATACCCAATGCACTCATGGACTTAGGGGCAGTGATTAATGTCATGACTATGGACGTTATGGAAAAACTGGGGCTCACCAACTTAATCCCCACAACCACCATATTGCAAATGGAAAACTGGTCTGTAGTTGTTCCCAAAGGTGTCCTGGAAAATGTCCCTATCAGGGTTGACAATTGGGAGTATCCAGTGGATTTCCAAGTGATCCAGTCCCACATGCCTAAGGACAGTTATCCATTGCTATTAGATAGACCTTGGTTGGCAACTATTGTAGCCAAGATTGATTGCAGGGCAAGAGGAATGACCATTTCAAATGGCCTTAATAGCAAACACTTGTCCATGTATCCCCCTACCCAACTTGCTATGAACAAACAAGTTTGGGTTGATGAATCAAATTGCTTTGAAAAACAAGAAAATATGGCCTCACTTGATATGGTAGTCATTAAACAACACGGTGAAGAATTAGAAGATGAATTGGAAAATGATAAGCAAAACATTACTATAGATTCAAGTGATGAATAAATCTTGGAAATTAAGGAAATTTTAGGACAACCAATCCACACCGATGATATCAAGCACATTTATGACAACAACCACACCTCCTTCACAACATTACCCTATCCTCTGGCTAACATCATTCCAAAAACTAATCACTTCTTTACATCACCAAATTTCATAAAATCATACCGCATAGTTGTTCGCTAAACACATTAATAAGAGTTCACACAATCACCTTCAACTACCTAGGAACCAAAACTATCATGTTACTACCATGGAAAACTTTAAATATCAATAGTTGGTCAACAGAAATAGATGAGCTTAATCTATTTGACATATTGGTGAATAGATCCAAAGCTTTTGCTTGGGATTACACAGACATGAGAGGAATACATCCAAGTGTCTATACCCATCACATCTATACTGAAGATGTAAGACCTATTTGTTAGCCACAACGTAGACTCAACCCTGCTCTCAAAGATATTGTCAAAATGGAAATTGAAAAACTCCTACAAGTAGGGTTCATCTATCCCATCTCTGACAGCAAATGGGTCTCACCTTTGGTAGTAGTGCCAAAGAAAAATGGGAAATGGAGAGTGTGAGTCAATTATTGAGAACTCAATAAAGCAACCTATAGAGACCACTTTCCACTGCCCTTCATAGACCAAGTCTTGGATAACTTAGCAAGAATAAAGTATTTCTCATTCCTGGACGGATTTAATGGATATAACTAGATACAAGTAGCAGTAGAGGACCAAGACAAAAAAAATTTTACCTATCCTTGGGGAATGTTCACATATCGAGTTCTTCCCTTCGGGCTATGTAATGCCCCTACAACATTTCAGAGGGTTGTTCTGGCCATCTTTGCTAAACTTGTAAATGATTGTGTGGAAGTTTATATGGATGAATTCATGGTATATGGTTCCACTTTTGATGAAGCCCTTAAAAACTTGGACAAATTATTGTAGCGATGTGAAGACCATTAATTATCCCTGAGTCATGAAAAATGTCTAATAGTGGTAGAAAAAGGGATAGTACTGAGACACCACATCTTAGTCGAGGGGATAAAGGTAGATCCTAAGAAAATTGAAGTGATACAATAGCTAGAGACGTTGAAAAACCAAACTAATGTCAAACGTTTCTTAGGTCATGCTAGGTATTATCAAAGATTCATAGAAAACTTTAGCAAAATCGTAGCTCCTATGTTCTCCCTTCTTCAAAAAGATGTGGAATTTGCCTGGACAACAGAATATCAAACCTCATTTGATATCATTAAAGAAAAACTCATTTATGCTCCAGTTCTATGTGGACCTAACTGGAACCTTCCCTTCCATATTTATGTAGATACTTCTAATGATGCGATTGGAGTAGTCGTAGGCTAGGAAGATGAGAATGGAGGAAAGTATGTTATATACTTCATAAGTAAGAATCTAACTCCCACTAAATGAAACTACACCACTACGAAGAAATAATTCTTAGTTGTGGTTCATGCAATCAATAGATTTCGACATTACATTATAGGGTATAAGGTAACTGTGTTCATAGACCATTCAGCCATTAAATACCTAATGAACAAACCGGTGGTGAATGGAAGGATAATCATATGGTTATTACTTCTCCAAGAGTTCAATGTAACCATCATTGATAAGCCCAAGAAGTTTAACGTAGTCACAGATTTTTTTATCCCGAATCAAATAGGACAATGGAGACTGTGCCCCTATTCAAGATGAATTCATAGATGAAAACTTATTCACCATCTCCATTAAGACACCCTAGTTTGTAGACATAGCCAACTATCTAAACACCTCTAATTTTCCACCATATTTTACATCAAAACAAAAGAAACACCTCATTAGGGAGAGTGCCCAGTTCAAATGGATCAATAGTATGCCATTCAAGAGTGGACCTGATCTGGTTTTATGTTGCTGCATCAGATCAAAAGAAACATACAATATACTAAGAGCATGCCATGATGATCCCTCTAGAGGTCATTATTCAACAAAAAGAACCTCTCACAAAATCTTAGGCACAGGTTACTATTGGCCCTCCATGCATAAAAATGTAAAAAAATATGTTCACCATTGTGATGAACTTCAAATAGTAGGGAGACCTACTGCATCTAGCGATATGCCCTGCAACCACATGTAGTTTTTGAACCTTTTGAAAAATGGGGACTAGATTTCACAGGACCTACAGATCCCCCTTCATAGGGTAAAGAATATATCTTGGTCTATACTGACTACCTAACCAAATGGGTAGAAGTTCAAGCATTGAAAGTTGCTAGGGAATAACAAGTCACAGATTTCCTTTATAACAAAATCTTCCTTAGATTTGGAGCCCCCAGATCAATTGTCACAAATCAAGGACCATAATTTATGTCTAAAGTTCTATCGGCATTCACTGACCATTTCCAAGTAAGTCATAAGAAATCATCCCGTTACCACCCACAAGCAAATGGTCAAGTGGAAGTCACTAATAGAGAGATTGAAAACATCCTAACAAAAATAGTTTCGTTGGGAAGGAAGGACTAGGCTAGCAAACTGCATGAGGTAGTCTAGGCCTATAACACAACTTGGAAATCAACCACTGGTCTCACTCCCTATGAATTGGTTTTTGGAAAGAAACCTCTTCTACCCATTGAATTCGAGTTACAAATGCTCAAAACAGACATGGAAGTAGGTTTGGACCTTGATTGAGCCCAGGTTGAATGAATCCTACAACTTAGTGAACTAGATGAACTCTGTCTGGAAGCCATTCACAAGACTAAGTTGGTCCAACAAAAGGCTTGGCATGAAAAGCATATAAAAGAAAGGGAGTTCCATAGTGGTGATTGGGCATTGTTGTTGGACTCCAGATTTAAAGATCAAAAAAGCTAAACTAAGAACTCATTGGCTGGGTCCATACGAGATTTCTAAAGTATTTCCAAATGGAGTGGTGCATCTTAAACCCATAGATGGTGACACTCGAACACTCCTAGTCAACAGTCATAGATTACGAATTTACCACAAACCTATAAACAAAGAGGAATTTACTAAAATGGTATAGATAAAAGGAGAAAACCAATGTATCAACTCTACCCTGGCAGAGGAGGTATAAGGGTTCTAAAAAATAAATAAATAAGTAAAATGTGTATGTGTGTTTATCTCTGAGCATTTGTCTAAATTGTTATGTATTTATCTTAGTTTATTATTTAAATTCTATTATTGTTTCGTAGGAATTTACTTCTGGATAGTGATGAAGGGGATAAATCATAAAACACACAACAACAGAAATAGAATATTGAAAATAGAATAGTTCTTTATTGATCTGGGCAACTCATTACATTACAGAAGCTGAATTACAATTCGAGGAATCAATCCTCCATAGGCTGCAACACACTATAGCTACACCTCACCAGACTCTGGAATCTTTTGCCTTCTGTAACCACAAAATTAGCTAGGGTTTCTATTTTCCCGCTTATTCTTGACTCCACACTTGCCCCCTTAACTCTACTATTGCCCAGGGTTCCCAAAAATGGTTATTAATAGCCTTTTTGGCGGCCAACAACCTAATTTCAAAATTTGCATCTCCATCCAAAAATAGGTCAACTTCTGGGAGCCATAACTTTTGATCCAGGTGTCCGATTGACAAACCATTTTATGCATCGGAAAGCTCACGGAGTTCTCTATGACTAGCTCTACCAATTCTAACCATTTTTGGGCCTGTACGAGGCCGTTTATTGCCTCAAACCTGAGTTTGAATAATTTTCAGGTGTTTTTCAGGAAACAGAAACTTTAATATCTTTTAGCTCGCAAATGATCTTTGCGTGATTCCTTCACCAAAGGTCTTATATTTCTGTTATGTAACTTCCTGTAAATTTTCACTTCAATCTGTGCCCAAATGCAAACTTTCTAAAATAGCAGGTTACTATTTTTAGCAGTTTGGAAAAACTGAAAGTTCTACATCATTATTCAAGCGATTATGGAACCAGAACCACAAATTTTGAAAAGAAATGGAAAGAACATCAACAATTTTAAAACACATCTTTTTTTGGGTGATGCAAGATTGCCCTTACACCACTGGATGCTCCTACATCAGACACCCAGGGTAATTTGAGAAGTGACCCTGTCACGTCTTAGGTGTTTGTGTGAGGAAAACCCAAACAATCAACCTCTGCCTTAGACAACCAAGAAGAATCTTCAATAGGTCTTCCTTTCCATTTCACTAGATATTCTTCATATTTCATATTCTGAGTACTTCTTCCCATGGCTATCCAAGATATCTTCTATCTCCTCCGTTGAAGTAGATGTCAGAATACTCCACTGTTCTTCTGTTGTTCCATCTTTTGTGCCACCCTCATGATATTCTATTAAATCAGCAATGTTGAACATAGGGGAAATATTAATCCCCTTCAGAAGCTCTACCTCATATGCATTTCCTAAATCATGCTTCTTCAGGATTCTGCACAGTCCAAATTTCTTCATTTTCAACTTATTGTATGTTCCAATTGGGAACCTTTCTTTTCTCAAGTGAACCATGACTTCATCTCCTACCTGGAACTCCTTATACCTCCTCTTATGATCTGCCTTAGCCTTGTACTGAATATTCATCTTATTAATGTGCTTTCTCACCTCTTCATGCAAATTCTTTAGATGTTTTGTAAAGTCTTCAGCCTCGGCACTTGTCTTTTCTCCTTTGTCCAGATTCCTTAACTCCGAAGCATTTCTTGGACTATTCCCATATACAATCTGGAATGGTGATTTACCAGTACTCCTATTAACAAAATTGTTGTAAGCAAATTCTACCTGTGGTAAAATCAAATCCCATCCCTTGGGCTTATCTCCTACTAAGCATCGTAGCAGGTTACCCAAACTCCTATTCACCACTTCTGTCTATCCATCAGTCTGTGGATGGTGTGCAAAACTGAACTTCAAATCTATTTTCAACTTCTTCCACAATGTCCTCGAGAAATGACCAACAAACTTGGTATCTCGATCTAAAACTATGCTCTTTGGTAGACCATGTAATCTCACCACCTCCCTAAAAAATAACTCTGCAATATAAACAACATCATTAGTCTTCTTGCAAGGAATAAAATGTGCGATCTTCGAGAATCTGTCCACCACCACAAAAATGGAATCATGTCCTCTCTATGTCCTTGGTAAACCAAGAACAAAATCCATACTAATATCATCCCATGGCTTCTCTGGTACAGGTAGTGGCTGATATAGACCTGTATTCTGACTTGCTCCTTTCACTATCTGACATACTCTGCAACTCTGCACAAATTTCCTCACATCCTGCTGCAACTGTGGCCAATAATAATTTTCACCAACAATAGCAATGGTCTTATCTCGACCAAAGTGTCCAGCCAATCCTCCACTATGCTTCTCCTTAATTAGGTTCTCTCTCATGGAACTCCTCAGAATGCACAACTGGCTTCCTCTAAACAACATGCCATCTTGGATTATGAAATCCAACCATTTTGTCCTGTCCAAAGTAACAGCTTCCAAACAAGCTTTCCAGGCCTCTGCAAAATCTAGATCTTCATGATACAAACTTTTGAGTTCATTGAACCCAACAACCTCTATCTTTATTTCTGTCAACAAATTTTGCCTTCTGCTCAAGGCATCTGCAACTCTGTTGGACTTCCCACTCCTGTGCTTCAAAACAAAAGTATAGCTCTGCAAAAACTCAACCCATTTTAAATGTATTTGGTTCAACTTTCCTTAACTATTAAGATACTACAAAGCCTGATGATCAGTATATAAAACAAACTCTTTTGGCAACAAATAATGTCTCCATTTCTTCAAAGCCTGAACTATTGCATAAAATCCCTGATCATAAACAAAATACTTTTTCTTGGCATCATTAAGATTCTCACTAAAATAGGCAATGGGCTTACCTTCTTGACTCAAAACAACTCCTATACCACTTCCACTAGCATCACAATCTACCTGAAATACCTTATTGAAAACTGGAAGTGCCAAAATAGGTTGTTCTATGACTTTCTGCTTCAATGTATCAAAGCTCTTGTCTGCTCCTTTAGTCCATCTAAACTCTTTTCTATCCCCTCTCATTGTCTCAGTTAGGGGTGCACAAATGCTACTAAATTCCTGATAAACTTTCTATAAAAACTTGCCAAACCATGAAAAGAGCATACCTCTGTTGTACTCCTTGGTGTAGGCCATTCAATGATAGCCCTCACTTTTTCTGGGTCCATCTTAAGACCTTCCTCTGAGACAATAAATCCCAGGTATACCAACTCCTTCTTTGCAAAACTACATTTCATCAAATTAATCAACAACTTCTCTTCTTTTAGCTTCCCTACAACTCTTCTGATATGCATCAAATGCTCATCCCAAGTCTTACTAAAAATCAAAATATCATCCAAATAAACAATAACAAAACTTCCCAAAAATTCTTTCAATACCTCGTTCATGAGCTGCATGAATGTGCTCGGTGCATTGGTTAGACCAAATGGCATGACTAACCAATCATACAAACCCTCCTTGGTCTTGAAGGCTATCTTCCATTCATCTCCTGCTCTTATTTGGATCTGGTGATACCCACTCTTCATATCAATCTTCGTGAAGTACTTGGCTCCACTCAAATAGTCCATTATGTCATCCATTCTAGGCAATAGAAATCTGTACTTGATCATGATCTTATTGATGGCTTGAGAGTCTATACACATTCTCCACTCTCCATCTTTCTTTGGTGCTAGTACTGCAGGTACCGCACATAGACTTAAGCTCTCTCTTATCAATCCCTTCCTCAACAACTCCTGAACTTGTTTGTTCAACTCTTCACTCTCTGTTGGAGTCATTCTATGGGCTGCCTTATTCAGTAAACTGGGTCCTAGTATCAAATCCATTTGATGACTTATCTTCCTCACTAGTGGTAAACCTTCTGGTACATTATCAAAGACAATATCTTGAAATTCTTCCAACATTTCGAAGACTTTTGCTAGTACATCTTCACATTTCTCTTGACAAATCTTAGGAATCAATGCAAAGCAATGACGCTCATGCTTCATACCCTCAAAAAAAAATTCTACCATCTACCAAGAAAATTCTAGTAGTACTACATACCTTTTCTTCCACCTCTTTCAAGGGCTTCAATTTATGATGAACTCCATCTTCTGTTAGGGAATATGTGTTTGCACGGCCATCATGGACAACACTCCTATCATACTACCACGGCCTCCCCAATAACATATGACATGCATCCATTGGTATGATATCACATAGCACCTCATCATGGTAGTCCCCAATCTTGAACTTCACTAAACACTGCTCATTGACCAAAGCTTTATGGTGCTTTTGCAACCATGCAATCTGATATGGATGCGGATGCTTTCTTCTTGTCAACTTCAACTTGTCAACCATCTCCTCTGAAACAAGATTATCAGTGCTCCCACTATCAATAATAATATCACAACACTTACCTTCACATTTGCACCTTGTGTGGAATAAACTCTTCCTCTGATTAGGTTCTTTTTCCTCATTCAACAAAGTTCTTCTGACAACTAGGGTTTCTCCCCTTTCAGCATCTTTAGAATGCTCAGATTGTGCATCTTCATCTACATGTGCAACTCATGCATTACCTTCAGGTCTTCTATTTGTCCTTCCTTGATGTTGCAGACACTCATATGCTCGATTCCTTTCTTCTCCACATTGGAAATAGGTTCTTCTGAAACCTCCTCTTCTGGGTCCTTGCCCAGGTCTGCCTCTTCCTCTTCCTCTTTGCTCACCATTGTTCTAGTCACGAGGGCAGTAGGTGTTATCCCCTCTCTGATTCTGACTGGTGCCAACTTCTTCACTTTTCTTTTGATCTTCATTACGGCCTCCATAGGGTCTTCGACCAGTTCTTCCGCATTGACCTCTTCCCCTTTGCTTGCTATCAAATCATTTATTCAGCTTCTCTTCCACCTTTAGGGAAAACTAGTATGCATCTTCTATGGTGGTCATTCTGACTAGGCTCAGCTCCTCTTGAATACTTGGCCTCAACCCATTAATGTAATGAGCTACCTTCTCCTTGTTGGGCTCTGCATGACCTATTCTGATAGTAATCTTATAAAATTCTTCTCTATGCTCCTTAACAGACTTGTTACCTTGCTTCAATCCTTGCAGCTTCTTCAACAACTCCATCTCATAGTCCATAGGAATGAACTGCTTCTTCAATTTCTCCACCATCCGATCCCATCTAGTGATCTTTCCTTTTCCTCTTCTATTCCTCTCTAATTAGACCTCATTCCACCAAATATTTGCATGGCCCTTCAACTTTGTTTTTGCAAACTTGACTCAATCTGGGTCCTCCACGTCTTAATACTTGAAATACTCCTCCATGTCATTGATCCAATCAATGAGTTGTTCTAGATTCAAATCTCCAAGATATGTAGAAACTTCGATCCTGGGCCTCTTTCCAATCTTAGAAATGGCTCTCAAGAACCTAACTTCTGCAGGATCTCCTGCAGCTTCTTGTTCTTCCTCAGATAGCTCTTCTTCAACTTCATCCTTGATTTCTTCTCTTGTTCGCAGATCAAACCCTCTTCACAGCTCCTCTTGCAATGCATCGATTTGCCTTTGTAGGGATCTAAAACCCTCTTCTGTCAAAGCATTCCTCCTAATATGATTTCTTTGTGGAGGCATCTTGATCTCCACAGCAAACCCACAACCTCAGGTCCTAGTGTAAACTACCTCACGGTCGGTGATCTGTCTACACACTCAGGAACCCTCACTCTGATACCACTTGATGAAGGGGGTAAATCATAAAACACACAACAACAAAAATAGAATATTGAAAATAGAATAGTTCTTTATTGATCTGGGAAACTCATTACATTACATAAGCTCAATTACAATCCAAGGAATCAATCCTCCACAGGCTACAACACACTACAGCTACACCTCACCAGACTCTGGAATCTTCTGCCTTCTGTAACCCCAGAATCAGCTAGGGTTTCTATTTTCCTCCTTATTCTTGACTCCACACTTGCCCCCTTAACTCTACTACTACCTAGGGTTCCCAAAAATGGTTATTAATAGCCTTTTTGGCGGCCAACAACCTAATTTCAAAATTTGCATCTCCCTCCAAAAATAGGTCAACTTCCGGGAGCCATAACTTTTGATCTGGGTGTCCAATTGACGAACTGTTTTATGCGTCAGAAAGCTCATGGAGTGCTCTACGCGCTAGAAACTAGTTCTTCTCATTCCATCCATTTTTGGGCCCATACGGGGCTGTTTAGTGCCTCAAATCTGAGTTTGAATAATTTTCAAGCATTTATCGGGAAACAAAAACTTTAATATCTTTCAGCTCGCAAATGATATTTGCGTGATTCCTTTGCCAAAGGTCTTATATTTATGTTACATAACTTCTTGTAAATTTTTCACTTCAATCCGTGTCCAAATGCAAACTTTCTAAAAATAGCAGGTTACTATTTTTAGCAGTTTGGAAAAATTGAAAGTTCTACATCATTATTCAAGCGATTATGGAACCAGAAGCACAAATTTTGAAAAGAAATGGAAATAACATCAACAATTTTGAAACACATCTTTTTTTGGGTGATGCGAGATTGCCCTTACACCATTGGATGCTCCTGCATCAGATAGTACAAAGTTCATTACCATCTTCACCGGTGCTCCAGAACTTTGTTTTTACCTGTGCAAAGTTTCTTTAGCTATTGCAAGGTGTGTGACCTTGGTCTCCTTGTGTTGTGCAGTGAATCACTTGGGTTCATGACAAGGATTAATCACCTCCCTTGGATTTTTAATTTTGGCAGTTGTACCGGGCATTAACAAGTCGATCATTTGGTGCAACGACAACTGTCTTGCTAACAATTGGTATTAGAGCCTGGGTCATGGGTTCAAACCCCTCACTTGCATTGGTGGGATTGTTGCAAGGTGTTTGCCCTTGGTCTCTTGGGTTTGTGACAAGGCTTAATTGCCTTTTGTGGATTCATTAACTCTGATGATTGTATCGAGCATTAACAAGTCAATCTTTTGGTGCAATGACAATCGTCTTGCTAATAGGTCCCATGTGTCATTTTTCTTCAAAGAGGCCATCACTTCATCCATGGCCACCTTCCAAGACTTTGTGTCATTCATACCCATAGCCTCCTTTATAGTCCTAATCTCATCAGTGTTAGTAATCAAAGAAAAAATAAATATCCAATTAGGAGGAGTATACCTATCTAGTTGTTGTCTTTGCAAAGTGCACCTCCTCAATGACTGAGGTGGAGGCTCTATCTCTTCTTCAAAACTTTCTAAACTATCTAATATATCCTCCTCTTTAGGTCATTCATGGGTTTCTAGTTCAACCTTCTTAGTCTTTGGGGTTAGTTGAACCACGCCATTCTCTCCATCATTCTTTGGCTCCAATACGATGGAAGCAGGATCGACTTCTAAAGATGACACTTTTGTTATACAAAACTCTCTCAACCATAGGATTTGAAAGCTTGTACCCTTTCACACCAACACCATAGCAAATGAAGATACATTTTACAACCTTGTTCTCCAATTTTGACTACTTCTCCCTAGGAACATGCGCATATGCCTCACAACCAAAGACTCAAAGATGTCTCAATCGAGGCTTTTTTCCTAACCATGCCTTCATAATTGTCTTATACACAATAGTTAATGTAGGAGACTATTGAACACAGATATATTGAGAGGGGGGTGAATCAGTATATATTTAAATCCTTGCCTTTTATATGCATTCAATCCAATGTAAACAATTAACACACATTGAAGCAAGAGAACTCATACACACGACACCAAATTTACATGGAAACCCAAGATGGGAAAAAACAAAGTGAACAAGTTGCTTGGATCTACTGTCCAAATCCAGCCTCACAAATAAAATGAAGTTTACAATGAATTTTATGGGTACTGACCCAAAGGAGAGACAAATCCCCTATTTTATGAGCTCCAACTCAAAGGAAGCTTCAACTCCCTAATACAAATTTTTATGGGCTCTAACCTAAAGGAAGCAACAACTCCCTAAAGTGCTACAACACTTACAAAATGAGGCTTCAACCTCTACTCTAAACCTTTCAACTGATTCTAATAGATCAATCACCTTCACAACATCAATTTTGTTAACACTTTGACACCCCTGACATATTTTTATGACTTAACATCTCCACACTATCATCTCTACTCTCATCTTGATCTGTCAACTGAATCTAATGGCTCAAGACACCTCTGCCAAAACTAACTCTGTTGTGGGTTATACATTATAGCTGACAAAGTTACTTTTTTGTCTTCCAGATTATGTTACATTCCTTGCACTAACACATATGAAAATCTTTGATCCTTCATATATACCCTCTACAAGCCTTATAAACATCATCTTTGTAAGCCGTAATGTAACGTGTATCATGAAACATGTAACCGGCCTTACTTGCCGCCTCCCAAATCATCTACGATAATGTAGGAATGAAATCCCATTGTGTAGTTCATACCAAAGGATCTACTGGACCCATTTTACTTCCTCCCAAGATTTCTTGTTGGCCCACACTTCCATACACAAAGCACAATCACTCAAATATACTATGTCGTCTCCATAAAAACTAAACCTTTCATACAATGGCTCCAGACCCTATGTAGTACCGGAGAAGTAGGATATCATCAAGTGGTTCATGCCACAAACACTATATGACCTCCAAAACCTTCTCATGAAATCCTCTTTCTAGTTTATGCATCTTCTTGTTGGCGGAAGCAATCAAACACTAATGTCAGTACAGTCTTGACATAGAACATTGAAAAACACACTTGCAGTAATTTATATCCTTTGAAACCTTAACATGTCATTATTGTACCTTTGATTTACATAGTATCCAAAATACCAAGTCATACATGTATATGTGGTGAAATGCGAAAGCTTTGAGTTTCATATCTGATCACTTTACACTGTGATAACCCTATTTTCAGTCTGTTAACTCTAGATGTCCTTGTGGTAGACCATATGCTTTGAAATTTGGATCACACATACCTTATGGCCATATTTATCTATCCTTCAAACCATGAGGTCATATCTTCATCTACGATAGAATGTGGTACATTCTCATGTGCTTTTACAATACAATTCCTTGTTCCTTTGACCTTTTTGATGACTTAGACAATTTCCTTCATATTCCATGAAGTGTTTTTCAACAAGTGACAATATATGTAACAATGACTTCATATTATCAAGGAAAGACATCAATCAACACACTTTGACAACCTTCATTTGTTCATGAACTTCAGAAGATAAGGTACAACTATGTAAAAATGATACTGATCCAATGACATGTTTATGTCTTTCATCATCATAACTCCTCTGATCATCACTCCTTTGACATCAATGACAACATATGTAACAGTCTCCCCCTTTGTCATTGATGGAAACATTAATCTAATATTCAACTTTTCTCCCCCTTTGACATCAAGGGCAAAGGGTCACTGATCTTCTTTTGTACTAACAAAACATACAAGCTCCCCCTATCTTACATACCTTTGCTAGCCATTTATCTTCTTCTTCCTCCTGAGAAAAATAGTTCTATCCTCCATCTTTCTTACAATACATATAGACTATGTACATACAAAACTTGGTAAAGTGGCCTGTATGTACAAAATGTCAATGCTTATCCCAGTTCTATCCTCCACATACTTCTTGTGGTAGCTTAAAATAGTATTTATCTATTGCTCTACTTCTAAACTTTGTCTTGTCTTCAAGACATGTTTTATTTAATTATATGGAAGAATGTTCTTATATATAGCCTTCAACTGGACCAGAGAAGTCTCCCATTGTTTCTTTATTGTTGTCAAAATTTAGATTTAGCTTTCTACTTGTACATAGGAGTCCTCTACCTCTTCTAAAGAAGATGGTACCTGAGTCTTTTGAGCTACATTATTTGCCTCTGTCAAAATCCCAGTCAATGAGGCTAACCTTAATCTTACCACCTCTTGCAATTGTTTGATTTGGCCTATGATTTATTCCCTTTGGTCCTGTAATTGCTACAGTTGGGAATGCAAATTCTCTATTTGTGCCCTTATGGCTCCATTATTATCTTGTACCAGATCCTATGTATTGGCCAATTGTGTAATCTAAGCTTCAATTGCATCCATTTGATCCTTTAAACTTTTGGTAGTCACAAGCCGTTGTAGACAAAATTGGTACAACACTTTTGCTTCCTCAATGTAGTTTTGAATGTTTTTTATATTTTCTTAAACTTTGATATGTGCCTTTGCACATTTACCTGAAGCACCACCCATTCTCTTATTGTACGCTTTTTTAGATATCTTCTTCTCTACTTGCTTCTCCAAGAAAGAGGAATGTGCTTTAAAGGATTCCATTAGTTGATTCAATTGTTGTGTTGGGGGTAGATTTGGATCCCTCTTAGCTTCAAGTAATTCATTTTCTATCACTTTTATTGCTTATTCTAGAAACTCTATCCCTTCAACATGTTTCTTCAAAATCTCCTCCCTAGTGTTGGAGTGAAAGATATCTCCAAGTTATAGCTTGTGAAGAGGAGATATGCTTGATAGGTTGACTTGTCCATCAAAAACTAGCAGTTGTAGCAGTTGAGGAGTGACCATCGATTGCATTTGTCTTTGTTGTACCAGGAATTCCTTAATGACTTGAACAGAGGAGGAGGAGGTAGAATATGTTTCCTGATATCCCTGAGAACTCTTTCCTGCATCAAGTGTGACTTGCTCCTCTTGATGATCATGTTTAACCTGTTGCTCTGCATTATTTGGAGGAGGATTTCCTTGCTCAGATTGTGAGGAGCAGATTATTTCCCTTCATCTAGTGTGGCTTGCTCCTCTTGCTATTTTTTTTTGTCTTGCTAAGAAGTATTGTGCAGAGGAGAGGGATGGCCTTGCTCAGTGGTTCTTTGTTGTTCCTTATTCTTATCTCTCTCTTTCACACTCTCAAGTAACTTCTTAGTTACTTCCTCTGTTTCTTTCTAAATTTTAGCTCTATCATTTGGCTCCATGCTCATTAGAGTATCTACCTTGTGTTTAGTCCTCAATTCTTGAGCCTACATTTGAGACATCGTATCCTTTTCCTTCTTAGAAATTGTAGCACCATCTCTATCCAAGGCATGTTGTCTCAGCTCTTCATCCATTTCTAGAGTTTTTTCTCTCCTTTGTCTCAAGGCCTGAGTTAGGCTATCCAGAACCTTTTCAATTATTTCATTCAAGGGCATATTATATTTGGTCAAATACATGATCACAACCTTCTCTATGGTACTTTGATCTGTTCTGAATATAATTCAGCAGTCTCCATCAATAGTCCATGATGCACAATTCCATTGAAAATGGCCTCTAACTGAAGAGGATCTTGTGGAGGAGCCTCGAAAGGTGTTTTCTTTGTTTTCTTCTTTTTCTTCTGTAGCTTAGAGGTTCCTTCTTCTCCTTCTTCTTCCTCTTCAATGACTTCCTCTGATTGAATTTTCTTCCTCTTGGCTTGTTGATTTGGCCTTGGATGCTTCTTATCTTCAATTTTCATATGCGTTAGGGTTTCTGAGGCAACCTTCCTTCTAGTGGAAGTTGTTTGTGTTGAGGAGGAGGGTTACAGAGCATTTACAGTAGTAGAAGTGCATCTACCAGTCCTTCTTGGCATTTGGGATGAGGTGGCAGATTATGAATCAGAGGGGATAGGTTGAGGATCCTCTATAGGGGTTTGTGATGAGGTTTTGCCCTTTGGCAGTAAACTCCATTTCTCACGTAGTTGTTCTCTATTTTTCTCAAGATGGTCCTTCGCATTATTTTTGTTCATCTTGTCCATTATTTCTTTGTAGATCCCAAAACTTTCTACTATAGCATCCTTAGGTTTTCTTAGAAGATTATTAGCATAGGCTTTTATTTCTCCTGCAGAGACCTCATAAGGCAATCTGGGTATCCAAGCAGTTCTTAGTTCTACCACTTCAATGTAGGTGAAGTCTTTGTCAACCAAGAAGGTGATTTGTTCTTTGTACTACCTTACCATACTATATGGTATCCTCTCTCTTGCTTGCATATTTGTTTCCAGAGTTTTGAAAAAGCCCCAGTACATAGTGCTACAATTCTTTTTATCACCAAAACCCCTCATGTGATTTTTGATTTGTACAGCAACAAAGATACGTTGTTGCCAAACTTTCCCTTTGAAACCTAGTAATTCATTTAGGAAATAAAATACTAGGCAAATAATGAGAGTTCTATACCTAAAATTGTAGTTTGATTCTTTTGTTCTCTTCAAGTTTTCCATCAATTTTTCTCTCATGACTTCATAGAAGTAAAGTCATTTCCCTCCTTTACCATCTGGTACGTGGTATGAATTGTGGTACCAGTGGTTGATCCTTCTCTATTTGTATAATAAACTTTGTATGCAATGCCCATTGTGGCATATCAGACCCCTCAATCAATTATACCTAGGGCTCTCTTATCAAATTTTGCCCCAGTCAACTCCGTAACCCTGTCATTTTTTGTTGCCTTCATTACCAGTACCGGTCCTGTTGAGCTTAATCCAGTGACTACCCTAATTACATCTTTGGTAATTTTGTAGGGTTTGTCAAGATAAATAAATTCATCATGAATTCTACTTAGGACAATCCTTACCCAGTCATGTGCATCGCAGAAATCCAAGTAATCTTTCTAGACATCTAGTCTTTTGGCAACAATGTTCATGTATTCTAGCTTATATGTGGTGTCATCCAATAAGGTATCTCTTATTTCCTTGAATTTCATGTGGTCAGTCTCAGTGAGAGGTGCATGGATGTATATCCTTACATCCTCAATATAGACAACATTAGTGGGAACATTAGAGAATGCTCCGTCCTTATCCACTTCCATAGCTTTCTATGGATATTTCCTGTACTTCGGTCTTGGCTTCCCTAAAATATCAACCAATTTTGGTGTCGCTATTTATCTCTTCTGAACTCTATAGTTGAGGTTTCACTTAATTTTTCTTCTCTCAAATTCACACTCTGTAGCTAGGGCTTCACTTCTTAACTCTTCTTCTCTCAAATTTGCACTCTATAACTAGGGCTTCGCTTTTTACTCTTCTCTCAAATTTACCAATTGCTCTAGATATGAATGAGGAGGGATTGAATAATTAGGACTTAAGTAACCTTCTTTTTTCCATAACTTTTTACATTTATTACATCTTTTTCTTATTAGGTTTTTGAGAGCTTTCAACTGCCAGTACATTTTGTAGGTTCAGAGAGACCTATTTCCATCCAAAATTCCTCTGCCTTTCATGTTTTCATTCTAGAGAATTGAGTTATTGATTTAGACTTTTCCTATTAACATATCCTTATTTCAATTTCTTGTCATGTCACCTATATGCCTTGCTTTCATTTCAATTCATCATAAGATAGAAGTAGCATCTCATTTTTACAAGGAGCTAGAAGGTTATGCAGTGGTTAGCTTCCCCTGAACCCATGGTTTTTCTTAATCTAATATGAAATCCTCTGCATGAGGCACATGCAAGGGTTTTTCCTTCTTTTCATTGTCTTGCACTTGTTTCCTTTTCCATATTTTTGTAATCTTCTTTTGTTTGTTCAAAGTATCCTCCATTTTCTTGTGTTGGTTAGGTGGGTTCACCAAACTGCTTTTACAAAATTTTTCTCTATGTCCAAGGTTATTGCACTTGTAGCATATAAATTATACTCCAAAGGTAAAAATGAGTGTTTTCTCATATGACCATTTCTTCTTGTCTTAGTTCTACAATCAACAGTCTTATTACCAAACTTATTGCTTGAATAGCAGTTATCATAAAACAATGGAGAGTACCTGGCTATAGTGGATTGTCTTGTAGGAGGAGAACCCTAGAATCTCTTCTTCAGATTTCTGACCTTTATGAAGCCATCATCCAACTTTTGCTTCTCATCTTCAATCTTCTCAGAGACTTCAATCTAGGGTTCTTTCTTCTTCATCTCATACATGCCTTCAGGTATATCTATTTTTGAATTCTAACCTTTCTCAAATTCAAGACCACCCTTATTCTTAAGTGGTCTTTGATTGTTGATTATCTCATCAAGTATGTTTGTGATTTTCTTAAGTTTTAGATTCATATCTATCTGATCCTTTGCTTTCTCTAGTTCCTTCCTTAGGGAGACAATTTCTTAAGTCTGGAGCATTCATCTGATTTGGTATTGAGCTTAGTATATAAGCATTCCACAACTCTTTTACCTTCTTCAATTTGAGCTTTCATGTTGTCAATTGCTCCTTTTGATTCTTCAATCTTAGTCTTATATTCTTCATTCTCCTTCCTTGTTGCTCTTAGGTCATTTATAGCATAAATGAGTTCTCCTTCAAGATCAACTTCACATTCTTCTTCATCAATAACTGTCATGTCTTCACCATCCTCTGCAGGGATCTTATCATTAACTAGAACTTCATTTGCCATAAGTAGGGCTTCTTCTCTTTCACTTTTAGATGTGCAATGATTGCCTTCACACATGTTATGAATTTTTTTCCATATATCCTTAGCAGATTTGTAATGCAGTATTTTGACAAATTTAGTCTTTGTTAAACCACATACAATTGTATAAACAGGGGCTTGACCTGCCATGTCTTCTAATCCAAGATCTACCTCCATCTATTAGATTGTATCCAGGAACCTAGCTTTGATACCAATTGTTGAACGCATAGATATACTAAGAGGGGGGTGAATTAGTATATATTCAAATTCATGCCTTTTAAATGCATTCAATCCAATGTAAACAATTAACACACATGAAGCAAGAGAACTCACACACACATGATACCAGATTTACGTGGAAACCCAAGATGGGAAAAACCACAATGAGTGATGCAGGAGCATCCCTGGTTCAAGAGCAATCTTGCATCAACCAAAAACATTTGCATTTCAACTTGTTTGTAGTTCAATTTGTTTTCTTTCATTTTATTGTTTAGTACAGGTAGTTCAGTTAGTAGCAATTTCTGTATTTTGGTCTGCATTCTATCGCAATTGCATTTTAGATCTCATGAAGCTACACTTAGCATCTAGATTCATTCATCTACATCATATCCAGAATTTAGAGCATTTGGATCAAGTACCGGAAAGTTATCGCTATCAGGAGATTGATTGTTTTCTCATAACAGAACATCCTGACAGTCTCAGACAATCAACCAAAGGAGAAGACTTGTGGATCATTCCTCAACTTGTAGAGCTTAATGACACATCATTCAATGAGATATGGTTTATGGATGACCTTCCCTAAGATCCACACATCATTCCATTCATTTGCGGAGGTGTTCTACATGATTAGGTCTAACCTATCCATGTACACATGTTAGAGCTCTTCATTGGAGCTTGTGATCTTCCTTGGCCGATGCGGAGGAATCATTTGTACCGGTGATGTAATAGATCCTTAGGAAAGTAGTTCATGATAATAGTGATATTTGATAGTTTAGATTTTGTGCAAGGGAACTTCAAAGCCATATCTTGCGCATAGTCTGATATTCTGAAACCAGGCCTTTGAGCCCTAATTGTAAGCCCACATGATGCCAGCCCAATTGTATTTGAATTCTATGATATAATGGATGACTTAATATGCATTTGTTTCTCATCTTTGAGTTGTTTCCATTGTGTTTACTCTTGCTACACAGTCTGGAGACTTCATTCTATGAACCCTCCTATCGTGACTGCACCAAGTGGTATCAAAGCAAAAGTTTGAATCTTTGGGAGCAAATTGAGTGAAGTTGGTGAAGGAATTTTTGTAAGATCTTGCTATGGACATATCACCAAATTGAGGTAGGTTACTTGTGTCGCAATCGATCACCAATTGTGAGGCAGTTGTCACCTTGTAGCCCGATCGTCAAACTTGAGGCAATTTGTACTTGATCCTAGGAAGAATGTCACCGAGGAGAGTTGCCACTATAGGAACAATGGCTGGTAGGATGGATGAGATGATGGAAATGATGAAAACAATGAGAATTCGATTGGATGATGTTGAAGAAGATAGGTGAAGAAGATTGCCACTAAGACCTAATGTTGAAAGTGATGATGAAGAAGAATTTCAATCTATTGAACAAATTGGTGAAACCCTAGGAGGTGATGAAGAAGAAGAATTAGATCAAGTAAAGATGTTGTGAGCTATTTTGAAGATTGGGAAAAGACCTAGAGTTGATGTACTGAACTACACTGGCAATTTGAATCCCGAAGAATTGATTGACTAGATAAATGACATGGAAGAATACTTTGAATATGAAGAGGTTGAAGATCCAGAGAAGGTGAAATTTGCAAAGACAAAGTTGAAAGGACATGCTGCTATATGGTGGAAAGAAGTTTAGTTGGATAGAAATAGAAGAGGAAAAGAAAAGATTACAAAGTGGGACAGGATGGTAACAAAATTGAAGAATCAATTTATACCTGCTAACAATGAGTTGGAGCTGTTGAAAAGATTGCAGAACCTGAGACAAAAGGAGAAATCTGTGGAGTATACTAAGGAATTTCATAAGATGATTATAAGGACAGGACATACTGAAGCAAGCAAGGAGAAAGTGGCTAGATACATCAATGAACTGAGATTGAACATTCAAGAGGAACTGAGTTTGGTGAGGATGACATCATTGGAAGAAGCATATCAGTTTGCCCTGAAAGTTGAAGAGAAGTTGAATAAGAGACATGATCAGAGACAGAGAGGCTGAGGAGGTAAATTTTAGAGAGGTAGAACATTTTTCAAAGGAGACAGATCACATCCGGAGTAGAACAAGCTTGACAACACATTTAAGAAGGATGACAAAGATAATAATGCTTACCAGAGAGATGATAGAAACTTTTACCGGAGAGGAAACCCTAGTGCATACTAGAATGAAGGACACAGAAGAGAAGGAAGAGGATTTGATAAGAGAACATTTAGAGGCACTTGTTTCAAGTGTGGAGGTGAAGGACATAGAGCATTTGAATGTAATCAAGGGAGTACAAGCAAGAGAATAGAGAATAGTGGAAGAGCAGCTTATGTTGAAGAAAAACCTGTTGGATCACCTAGTTCAGTTGGTATACCAGATAAAGGAGAATCATTAGTGATGAGGAGAGCACTATTTCAAGCAGAGACAAATGAGGAACCACTACAGAGGAAGAGTTTGTTCAAAACTGGATGCAAATTAGGAGGTAAATGTTATAAATTTGTTATTGATAGTGGTAGTTCAGATAATCTAGTTTCAGAGGAGATGGTGACTAAGCTAAAGTTGGAAAGATTGAAACACCCTAAGCCTTATCAGATAGGATGGATTTAGGATGATCATAAGGTACTGGTGAGTGAACAATGTTTGGTGAAATTTCATATTGGATCATATCATGATGAAGTCTTGTGTGATATTATGCCTATGGATGTTTGTCATATTTTGTTGGGTAGACCTTGGCAATATGATAGAAAAGCTATACATGATGGGAGAAAGAACACATACATTATAACATCAAATGGGAAGAGAATTACCTTGATTCCTTTGGAAGATGATCCTAAGAATGAAGTATGTGGGAATGCTAGAATTTGTTTGGTAGATGGAAGAAAAAATTTGGATGGTTTGAGACATGAGAATATATGTTACGATTTGATTCCTAAGAAGCCTGAAACATTGGAGGAGACTGAAGAATCACAACCAAAGGAGATAACAAAGTTGCTGACAAAGTATGAAGACATCATATCAGACAATGTACCTGAAGGATTACCACCTATAAGGAGTATCAGTCATCACATGGATCTTATACTAGGAGCTAGTTTGCCTAATAAAGCAACACATAGAATGAAGAATTGAATAGGTAGATATAAGAATTGTTGAGGAATGGTTTGATCAGAGAAAGTTTGAGTCCTTGTGCAGTACCTACAGTATTAGCACCTAAGAAAGATGGAGAGTGAAGAATGTGTACTGACTCTAGAGTAATAAACAAGATCACAGTTAAGTATAGATTTCCTTTACCTAGGATGGAGGATATCATGGATTGTTTGAGTGGAGCAAGATATTTCACAAAGATAGATTTGAAGAGCGGATACCATCAGATCAAAATCAGAGAAGGAGATGAATGGAAGATTGCTTTTAAGACAAATGAAGGATTGTATG
The DNA here is from genome assembly GCA_027924645.1 of Cunninghamia lanceolata. Classification (NCBI taxonomy): domain Eukaryota; kingdom Viridiplantae; phylum Streptophyta; class Pinopsida; order Cupressales; family Cupressaceae; genus Cunninghamia; species Cunninghamia lanceolata. The sequence goes on from BSBN01000529.1 coordinate 2,744,164, forward strand.
AATGGTTAGTGATGCCTTTTGGATTGACAAATGCACCTAGTACTTTCATGAGGTTGATGAATGAAGTCTTGAATAAATTCTTGGGTAAGCTTGTTATTGTGTATTTTGATGACATTCTAATTTTCAGTAAGACAAAAGAAGAACATTTGTGGCATATTAGACAAGTATTACAGAGGTTGAGAGAAGAGAAATTGTTGATCAACATCAAGAAGTGTAGTTTCATGAAGGAATAATTGGTATATTTGGGATTTATGATTTTTGCAGAAGGATTGAAGATGGACTGTGAGAAAGTGAGAGCAATTGTTGAATGGCCTACACCGAAGAGCATTAGAGAAGTCAGATCATTTCATGGATTGACTAGTTTCTACCGAAAGTTCATTAAAAAATTTAGTTCAGTATGTAACCCTATGACAGACAATGAGAGGTGATAGAAAAGATTTCAAGTGGACATCAGGAGCATTTGAAAGTTTTGAAATGTTGAAGCAGAAGGTGACAGAGCAGCATGTTTTAGCATTACCAGATTTCAATAAGGTATTTCAAGTTGATTGTGATGCAAGTGGGAGTGCAATTGGAGCAGTGTTAAGTCAAGAAGGTAGACCTATAGCATATTTTAGTGAGAAGTTGAATGATGCAAGGAAAAGATATTTGGTTTATGATAAAGAGTTCTATGCCATAATCAAGCCTTGAAGAAGTGGAGACATTATTTGTTGCCTAAGGAGTTTGTGTTGTATACAGATCATCAAGCTTTGCAATATTTGAACAGTCAAGGTAAGTTGAATCAGAGACACATGAGATGGGTAGAGTTCATGCAGAGTTATACATTTGTATTGAAGCATAGGAGTGGAAAATCAAACAAAGTTACGGATGCATTAAGTAGGAGAAGAAACTTGTTGACAGAGATGAGAGTTGAAGTGATAGGCTTTGATGAATTGAAGAACATGTATGAAGGAGACACTAATTTTACAGAACCTTGGAAAGCCTGTAAGGAACCTATTGTGACAGATAGTAGTAAGTGGTTGGATTATTTCATTCAAGAAGATATGTTGTTTAGAGGAAATTAGTTGTGCATACCTAGAAGTTCAATGAGAGATAATTTGATCAAGGAGAAACATAGTGGGGGATTGGTAAGACATTTTGGCATTCATAAGACAGTGACTTTGGTGAGTAAAAATTACTTTTGGCCTTAGATACATAAGGATGTTAGGAAGTTTGTGCAAAGTTGTAGAGTTTGTCAGATTGCAAAAGGACGTAGTCAGAACACTAGATTGTACAAGCCTTTGACAATACCGGAAAGACCTTGGGAAGACATAAGCATGGATTTTGTGATGGGATTTTCTAAGACACGGAGAGGACATGATTCAATATTTGTGGTGGTAGACATATTTTCAAAGATGGCTCATTTCATACCTTGTAAGAAGACAACTGATGCAGTGCATGTAGCAGACCTATTTTTCAAGGAGATTGTGAGATTGCATGGATTTAAAAGTATAAATTCAAATAGAGATGCCAGATTCCTTGGATACTTTTGGAAGACACTTTGGAAAAAGATGAAGACAGATTTCAAATTTAGTTTAGCATTTCATCCATAGACAGATGGACAGACAAAGGTAGTGAATAGGAGTTTGGGAAACTTGTTGAGATGTTTGGTTGGAGAGAAGGCAGGAAGTTGGGATTTGATTCTTTCACAAGAAGAGTTTGCATACAATAATTCAGTAAATAGGAGTACTGGAAGAACACCTTTTGAGATTGTGACCGAAACAAACCCTAGAGGAGTTACATAATTGAGAGATATCAATTTGGAAGGAAAGAGAAGTATAGAAGCAGAAGAATCTGCAGAACATATGGAGACAGTGCATAATCAGGTAAAGAAACATTTAAAGGATATGAATAACAAGTATAAGGAGAAAGCAGATGAAAAGAGAAGACATAAAGAATTTCAAGTTGGAAATGAAGTGATGGTATACTTGAGAAAAGAAAGATTTCCAGTTGGGACATATAGCAAGTTAAAGATGAAGAAGTTTGGACCTTGTAAGATTCTTAGAAAAATTGATTCAGGAAATGCATATGAAGTAGAGTTACTGGAGACATTGGGCATATCACTTAGTGTTAATATTGCAGACCTATATCAGTATCATGAAGCAGAGTTCAGTGACAACATGGCAAAGGATTTGAAGAAGCAGTTACCGCAACAAGCACCGAAGCAGATTGAAGACATTTTGGATAGTAGAGTTAGACGCAGCACCAGAGGAAGACAATACAAAGAATACCTTGTGAAGTGGAAAGGTAGACTAGAAGAAGATTTGTCATGGATTTCTTAGGCTGTGGTGCATCGTCTTGGTTCTCCCCTAGCCCCAGCAAAGTGAGGGACTCACATTTTCAATAACCCCAGATGTCTGATGCAGGAGCATCCCTGGTTCAAGAGGAATCTTGCATCAACCAAAAACATTTGCATTTCAACTTGTTTGCAGTTTAGTTTGTTTTCTTTCATTTTCCTATTCAGTACAGGCAGTTTAGTCAGTAGTAGTTTCTATATTTTGGTCCGCATTCTACCGCAATTGCATTTCAGATCTGACAAAGTTGGACTTAGTATCTAGATTCATTCATCTGTATCATATCAAGAATTCAGAGCATTTGGATCAAGTACTGGAAAGTTATCACTATCAGAAGATCAACTATTTTCTTAGAATAGAGCATCTTGACAGTCTCAGACAATCAGCCAAAGGAGAAGACTTGCAGAGCATTCCCAACTTATGGAGCTTAATGACATGCCATTCAATGAGCTATGGTTTATGACTAACCTTCCTCAAGATCCACACATCATTCCATTCATTTGAAGAGGTGTTCTACATAATTAGGTCCAACCTATCTATTTACACACGTTACAACTCTTCATTGGAGCTTGTGATCTTCCTTGGCCGACACGAAGGAACCTTTTGTACCAGAGATGAAATATATTAATGTAATAGATCCTTAGGAAAGTAGTTCATGATAACAGTGATAGTTGATAGTTTAGATTTTGTGTGAGGGAACTTCAAAGCCATATCTTGTACATAGTCTGATATTTTGAAACCAGGCCTTTGAGCCCTAATTGTAAGCCCGCATGACGTCAGCCCGATTGTATTTGAATTCTATGATATACTGGATGATTGAATCTACATTTATTTCTCATCTTTGAGTTGTTTCTGTTGTGTTTACTCTTACTGCATGGTTTGGACAGTTCATTCTGTGAACCCTCCTACCATGACTGCACCAGTGAGAAAGCTACTTGGATCTACTATCCAAATCTAGCCTCACAAATAAAATGAAGTTTACAATGAATTTTCTAAGCACAAACCCAAAGGAGAGACAAGTCCCTTGTTTTATGAGCTCTAACTCAAAGGAAGCTTCAACTCCCCAATAGTAAGTTTTATGGGCTCCAACCCAAAGGAATCAACAACTCCCTAAATTGCTACAACATTTGCTCTGAACCTTTCAACTGATTCTAATAGATCAATCACATCTGCAACATCAATTTTGTTAAAACTTTGACATCCCTAACATATTTTGATGACTTAACATCTCCACACTATCATCTCTACTATCATCTTGATCTATCAACTGAATCTGATGGCTCAAGACACCTCCACCAAAACTAACTCTGTTGTGGGTTATACATTATAGTTGATAGAGTTACTTTTTTATCTTCCAAATTATGTTACATTCCTTGCACTAAAAATATATATACACACACATATGACAATCTTTGATCCTTCATATATACCCTCTGCAAGCCTTCTAAACATCATCTTTGTCAGCCTTAATGTTACTTGTATCATGAAACGTGTAACCTTCCTTACTTGTCGGCTCCCAAATCATCTACAGTAATGCAGGAATAAAATACTGTCATGCCCACATTTCACGTGCGTTCACAACACGCAAACACACATGTTATGTCCACACATGACATGTAGTCATGATACGACATATCAAAATTTTTTCCCTAACTACTTCGAAAGCCTCCCTCGCATGCGCAAGTGTGCTCGGTGCGTTTGTTTAAGTTGTCTAATTGATTGTCGATACAGAATAATCCACTTGCATGTGCATGAAGATATTTTGTCAAGATTCAAAACATCAACTTACAACACTTATCATAATAAAAGTAATTCAGATAATAGCCCTTATCCCCTTAACCTCATGCAATATTAACACATTACAATATTACCACATTTTCCAATACAAGAGATTGATCTCAGTTCCTCATGGAACTAGATCGGCTCACAAGGGGAACAATGTAGGATATGGGATGATCTCCTATATATGTGGTTTCATTAGTAATACCTGCACACTCAAACTCAAAGTCAATAACTCATAGAGATATCATAGCCGAAGCAATTCAAATACATGCATAACTAAACATACTACCATATAACATACTGAAATCATAATACAGTTCCATATCCATTCATCATTTTCCTACAAACAACATCTAATATCATTGCACAATTATTTTCTTAAAATCACATAGGTTCAATAATCAAGAATTCGGAAATCAATAGTCTCTCAACATAAAAATAATAACAAAAGCACTGCAAATAGTCTCATGAACAGTAGTGTAAAAAGTAGGCCTCACAAATACCATTGTGTGGTTCATACTAAAGGATCTACTGGACCTATTTTAATTCCTCCCAAGATTTCCTGTCAGTGCACACTTCCATACACAAAGCACAATCACTCAAATATACTATGTCGGCTCCACAAACACTTATCCTTTCATACATTGGCTCCAAACCCTATACGGTACTAAAAAAGTAGGATATCATCAAGCGGTTCATGCCACGAACACTATGTGACCTCAAAAACCTTCTCATGCAATCCTCTTTCTAGTTTATGCATCTTCTTGTTGGTGCAAGCAATCAAACAATGATGTCGGTATCCCTTACACAATCTAGTTACACTATCTTGACATAGAACATTGAAAAACACACTTGCAGTACTTTATATCCTTTAAAACCTTAACATGTCATTCTTGTACCTTTGCAATACATAATCTCCAAACTGCCAAGTCATACATGCATATGCGGTGAAATGTGGCAGCTTTGAGTTTCATACCTGATCACTTTACACTGTGATAACCATGTTTTCAGTCTACTAACTCTAGATGTCCTTGCGGTAGTCCATATGCTTTGAAACTTGGATCACACATACCTTATGGCCATATTTAGCTATCCTTCAAACTATGAGGTCATATCTTCATCTGTAGCAAAATGTGGTACATTCTCCTGTGTTTCTACAGTACAATTCCCTGTGCCTTTGACCTTTTTGATGACTTAGATAATTTCCTTCATATTCCATGCAATTCTTTTCAACAAGTGATAATATATGTAACAATGAATTCATATTATCAAGGCAAAACATCAATCAACACGCTTTGACAACCTTCATCTGTTCATGAACTTCAGAAGATAAGGTACAACTATGTATACATGATACTGATCCAACAACATGTTTATGTCTTTCATCATCATAACTCCTCTGATCATCACTCCTTTGACATTAATGACAACATATGCAACAAAGACTTGTTAACTAGGTAATAAGTTGTGGTAACTACTTCTCACCAAAAAAATGTTCTTATTCTTGCATGAATCACTAGGGCCTCCTTAGATGACTCAGAAGTCTTCCTTCTCATTTCTTAATCAAGCAAAGATGTAACCACTTGATCCATCTTGAACTTAGTGGTAGGGCTCCAAATGTCCATAATCAGGTGGTCCCATGAATCTGGCAAAGAACACAACAAAGTCATACAATGATCCTCCTCATCCATCTTCACTCCCATGGAATGCAACTAGGTAACTACCATATTAAAGGCATTTAAATGTTCATCTATAGATCCACCATCCTCCATCTTGAGAGTATACAACTTCTTTATCAAGAAAATATTATTCACTAGGCATTTAGCCTAATAAATTTCTCTAATCTTCTTCCAAAGATTCACTGCAGTAGTCTCTTCATGAACTTACCAAGAGATTTAGATCTCCCACAAGATTTGAATATAGATTTATCTTACCTCTTGTCCTTCTTCTTGCCTTTTTCTTTGAAACTTCCATGAACTACTAAGGCCTCCTTGGCTGACTAAAAAGTCTTCCTTCTCATTTCTTTAGAAAGAAAAGATGCAACCACTTCATCCATCTTGAACTTGGTGGTAGTGCTCCCAATGACCATAACCAAGTGGTCCCATGAATCTGGCAAAGAACACAACAAATTCATGCAATGATCCTCCTCCATATTCACTCCAATGGAGTGCAATTGGGTAACTATCATATTAAGGCATTTAGATGTTTATTCATAGACCTACAATCCTCCATTATGAGGGTATACAACTTCTTTCTCAAGAAAAGTTTATTCACCAAGGATTTAGCCTAATAAATGTATCTAAGATTCTTTAAAAGATTCATTACAATAGTCTTTTCATGTACATTCAGCAATACTAAATTGGCCAAATTGATTCTAATGAGGTCCTTTACTTTTCTATCCATCTTGTCCTAGTCTTCTTGTGATGTAGCTATAGGTTTGGATTTAGATGCTACAGCCCATAGATATTAATGTACAAGCACATCCTCCATCTTGAGCTTCCACGACTCAAATTTTATGCCTAAGAACTTCTCCCTCTCTATCTTTTATGTGTTTACCATCTCTTCCTACGATAAGATCAAAACCCTCTATGTGTAAGCTCCCACTTAAACGAAGATTAGTATAAAAAACTCCCTACCCAACACCTAGAATATGAGGTGATTAGGCTCTAATACCAAATGAAAGGAAGAAAGGTATGTGGAAATGTTTCTTACATTAAACTTCAAAGGAGAGTGTTGTGCAAATTTTAATCTTTTAACAATTACATAAAGTAGAAACACATATAAACATAAAATAAACAATATACCATAACATAAGTGTACATGGGGAAAACCCTTCTGGGAGAAAAAACCTACACTCCAAAGTAGCCCAATGTATTATTTAGTAAACAACATAGTTATAATACACTTATAGATCAAGCCTTAATAGGAGTATCACCAACTCGAGATCTAGAGGAACTCTAACAACATAACAATACCTACAAAACTTTCTATGTCGAAACCTCCATCTTAAGCACCCAATAAATATGAGATGCAATACATGAAAACATCAAATTTTAATTAGGAAACCATGAGCTAAAACTACCCAAAAAAGTGGCACCCAAATCACAAGATGAGTCCACAAGATAAAAATAGCATATTCCTTCCACCAATCATAAGCTCATTATAATCCACTCACCAAATTGGGAGTTCTATTTTGACTTCAATCTCCATCCATAGATGCCTTATGACATGTCACAACACAAGTCATTATTTGGTCAACAAGTGTAACTAACTCTTACAAAAATTTTATGTATCCTAAATGTTTTTACATTTCCAATGTAGGAGGCCCAACTTCCAGAGGACACAACTATTGATTTGGGAGGCCAATGAGCCCCTTTTTGTAAATTGTATAACTCAAAGTGGTCCACATGACAGGCACCCAAGAACTGGTGCCGAACAACCCAAATTTTTATTTTGGCCACAAACAAAGTCTATAGCCCAAAAATTGAGTTTTTCTATTGTATAGCCTAAAAATCACACTTTTTGTAATCTTAACATTAGGATCAAGGTTGAGACACATTTTCTAACAAATATGAGGGGGAGAACTCAAAAGATATGATGTCTTTGGAATATGCTCAAATGTCACCATGCCAGTGCCAAAAGATGCCTAATCAAATTAGGAATCTTAGGCTTAATTGAAGAAAGTGACAATCTAGAACACTAGGGAGATAGATGTAGAATAAGTACCAAAGATGTAGATGATGCCTTCAAAAATTACTCAAGACTCTCCAAGCCAATGCCAAACTATGACAAATGCTACTAAGATGAGTCAGGTACCATATAAGATTTACGTACAATAACCATTGATGTACAGTGTTCAACATAGATAAGACAACTAAACTAATGAGAATCTAGTACTCTTGAAAATGGTGTCAACAAGAATGATGATTGAGTTAGATCTATGGAGTCATGAGTAATTGTAGAATATATCACTATAGAAGCATGAATATGAAAGAAAGAATAAAAGTGTCTTAGTGTGCTCTCACAACATCTAAAGAAGTTGGTGCAACTCCACGTGAGTTGTCATCAAAGAGGAGATGAATATCATCAAGATCCAAAATGTAGAACTTCATAAACAAATGTGAAATATATGGTAAGTAAACCTTCCAATAAGTTGGAGTAGAAAGACTGGTATAAACTTATTGCAAAGAATCACTAGAAGCCATGAATGAAGCAACACTAGACTCTAATGTAGCAATAGGTAATGATGGAAATGAGATCTTAGTGCATATCATCTAAATAAATTATTCATCCCTTTATGTGTCACACAAGATGTTTGAGTATGAACACCAAATAAATCTACAAGTGGTGGAGTAGAAAAATCTAGCGGATTGCTGTAATTTTCTTAAATAAGTTGTTTCACTTCATCAATCTACTTTAAAAAGCAATTATTTTCAACTTGATTTTTCTTCCAACAATAAGTAGATTTGACCTTACATGATTTGAAAGGCTTATGTAGAGCACTGAAAGAGAAAGGAGAGAGAGTAAGAGGCATGATTAACTCCCCCAAGATTTCTTAATTATGAAACTAATTAAAAAAAACGAACCACATATTCACCCCTAAAAATTACAAAATCATCAACCCATAGAAAATAGATTTTGGCACTTTATATTTAGGGCATGTACAAATGCCACTTACAAAAAACTAAAAATTAGTATTGATCATGATGTGTTGCAGATGCCAAAATAAGGCCATAATGTTGAAACTATAGATCTACTTCAACCTACAACATATAAAAAGATCTAGCAATTTTCCCAAAATTAGTGATAGAAAAATTTGTCAAAAATTAGAATTAGAGGTCAACACTAGAGCATCATATATTTCTCAATACTTCAACTATAGTTCTTATTGAGACAACTTGCCAAAAAAATTTGTCAAAAATTAGAATCGGAGGTAAGCACTAGAGCATCCTATCTTTCTCAATATTTCTATAGTTCTTATTGAGACAACTTGCTAGAAACCTCTCAAAGTCCTCTTTCTAATGAATCCAAAGTCATTTTTTCAAGATTTATTTGAGGTTTATGACCTATGCAAATAGGTAGATGATTTTTTTCATTTTTTATTTTTTGGGGGGGGGAATTAGAAAAAGAAATTCTCTAAGGATCTCAATCCAAGTGCTCCAATTTTGACAAATGATAGTCGATCGATGGGTTTATAGGCCTTCTAGACACTATGGCAAGTCAAATTTGACCCAAAATTCTCTAAAATAATGACAACCTACTAGATCTTGCAAGCGTCTCCCAAATAAAAACCCTCACAAACTTGACCTCCAATGTCTAATTTGGATGCAATAAAAGATAAAATCCCTTATCTCAAATGCACTAGACTCAATGGTGAACTCATAGTTTCTCCATAAAGCTTCAAAATGCACCTACAATACAAAGCTACAAATAGGAAATCTATAGAATCTATTAAAGTTTTCTAGTTTTTTATATCATCATTTGATGCAAGAGAAGAGCATACCTAGCCTTTTAAGAAAAATCAAAATCTACAATCCTATTTTTGTAGAAAAACTAACTCAAGCCACTCTCTCTCTCTCTCTCTCTCTCTCTCTCTCTCTCTCTCTCTCTAAAATACCATGTAAGATTTGGCTCTAGTGATAGCTGTGAGAGGGAAAATAGGTTAATCAAATCAATGAATAATAAAACCCAAACATCAACAGAAGTTGAAAGCAAAGAAGATTAAAACAAACAAAAGTAAATGTACTTACAACCTCTTTACCTATCATTTTCCATTGCTCGCCTATTTGTCCTTGATCTTGATAATGAAGCCCTCAGAAGCGTTCCTCCCGTGCTTGTTTGAAGATGACAAAGACAGAATGGCTCTGATATTCGTGTGATTGAAGGTGAGCTTCAACACACTAGATAGAGGATGAGATGAATGCTTAAGAAAATGGGTGCCAAAGGCGCGCTTGATTTCCTGCAGCATAAGTTTGCATAAATGACCAGTGATGAAATGAAGAAGGAGAGGGTGGTATTTATAGAAAAAGGTGAGGGAAGATCAATGGTTTAGAAGAAAAGGAAAGATCAACGGAGGAGGGTTGTTGAGGAACGTGCAACAAATGGAAGAAAGACACATGTCATTCGAAAAGCAACTTTGCTGAGTTAACTCCTCTCTTGATGAGGATGAGATTTGATTTTCTTAAATTAGAATTTATTTTTCTAATTTAGGAGAAGATTTGCTTTAACGATGCTTTAAAACTGCTTTTGGTTTTGTAACTCAGCTTTGGCTTTTATGTGACAAGAGGAAAGTATTTTTGGAAGATAAGAATGATTTTTGTGAATATAAGAAGGCATAATTAAATAAAAAGATTTATTTAATTATTTTGTAGATAATTGAGAGGAATAAATAAAATATAGAAATATATTTTATTTTTGTGAAGATATTTAAAGAATAAAATAAAATATAAAAATATATTTTATTTAGTGGAGAATTTAGATTTTATTTAAATAAAATTTGTATTTTATTTAAATTTGGAAAAATAAAAGATTTTAATTAAGTAATTGAAATTATTTAATTATTTAGAAGAATGAAGTTGATGTAGATGAATTTAATTAATTAAATAAAAGGTAATTTATTTAATTAAATGAGAGGAAGTAAATCAAATAAATGTATTTATTTATTGATAGAGGAATGCGAAGGTGAAATAAATATTTAAAATATTTATTTAAGTAGAGTCATGTCAATTTTAGGTGTATACATTTTGCCCCTCTTTGATGCAATGTGTTTTATCACATTGTTTCAAAGAAAAAGAATTTTCAACAGTGATACATGCCCCAGTTTTGCCCCTGGTACAAGTTTAACGACATGATGCCCCCTCGGGAGATTGGACGAGGAGACGGTAGAAAGGTGTGAGACGGACAATCTCACGATGAAGAAGAGGAGAAACAGAAGAAGAAATGGTTGGATGCAGAAGAAAGAGGTGAATGATATGTGATGCAAGATAAAATGATGACACACACAAGCAAGCAAGCAAGAATGCACAAATGATACAAGAACAAGCAAGGTATTGCCCTGGTCAAGCGGTAAACCAACGATATAGATCAATGATGTCTGGTGTCAGGAATGAAACATGTTGTATAAGACTCCGGGTCTAGTTTCAACAATGCAACATCCTGTCTAAGACATTTGATATGATAACAATATACGACAGTGTTGTCATGGCGGGGAATGATATATCCCTAGAGCAACATGAAGGATAGTTATGACTTATTGATATGGTTTACGACAAGATTAGGATCAAGACCGCTGATTGTGATTGGATAATTCAACAAGATTGGCTTGACTCGATTGGTATGGATTAAGGATAAACTTGCATTTTGATCACTACTCAGATTGACAGCTAGAATTGTTGATGAGAGATATGAAGACAAATAGAAATTTGATCGATAGAAGAATGACTCAATAGAAGAAATCACAAGCTTTTGTAAACATTGATTCACTACATTTTGGATCTTTATTGGATGGGATATGGAGAAATGCAAATGGATATGGATATGGATATGAACTGCAATTGGATATGGTATGGATATGGATATTTGTCATCTTGATATAGCAAGTATTTTGAAGTGCTTATTTCATCATTGGGCTTTTAAAATGTTGTAAGAAAATATAAGCATCTAGGTATAATTAGACCGAGATGACCTGAGTACTTCTTACATGGATTTTTGATATAGCAAGTTGATACAAGCATCTAGTCAAACTTGAATCTAGATGACCTGAGTACTTCTTGCGTTTCAACAGACAAGGATTGCCCCTTTTCATGTTTAGACCTCAAAGTCCTTGATGATCTTTTGCTGATCATGTCATTAGACAAAAGTCGTTACACTACTAAAGTTTAATCCACAAGCAGCAAACAAAGAAAAATATTATGCCTCCATCATAGCATCTCTAGCTTTCAGCATCCTTGAGTAGCATAGGAAGACATAATGACAAAAATTCAAGACCTTGTAAGTTAACCTATTCACAAAACATTCTTGTATTAGATGTGTCTTTTGCCATAATTGATACAGAATCAGTTTGAGTGTTTTCGGTATGGTGCTCTGCTTTGGACAGGTTGATGCTTTGTGCCAAGAATTTTATTTGAGGAAGCAGGTTTTTGCTGTGCTTGCATGCCTGGTGAAAGGGTGTGGACACAAATGAATAGAGGGATAAACGACAAGACACGGGATGGACGGGAAGAGGAGCCTCGGGGGTACATTGATAATGGCCTTGCCTACGTGATAGCTCAGAGGCGATGTAGTTCAGGAAGAACCCTGATGGACCTAAGCTATGGATTGGATGAGACACAATATGGAATAGATACGGGTCAGATAGGGATCAAACATGGAACAGATATGGAACAACTATGGATCAGATATGGAACAGATAACACTGATGACAGAGGCTATGCTAGCCTGACACTGTGGATAGGATATCGGATAAGAATTTTGAATAGTCTTAATGCTAGATACTAATGACAAGGGAAACACCATAGATAGGTAGATGGATGGGGGATAGGGGATCAATGGTAGGATAGGTAGAGGGAAACAAGGATGTGATCTCCAAGGACTATGTTGCATAGGAAAAATGTGCCCCATTGTAGGTAGAATACTTAGGATTTTTCATCGCGAAGCTTATGACGATAGGAGGAGGAAAGGATAATGAAGGATTTGCATGGTTTGGAGGGATAAGGTATGTCAAGAGACATCTAAAACATTTTTTCAACATTGTGCCCCAAATATTTATCAAGATCAAGAAAAATAGAGGAATGGAAGATTAGGATGGATGGACTAGATAGTATAAGTATGTAATGGATAGAGGAATAGGATAGGAAATGGTATGAAGGGAACTAGTAGGAGAAAAGTGATATACTGATGAGACAAGGTGCCCCCAAGTGTAGGTGACATAGGAGATCAACTTACACATGACGCCTATTTTCCAGGTTTTCATCATGGTACTTATCCAAGGCGCCTGTTTGCCAGATTTTCACCGTTGGACGAAGGGATTTTTCTTTACTTTTTTTTTTTTGAATATTTAGATAGGGGAAGGTGGATATGGAAAGGAGAAACTCAATCATCTAGCTCCCTGAAAGGTGATAGTCCCGCTAGATGGATGTTGTCGCATGGACTATGGCAAGTGTGCTCATAGATGTTGGTAAGGGAGTGCATGAAAGTGAGATATGAGTATGTAGATAGCAGATTATGGAAGGTGCGATAGTGGATGATGATGCAGAATATAGGACTTATGCAAGGATGGAAGGAAGGTTTATGCAAAAGCATGGACCATAGGATGAGGGAGATATGTAGGATGGTAGTGGAAGGGAGGGGAGATGGAGTTATACGGAAGTGTTGTGGAATGGAAGGGAACCCTGACCAACGGTTGCACATACTGTGATAAACATTGAAGCTTATGATAGGCAGGTGGTGTGGGAAGCAATGCAGATTTTTGTTTGGTAGATGAATGATATAGGCCTTTAGGGACCCACATAGACTTAGTATTTTTCTGATTTTTGCTTGTCATGTGGGATGGAAGGATTTGATACTTTTGGATGGAATGCGATTTTTGCATGGAATAGGAGAACGGGGATGGTTGGGATTCGTGAGAGGTGGATGCCTCATTTGACTTGAGGGCTTTTTTCTTAGGTACCCAAACCATTTTGCTTTTAGACTTTTCTTGTGAAGGTATGGGCACGGATAGATGCATCTTTTGTGTAGCTTTTGAGGTAATTACTTGATGCTTGGGGACCCACACCTATTTCAGTTTGGCATTGAGGTGTATGGGTGTATGCAGCTTTTGATATGGATAATTCTTTGATTCTTTGCTTTTGTATCCTAGGTCATGAGGATGCTTAGGATTTTTGACTTGAGAGGTAGAGGCATCCAAATTTTTGTCGTTGAATTCTCTTGGGATGGTGGAAGTGGGGTAAGTGAAAACTCTTTGTTTAGACAACATGTGCATTTGTTGGCCATGATTGGGATTGTTAGATGATTTATGGATGGAGGTACAAGGTGTTGGAAGAATTATGGTAAAATGCATGGAGGGGTGTTAGGAGTTGGAAGTAGCGGAGGTAGATTGGATGGTGGAAGGTGTATGGTCACATGCTTTTGACAATTGTAGGATGATCAAGGTGGAATGGCGACATATGTTTTAGGGATATGATAGGGTTTGCGATGGAAAGTGGTAGACTTAGGAGGAGTGGAGAAAGTACCAACATCTTGAGATTGCTCACCTTGGGGTATGTATCCAAGGCCGTATGAGGGTGGAGGAACATTGACATGGATGGGCTCCAAAATACCTTGTTCATGAAGGCCTAAGCCTTTACCATGATAGTTCATATTCTGGAGTATGCGGTGGACCATGGGATTATGTATAGGTGCACTAGCAGTGAGTTCCTTATAGGATGAGGAAGACGAGATAGCGGATAATGGTTGTTGGTGTTCTAAGGAAGAACATTCATGCATGAAGGTAGTGAGACCAAGGATATAGGATAACGGATTTGTAGCTTGGTCAATAATGGATGGTGAAGGATCACTAGAATCTTGATCATCATTATGCTCTTTAGGATATAAGTTATTAGGTTGATCATTCATGTGCACTTGGGAGGCAAGTGTCTCATTAGAGGAAGTGGAAGTTGTTGGATCATGGATAGGACTAGATGGAAGATGGATCAAGTTGTTCATGGACATCTTCTTCATAAAAGGTAGTATCTGGATCATAGAGAAGGTATAGATTATGAATGGGTGGGAATTGGATCTCTTGCTTATGCATAGTTGTTGGGAGATGGATAGGATCAAGTGGCTCATGGAGAGGTTCATTATTATGGATATCATCTTGATCATGAAAAAGATGCATGTTATGGATAGGTTGCAAGAAAGTGGTTTGATCTTGACTTGGACTAGGGATTAATGTTTCCTCATGCTTAGGATTAGACTCTTGACATACCTCTTGGGTTGCTTGAATGGAAGTGGATAGCTCTTGGATAGCTTCTTGGTTGACAACATAGATGTTTGATGGACCTTGACTTTGGTTCATGGTAGAAGGTTCTTCGATAAGCTCAAGGGGTTGCGAATGACATGAAGGGGTTGTAGGATTTGACATGGCATTGGAAGAATCTTTAGTAAGGTCAAGGACTAAAATTTGGGGGCATGGTTGACTTTTTGCTAATAGTCCTTGGATCACTCCTTTGCAGGTGTAGGAGTACATGGATGAGGTGATGGATGAGTGGATTTTGAAATTCTCCATTGCTTTTTGTACATTGCATATCTTTCCCAAAAATCATCCGAGAATGTTTTGTTTGTCAGTTTAGATGGGGAACTTGAGGTCAGTCTTGGTGTAGAACTGGTATGTTTTGGAATATGTGTCTTAGAAGATAGCGAAGGAGGACTAGTAGGAGTGGTATATGATTTCCCCCTTGAGGTGGTGGTTGCCTTGTCAATAGTATCATTAAGACAAGAAAAGAAGGTATGATTTTGGGACGAGGCATAGCTCGTACTGGCACGTTCAGCTTGCAATATTGCCATTTGTTGTTCTAGGACTTGGAATTGTTGAGAAATTGCTATACAATTTTGGGGCGAGGGATCTAAGCTTATTTGCAATTGCAGGTATTGGAGTTTTTGACCAATATATTCTAATTGGTTTTCTATTGACATAAGACCAGAAAAGCTTACTGGTTTGGATGCGCAAAAACAAATGCACCAACACAGAGTGCAAAAGCGTTATAAGTCAAATCAAATGAGCAACTCTGGTGTTTTTCCTTGTTCTCTTAGAAATTTTGCAAAATTTTGGATCATTTTCAGGAGCTTCTATTTTTTTGGCTTGAAAAACTTGGTGTTTCTGAATAGTTTGATGTTTAATTATGGCAAAAACACAGCAAACACAGAAGTTTTTCATGATTTTTATCTTTTTATATTTTTTTGTATTTTTTTGGACTATTTTGACTCAAAACAAGTACAACCTAGGCTGGATATGACAATATTCATTGAATCCTCTAGCTGTGTCACTCAAAACATGTAGCTCCAGGATCTGGTAGCACCAGCTCCCCTCCACGGCACTCACTTCTCACGCATACCAGATCTGGGTTTCCTTAGGCTCGTACCCCCACTGAACCTTAGGATTGTCCCTGCTACCTCTACTAAGAGTCACTTGAATCGAGGCCACTTCAAGGGCTCTGCCCTTTGCATCAACAAATAGGGGTTTTTGGCTTGCTACACAATTGGTTCTTAGTTAGGGCAACTATTCGAGTGGTTACACACGCGGAGGCACTACTCTCCGTTATGGAGTCTCCCAGCCTCAAAGGGTTACGCCTATGAGGGTTTTGGGGGAGGTTGGCAATCGGTGTAACACAGCAGCACTCATTGCTTGAGGTTTTCACCTCAAGCACAATTTATTTTAAGTGGCTTGGTAGGGCTTGGCTTTAGCCTGTTACCACTCAGGGTCATTCCCACTTGGACAAGCATGCATCCAAGGGCAGGCCCCCCTAAAGGTTTGACAAATAGAATGACAAGTCTGACACTTTGATCACCTAGTTAAGGGGAGAGCATAATCCTATTGTCATTCACAAGCACAAAATACACTGGTTAATCCAACCTAGTTAAAAGTAGAAAAACTAAATGGGCTAATCTACTTGTGCACTCACACGATTGTTAACTTGGAAGTGTTTAGAACATAGCAATGTTCATTCCCGTTTGTTTGAGATAGCAATGATTTAATCTAGGATAGGAATTAACAATGCAAAGATAGCAATGGGTTCAGTTACTTTCTTCCTAGTTAGAGACTGTGGAATTTGCATGCAGTGCACTTGTTTACTTTTCCCCTAATTAGTCTAAATGAACTAGACAAAGCAGCTAAATGATCTATTACAACCACTAACCCTGCAAAACAACTGTTAGATCCAACGCACAAAATCAGAAACCCAAAAAACAAGGAGTAGAACAGAAGCGCCGCAATGTAGTCTGAATGCACAAAAATAGAACTTGCATGCACCGTTGTACAAAAGCACTAAGACAGGTGTCAAAAGCATTGTAACAAGAGATATATGCACTATTTTAACAGATGTGTCAAATTAGAGGACATATGTGCAGAAAGAAACAATCGGTCTGCAGAAATTTGTGTTTTCTAACCCTAGTTTGTTAAGATTTGGATAAAAATGTATGTAGATGATCTCTTAGCTCAAATCTAACCTCACCATTGCATCCGAGGGGCATTTCCATAAATTTTGAGTACAAATTTGCCTAGATTTCATGAAAAATAGAGCGTTTGGCGAAGAATTTACAACTTTCTTAAAATTCACTGCAAAACATATGCGCCATTGCAGAGGTCATATGCGCCATTTCAGAGGTCATATGCACCATTTCAGAGGTCATATGCATTGTTTCAGACTGTATATGCGTCGTTTCAGTGTATATGTGCCGTTGCGGAGGATGAATGCACCGTTTCAGTGTATATGCACCGTTTCAGACTGTATATGCGCTGTTTCAGAGGTCAAATGCGCCAGAATGTCAGATGCGGCGTTTCAGATTGTATATGCACCGTTTGGGAGGTCAAATGCGCCAGAATGTCAGATGCGGCATTTCAGACTGTATATGCACTGTTTGGGAGCTCAAATGCGCCAGAATGTTAGATGCGGCGTTTTAGACTATATATGCGCCGAATCAAAGGGTGTATGTGCCAAATGCTTCTGTCAGAAATTTGTTCGTCACCTGTACAGACCTGTCACTTAGGAAAACTCAGTTTTTGATTAGTTAGAGAGGCAAGGGCCCCACAATGGGCGCTAAAATGTGAGGGGAAAAATAGGTTAATCAAATCAATGAATAATAAAACCCAAACATCAATAGAAGTTGAAAGAAAAGAAGATTAAAACAAACAAAAGTAAATGTACTTACAACCTCTTTACCTATCATTTTTCATTGCTCGCCTATTTGTCCTTGATCTTGATAATGAAGCCCTCAGAAGCGTTGCTCCCGTGCTTGTTTGAAGATGACAAAAACAAAATGGCTCTGATATTCGTGTGATTGAAGGTGAGCTTCAACACACTAGATAGAGGATGAGATGAATGCTTAAGAAAATGGGTACCAAAGACGCGCTTGATTTCCTACAGCATAAGTTTGCATAAATGACCAGTGATGAAATGAAGGAGAGGGTGGTATTTATAGAAAAAGGTGAGGAAGATCAATGGTTAGAAGAAAAGGAAAGATCAACAAAGGAGGGTTGTTGAGGAACGTGCAACAAATGGAAGAAAGACACATGTCATTTGAAAAGCAGCTTTGCTGAGTTAACTCCTCTCTTGATGAGGATGAGATTTGATTTTCTTAAATTAGAATTTATTTTTCTAATTTAGGAGAAGATTTGTTTTAACGATGCTTTAAAACTGCTTTTGCTTTTGCAACTTAGCTTTTGCTTTTATGTGACAAGAGGAATGTATTTTTGGAAGATAAGAATGATTTTTGTGAATATAAGAAGGCATAATTAAATAAAAAGATTTATTTAATTATTTTGTAGATAATTGAGAGGAATAAATAAAATATAGAAATATATTTTATTTTTGTGAAGATATTTGAAGAATAAAATAAAATATAAAAATATATTTTATTTAGTGGAGAATTTAGATTTTATTTAAATAAAATTTGCATTTTATTTAAATTTGGAAGAATAAAAGATTTTAATTAAATAATTGAAATTATTTAATTATTTAGAAGAATGAAGTTGATGTAGATGAATTTAATTAATTAAATAAAAGGTAATTTATTTAATTAAATGAGAGGAAGTAAATCAAATAAATGTATTTATTTATTGATAGAGGAATGCGAAGGTGAAATAAATATTTAAAATATTTATTTAAGTAGAGTCATGTCAATTTTAGGTGTATACAATAGCCATTGAAGATAAAGAAGGCCTAAAATAAATCACAAAGAAGAGAAATATGACTAAATAATTCTATTCTAATTGAAGGATGCAAATGATACGAGATTCATGATTGCTCATATGAGAGCTACAATTGGGTATATATAACATAAACCACCAAGATATGTGAATTTACAACCAATGTGGGATAAACGATATGTAGTCACATGTGTGCACAACATCTCCACCAAATTATGAAAGTACAAGTCCCATGATGTAAATGTAACCTACCCAAGCAAGCTTATCCTATACTAGGTGTATATATTACAATAAAGTAATTAACTAAATTCAAGAAAATAAAATAATGCACCAACATTATAATCATGCATACATACTTGCATTTTGCGTCACATATAGTTAGGGAGGAATCTATAAATTCACATATTAACCCTCTATAAATGTTTTCCCTATTCTTTTTTAATAGAAGTGGGATATAAAACATAAATCCATGCATTGAATGTGTATTTGGTTCACTAATCTGTTGTTCCCATTTGCATATTTGTTAGGAAAGGTGTCTCAACCTTACATCCTAATCTTCAAATGTAATTTTTGGGTTATAGAGGTTGCTTTTGGCCCTAAAAATACCAAAATAGGCTTTAATCTAGTTATGATGATGTAGAACTCTTCAAGATCTTCAATTTTAAAAATGGGCTCAATTGAATTCCCAAATCAAAAGCTATCACCTCTAGAAGTTATGCCTTCCACATTAAGAATGTAAGAGCATCTGTGACATGTAAGAAGATCCATAAGAGGAAGTTACACATGTTGACCAAGAAAACTCACCAACCTATGACATGTTATTATGATTGTCATAAAACATTGTTGGAGTGTTTGAATAAGACAAATTGGAGCACCCAAGTTGAGAGGATAACTATGACATGTTATGATAGACTCTTATAGAATTTCTCTTAGGATTTGGGTGTTGGAATTTGACTCTTGAAGGGATTTGAACACCACTTATGGGAGTTATTAGCTCATGATTTTGTAATTCCTCTTTGGTGGATTCATGTATTAGTTTCTCTATTTATTGGATGCTTGGGATGGATTTTATAAAGTGTATTTTATAACTATTGTTATGTTGATATTATTACTCTATATCTGAGTGTTGTTGTTGCCTTATGTGTATTGTCATTGATTAATACATTGGTTCAAATTTCAAAACCCTGGCTTTTTCTCAAAAAGGTTTTACCAGGATATATCAATGTGTTATGGTGAATTGTTTTATTGTGTTGTTTCTTTCTTGCAAAATATTTTAGATCATTTTCTATTAATCTCTCCTCTTAGATTAATCTAGGGGTGTTTCCACTCCTTAGATTCCTTTCAATATTCTATGATCTTGTCCATTACTATCTAAAACACAAGATCATTGCTCAAACCACCTGGGATTTAGATAATTAATATTACAGATAAGCTCTTTCTTCATGCCCATTCAAACACCTAGAAAATAGTCAAAGCAGTGTGGTATACCTAGTTCAACTTTTAAAAATCTATACAAATATAAAAAATAGATAAAAATAGCCAATGAATGCATACATAAGGTTTCAACAGACATTATGTTGGTGATCTAATCAGTTACCAATATTTCTATGAGATGCACTTAAGGATTCTACAACTTCTAGGGAGTGCAGTCAAGTTAGGGATTAGGCGAATCTCAATTATCAAAATATTGTCCAATCAAACTAATTAACAAAAGTGAGATAACGCTGATTCACTTTAGGCTCTGCAAGGCTTGAGAGGGTGTTCCTAAAGGTTTTGATAGGAAAATTAAATACAAATAAAATAAATACAATTGATTTCATAGAAAACATACCATATGTGTAGGATTGCCCCAAAGTTTTGCAATTAAATAAGAATATATTGGTTTACTTGCTTGAGACTGAAAAACCTCCCATTAGCAGATAGGACACATATCATGTATGCAACTAAAGATTTGAACAAATTTCTTTACCCAAAGTTTTAGCAACATAAAAATTATACTACATATATGATTATAAACAAAATAGTGATACATAACCCATTAAAGATTATTTCAAACATTGGCTCATGCGAGATTTTGCAAGAACTAAAGCCTCAAGTTATGTAAATTTGTAAAGCATATCTAAAGAATAATTTATCTAGACAATGGTAAATGATTCATCATTTACAATATTGATCAAATAGCTAAGAAAATGGCTAGTGTCTTGATCTATAGATACTAGATCCAAATCTTAAAATAATGAGCAAACATGTTAGTAAATTTAAAACAAAGAACTAGAAAAGTGTACATATGATCACGCTAGACTTGCTAGACTTTCACTCAAATAAATAATTCAAAGACTCATGAACTTCACATGACTAAACATACTTCTCCATCTACACATTATCAATTAACTCCATATGATGTTAATAGAAAGCTTTTACAACTATACTTGATAGAAGACTAACCAAAATATACCATCGAACTAGAAAATGTAGCCCCCAAAAATTTGTTAGATTCCTTGAAATTAACAACACTTTTATATTGCTATGTAATTTATCATTTCAGTGTCATGTTACAACTAGTGCTTCCATTAACTAAAATATGATTGCAACTACTCTGGTCCCTTAGTAGATTACCATGCCACTTACCAAATTAAATCTTCACTCTTTCAAAAAAGAGAACATGAGCAATATTAGTTAAAGGTATCTATGTTACATGATTCGTGCTTATTTTTGAATTGTCTTGCATAATAACCATGATTACGCACATATACATTCAGCTAATGTTACCTATTAAGGTTGATCTCCTTATAATACTCAGTGTGTAGCAATACACCTATGCTTTTCTATGCCATATATCCTCCACTTGACTTGTTATAATCATATATATGATTTATACACATGAGCATGCGAGCCTCAGAAGATAAAGTCAACAATTTTAAAAAATGTAGACATGTGGCACTCTTTTATTACATTGGATGGGAAAGAGACATCAAAAAAATAGAAAGGAGTAAACCACTTTGCTCATTATCTACCAAAAAAAACCCACCAAAATTAAACTCATTTGATAAGTCAAAATATTTTCAAGAAACTTTAACCTTAGTAATTTAGAGTTTCTAGGCCCACCACACAAATTTTCAATGTGTTAAGTCATTTATAAACATGCTTAGGGGAGAGGGCCCAATGGTGGGTTGGGCTCCTATACGTGGTATGGGAGTTGACCAACGTGGGGCCACAAGTTGGTCTTAAATGATCTATTAAATATTTTTAAAAAATTCTAAAAATAGCACAAATAGGGACCAACCAATGTACACAACATATTTGTTTTATCATTAGTATTTTATTATTCATATTAGGTGGCATAGACAAATGATTTACAAGGATTTTCAAAACATAAATGCAATTGACATGATATGCACATGTACACAAGTGGATTCAACATAACCCAAAATGTCATGTTAACAGTTTCTATTAAATACTATTACGTCATCTTCCAAGTTAAAGACCAGCAATCAACCAAGTCTGACTTCCATGTTGGATTAAAATAAACATTTTTAAACATCGTCAAAATATAAACTATCCCATCCCATATGGACTTCCATCCCACAAAAGCTTCATATTTTGAAAAAGTTGAGATCCCAAGTAAAGTCTATTAAAGCCCAAGCGCACTCCATAGAATGATAAATGCCCAACTATTGGTCCCTTCAACTTAATACCTACAAAAAAGATCACAACCAAAGGTGTAAGGCTCACCAAACAAGCCATCAAAACAAGAGGACAGAAATATATTAAAATCCAGCCCAAACAAGCATTCAACCAAATTAGTCAACTCTGTCATTTATTTCACACAATCGAAGGTTTAAGGCTCACCAATCAAGCTGTTAAAAAACATTAAATTCAAAAAATTCATAGCAAACAATCATTTGACTAAATCAATCACCTTCCATATTTATACCAAATTCAAATTTATAGACATCCATCAAATCATTCAAAGGAAGTGCAATAAAAACTATTTCAACCAATCAAAGGAGAGTGCATAGATCACAAATATTTCCTTCATAGTTTTCGTACATAAACCCCTGATTTCCTAGTTCAAGTTTCCAACATCCCATATACAAGACTCCTGGAGGCTTCGAATTGCACACTACTATCAACATTCATGTAAGTTCCATATTCCAACATCATTGTAATGTATGTTTTTGTTTCAAATGTTTGTTGTTTTAGTTTAAATTGTATTCATGTTTTGGTTTTAGATTTTGTATCTTCACTTGTTTAAACGGTATTGCTGTTTTCCTTTTTACTGTTTTAGCTTAAATTGTTTAGACCATATTGTTGTTTTGTATTGTTGTTTTCATTTATTGTGTTTTAGCTTAAATTGTTTAAACTGTATTGTTATTTAGATTAAAGTGAGAAAATAGAAACACTATAGTTTAAACACTTTAAGCTAAAGACCATTACAGTTTACACCAAAACAACATACATTTTAAACCAAACAGTAATACAGTTTAAACACAAATATCGTTTAATGCAAGAGTGTGTGAAAGAAAGGTGGTGAATTGCTCAGAAAAAAATGTTGTTTTGGTTTAAACTGTATTGCTTTTTTTGTTTAAACTATTTTTGAAACAACCATTGAAAGGTTTAGATTGTGGTTTAAACTATACTGTTTATTGTTTACAAAGGGAAGGTTGATGACTTCCTTAATAATGAATCAAATCCCTTTCCCATGAAACAACAACAAAGACAAGCCAAGAAAGAAGAGTCGGCTAAATAACTGTTGGAGTATTTGAAAAAATAATATGTGATAGAAAGAGTATAACCCCAACAACTTCCTCTTCCTTTACCAGAATTTTTTTTAAAGTGAAGACTGAAACAACTAATATGTTGACCACTATAAGTATTGATTGTTTCAGCAAGACTATCATTTGAAATACAGTATAATCTCAACAACTCCTTGTTCTCTTGCCAAAAATTTTAATATCAAACTTAAACAACTAATATGTTAACCACTATAATCATAGTGAGACTCCCATATAAGAGAGAGAATATATTCTCAACAACTTTCTCTTCCCTTAACAAAAAAAATTTAAGATCAGACTTAAAAAACTAACATATTAACTACTACAATATACTGATGGTTTCAGTGGAACTACCGGCCCTACACAATCAATCTATTAATTACAACATGCCAAGCATTTATCATCAAACACGTGTTTTCTACATTCATTGTTATGGCTTGATACAGAACCCCTAATGATGATCAGACCTCACTTAGTCCTACAAATGGTTGCCACAATCCTCTATATGTTCTTGTTCAAGCAAGATATACAGACTTAACAATATTTGACACTTCTCCAAACTATCTGATAGTGCTTGAAACCTACTAATGGACTTTGACAACTTTTGACATAGTTTGTTTTGGTCTTGACAAACTTGTAGGCATTTAGTCTGATGACATTGTAGACTTTACAAACCCACTACTATTAGGCAAACCCCTTAAATGATGGTGTAGAGTTAAAACAACAAGATGTGATTGTTAATCTTAATCTGACATTCAGTTTAATCTTGCCAAAATGAAAATGACATGAAGAAATTTAGATTGTCTAGGTAGTTAACCAGATTATACAAGACAAGATCCATGATTGACACAAAGAAGATGACATTGTGCACTTAGTTAACAAGATTATACAATTATTATGCAATTACCTAACTATTGCACATGTTTTCATATTGCATCAAATTGTCAAACTGATCAATCAAACATACAACATACAAACTATAAAATATGAGACTGTCAAACTATTCAATCGAACATACATCATACAAACTGTAAAATGTCAAACTGTAAAAAACAAACATACAACATAGAAAATCATAAGAACCAAACTGTAAAATCAAACATACAACATAGAATAGTTCTCTATCAAACTATAAACTCAAACATAGAACATCATAAATCAAAATGTGAAACTATCAAATCAAACATAGAACATCACAAATCTTCTATTTAGAGCATCACTGTGAACTCTCTAACTAAACTTATAAATTGAAGTTACAAACTGCAATTACAGAGATGAAGAAAATAGAATGCCAATTTTTGTATTGTTATTAATTTGTAAAGCTGATTGTTGGTCTTTGTTTTTATCTTGTTGCAGAGAGTTTACACTATCAACCTCACTGCACGCATGCCCAAATAATTATATTTGTTGTACTTGTCACATACAAGCCCAAGTAGATCTTGATAGTTAGGCTACACCACCCTATAGGCCTCTCTACTAATCAACATAGGTTGGTGGGATGTCCAGTTCAATGCTTTAGGCTCTTTGTTTCTTTAACTTTGCACTAAAAAGATTTAAAAGATTCCAAATTTCAAAACTGATGTTCAAAGGTGTTTGTTGCGATGTGCAGATGAAGAACAAAGCTCAAATGTGGACTCGCCATGGCACCAAGAGACTAAAGACAACCATGCCTCTAGAAAAAAGAGGAATTAGATTCCTACCGGATAAAGACACTCAACTTACTAATAAGAGCAGTCCTCAACTAGCTGAGCCAGTTATTCAAGTCAATGCAGTTGCTAGAAGCAAGAAGGTTTCAATTCCACAGGAGTGGAAGAAAGAGGATATGGATTCAACATCAAAATATGTGGAGGATAATGGAATGTTGACAAGGAGTGTAGCCAAAAAGTGGGGAATTACTACGACAAAGCTCAACAACTAGTTAGGTGGTTTAACATCAACATCAAAAAAGGTCCTCCCACAGTATTAATAGTAGCTAAAGAGGGTTTGATAGTGGAATGGTGTAAATAAATGGCAGCAGTGGGCCATGGGCTAGAGATTATTAATCTCAAAGCAAAAGTCGCGCAAATTTGCCAAACACGACCAAACCCTTTTAAGGATGGGTTGTTTGGCAAGTCCTAGTGGACTAGGTTTAAAAGGCGTCATCCTAAATTGACATTAAGGACAACAGAAGGACTTGATAGAGACAAAGCTCTAAACCTCAGGTCTGTTGTTGTTGGTGCATTCTACAACATGTTTTCCAAAGCGTATCTAGCCAACCCATATGGACCACATAGAATTTGGAATTATGACGAAATTGGAATTCAAGCTAGGAGAAATGGAGCCATGTAGGTGTTGGCCAAAAGAGGTAGTAGAAGCATTGAATATATAATTCCAAAGAGTAGGAAATGGATAACAATTTTATGTTGTGTTAATGTTGTCGGATAGAGCATACTAGGGTTCTATCTTTTCAAAGGTAAAAAGTAGCTTAAAAACTACATTATTGGCTATGAACTAGGTGCTTGCATGGCTTCCCAGCCCCATGCTTGGATGACTAAAGTGTTGTTTATGAACTGGCTGCATCATTTTGCATGATCAGTTCTAGGTGGAGTATCATCGACAAATAGCCACTTGCTCATATTTGATGTCCATGGAAGCCATGTAGCCGTGACAACCATCCAAGAAGCCAAGTCTTTGGGTATTGATTTTCTAACACTACTAGAATACACCTCACACAAATTACAGCCATTGGATGTGAGTGTATTTTTAGCATTCAAGTCATACTTCAAATCAGAAAGATTAGTGTGGCTGGCAAGGTTTCTGAACATAGAAATAAAAAGAGCGGAATTAGCAAAATTGGGCAGCAAGTCATTTCAGAAAGCACTCATAGTTTCAAACATCACTACTTGATTTAAAAGAACAGGTATATGGCCCCTCAATCTAGATGCTCTACTGGAGGACATGCACCCCAGTGACACTTTTCAATTCAGCATGCACGATGATGCTTCTGCAGTGTAGAACATCCTTAGTCTTTCCGGGGTCGATGTGTCACAAGTGGAAGTTGCCAACACAATGCTATCAAGCTTTGCAGATGGTCATTTAAATCCTACAACAACAGACACATTGGGAGAGGAAATAACTTTTCATGAATCCCCTGAACCTACAGTGGGGGGTCAACTACTTGATGACATGGCTGAAAGTCAAAAAGAACAAAGCCTAGATGGACTTAGCCTTCCATCTCCGCCAAGCCAATCATCATGGTTGGTGCAGGAAGCCATGAATTTAGGAATTGATTTTGCATCCCCAGCAAGAAGGCGGCATATTTTCCTTCCCCTCTCCATTGCCCACATTGAATGTACCTGAAATGGTACATTACTATGCCAAGTGTGGAGAAGCTGATGGTGGAGATATTGCAGATTTGAGCCAAGATACCGAGGTAGTTTGCAACAAGGATGAACATAGCATTCATGGAGATTCCATCCAATCATTGGGTTCCCAAGTAGATTCACACATCAGCAAATTTTTGAAACTGCCCATTCACAATGTGAAGGAAGGACCCGGGACTGCAGAGGATAGTGGAATTCGATTGAGCCGGTAGTCCCAACTATTAACAAAAGATGATTACATTAACCTTTTAATGCAACAAGAGCAAAGGAAGAAAGAAATTCAAGAGATAAAACTCCAAAAGAGACAACAGATTGAGGACAGAAAGGTAGCACATGTTGTTGCAAGGGAATTGAAGGATCAAGCCAAACTATATAGAGATGTTGCACGGCAAGCAAGAGAACAAAATTTTTTTTACAAAGGAAAGAAAAGGAGCAAGAGAGGATTCAAAAGGAGCAAGATAAAAAGGAAAGAGTGCCTAAAATGGCAAGGAAGGATCTAGAGAGACAAAGGTGTTTAAGCAACCCCTTAAACCCTTTGCCAAAAAATCATGCATTGTTTAGGGAGATGGTGAACATTCATATCCCTATCTATCCTACAACTGTAACCCGATCCTATGTGACCAGCACTCAATTTTCAACTCTAACCCCATCCCATGTGACCAGCACTATACTTCCTATAATCCCAACCCATGTCAACAATAGTCCATTTCCAACTCTAAACCCATCCCATGTGAGCAGTACTCAATTTCTAGCCCTAAGTCCATCCCATTTGAGCAACACTCTAAGTCCACCAGCAAGGGAAGATAACATGATTGGGAGTAATTTGTCAAGCAGCCAGGCAACAGCAAGCTCTATCACTTTGAGTCCACTAGTTTTTCTAGCATTGTTTGAATGAGATTGCTAACAACCAATCATTGAACACAAACAAGTTTGTAATTGTAGCCTAGGGAGGCATTTTTTTGAATTTTGTAATACCACAATTTATATTTTGAATCAAATTAATGAAAGGGGATTTTAGATCTGTGTTTGTCATGTCCCTATAATGATTTATAATTGAATTGTTTATTTAAATAATAAGTTAGCCTTATATAAACTAAATATATAATATATTTATTTAAAATATATTATTAATATGTATTATTTAATAAGTAATATATTATAAATATATCTAATAATATAAATACAAATATTATTATCATTATCTTATATTGTAATATAAATATAAATAATATAATATAAATCATATATCATTTATTATGATATAAATGATATAATATAAATAATATATCATTTATTATAATGATATAATATAAATAAACATCTTTTAACTTATCCTCTTATGATAAGGGAGTTACGTATGGTTAGAACTAGTTTTACCACAAAAGGGAATTAATATAAAGTAATAAAAATTATAAGAGGGTAAGTATGCCTTTTACCACCAAGCATAAATAAAAATTAATATATAGAGATATGTACATCAACAACAAAAGTGAGAAATGATTCAAGTATATATATATATATATATATATATATATATATATATATATATATATATATATATATATATATATATAGTAGATAAAGGATGTGATGTCCCGATAGATATCGGCATGATTAAACATTATTAAAATTTATATTTATGATAATACTATAATAATAATGATATTATAATAACAATAATATATATATATATATATGTATATATATTTATAATAGTAATATTATAATGATAATGAATAAGTAATATATTATATAGTTATGTTAATAATAAAATAACAATAGAATTCAAGTGCTGGCAAGCAATCAAATATATATACACATATCTGATGGGTGTGAAATATATATTATAAAATATATAAACAGCAGCAGTTAGGAAGAAGGAACAATCTACAGGTAAGTCTCTTCTTTTACTTAATTAATATTTAAGTATTTATGAACTTATGACTGTCATACAATAGATATTTCATAGATGATCTTGTAATTAGCATATGTTGATTTTATATGAGGGTCTAACTAGGAATGCCAATAATGAATTATATGAGTACAAGAAATTTATAAGTTCATAATATGAATATGAGAAAGATAGTATGAAATCTTATATTTGTATGGTCATGTTCAAAATTGAGATCAAATCTGAATATAAAGTAAACATATACATAACATATTATACTAGAATATGCATTTGTAAAGGCTAAATAATTGGTTATCATCAAATAATATTGAAACATGAAATTATGGAATAGATAAGGAGAAATTATATCCAAGAGATAAGAGGACTTAGTGTTAATCCACCCAACACTGTGAAGAGGAAATCAATGTTAGGGTTGGCAATTGACCAAGGATGGGTTAGATGGGTCTAGGGTACCCACTTCAAGAAAAGGCCCTTGTCTCCAAATGGTCTAGGGTACCTTATGAGACAAGTGGCCTAGCCTTTGATTCATGTGGTCTAGGGTAACCTGAGTCAAAGGAAGGCCTTAGGATGGCCTATGGACTCGAGTAGGTCTAGGGTACCTCTCGTAGTCAAGGAAAAGAAGAACCTAAATCTATTGGTATGACATTGCACCCTAACAAGTTCACTCTCATAGGGTGGAGGGTTTGATTAACAATAGGCCCAAGTATATCTCTTCCATGGTAACATGAGACTTACATAATAGATCTATGATAATAAGAAAGCATATAGTTTATGTTTAATTGTCATAGAAAGAGGAATTGAATAATAATGTACTTGAGATCATGGAAATCTAATACGAAGGAAAACATGGGAAAAATGTAAAACAAACAATGCAATACCTTCACATTGATCCACAATCCGTCGATTGGGTTGAGAATGTTGCACCCAAGAATATTCTAGCTATACCCACAAGATTGATATGTTGATTACTCACGATTCAACAGCATAACATGAAGATGAAGATGATAGATGATGTATGAAAAGATGGAAGATAGAAAATTTGTAGAGAAATTTTGGCAAAGTAAGGATACTAGAAGAAGATTCGTTACAAATGGTTTAAGAGAGGCTACCTTTATAGAAAAGGCAAATTCGAATGGATGGTTGTTATTGAGAGTTATTTTGAATGATATGGATGGTTGAGATCGATTAGGGTTGGATTAGGGTTTCCCACTCAAAGAGGGATTTGTTGGCAAGAGACACGGTGTGGCTTCATGAGTGTTGTCATTAACGGCAACAAAGTCCATCCCACACATCTGTAGGACATGGTATGACTATACCGGAAGACAGACTGAAGAGTATTTTGGTCTAGTAAGCAAGAACAGAGCATGCAGCAAGGTCCAACAATCAAGTTCGGATCTCTTAGAGGAAGTATCTCAGTAAAGTGCAGACTTGGAGAAGTCAAGAGGAGTACCATGACTAATACATTCTAGAGATTGAGCCTCTGGTGATGAAAGAGTGAAAAGATATGAACACCTAAGTGTTGGGTTCCTGTTTGGCAGAGAGGATTGAGGAAGAACTGACCAGCAGAGCATCAGACCTTAATCCGGATGAGATATTGATGGTGATCAAATTTCTTGAGGTATCATTCATGATTGGTCAACATGATTGATGACTTCTTCAACTATATTTTTAATACACATCACTTAGTAAGCATGGATTCAGCTGACAGACTAGAGTTTGGAAATATCTTATGTTTTCTGGATGCTGACTAGAAAGATGATTGAAATCATTGATGCGGATATATATACCAGATTGATTTCGGTATGAAGGTGTGCATGGTGTGTTGTGTTGTGCGAAGAAAAGTAGAGAGCAGTGTGGAAATAACAATACAGTTCTGGTATGTGACAGAACAACAACACTAAAGCAGAGGAAGAATGAAGTGCAGTAGATTAGTATATTGAGCTTAACTGGAACTGAACCTCAGCACATGTGGATGCTTCTCATCAGTTCAAGTACTTGGTTTCTCTCTATAAACTATTGTAGGTAGTGAGCCTCTTGTGAGCAGTGTGCTCGGGCAGTGAGCCCTAATTGGCAAGTGCCATTTTGTACTATCTTATTCTTTTAATAGAGAATACAATCTTGAGTTAGTCACCCTGTGGTTTTTTCCCTTAACAGGGTTTTCCACGTCAAAAATACTGTGTTATGAGTGTTGAGTTTATTTCTGCTCCCATGGTTATGTATGCTTACATGTTTTAATATTGCACTTATAGTTGAAGAAGAAAAGAAAGTCAAATAAATTAAGATAACTGATTCACCCCCCCTCTCAGTTATCAACAGGATTGTAGTCACATGACAAGTGTGTGATGGAGAATGAAAGGAATCTAATTCAAATATTATATTTGGATTAGTTTGACATGTGAAGGCATATTAAGTGGGAGATGAGACATGTGACATGTGTCGCAATGTGATGAGAGGTGAGGGAATAATTCAAAATTTTAATTTGAATTATGTGAGACATGTGAAGGGGTATTATTAACTAAACAAATGAGACTTATTTAGTTAATTGGAATGTGATTAAGTGGGATTAATTAAATAAAGTGGGTTTATTTAATTAATCAAGAAGGTGATTAAGTTGGACAAATGGGATGGGGAATTAATTAAATAAATATGATTTATTTAATTAATTGGCTAAGTAATTATGATAGAATTAGGAGTGAGATAAGGTTGGATGACCTAGGACCTAGGGCAAAACACACAAGGTCATGTCAACAAGGTGTTGTGTCGAGACATGGACATTTTTTTATGTCTACATTTTCCCCTCTTTGAGATGATGTTGTGAGATGATAAGATTTATGTCGAATAACATCATTTCAAAGAATCTAAGGAAATGGATAGAAGAAAAGGATAGGGTGATGATGCCCCCTTAAGAGGATAGGTGGGTTGGACAAACATGGGTATGCTCTCGAAATGAAAGGAATTGGTCAAGGAAGAAAGGTGAGGAAATGGATAGAAGAAAGGGATGGATGCGTTATGCTACAATGAAAGTGAGCAACCATGATGTTTGATGTTGCACTAGATGTTATGCACCAAGGTCTAATGACCAAGGTGATGATGTGTCTCATGCCCCAGCATAATACAACCTTGTCTAGATACAAGATATGAATATTAGCTGGGTTGATACTGATGTGATACAAATGCAAGATAAAAAGATAACACACATAAGCAAGCAAGCAAGCATGCACAAATGATTCAAAAACAAACAAGGTATTTCCCCTGTCAAGCTGTAAACCAATGATTAAGTGATTGATTGATGATAAGGATAGTGTTGTCATTGTGGGGAACGATATATCCCTAGATCAACACAAGGATGTTGGAATGATATATCCCATTGATGATAATGATGATTGATTGATTTGGCTTACGACAAGATTAGGATCAGGACCATTGATTGCTATTGGATAATTTGACAAGATTGATTAACTTGATTGGTATGGATAAAGGATAACTTGCATTTGAATTATTGCTTGGATTGATTTGATAAGGATGAATGGAAGATTGGATTTGATGGAGATTGATGAAATGATTGATGAAGTGATGAAGATAGATGATAGAAAAAAAAGGTGAGAGATGGAAGGAGGAATATCGCCTTGGTGAAGATTAGAAGAAGGATGGAAGAAGTCTATTGCCTATGCCTAAATCTAGGCACTTCCTTCATATCCGAGATTGCCTACATACCCTATATCCACGAGATCAAGGCACTTAACGATAGAGATGAAATGTAGTTCTGATTTGTGTTTTATTGATGGGATGATATGGATTGGATTGATCAAGTTATGGATTGATTGGATGTTTGATGATATACGATGTTATTGATGAGATGATGTGGATTGGATTGATTGGATTTTGATTGATTGATAAATTGACTTGATTTGATGATGATATTATTGGATTTGTTTTGATGGATTTGATGATGTGATGAAGTTGATGATTGGGATTGATTTGATTGGAAGAATGTGATTTTGATGATTTGATGTGGAATGGTTTTATTGCTTGGATTTTGTTGGATTTTTTTTTTGGATTTTTTGACTTATTTTGATTTTTTTTGGTTATTTTTGGGATATTTGATTTTTTTTATATTTTTTGGGATATTTGATTTTTTTGGGAGTTTTTAAAATGTTTTGATTTTTTTGGATTTTTGAAATGTTGGCATTGGATGATCATTTTGATAGCCTTTATGCTAGGTACCAATGACAAGGGGGAAACCAAGTCTAGGTGCAAGGTAATGAATGGGATTGGACAAAAGGATGGACAATAGTGGATGGATGAAAGGATCATGGTAAATGGTTAGGATAAAAGGATAGGCTATAGAATGGAATGGAGGTATGTATAAGAGAGCAAGGATGTGATCTCCAAAAACTATGTTGCATAGGAATAACATGCCCCAGTCTAGGTAGTAGACTTAGGATTTTTCAGGACAATGCTTAAGGCAAGAGGATGATAGGATTTGACATGACAAAGCTTATGACAATAGCTCGATAGAATTGTTTGGATGGGATGGAAAAAATGGGTAATGGAAAGAGGGTAAGGATGGGTTGGATGGGATGAGGTACATCAAGAGATATTCAAAATATGTTTCAACAATGTTGCCCCCATATCTTTATTAAGATCAAAAGAGGAAGGGTGGATGGATGGACTCAATATGATAGGTATATGTGGGCAGGTGTAATGGATAAGGATGGTAGGATAAGATAGTATAGGACATGATAGGATGGAAAATGATATAATGGGATAGATAGTTTGGATGAGACAAGGTGCCCCCAAGTGTAAGTGACATAGAAGATCAACCTACACATGACGCATGTTTACCAGGTTTTCATCATGGTACTTATCCAAGGTGCTTGTTTACTAGGTTTTTACCATTAGACGAAAGGATTTCTCTTTACTCTTTTTGATTTTTTTAATTTTTTTTTTGTGACTCTTTTGACTTTTGAATGGGAAAGGGGAGATATGGATGGGTGGGACTCAAGTGTCTAGTTCCATGTAATGGTATAGTCCCATTAAAGAAGGATGTCATCACAAATGAACCATGTCAAGTCATTATGCTCAAGATGTTGGTAGTGTGATTGCGTGAAAGTGAGATGGATAAGGTAGATAGTGGATTATGATGTGGATTATGGAGGGATCAAAAGTGGATTATTATGTGGATTATGGAGGGATAAAAGTGGACTATGATGTGGATTATGTAGGGGTGAAAGTGGATTATGATGTGGATTATAATGGACTTATGCAAAAGCATGGACCATAGGAAGGTGATGGGGGAGATATGTAGGATAATGAGTGAATGATGGAGTGATGGAGGTGTGAAAAGGAATCATGACCAACGGTTGCACACGCCATGATAAACATGGAAGCTTGTGAGTGGATGGCGGCGTAGGAAGCAATGGTGATGTTTGCTTAGGAGATGGATGATTTAGGACTTTTGGAACCCTCAAGGACTTAGTATTTTTCTAATTTTTGCTTTTCATGTGGGATGTTTGAAATGTTTGAATTGAATGGCATTTTTGAATGGAGGGGGATGGTTGGGATTTTTGAGAGGTGGATGCCTCATTTGATTTGCTTGATTTTTGCTTAGGTACCCATACCATTTTGATTTTTGACTTTGATTTTGGAGGTATGGGCTTGGATGGCTTTTTGGATGTACTTTGCTTTGAATTTTTGGATTGATTTCTTAAGGTATTAGGACCCTTAGGATTTTTGGCTTTATGTAAGGAGGCATCCAAATGTTTGTTTTTGAATCCCATGTGGCAGATGAAATGAGTGGAAGCTTCTTGTTTATACAATGCGTGCACTTGTTGGTCATGATTAGGATTGTAAGGATACTTATGGATAAATGGATAATTAGGTGTTGATAGAAGTGGAGGTAAAGTGGATGGAGGGATATTTGGAGTTGGAAGCAATGGAGGTAAAGTGGATGGCAGAAAGTGAATGGTGGCATGCTTTTGACATTTGTAGGATGATGGTGGTGGAATGGCCACGTATGTTTTAGGAATATGATGGGGTTTATGATGGAAGGAAGTAGATTTAGGAAGTGTGGAGGAAGTACCAAAATCATTATATTGTTGATCTTGGGGTGTGTATCCAAGGCCAAATGAATGAGGAGGGACCTTGACATGGATTGGCTCCAAAATGCCTTGTTCATGTAGGCCTAAACCTTTGACTTGGCAGTTCATGTTTTGGAGCATGCGATTGACTATAGGACTAGGTGCAGTTTGGACACTAGACTTGAGTTGATTATTGGATGGAGAAGGTGAGGTGGAGGACAAAGGTTGTTGTTGTCCTAGGGAATAACACTCATGCATGAAAGTGGATAGGCCAAGGGGATATGGTGGTGGATTTGAAATGGAATCAATGATGGATGTGGAAGGATCATTAGGATATTTCTTATGTTCATTGGGATCCAAAATATTTGTTTGATCTTCTATATTTGCTTTAGAGGCACATGTCTCATCATGACAAGTGGAAGGTGTAGGATCATGGATTGGGCTAGATGGAGAATGACTAGGAACAATTTGGATGTCTTGCTCATGGATGGGTATGGAAGGAAGGATATGTGGAGGGATAACTTCTTGATCATGACATGCATAAAGTCTATCTAAGAGGCTCATAATGGTTTTCATGAGTTTGGTCAAGAAGGTCATCATGGTTTTCATTATCATGGATAGGACCTTGATTATTAATGTGATCATAGATAGGATTAAACATGCTATGGATATGATCAGTTTTCTCATGAATAGGGTTATGATCATAAACAATGTCGTGATCATAGAAAACATATGGGTCATGGATCTGTGGATCTTGGATATGCTTTGATCTTGAATTAGACTAGGGGTTGATGTTTCCTCAAGCTTAGGATTATACTCTTGACACACCTCTTGATGTTCTTGAGTGGAAGGGGGTAACTCTTGGATAGGTTCAATAGGCTCTTGGATAGACTTGACATGTTCTTGAGGGTTATCGATATGAGGGCATAATAGTGCTTGACTTGGATTTGGAGTTGAAGACTCTTCACTAGGTTCAATGGGTTCTTCATGGTCATCCACATGAGGGGATAATGAAATTTGACTTGGGCTCATAGTATTAGGCTCTTGATTAGCCTTGATGGCTTGTAGATCACATGATGGGGCTGTAGGATTGGACATGGTATTTGTGGAGTCATTAGGAGGCTCAAGAATAGGTGTTTGACATGGGGGTAGTTGATTCCTCGCTTGTGGCCATTGGATCACATCCTTTGCAAGTGTATGTGTGAATGGGAAATATAGTGGATGGATGATAATAGTAGATAGGGTTGGAAGCTTAGGATCATGATTAGATTGAGGGCTAATTGGATGGATAATAGGACTAGATGGGTTGGGACTTGGGCTAGATGGAAAGATAATGGAATTAGAGGGATTGGATTTATCCAAGACAATCTTACCACAATCTTCTAGGTTCTTGACCAATTTTTGAAATCGGACACAAGTGGATATGGTATGGCCCCTATACCTATGGTATGCACAATATGCATCATCTTTATACCGCCTAGGTTTAAACATATATGGAGAATATGCTTTGAATGTGTATAGCTCAATCAAATTTGCTTGGACCAATTTCTCTAAAAGTATCTCCATGGAATTTTTTAATGAAGAATTAGTGGAACATGGGGATGAAGGTGATGAAGGCAATAAAGATGTTGGGATGGGGCTAGTTGGCTCATGTGTTGGTATATGATTGGATGGTGAAGGTGACTCAAAGGAGGCACTTTCTAGGTTGGTTTCTCCCTTGTTAAAGGATTTTAGGGCTTGCATAAGATGACTTGGACTTTCTTGATTTATGTACATAGGGCCATTTGGACTTGCTTGTTGTTCTTGTAAGGACATTTGATTGCCATGTGGATAGGTTTGTTGATGAGGTGTCATGATAGGATATGTAGGTGAAAGGTTTGGTGAGGTGGATTGTTGTGGACATTGGTTGATGTAGGTAGTTTGTTGAGAAAGCAGTTGGGATATGATGGCAATGGAGTTAGGATCATTGGATGGTAGACTTATGGAAGTACTTGTGTTTGTGGTGTTGTTAGGAATAGTGAGGGTGATTTGTGGTATGGATGTAGCATTGTTATGGAAAGATGTTGGTTAAGTGGATATGAAATGGCCTCGATAGGATGATGAAGTGGGATTAGGTGATGTGGCATGAACGTGATAAGTGGGTGGATTAGATTGATATGATGAAGGTTGGTATGAGGTCAAGGGATCCATGTTGTTGGAGAGGTATGAGATGAAATGGATAGTGGGTGATTGGGATCAAATTTCAAGACCTTAGGATGATTTGATTTGTTTTGTTTTTTTTGATAGATGGCTCTCTATACTTAAGGTAGACTAATGACACTTAAGTAATAGAGGGTTAATTAGAGTGATTCTCTATACTTAAGGTAGACTAATGACACTTAAGTAATAGAGGGTTGATTGGATTGATTTGATTGGTTGACTTACTGAAGATAGACTAATGATCTCAAGCAAGTTTGGATAACGGTTGATGATGATCAACTAAGGTCTTGATTTTTGATTGGATTGGGATGAAAGTAGTTGGGATGTGATTTGGCTTGGAATGATTGGATGATGTGTAATGACTAGGATGATGATTAGGATGGTTAGGATGATGTTGATTTGTTGGGATGATGACTTGGATATGATTAGGGTTTGAATTATGGTGACTTAGATATGATTAGGAATGAAGTGGCTAAAAATGGGTGATTAGGATGAATGTGATTGGATGAAGAATGTGTTGGAAGAATGAGTTGGATGACCTGTCTTGATGTGCTTGGTGTTTAGCTTGATTTGGCAATGTTCAATCAAATGATCACACATGTACAATCATGAATCACTCACGTAAGACACATAAGAAATTTTGAATTTGACTTTGAATGATTGTAATGATGATTAAACAAGTACATGTGGAAGACAAATTAACAAGCCTATTGTCTAGTTTGAAATGGGGTATGGTCAATTAGGTCTTGGGTAATGTTTACACGAGGTTGACTAGGAATTGAAAGTGAAATCCTGCCACACAGTCAGGAGAAAGGGGTAACCCACTGTTCACCTTCACTTCCCAAAGGTATAAATTTCTTTGGGGCTTAGCCAAGAGTGACAAGATTCCAACTCTCAATGAGGGTGTCTTTCGATTCAGCCTCGGTTGAGGTCATCCCTAGGGGTGATGAAATCCCCTAGCAGGCCTCCTAAGAAGGGTAAACAAATGCAAATCAAGTGAGGTGTTTTTGATAGATCCAAGATCACCTTGCAGTGTGAGGAGAGAGCATACACATGCACACTTGATTCACACTCACACTTGGTTAATTGACCCTTAGAAAATGAAATGTGTGTCTAAAAATTGAGTGGATAAGAGGTGTTTTTGATTCTCAAGATTGCACGAAGCGCATGAGAAGAGCATACACACCACTAATCACATGCAACTTCACCAAGCAATGAAGCACTTGTTCTTGTTTAACCCAAAGTCAAGATGTGTGATTAAAGACACTTGGTTAATTTTAGCCCAATTTTTTCAATGTGATTGCTAAAGCAATATTCGTTTTAAGCCCAAATCAAAATGTGTGATGCAAACAAGATTGATTGATCAAGTGAAAGAGATGAATGATAAAATGGATACACCTGATTGTTTTGCTGTCCCAATCTGCTATAGATGCTGATGTGAATGTTGCTCTAGTTCCATGA
Source organism: Cunninghamia lanceolata (assembly GCA_027924645.1). NCBI lineage: Eukaryota > Viridiplantae > Streptophyta > Pinopsida > Cupressales > Cupressaceae > Cunninghamia > Cunninghamia lanceolata. Next base: position 2,782,964 of record BSBN01000529.1, read on the forward strand.
TGTTACCTACAAGCCACCAAATCGAGAAAGAAGCAAGTAGACTAGCCAAGAAGATCGTTATGCAAAAAAGAGAAATCTGATAAAATTTGATGAAGAATGAACTGACACAGAGAAATAAGTTGCATGAATAGATTCTTTAGGAAATTCTAAGCAATTTGAAAAAACAAATTCGCTGAAAATCGATCAAAATTGCAAAAGATGTGAGCATTTGAAGTTTAATTTCAAGTTTGACTTTGACTATGAAAAAAGCTGGTAAAATGATACAATCACATGATAAAACCTACACAACTGTGAATTCCTCATAATCCTCTTTCCAACAAGTGTTCATTTGCAAAATTTTGCCGTCGTATGAGGAAGTTATGCTAGTTTGAAGTTTATTTGAAAATAATTCCAATACAGAGAGAAATGGTGCCACAACAGAGGAAAATGGCGCCACTACAGAGGAAAATAGCACCAATACAGTGGAAAATGGCACCAATACAATGGAAAATGGTGCCAATATAGAGGAAAATAGTGCTAATACAGAGAAAAAAGGCGCTGATACCTATAACAGATGATTTTCACAGAAAACTCATGCAAAAACCAGCAAAAGTTAGTAGAATCAAGACCTAGGAGTCCCACCGGGTGTGCCAAATGAGATCATAGAAATCTAATATGAAGGAAAACATAGGAAAAATGCAAAACAAACAATGCAATACCTTCACATTGATCCACAATCCGTTGATTGGGTTGAGAATGCCGCACCCAAGAACATGAAGATGAAGATGATAGATGATGGATGAAAAGATGGAAGATAGAAGATTTGTAGAGAAATTTTGGCAGAGTAAGGATACTATAAGAAGATTTGTTACAAATGGCTCAAGAGAGGCTACCTTTATAGAAAAGGCAAATTCAAATGGATGGTTGTGATTGAGAGTTATTTTGAATGATATGGATGGTTGAGATCAATTAGGGTTGGATTAGGATTTCCCACTCAAAGAGGGATTGTAGTCACATGACAAGTGTGCGATGGAGAATGAAAGGAATCTAATTCAAATATTATATTTGGATTAGTTTGAAATGTGAAGGCATATTAAGTGGGAGATGAGACATGTGACATGTGTCGCAATGTGATGAGAGGTGAGGGAATAATTCAAATTTTTAATTTGAATTATGTGAGACATGTGAAGGGGTATTATTAACTAAGCAAATGGGACTTATTTAGTTAATTAGAATGTGATTAAGTGAGATTAATTAAATAAAGTGGGTTTATTTAATTAATCAAGAAGGTGATTAAGTTGGACAAATGGGATGGGGAATTAATTAAATAAATATGATTTATTTAATTAATTGGCTAAGTAATTATGATAGAATTAGGAGTGGGATAAGGTTGGATGACCTAGGACCTAGGGCAAAACACACAAGGTCATGTCAACAAGGTGTTGTGTTGAAACATGGACATTTTTTGATGTCTACAGTACTCTTTTACAAGTTGAAATTGTTTCCAAGGTTGCAGAAATTTTGACTTGCTAGAAGGGGACATTACAGTGTTTGGCATATATCAATGATTTGCATTTTGTAAACATCCAATGGTCAACATAAAACTTGTTTTCAAGTTCAATGATATGAGGGCATGATAGTGGTGCAACCTAACTTTCAAGGTCGACAAAGGAGTCACATTCTTCAGTATTTTAGATGGTATGTCTTCATTTGAGTCATATGAATTTATACTCAAACATGTGTGCAATGAGGTGGACTCCCTAAATATTTCATTTTGCACTGTCTAATTGCATTTTTCCATGTGGACGACACGTGTGTTTGGAAGGGGCAATTTTTTGGCTCTTTTTTACCGCTGACTGATGACCAGACACAACTTACCCCAGTGGCAAGTAGCAACATCATAGGTTGTGCTTAGCATGTCATGTGGCATGTGAGCAACTTGCCACCTTTTAATCACACACTCTCACACTTACACAGCACCACTCCTGCAATTACTTCCTTGTTGTCACATTAACTTCACTTCCCTTTGCATTTAGCTAGGTATTGTGTTGCCAATTTTTGCAGCTATGGATCATTTAATGCTCCCGTCCTTCTCACTCAACAAACATCGGCATGCCATTGCCGACTCTACTCTTTGTGTTTGGTAGTTGTAGATGGAGCCAAAACATGGTCACTTAGGCTTTCGAGATAGCTCTGCTTTGGTGATAGCTTGTATGAAGTTGGACATTGTTCAGAAACTTGATAATCGTAAAGCATTTTTAGTGTTAAGCTATGTTGCAATTATCAACAAATCAGTTTGATATGTAGACAGCAACATAGCTTAACCCAAAATACCTTTGGGTAACAATTCTCCCCAATGCTACCACCTCATAGTAGCTTAGGTTTCTTCATATTTAACTTTAGGTAGTTGAATGGTTTGTTCATGTAGCCATGTTCACTACTACAAGGTAGTCCTAGTTGATAGGTTCCTTCATGCATTTAGATTTGGTTTTTGAAGCCATCTATTTCACAACTTTGTGTCGTCTTTTTTTGACTGCTTGTTAAAAAATTAGAAACTGGTAATAATTTTGACAGTCGTTTCATTTCTCTCCTCTTGTTTTCACTTCTTGATTGGTGTGCCTTACACCTTCGACTGTGGATGCATATATGTATAGACATCTTCTTACAAACATACACACACACAATCACATGTATGTATGTATACATACATATGCATATATACATGCTTATACACACACACACACATATGTGAGAGTGTTTTATATACTCATAAATGGAAGGTTCTTTTCATTTTTTTGTTGGTTGTAATCATGAGGGTTCAGTATTCAAATGGGGTTATTGTTTATCCATATACATTCATAATGTAATATATACATACATATGCATATGCATAAACAAGCATATGCATATGAATATATACATCCTTTTCCATTGCATATGCATAATATATACGTATATATGTTCATAACATAATATATATACATATATGTGAATAGAAGGTTCTTTTGGTTTTCTAAATGGTTGTAATCATGAGGGTTTGGTATTAAAATGGGGTTATTGTTTATCCATGGGTATTCAATTATTTTTATTTTTTTTAATTTGCAATGGGATTTTTTCCATCTATTGCTATTTGTAATCATAAATGGAAGCTTCTTATGGTTTTCTCACTGGTTGTAATCATGAGGGTTCAGTATTAAAATGGGGTTATTGTTTATCCATGGGTATTAAAATATTTTTTATTGTTTGCAATGGTTTTTTTTTCTATTTTTATTGTTTGCAATGGGTTTTTTTTTGTTTTTATTGTTTGCAATGGGTTCACTCGTTTATCCTTTGACCCTGGTAAGGATATCTTATCCCGCTAAGGAAATGATCTTTCTAGCTTGAAAAAAAAGATGATTTATTTGGTTTTTTATATTTTTTTGTCATATGGTTTATGCATGCAATATCTAGGTTTAGTAATTCATATAGAATCTTTACTCTATCTAGAATCTAGTCCAACATCTTAATTGAATCAATGACTATAGATTTGTCCTCTAAGTTCAAACTTGACCCTATCCAAGTGTTTTACTATTGCTTGCTCCTTGAATGCTCTAGGATGGGAATCAATTGTTTGATATGTGTGGATGATAAATTAAAGAATATCTTTCACTACTAGGACATAGTGTCAATTTTTACAAAATGTGTAGTTAGTTATCTCAAAGTAGGAAAATTAAGAGGTAGAATTCGCCAAAATTGGAATTTGATTTTTGAAAAGGTAGGTTCAAGTCTGAAATAATGGGATGGACCCTTCTACTATAGGAAATATCCTAGGATATAATTTGTAGTAGAATCAAGTGGACAATAGCTATATGAATGTGATTATATAGACAAATATCTCAATTTGGTTTTTGTTGTTTGCAATGGGAATTTTTTTCTATATTTTTGTCCTATGGTTTATGAATGCAATGCCTTGGTTTGGTAATTGATATAGAATCTTTACTTTATCTCTAGAATCTAGTCCAACATCTTAGTTGATTCAATGACTATAGACTTCTCCTCTAATTTCTTACTTGACCCTATCCAAGTGTTTTTCTATTGCTTGCTCCTTGAATGCTCTAAGATGAGAACCAATTATTTGATATGTGTGGATGGCAAATTAAAAAATATCTTTCACTAATAGGACATTGTGTCAAATTTTGCAAAATATCTTTCAATGCTAGGACATAGTGTGAAATATCTTGGTTTGGTTCTTGTTGTTGTGTGTGTGTTTCTATGTATAGATAAAAGAGATCAGACTCATGAACAACATAACGAAATATTTAGGGTGCCCACATCATCGACCTAGTGGTAGATGCAAATTTGTTTAATTTTGGATGACGTGGTGTGCCAGGTGGAGGAGTCAAGTTAGGGTGACCCACTATGAAAAGAGGACATATTGCAGATTGAATTTTGAATTAAACATGCTTTAAAAAGTATTCAATATGATATTAAATTAAACTGAATGTACATGTAAAAAAATTGCCAACCACTAAAACTTTTGTCATTCCATTTTTTACAATTACAAACTGTAAACTAAAATTTGTAACTTAAATTAAAGAGTCACAGTGATGCTCAAACAAAATTTTGTAATTTCCAAAACCAATAAATGTGTTACAAAACACAGAAAACAACCATTAAGTTGTGTTAATAAACACTACTCGTAAAATAGATAAATTGTTACAACAAACACCATTGAACACCAGTTTTGACATTTGGAATCCTTTGAATCTCTACAGTACAAATTTAAACAAACAAAGAGCCTTAAGCATTGAAGTAGACATTCCACCACAAAGTTAAAGAAATACAGAACCACCATGATTACAATGAGACACAAAACAAAACAACCTTCCATTAACGACCACAAATAGTAAAAGATGGAAGAAAACCATTGCAAACCAAAAAAACAATCAATAGACATGGATAAAGAATAACCCCATTTGAATACAGAACCCTCATGACCAACCTGAAAACCAAAAGAACCTTCCATTTACAACTACATACAACAATAGATGGAAAAAATACCAATGCAAACAATAAAAAATAAGTGAATACCCACGGATAAACAATAACCCCAATTTAAAACCAAACCTTCATCATTACAAATAGTGAAAAAACCATAAGAACCTTCTATTTATGATTACAGATAGCAATAGATAGAAAAAATCCCATTGCAAACAAAAAAATATATAAAATAATTGAATAACCATAGATAAACAATAACCCCATTTTAATACTGAACCTTCATGATTACAAATAGTGAGAAAACCATAAGAAGCTTCCATTTATGATTACAGACAGTAATAGATGGAAAAAATCTTATTGCAAACAAAAAAAATAAAAAATAATTGAATACCCATGGATAAACAATAACCCCATTTTAATACTAAACCCTCATGATTACAAACAATGAGAAAACCATAAGAACCTTCCATTTATGATTATAGATAGCAATAGATAGAAAAAATCCCATTTCAAACAAAATAAAATAAAATAATTGAATACCCATGGATAAACAATAACCCCATTTTAATACTGAACCCTTATGATTACAAACAGTGAGAAAACCATAAGAACCTTCCATTTATGATTATAGACAGCAATAGATGGGAAAAATCTCATTGCAAACAAAAATACATATAAAATAATTGAACACCCATCGATAAACAATATCCCCATTTTAATACTGAACCCTCATGATTACAGACAGTGATTACAAAAAGTAAAAAAAACCATAAGAACCTTTCGTTTAGAGTTCCAGATAGGAAATAGAAAGCAAAAAGAATTATAATACCCATAGACAAAAAATAACCCCATTTTAACATCGAACCCTCATGATTACAACTAGATAGAAAATGAAAAGAACCTTCCATTTACGACTAGAGACAGCAATCGATGGAAAATTTCCATATAACAAAATACCCATGCATAAATAATAAACCCATTTGAATACCAAAACCTAATGATTACAACTAGACTAAAAGCGAAAAGAGCCTTCAATTTACAACCACAGATAGCAATATATGGAAGAAATCCCATTGCAAATAGAAAAAACCAAACTGAGATATTGCATGTATAAACCATAGGACAAAAAAACCTAAAAAAACTAAATAAATCCTCTTTTTTCGAGTTAGAAAGATTATTGCCTTAGCAGGATAAGATATCCTTACCAGGATCAAAGGATAAACAAGGGAAGCCATAAGCGGAAGGAGAAACCATTGGAGTCATCGCCAAAACTGAGCCTTTTGGAATCCCTAAACCAAATACCCATTAACAAACAATAACCCCATTTCAATACCAAATCGTCATGACTACAACCAGATAGAAAATGAAAAGAACCAAATAGAAAATAAAAAGAACCTTACAACCATAGACAACAATCAATGGAAAAAAAGCCATTTCAAAACACGAAATAGAAGTTAGTACCCATGCACAAATAATAAACCCATTTGAACACCAAAGCCTAATGATTACAACCTGATGGAAAACAAAAAAGAACATTCCATTTACAACCACAAAAAGCAATATATGGTAGAAATCACATTCAGAACAGAAAAAAACAAACCAAGAAATTGCAAGTATAAACCATATGACAAAGAAACAAGAAAAAACCAAATAAATCCTCTCTTTTTTTGAGCTAGAAATATCATTGCCTTAGTAGGATAAGATATCCTTACCAGGGTCGAAGGATAAACAAGTAAAGCCATGAGTGGTGTTGGGACAGGAAAATTAAAAATTTTCTTGTAATCTAACTCATCCATATCTAACCAAATCTTAAAACATTTTGCCCCAAAATCAAAATTGAAATTGATATATCCCATAAAAAATCCTATAACAAAACAATATAAAAGGCTTAAATTTCTTAATATCGGCAAGACTTTATATTATTGTTATACCGATCCATGAGAAATTAGCTAAAATGGCTATCAGCATAAGAAAAGACTATCGGAGAATACTCCTGAAACCCTCCCACCAGTATAAGTCAGATCGATAAGAAATTTCGGTAGGACTCTTACTGATCATTCAGTGGAACGGAGGGAAAGAACGCCAGTCGTGGTCGTTTGCATATATGTTTGTATGTTAAAACATACAAAGGAAACATACAAAGGAAACACACAAAGGAAACATACAAAGGGAAACTTGCAAGACGATATACAATGGTAATATACATTGCGGAACTGAAAGGGATATGAAATATAGTTTTATTGTTGTATGTTTCGGATACATACATTGCAATGTACATACAATGCGGAACTCAAAGGAAGTTAAAGTTTAATATAAAGGATGCATCATACTTTAATGTATATCGAAAGATGCATTTCACTTTATATACATGGCGGAGCTAAAAATGAATCAACGATGATTCATAAAAGTAAGAAGTCTGGAAAGGAGATACAATCGAGTTTGTATGTGTCAGGCATTGTATATGAAGGTTTGATACAAGTATTGTTGTATCGCAGAGATACAAATGAAAAGTAAGGTGGGTCCCGCCGCTTGCACATTAGGCTTGTATAATGACAATGTATATCTTCAATATACAAGCCGATATACAAGTTAGAAAGATGCAAATAGTAGATGCAAGGCCGGACTCAACTGGAAAATTAAACATTGTGAACTTTATGTGGGGTCTGAGTTTGTATGTGAGAAATGTATGTATCCAATATGCAAGAAGATGTACAAAAGATGATACAATTCCGGACCCGATTAGAAAGTCAAATTTTGAGAACTTTGTGGGAAGTCCGTGCTTGTATATTATAATGCATTGTATCTGGTATACAAAAGGAGAGATGCAATTGTGGATTGTATGTATGAGATACATACAATGGCAAATCCGAAGATAATTTCAATTTATTTCATAACCAAATAAAGTTCGCCTTGTATATAAAAGACATGAATTCGATATACAAGGCAAGAGTATACATGACCGGATATGTAATTAATTCCAATTTGTTTTATAGATCTGATGGAGTTCGCATCTTGTATGTATGTCCCAAATGTATATACAAAGATAAAAAGGAAGGAAATTTCAACACGATATAGAGGCCAACCACATATGCATATGTATATGAGATTACAGAACATTTCAAAGACAAAGAAGGTTAAAATTAACATGTTTTAATCTGTTGAAGATAATTAATTAAGTGAAGAGTTACATCGAGTGGTTGTCTGAAGGGTCACAACCCTAACAAATGCACAGCATATATATAAAAGATGAAATCAAATCATACACAGAAAAAATTAGAAGTAGAACATAATACATACAGTTCAAAATGCTTTCAAAAGACCATGTTGCAAGTTTATTATTGAAGAAGTAAATTGAAGTTCTCTGATTCAGTGGTTCTATTATGGCATCAATTGTTTGTTAAGATTATTCAATTGTGTGGTTGTCTCCATTTTAGTATTTCCTTGTTATTGAAATTAACATATCAAGTATATAGTTAATTTGTCAATGCACATTTACTGTATCTGTGTGATTGAAAAATTGGTTTCCATTAGAGGAATTAAAATCCTTCTGATCAATCACAGTAACCTGGAAGTGTTACTTTGGATTACTAAAAAGAGCCATATAATTAGGATTGCCATTCTATCTCCAAATTAATATTATCTGTTACTCTTGCATATTTCATTCAATTGGTTCCTTCAAGAAAGGATTAAATTGCCTTCTGGTGAATAACAATAAATTTGATTATATTGGTTGGATTATTAAGAAGAGTTTGTCAATCATCTCCTTGCACATTTATACAAGTTATAAACTAAATTTGTGCCAAACAATTAGAATTATTACCCACTATAAGCCACTAGTCTTAGTCCTTCATTTGACTCTGTTTACCCAACAAGGCACTGGTCTTGTTTCAACTTACCATTAAAATCCTTTTATTTGCACAATCGTAAAATTCACTTTGACATTGCTTATACCAACCATTCATTAGATATTAGAATTAGTTAGCAAGCTTTCATCTATCCTACACCATTTGCCACTATAAGTAGATCCATTTACTTAGTTAAAATAGTTGCATTCAATCTACTTTAATTTCCAAGGTTTACCCACCTAAGTGTAACAAGACCTAAAGTGTAGGAAATCATCAAACCCAAAAGGTTGATTTTGTCAAGTTAGTTCAAAAACATTGCCAATCTAAGCATAGACCCTGGCATCCTCTTAGGATTAGCAACCTGCATTTTTGAGACCTAACAAGTGGAAGGAGAAACTAGTAGAGCTGTCGCCAAAGCTGAGTTCTTTGGAGCAGGAAGACTAGCTAAAACGACCCCAATATGACCAAGTTTCAATGCCATCTGCAACGACCAAACGTGGAGAGCAGAGTCGGTAATGGTGTGTTGACATTTGTTGAGTGCGAAGGATGGGAACATTGAACGCTCCATAGCTATGAAAATGGAAGGCACAACACCTAGCAAAATGCGGTGGGAAGTGGAGTAAATGCATCTACAGGGAAGTAATTGCAGGAGTGGCACTATGTAAATGTGGGAGTGTGTGATGAAAATGTGACGAGTTGCTCTCATGCCACACAGCATGCTGAGAACAACTCATGATGTCGCTTCCTACCACCAGGGTAAGTTATGTCCAATTGTCAGTTGGCGGTAAAAAATAGTTGGAAAATTGACCCCACCAAACTTACATGTCGTCCATGTGACAAATTACAATTCCACTGTGCAAAACGAAATATTTAGGGAGTCCACGTTAGCATCTAGTTGGCAAATGCAATTTTTTTTTTGGATGGCGTGGAGCACCAGGTGGAGGGGTGAAGTTAAGGTGACCCACTATGGGTCCCTCTCCCCTAATCCATTCACTCCTAAATACAAATGAACCCACTAGATATATTTTTAAAAATGATCCTAAATTACTTTTCTTTTGAAAAAGAGAGCCACCTAGCACATTTGATTTTTTAAGACAAGACTTCAAAAACATTATGACCACAAATTCAATTTACATCTAAAAAGTATGAAATTTTTCTTGAAGGAAGATAAGTAGTGATCCATCTTGCTGCATTTTTAATTCTTTGATCAAAATTTTCTAGGTATGAATTGTTCGTATATAATTGGTGAAGGCAAGATTTGTATTTCAAGGACAAAAACCATGACCATCACCCATAATAAGAACTAGATGTCCAAAATTGAAAAGAAAGAACTAGTTCCAACAATAGCTCTAATTTGGGGATGTATGCTCCTTGTGGGCATAACAAGATTCTAGAAGAGTTATGAGATATAGAGAAAAACAAATTCATAAAGCTACATAATAAACTAACATATTTGAATCCCCTCTTCTATAACTATTTTCCTATAGCCAAAGCCATAGGAAAAGTAAAACCAATATTTGCCTCGATCAAAAATTGCATTCTCTAATGAATCTCTAAAGTTTTTTTTAAATGTGTAAACACAACCCAACTAAAAATATACTATTGATGTCTCTAAACACATATATGAACCTTTTGTTGTCGAGAAATATAAAACATATCAAACTTGATGAGGGGGTCAAACCCAGAACACACAATAACACAGATTGCACACAAAAAATAGGAATGTTCTTTTCTTGAACCAAACAACACATTACATTACACAAACTAGAATCAAATCAGAGGATGAATCCTCAACATGTTGCAACACATTACACCCTTCCTCTAGATGCTAGAACCTTCTACCTTCTGTAGCTTCAAATCTGCTAGGGTTTCTATTTTCCCTCCTTTTCCTAACTTGCCACTTTCTCCCTTTCTCTATTGCCCAAAGGATTCCCAAAAATGGTCATAAATAACCCTTTTTGGTGCCTTCCAGCCAAAATTTTGAAATTTGTAACTCCCTCCAAAATAGGTCAACTTCCAGGAGCCATAACTTTTGATCCGGGTGTCTGATTAATGAACCATTTGATGTGTTGGAAATCTCGTGAAGTTCTCTACACCCTTTGAATTTTCTCTATCAATTTCGCCTATTTTTGGGATTGCACAGGGCCTCTAAGTGCATCATATTTGACTTTGAAACTTTTTTAGGGGTTTTTAAAGAAATAGAAACTTTAATATCTTTCAACCCATGAGTGATCTTTGGCCAATTCATTCACCAAAGGTTATACTTTTCAATTTTGAATCTTTGAGTAAATTTCTACTTCCATACGTGCTAAAATGCAAACTTTCTAAAAATATCATATTGCTATTTTTAGTAGGTTGGAAAAACTAAAGATTCTACATCATTATTCAAGAAATTGGGTATCCAAAAATACCAAAATTAAAAAGAATAGAAAACTAAATCATCATTTTTTGGGTGATACAAGATTCCCCTTACACCATTAGATGCTCCTGCATCAAACACCCAAGGTAATTTGAGAAGTGACCTTGTCACATCTCAGGTGTTCAAGGAAAACCCAAATGGTCAACCTCTACCTTAGACAACTAGGAAGAATCTTCAACAAGCCTTCCTTTCCACTTAACTAGATATTCTTCATTTTGTCTGTTCCGGGTACTTCCCACATGGCTATCCAAGATTTCTTCTATCTCCTCCTTTGAAGTAGAAGCTGAGATACTCCACTGTTCTTTTATTGGTCCATCCTCTGTGCTACCTTCATGATACTCTGTTAAATCAACAATGTTGAACATAGGGGAAATGTTGATTCCACTCTGCAGCTCTACCTCATATGCATTTCATGAATCATGCTTCTTCAAGATCCTACATGGTCCAATTTTTTTCATCTTCAACTTATTATATGTCCCAATTGGGAACCTTTCTCTCCTTCGGTGAACCATGATTTCATCATCAACCTTGAATTCCTTAAAATTTCACTTCTAATCTGCCTTAGTCTTGTACTAAGAATTCATTTTATTAATGTGTTGTCATACCTCTTCATGCAAGCTCTTCAAGTACTATGCAAAGTCTTCAACCTCGACACTACTATTCTCTCCTCTATCTATCTTTCTCAACTCAGAAGCATTTCTTGGACTACTCCCATATATAATTTGGAATAGGGATTTACTAGTACTTATGTTGATAGAATTATTATATGCAAACTCTGCATGTGGTAATATCAAATCCCATACCTTGGGCTTATATCCTACTAAGCATCTCAGCAGGTTGCCCAAACTTCAATTCACTACCTCTGTTTGTTCAACAGTCTACGAATGGTGTGCAGAACTGAACTTCAACTCAATCTTCAACTTCTTCCATAAGGTCCTCTAGAAATACCCAACAAACTTGGTATCTCTATCTAAAACTATACTCCTTGGTAAACCATGTAATCTAACCACCTCTCTGAAAAACAACTTTGCAATGTAAACAACATCACTAGTTTTCTGACATGGAATGAAATGTGCCATATTTGAAAATCGGTCAACCACCATGAATTTTGAATCATGCCCTCTCTGTGTCCTTGGTAAACCAAGAACAAAGTCAGTGTTGATATCCTCCCATGGCCCCTTTGGTATAGGTAATGGCTGATATAGCTCAATATTTTGACTCACTCTTTGGCCATCTAACATACTCTACAACTTTGCACAAATTTCTTCACATCTTAGTGCAACTTTGGCCAATAATAATTCTCACTAACAAGAGCAATGGTCTTATCTCAACCAAAATGTCCTACCAACCCTCCACTATGCTTCTCCTTAATCAGGTTCTCTCTCATGGAACTCCTCAGAATGCACAATTGGCTTCCTCTAAACAACATACTATCTTGTATTATGTATTCAAACCATCTCGTCCTATCCAGGTTAATAGGCTCCAAACAAGCTTTCCAAGCCTCTACAAAATCTGGATCTTTGGGGTACAAATTCTTGAGTTCATTGAAACCAACAAACTCTATCTTCATCTCTGTCAACAAATTTTGCCTTCTTCTTAAGGCATCTGAAACTCTGTTGGACTTCCCACTCCTGTTCTTTAAAACAAAAGTATAACTCTCCAAAAACTCAACCCATTTAAGTGCCTTTGATTTAACTTTCCTTGACTATTAAGATACTGCAAAGCCTGATGATCAGTATATAAAACAAACTCTTTCGGCAACAAATAATGTCTCCATTTCTTCAAAGCCTGAACTATAGCATAAAACTCTTGATCATAAATAGAATACTATTTCTTGGAATCATTAAGCTTCTCACTAAAATAGGCAATAGCCTTACCTTCTTGACTTAAAACAGCTCCTATAGCATTGCCACTAGCATTGCAATCTACCTGAAATACCTTATTGAAATATGAAAGTGCCAAAATGGGTTGCTCTATGACTTTCTGCTTCAATGTATCAAAACTCTTGGCTGCTAATGTAGTCCATTTAAACTCTTTTCTATCCCCTTTCATTGTCTTAATTAGGGGTGCGCAAATGCTACAAAAATTCCTGATAAAATTTCTATAAAAACTTGCCAAACCATGAAGAGATCATACCTCTATAACACTCCTTGGGGTAGACTATTCAATGATAGCCCTCACCTTCTTTGGATCAATTTTAAGACCCTCAGCTGAGATAACAAATCCTAGGTACACCAACTCCTTCATGAAACTATCTTTCTTTAGATTAATCAACAACTTTCTTCCCTCAACTTCTCAAAAATGTTTTACACATGCATCAGGTGCTCCTCCAAATTCTTACTAAAAATCAAATTATCATCTAAATAAAAAATGACAAATTTACCCAAAAATTCTTTTAGTACCTCGTTCAGGAGCCACATAAATATGCTCGGTGCATTGGTTAGCCCAAATGGCATGACTAACCATTCGTACAGGCCCTCCTTAGTCTTGAAGGTTGTCTTCCATCATCTCCTACTTTGATTCGAATCTGGTGATATCCACTCTTCAAATCAATCTTTGTAAAGTACTTGGCTCCACTCAAGTCCATAATATCATCCATCCTTGGCAATGGAAATATGTACTTGATTGTAATTTTGTTGATGGCTCAAGAATCTGTATACATTCTCCACTCTCGATCTTTCTTTGGTGCTAATACTGTAGGTACTGTACATGGACTTAGGCTCTCCCTTATCAGTCCTTTCCTTAATAGTTTGTGAACTTGTTTGGCCGGCTCTTCATTCTATGGGCTGCCTTATTCAACAAACTATCTCCTAGTATCAAATCCATTTTGTGACTTATCTTTCTCATCGATGGTAAACGTTCTAGTACATTATCAAAGACAATGTCCTAAAATTCTTCCAACAGGTCAGAGACTTCTGCTAGTACATATTCACATTTCTCCTAGCTGATCTTAAGAATCAACACAAAGAAATGACGCTCATGCTTCATACCATCAAAAAATTTCCTACCATCTACCAAGAAAATTCTGGTAGTACCACATACATTTTCTTCTACCTCCTTCAAGGGCATCAACTTTTGATGAACTCTATCCTTTGTCAGGGAATAGGTATTTGCATGGCCATCATGGACAACACAGCTATCATTCTACCACAAACTTCCCAATAGCATATGACATGCATCGATTAGTATGATGTCACACAACACCTCATCATGGTAGTCTCTAATTTTGAACTTGACTAAACACTGCTCATTAACAAAAGCTCTATAGTCCTTTTGCAACCATGCAATCCGATATGGATGTGGATGCCTTCTCCTTGTCAACTTCAACTTGTTAACCATCTCCTCTAAGACAAAATTATCAGTTCTTCCATTGTCAATAATAATATCACAACCCATACCTTCATGCTTGCACCTTGTGCGAAATAAATTCTTCCTTTGATCTGGTTCTTTCTCCTCATTTAACAAGGTTCTTCTAACAACTAGGGTTTCTCCCCTTTCAACATCTTCAGAATGCTCAGACTGCGCATCTTCATGTACATGTGAAACTCGTGCATTACCTTCATGTCTTTTATTTGTCCTTCATTGATTGTGGGGACACTCATAGACTTGATGTCCTTCTTCTCCACATTGGAAATAGGTTCCTCTGAAATCTCCTCTTCCTGATCCTTCCCTAGGTCTTCCTCTTCCTCTTTGCTAACCATTATTTTGGTCATGAGGGTGGTAGGCATTATCTCCTTTTTTATTTTGACTGGTGTCTGCTTCTTCACTTTTATTTTGATCTTCATTTTAGCCTCTATAGGATCTTCCACCAGTCCTTCTGCCATGACTTCTTCCTCTTTGCTTGCTTTCAAATCTTTTATTCAGCTTCTCTTCCACCTTCAGGGTAAACTGGTATGCATCTTCTATGGTAGTCATTATGACCTAGCTCAACTCCTCTTGAATACTTAGTCTCAACCCATTACTATAACAAGCTACCTTCTCCTTGTTGGCCTCTACATGGCTTGTTCTAATAATGATCTTATAAATCTCTTCTGTATACTCCTTAACAAAGTTGTTACCTTGCTTCAATCCTTACAACTTATTCAACAACTCCAACTCATAGTCCACAGGAATGAATTGCTTCTTTAGTTTGTCCACCATCCAATCCCATTTGGTAATATTTCCTTTTCCTCTTCTATTTCTCTCTAGTCGGACCTCCTTCCACCAAACATTGGCATGGCCCTTCAACTTCATTTTTGCAAACTTGACCCGTTCTAAATCCTCCACATCTTCATACTTGAAATATTCCTCCATATCGTGTATCCAATCAATAAGCTCTTCCGGATTCAGATCACCAAAATAGGTAGAAACTTCAATCCTAGGCCTCTTTCCAATCTTCAAAATGGCCCTCAACAACCTAACTTGCACAAGATCTCTTGCAGCATCTTGTTCTTCCTCGGGTATCTCTTCTTCTTCAGCTTCATCTTCACTTTCTTCTCTTATTCTTGGCTCAAACCCTCTTCGTAGCTCCTCTTGCAATGCATCGATTTTTCTTTGTAGGGTTTTAAAACCCTCTTCTATCAAATCACTTCTCCCACCATGGCTTCTTTGTGGAGTAATTTTGATCTCTACAACAAACCCACAACCTTGGGTCCTAGCGCAAATGGCGATCTATCTACACACTCAAGAAACCTTGCTCTAATACCACTTGATGAGGGGGTAAAACCCAGAATACACAATAACACATATTGCACACAGAAAATAGGAATATTATTTTCTTGAAATGAACAACACATTACATTACAAAAACTAGAATCAAATCAGAGGATGAATCTTCAACAAGATGCAACACATTACAACTTCCTTCCTTTGGATTTTGGAACCTTCTGCCTTATGTAGCTTCAAATCTGCTAGATTTTCTATTTTCCCTCATTTTCCTAACTCACCACTTTCCCTCTTTCTATACTGCCCAAAGGATTCCCAAAACTGGTCATAAATAGCCCTTTTGGTGCCTTCCAGCCAAATTTTCAAAATTTGTAACTCCCTCCAAAAATAGGTCAACTTCCAAGAGCCATAACTTTTGATCTGAGTGTTTGATTGATGAACTGTTTGATGTGTTGGAAAGATCCTGAAGTGCTCTATGCCCTTACAATCTACTTTTCTAATTCTACTCATTTTTGAAGTTGTACAAGGCCTCTAAGTGCCTCATATTTCACTTTGAAACTTTTTCAGGGGTTTTTAAAGAAATGGAAACTTTAATATCTTTCAACCCACAAGTGATCTTTGGCCAATTCCTTCACCAAAGGTTATATTTTTCAATTCTGAAGCTTTGAGTAAATGTTTTCTTCCATACATGCTGAAATGTGAACTTTCTAAAAATAGCAATTTGTTATTTTTAGCAGGTTGGAAAAACTGAAGGTTCTGCATCATTATTCAAGCAATTGGATATCCAAAAATACCAAAATTGAAAATAACAGAAAACAAAACCATATTTTTTTTGATACAAGATTTCCCTTACACCACTCGATGCTCCTACATCAAAACTTCACATCCAAATTCCAAATGGAATATTTCATTACAAAGTATGTATGAGATACACTTGCTAGATTCATCATGGTTGCTTACATCATAAAGATTTACATTAGATAGCTTAAATTATACAATTTAATATTGAACTAGAAAATGAAAGATTTCATAATCCAATGAATAAGAAATATCTTGAATACTAGCCTCATTGGGTGAATTAAAAATCAAATTTAAAATCTTCATACTCAAGGGGCTCATGAAAAAATACCTAGTTGTCCACTTGATCAAATTCAATAACTTCAAATATCATTCCTCTCCTAGTAGAAAATGTGAAACTCAGGTAAATCATATGCATGGGCTGCACAAACTAAATCATGTTGATCATGAAAGCAAAATAGTTCATCCATCTTTAAATCTGCAACAAAGTACCCAAGAAAAGTTTCATATTTAAGAGAGTGAATAAAGAAGCCAGGTGTAGCAAGCAACAACGTTTAAATCCTCATTGAAAGTGAAGACTTCACGCTTGACATTTTTTATAATGCACCATAAAATAATTTTGGATTTGAACATTTCACATTCATAGACTGACATAATCAACAAATTTATCAATGCTAACACTAGAAAAATCAAATATGGTATTGGTGTCAAATGGGACAAGTTCATCTTCATATGTGTCCTTCATGTAACTTGAATCTTCTTCATGAATGTCCATTTCAAAAGAGACTAGTTAAAAAATATCAATTGGAAAATAGGTCTCCCTCTTCCACGTCATATCCATTATAATTCATGATGTAATCAACCATGTTGCAATCAAGATCAATGCTAGATTCACTTTTATATTAATTATCACGCACTTCCTCCTTACACTCTTCATACCAATGGTGTAATAAACACTTCAATATGACATGATGGATCTCTACACTCTTTCTAGTACATTTTGTATTCAAAGGAGGTGTTTCAACAAGCCCAGTACCCTTAGATAAAACATCCTTTATCCTTGATAAACTTATATTATCATCAATATAAATAGCTAACTTATATGCTTGTTGAAGTATTTCAAGATTTTTGTCCCTCAAGAGGAAACCCAAATTTGCATTGCATGCCCAAAAATAAAGAACAAGATCCATTAATTCATTGAGCCTTACACTCTCTAGAATGTCCCCAAGAGATTTCACAAAACTTAGATTGAAAGCACAAACATATTCATCTTGATTTCTTTGAATATTAGTGAACTTGTTGATCACTAAATTGAGATTAATTCTATCACTAAACAAATCAATAAAAGTTGCTTTGAATTCTTCCTACCTAGGAATAGAATGATGTAGAAACATCTAAGGTGTAATAGTAATCTTGCATCAAACAAAAAAATTATCTTTAACATCTATTTTTTTATAGGTACTTTTCTAGTTTTCCATATATTTTGGTGTTGTCTGTCAAGTTTGTGGCCCCATAACTTAACACACTTATGCTTTGTCAATTATGTTAGTGTAGGGATTTATTTTCCTTTTTCCTAGGTTTTTCCTACACTTTTATTAACCTTGCTTAGGTTAATAAAGTGATTGTAATTAGGTGAGTGGGTAGTTTGAGGTGTCACCATCCTACGAGGCAGATACATTTACTATGTTGGTGCTTTTATCTATTTTATATTTCTCATTGTATATATATATGTTAAATAGTGTAATACATCTCTTATATATTGTTATATTTCTAATTAATCATAGGACTTTTTATTCCTTGTTTTATTTTATATATAGTGATAGATGTTAAATTAGTATTAATTATAGGATTTTTTACTCTTTGATCTATTTAATATATAATGAGAGATATTAAATTAGTTGGATATATATAGTATTACTTATGTGTTATAGAATGGTTTATATTTATATGTTAATCATTATGTTTATATCTCATACATATAGGTATATATAATTAATTTGTTATTAATTTTTTATACAATTAATTTTATACTTATTGTATTTACTTTTTATGTACTTTCTTTTTCTAATTTATATATAGGGTGATATCATTTATTTTTACTCTTATATCTAATATATAAATATTTCTTTTATTTTTAATCTTTAACTATGGTCTAGTATCAATGTGTTGGGTTGTTAGTTTGGCTGTGTCACTAATTTGTTTTTTATCTCTATTTTTCTTTTTCCACCCTTGTTTCTTGCATATTCCTGTCCTTTTTATCTTTCATTTACTTTCCCCCCCCTTTTTTTCCCCTTGGCTTCCATTCCCTTCACTTCTTCCCTTCTACCTCCTTTAAAAGCTCAAGTTTGATATCCTATCCTACACTCTCCTCTTCCTGATGATGGATCATTGAGTATGATCCGAAACGTTGAATCAAAAACATACACAGTTGTATCCAGAAGCACTCTAATTCTATGGTCTCTCCCTATTGGTTGGTTTTTCCACCTCTACCCCTCTCCCTGGTCTATATAAACTCACTACTTAGCTTGTATTTGGTAATATTTTTCCAGTCTTTTCTGTAGCTTTTTTCTTTTGAGCTCATAATACAATTTTATCGTCCTAAAATTTGCATATCTCTTGGAATCGTTGGTTTATTTTTGTTTATGCATTTACAATTTTTGTAGCTTAGAATTTGTTGTACCCAACCAAATTTTTTGCTTCATCAAGGCATTTTGAAACAAGTCTAGAAAATTTTTCGTCAAAAAGTCAAAAAAGCAAAATTTCTAAAAATAGAAATTTCTATTTTTAGAAATTTCTAAAAATAGACGTCGAGTTAGGTTTTCTGGGTTTCTTGAGATATGGATGTTGGCAAAATTTTCTAAAAATAGAATCTCCAAATCAGGTGTCACGCTCGATTCTCATTGGTCGATTTTCCTTCACGATCGGCACGGTTCAGACGGAATCTTCAAACGACCAAGTTTTCTCTACTGGGTCATTTTTGCTTTTTCACAAGGTGAAGCATGAGCTCAAAAGTCATCAACACAGAAAAGTTCACCTGCCAAATCTCTTTGACGAGTTTCCAACGCTGTTTCAACGACGTAAAACTGACAAACGGCCGTCGACTCGACGATGCATGCAAAACGATGCAAGATGGATCCAAGGTGAAGTGAAAAGTTGGAAAATAAAAAAATTGGCTAAGTCTGGTGAAACTGGGTGCCCCAGGAGGCTAGGGGCGCCCATCCTCTCCAGTGTTAGTTTTTTTTCACATTTTTCGAGAAACATCAAAAATGCTTCCGTCAGCTCCTTTCCGGTTGGTCAAACTTGGTCAAAAGTCAGTCAAAGCTAGGATTTCATCACAGATATGTTTAGACTACTTAGATCACCCTCCGTCCTGCCTCGACAGTCATCAGAACGACTGAAATCGAAGACCGAACAGGAGCCGTGGGCACGAAAATCGAGAAAAGGTACAAAATTGAAAATTTTTGCAAAAAATGGCTAAGTGTTGACAAAATGGGCGCCCCAGGAGGCTAAGGGCGCCCATCCTCACCAGTGTTAGTTTATTTTTCATGTTTTTTCTCGAAAAACACAAATCTCCTTCCGTCAGCCCGCTCTGGTTCAATGTTGATCAGTTTGGCACGTTTTTCGAGGCAAATAGAAGGTACAATCAGCTCAGTTTTCATCATGATTGCATATTTTCTAGATCATCAGACTCATTTCCATCCCAGTTGATAGAAATTGACAACCAAAAAGGGGTCCGGTGCCTCCGGAACGCGCACGCAAACCAAGAAATTGAAAAAGTTGAAAAAACTTAAAAAATGGCTAAGTGTTGGGAAACTGGGTGCCCCAGGAGGCTTGGGGCGCCCATCTTGAGCAGTGTTAGAATATTTTTGTGTTTTCAGTGTTTTCTGACATGCCTTGTTATCAATCTTCGCCCGTTGGCAGTTTCAGGGAGGTCAAACTTGGTCAAACGATGTCAGATCGTCGAACGGAGGCAGGGGATGGAATCTCAGTTGATCAATCTTCAAAATGTCAGGATCAATTAGCTTTTTCAATTCATGATGACATTTTTCCACCTTGTCAAAGTCAGAGACAGGCCATATTTGAGTCAAAAAGAGTGTTGAAGTGTCGAAAATGAAGAAAATTTTGTTAACACTTCTTCCAACTCGCGCATTCGATGACATCATCAAAGAAGATATTTTTTTGTCATCTTGTACATGAAGCCATAGGCTCCTACAAAATAGGGATTCTTCCTATTCGAAGACATCCACTTGGATTTATTCTTTAAAAGTTGCTTTCATCATGGATGAGGATGAAGTTTTCTTCTCACACAAGTAAAGCTACTTTTTCGACCAAAAGATTTATAAAGACAAGCTTTGGGCTTCTTTTCATTTTTTTTGCAGGTTGCATCCAGAGGAAAGATTTTATTTTTCTTTCAATGGAGATTTGAAGACCCAAACCAGGTGCTTTTTCAATTTTCTTCATAGATTCGGGTTGAGGAAGAAGAGAGGCTTGCTTTTTCAGGGTCCTTGTTTCAAGGAGATCATTTTTCAGAAATCTGACTAGAGCTTTTTCAGTTTTCGTCGAGATGGGTCCATCCAGATTATCATTCTCTTGAAGATTAGGAGTTGTGCTTTTTTTTCGGGAAACTGCTTTTTTTCTTGCTTTTTCAAGAAAATCTCTACTTTTTCAAAATCTGACAATCTAGTGCTTAGAAACGAAATTATCTACGAAACCCATGTGCCAGCTTTTTTAGCTCACACCCTGCTTTTTCTAAAAATCAGCAAACAATTTTCAGCCATCTGTTCAATACTTTTTCCAACATAAGCGTGTTCACAGTTGATTTTCAAATCTTCCAATATGCAGTACTCTCCAACACAATTCAGGCACAAAACAGCATTGGTTCATGATTACCTGAAAACTTGTGAAATAGACTTGCATAAAGTACTTCCAGTAATCAATTTACACTCCTTGGAGGATGCAGGAAATAATGCCATCAGGAATCTTGGACACTCCGGTTTGCTTGCAGCGGCATCCTTTCCTATCACTGTGCAAAGTATCGAGTTTGTGATTGCTTGTGTGACACATTACAACTCGGTCACAATAGAAATTCAATCAGGTGATGGACATGTGCTCTACAGCTTGAGGCCAAACGACATTGAAAAGTGCTTTACAATACCTATTTGTAGAGAGAACTTAACTATTTCACTTGAAGAATGCAAGAGGGTTTGGAATAATGATAAGGAAAAATACAGAAAAAAGATTGGTCAGAGGTGGTTGAAAGAAAAATAGAATATTATGCCAAAGAACGTTGGACGTGGAGAATTCAAGGAGGAGCATGCAATAATGATTACTCTGCTAAGTCGTATCACGGGTCAAGCAGATGCAAACAAATTTCAGCCTTGGATGTTTTACATCATGTCCCAGATTGTTGACGGAACTGAATTCTATGATTGGTCGGCACTAATCAGTGATTGTCTCCACCAACAAATAATTGATTTTCAAAGGGCTCATGAATTTCATATGATATCATACCTTGTGTATTTGATGACTTTTCAGGGTCAATTCAGAGGTTTGAATGTTGTTGGAACTCTGGGTACTCAGCATGTGTATCATCATTTCCTACAGTTAGAGATCTCTCAAGCTAAACAACATTACAGGCGGGTGAATGATGCATTCTTGATGCATGCAGTGCGAGACATGGACAAAGAGTTGCATATACGGTTTTCTGTAGAGGCTAGAATAGCAATGGCAAAATGGGCTGATTGGTTTATCCAATTTCCTACTTTTTCCTACATCAGAGTATATGGCTTCTCAGGAGAGCCAGCCATGTTGCCGCGATATCCTACAGATGAAATAGCATTTATAGAATTTTTGAGGCAAGCTTATCAAGTGCATACATTTTTGCGTAGCAGACGTAAGACTGCCTTCAATTTTCCACTTGGGATGAGTATTTACAGATGTAGATCTGGAGCAGATGCTAAGGCAATCGGTAATGAATCATCTAGATATGGTCTTAAGTCTTTCGACAGGAGATCTTCATATGATCCCCATGGTGTCTATGCATCACATCTTGGTCAGAATTGTACACACAAGTTTGCAGTTGAAGACTTCTGGGCTAATTGTGCTGATGAGTATGAAGTGCGAAGACGCAGTTACAACAAGTTCACTCTTCAGCAAATGTCTGATATCCTATCAGAGGACATAGAGGGTTTGACAGAGAGTGGTGAAGTTCTACTTCCCACGTATTCCAGGGATCAAATTGAGCAACAACCGTTGCCGCTAGTTAATTGGTCAGTAAAAGAGAGTACTTCCATTGAGGAGAGAACAAGTCGAGTGGTTAAAAATAGTTTGATATTCTTGAAGACTAAGCGGAAGGATGATATTCCAGTAGCAGAGCCGCCAGTTGTGCAACCATCAGAACCTTCCACTTCCAAGCCAAAACAAAGAGTAAAGGCTATGAGTGTTCTCCCAGAGGGAACAAAAATGGCAAAGTTAAAGAGGAAGAAAGACAAGTCTCCAGCTCATGTCCAACAGGAACATCCACTAGTTGAACCAGAAGCTCCTGTTGAAAAAATGCCGCATGATGAAGTGTTACCTTCAGATTAGGTGTCTCCACCTTCACCGATCCCTTCTCCTATTCACATAGATTCAGAGCCAAATTCACCGGTTCGCAACTTTGATGCAAGCATTGATTCATCAGGAGCTGATGAGGTGAGAACTGAGTTTCCAAGAGGGGATGGCTCATCCTGGCTTGAAAACATTCTAGGAAGGAAGAGAAGAAAGCCCTCATATCAGCTAGACTTAACAGAGCTAAAAAGCGTCTATCAAGACACACCAAACAAGCAGCTGAAGAAGCAGATTCGCATTGAGAAGAATGCGGATGGAGAAATCATTCTTGAGACTGCGACACCTCCAGGAAATAGAAGTGCTAATGATGTCGGGGTTGATGACTTCACAGTTGTCAAAGCTAACCTTGGCAGAAGTACTCACCATACAGATGTCAATCTCTTTGAGGTTGCAGCAGATAGCTTGAAGGAAAGGGTGTTGAGAGATGGAGAAGACAAGGCAGCTCTCAAAGCTGAAGTTCGACAGTTGCAGCAATATATTTCCAACCTTTTCCATGGCACTTCACAGGTTGATTTGCTTCTTCCACCAAGTCTTGGATCACCAACCGATCAGCGGCATTTCAGTAAGTTGGTCCTCTATGGGAGGCACATGGACAGTTGGGTAGAAGAATTTGTGACCAAAGGGAGAGTTGTACTTGCAGAGCTTTATCAGTTGAAGTACAACACTCATGATTTACGCCAAGGCATACAGGGGTCACAACAGATCATGGCAGAAAATAGACCGGTGTTTGAGATCATTATCTCCGACTTGAAGATTGCACTTGATACTGTTGATTCAGCTGAAGATAAGAAGACAGTTTCTACTTGGAAAGTGCAATATCTTTTCACAGTAAAAACTTATGACAGTATGATTTCAGAGTTGACAGAATGGAAAGAAAAGGTAATCGGCATTCTCAAGTTCGTCAGATCCTTTGTCTCTCAGATCCCGTGTTCATATGAGAAAGAAGATGGTACCCTGTATGACCTCGGGGAAGTGCAAGCAGAGTTCCAGACTCTCGTCCGCAACAACTTTAATGATGATATCAATGTCGGCAAGATGAGTCGTCTTGCCACAATGTCAGTGAAATTTGACAAGGCTGTAGGTGAAGTTCATGAATTTCTTCAGATGGTTGCCAATGGTGAAGAAATGTTAGAGAATCAGAATATTGTTCTAGAGAGTATCAGTGTTCCTGGCAGAGATGCAGTCACTCACTTTTTAGAAGATATTGTTTCCCAGAATATCAACGGATGAAATCACCAAAAAAGCTAGAATGTTGATGAGGATGCATTCCAAAATAAAGTAGCTTTAAAACATATGCTTTTTGTTTTAAAGCATGTGCTTTCATCCTAAGCTCATCCATTCTATATTTAGAAAGAAAGCACCTTGTGATAGTTGGAATCTTTTTGCTTTAAAGCAGATTGCTTTAAAGCATTTGTTTATTGTATCTTTGTCTTAGAATAGCAATAAAGCTTGCGAGTTGGCAAGTTAGGGTTAATCAAGGAGATTTTAGGGTTCCCTACTCCTTTGATTTTAGTATAAATAAGGGCATCCTTGCCCATTGTTTGAATGGTAGTTATGATAGCAAATTTACTGTGCCTATTCTAGCCTGCAAACATTGTTATTCCAAGTGTCTGTTCATTTGTGTTTAGTGTTCTCCGGTGTTTGATCGCTTACTGTATGCCTACCTTTTGCTGCAGTCTGGCTGTCCTGGAGTTGTATTAAACTTTCTGATATTGAATAGAAATCTCATACCTACTTTGCTCTGATATTCTATATCGATTCATCAAGTTTTCGTCATCAGATGTGTAGCTTCTGTGGCTTTCATTTTCAGCTTTCATCATTAAAGTACTCTTAGTCTTGTGGTGTAAATCTAGAGGAAAACTACTTGAGTTTTTGTGTTTACAATCATTCCCCGTTCACTTTCAACTTCCTTTGCTCTGAATTTACTCAGGAGGTTGAAAGCGTCATTAGTCTATGCTAGTTGTAGTAGAAATTTTATTAAAAAGGAAAAACCTCTTCTGCAGTGTTTAGAGTTTTATAACCTTGTGCTCTGTAGCTGAGAATCAAAAAGAAGATAGGCGAAGTTTCATTCAAGTTATCTTTTCAGCGAACATCAACAAGAAAGGGAACTCCCCCTTCCAATAGGAGAGCAGTTTATCTGTGCATAGCTGTCCATTTCCAAATCGCATACCAGAGGTGCGAATTGAAACACCAACAAAATTTCTCTCTTAAATAGTTCTTGGGTTATACATCTGTTTCAGATTTCTAACATGGTATCAGAGCTTTTGTTTTTGGAGTTTTGAATTCTAGGATTTTTTATTGAAAGATTGAGTTTATTTTTGTGAGATCTTGTAAATTCTCATCTTCTCTTCTCTTGAATTTTTCAATGATCTAGAGAATCAGAAAGCATTTATGAAGATCCAATAACCTCTATATTTTGCATATGTGTTTTGTAAGATCTAGGTGATTGCAACTATTATGGTTATACTGGTAGTGTTTCTGGTTGTTCCAACGTGTCCAAGAGGCTTAAGAAAGTCAGGATTGGCTTTTGTTTTATCTAAATGGAGACTGTTTCACATAGTTGCAAATGGGGGTTTGAAGCTCATATCTAGCGAACAATTACTTTCTAGGGTGTTTTCAGGCCAAAAGGACCTCACCATTATGTCCATAAGGCCCAAAAACTCCTATTTTGATATAAAGTTTGCCTGGTTTTGATGTTGGGTGTTTCTAAGGTAATTTTTTGCCAGAAGGGCCGTATTCCCCCCCTCGCAGCATGTAAATTGAGACAAAAAAATTAAAATTTTTCAAAAAAATAATGATAATTTTGTGCCAGGACAAAACCCAGACACACTATCCAGAACCCAGACAAGGCATCTAAGCTGGCCTAGCTGACATTGGGCCTTATTTCCCTTGTGGGCTTTGTTAACCCCTAACGGGCTCATCCAAGCTGCTAATGACCTTCGCACAGACTACTAGCAGTCTACTCCACCACCCAATGGTGTTCTTCTACCAATCTGCCACCCCTGTAGCCACCACCATTGGCAGTGCCACCCAAGGGCCACGAGGGCTTGATTTTCAAGCCAAATTGGGCATTTTTTCAAACTTGCATAACGTTTTCTCACTGAGGAAAATTTTTACAAACAAATAGGTGACAAAAAGATGGAGATGAGATCTTTCTATCCAAGGTGGTTTTGATCAAAGTTTTTTTTTTTCACCAAAAATTGTAGGTTGAAATTGGTAGTTGATTTTTCTTTGACGAGCCATATCTTGCACCTTGGATCTCTATTTTTTGCAAATGAACAAGCATTGAAAATATGTTGGAGAGCACTACACAAATATTTAGATATTTTTTCCCAGATTTTGTATCAAGTACATTTTGTATCAAAAGTTAATTTTTGGCCATTTGTGGGCCTGAAGACTATTGTAATCTGGTAAAAAGCTTTGTAAATGCACTAAACTATAAAATGTCAAACTTGTAATATATGGGGGTGATTTCTAATTTAGTGAAAAGGGGGGTGTCTTGTGTTCTTTCATTGAGTTTTTGCAATCTTTTTTCCACACAATAACTACAACTACAATCTTCTTTTCTGCATAAGATAGATCAAACAATAGTTCATGTTTTAACTCCATATAACTATTTTGATTGGAAATCAAAAATGACAATCTATCTCAAGAAACAAGGGTTGTATAGGGTAACAATGGGGCTTGAAACTGAAACAAATATAATTGCAAAAAAGCCAAAATGGTTTAATAAGTGTGATGAAGCTTTTGGTACCTTGTGCATGTCTGTATCTCTATATTTTCTGTTTCATATCGAACCTATTTCTACACCAAATGATGTATGGACCACTTTGGAAAATCTCTTTGGAATGCAGGGTGAAATAAGAGGACATCTACTAGAGAATGATCTCATATGGTTAAGTCCTAGTTTTGATACTATTCAGGACTTCTTCACTAATCTAAAAGACATAATATTACAATTAAAACAATGTGGAATTGAGAGGAAAGATTCTCAATTGATCTTAAGTATTCTTTCTAAACTTGGTCATAACTATTTTGTGTTTGTTTCTACATTTCATGCTACTAAAAGTGTCTTACGAACCACATTCAAAATTCCTTCTCTAGATGAGTTTACCATTGAACTCACAAGGGAGCAAGATAAGTTGGTTCAAATAGGCACTATAAAACCTTCTAGGTCTCATGCCTTGGCTACAAATCAAGGCACTAAAGATCAAAAAGGGTCTGGGGAGCAGAATAAGAAACAAAAGAACTAAGGAGAGAAGAAACAAGATCAAAAACTAGTTGCCTCTAATGCAAATAATGAGTCCTCTTCTTCCAAAGGTGATAAGCCTAAGAAGGAGAAGGTAAAGTGTTCCTTTTGCAAGAAATCTAGTCATGATGAGCATAAATGCCTCAAAAAGTAAATATCTCATCTTACTCATCTTCTTGAAAAGAACAACATTAAAGTGTCAGATTTAGCTAAGTAAGATTCATCAAGAGAACCTTCGAATGACACCTCAAATAGTAAGGGGAAAGGAAAGGGCAATGCACTTGTTGTAGTAGCTTCACAACTTAACACTTGAGTAATTGACTTGGGTGCTTCTCACTACATGGCCAATTCACAAGAAAGTTTCTCATCCTTGGAGCCATATTTTTGTGTCTGATATTCTTATGGATAATGATACACCATAAGAGGTTCTTGGGAGAGGGTTTGTTAACATTGGTGATGAAAAATTTCATGATGTTCTCTATATTCCTTCTTTGTCAACAAATCTCCTATATATCTACTAAATCACCCATACAGGTTCTAGAAAGTGAGTTGAGTTTACACCAGATACAATTGTCATCAGTGAACTACACAATGTGTCTATAGTTGTCGTGGGGAACATTGATCATCAATCTAGATTGTATCACTTCTCTCACTTTGTTCCTGATTCTCCTTCACTTACATTTATCACTCACTCAAATGAGGTGAGTCATTTGTGGCATCACTGGTTTGGCCACTTGAACTTCTACTACTTGCAGCAGCTCAGTCAACATGACATGGTTTCAAGGTTGCCTTCTATTCGATTTTCTAAAGGAATTTGTCAAGGGTGTATTCTTGGTAATCATTCTGAGGAGAAATATGACAAAGGCAAAGCATGGAGGGCCACACAAGTTTTGGAGTTAGTACATAGTGGCATGGCAGGTCCATTTCCACATCCATCTTTTAGCAAGGCTAGCTATATCTTGACTTTTATTGGTGATCTTTCCAGAGACACATGGGTATATTTTCTCAAATAGAAGTCTGAGGTCTTTGAGTATTTTTAGAACTTCAAATCTTTTGTAGAGAAACAATCAGGAAATGCCATCAGAATTCGGCATACAAACAATGGGGGGAATGTGTCAACCACAAGTTAGAGAAATTTTGTGCCTCTAAGGACATTGATCTTGAGCACATAGTTCCCTAAGTCCACAATAGAATGATGTTGCAGAATGCAAGAACAGGTCCTTGAAAGAGATGGCCAACTATATGATCCACTACAGGTCAATGGCACCTTAGTATTGGGTGGAGGCCATCAACTATGCGTGTTACATCCAAACTAGGTTCATCACTAATTTATGAAGGGGTAAACTCCTTTTCAAGCTTGGATTGGTCAGAAACCCACAATGAATCACTTTTGAGTGTTTGGTTCTCCTGCATGGGCCCACATTCTAGCAGAAAAATGCAAGGCTATGGATCCACAGAGCAAGCCTTGCATATTTGTTGGGTACCTAGATGGTATCAAAGGTTACATGTTTCTTCACCCTACCACTCATGAGTTGTTCATCGAGAGGAGCATTCATTTCAAGGAGGATGCTTTCAGTTCTTCTCCTATCACTTCTCCATCTACCATCACTTTGCAGACACTATGTCATGATAGTTCTTCTGAGGATCTTAATCCTCATGATATTGATGAGGAGTCTTCTTACTCCACTTCAAATGATGATGATGAGGAGGAGGAGGAGGATGAGGATTCATCTTCCTCCTCTCCTAGTCATCATTCAGAGGGTGATGATTCTCCTCCAGACTCTTCTGATTCTTCAGCTACTAGGCCTCTTTGGGCTCATTAGACATTAGAGTCAGCAAGTGATTGGGTTGGTGATCCTTTAGATGCCAAAAGAACAAGGTCCCAATTTCAACAAGCTCCACATCTCTTCATTGCTTCAACTTGATCCACAGTACTTTCAAGAAGCTTCTAGTGTCCCCAAGTGGAATCTTTCTATGTAGGAAGAGTTAAGTTCCTTGGAAAGGAACCATACTTGGTATTTATTCCCCCTTCCTAAGGGAAGGAAACTTGTTGGATGCAATTGGATCTATTAGACAAAATTTGTTGTAGATGGGTTGGTTGATAAGCATAAGGATCACTTGGTCACCAAAGGATTCTCCCAAATTCTTGGGATTGACTACTCTGAGACTTTGGTTTTTAGATTTAATTCCATCTAACTTGTCCTTGCTATTACTGTAGCATTGTTGGGAAGTTCATCAAATGGATGTGAACAGTGTCTTTCTTTGTGGTGACCTTAAGGAGGAGATATACATGGAGCAACCACAGGGGTTCGTATGGGATCCTTCACCTATTTTCCATCTTCAAAAGTCTCTTTATGGCCTCAAACAAGCCCCTTAGGCCTAGTATGCCAAGATGGACTCCTTCCTTTTGTCAATTGGGTTCACTCGGTGCCATTTTGATCCAAATGTTTATATTTCATAGGAGGAGGATACTCTCACCTTCCTTTTTCTCTATGTTGATGACTTGTTGCTTACAAGGAGTCACTCATCCACCATCAAGGTAGTAAAAAATTCCCTTAATGATCATTTTTTATGTCATACTTGGGCCTCTTGCACTACTTTTTAAGGATTGAGATTACTCAATCTTCATCCGGTATCTTTATTGCATAGCCTAAGTATGCACTTGATATGCTCTTCAAATTTTTCATGGCTAATTGTAAGTCTGCACCTACTCCATTTCTATCAAGGATAAAACTTGAGGCTCACTACTCTTCACCATTGGTGGATGCTACTTTGTATTGACAATTAGTTAGGAGTCTCATATACTTGACTCACACGAGGCCTGATCTTTCATATGTTGTGGGTATAGTCTCCATGTTCATGCAAAAACCACATGAGCTGCACTTGAAAGCAGCTAAGTAGATTCTTCACTATGTACAAGGCACTCACAATTATGGGATTCACTATGCAATGGGCATGGATATTGAATTGGTGGGACATACAAATTTAGATTGATCAAGTCATTCTTAGGATTGCAAGTCTACTTCAGGGTATTGCTTCTCACTTGGTTCTAGTCCAATTTCTTGGTCAAGCAAGTAGTCTGCAATTGTTCTTTCATCTATATAGACTAAGTATCAAGGAGAAGTTAATGCTATTACTAAGGCCATTTGTCTTCTAAAAATTCTCACTGAGTTTGGCATTCCCTTCCAGAAGCCTACAATCCTCTTTTGTGACAACTAGAGTGCAATACATATCTCTCACAATTTGATCCATCATCAATGGACCAAACACATTAAGATCCACATGCACTAAATTAGGTAGTTGATTCATGAGCATATCATTGATCTAGGTATTGTCCGACATCAAAATAGATTGTAGACATCTTCACCAAACCCTTTACTGAGATCAAGTTCCTTCATTTGTGAGCTTTGTTAGGGGTGCAGCAGGTGTACACTTTGTAGGGTCTTATTACTCTCTCTCTCTCTCTCTCTCTCTCTCTCCTCTCTCTCTCATCTCTCTCTCTCTCTCTCTCTCTCTCTCTCTCTCTCTCTCTCTCTCTCTCTCTCTCTCTCTCTCTCTCTCTCTCTCTCTCTCTCTCTCTCTCTCTCTCTCTCTCTCTCTCTCTCTCTCTCTCTCTCTCTCTCTCTCTCTCTCTCTCTCTATTTTGGGGGGCTTCTTCTCTTTGGGGGGATTCTTTGTACATGCGTACCTCAACAAGCTTCATTTGTCGAGACCCATCTTTTCACCCACCTAAGCTACGCTTAAGGGGGTGTTAGTGTAGGTTTTTATTTTCCTATTTCATAGGTTTTTCCTACACTTTTATTAAGCTTGCTTAAGTTAATAAAGTGAGTTTGATTAGGTGAGAGAGTAGTCTGAGGTGTCATCATCCTACAAGGGAGTTATATTTACTATGTTTAGACCATTTGGTGATCCATCCCTATTGTCTAGTTTTTCCACCTCCACCCCTCTCCCTGGTCTATATAAAATCACTACTTAGCTTGTATTTGGTAATCTTTTTACCAATATTCTGTGTAGCTTCTTCTTTTGAGCTCATAATGCAATTCTATCATTCTGACATTTGTATATCTCTCAAAATTACTGGTTTGTTTTTAATTATGCATTTACAACATTTGTATCTTAAAATCTCTCTTAAAAAGTTCTTGGGTTATACATTTGTTTTAGATTTCTAACAAATTCAAAGCTTCATGTTTGTAATAGCAAGCACAATCATAGTATTTCTTGTCACATTTCATCCTAATTACAAGTGTTGAGTTGTGGTTTGGAATATACACCCTATGGAGAATTCTTCATGTTCCACCCAATTTTCATGTGATTATGATCATGACATGCATGCCTCTTATCTCAAGGAGCTTAGTTGGGCCAATATCAAATTGTTCATTGTATAACAATAACTTATTTGAATTATGTGCTAGTATTTGAAACGTGCGCTAATCCCTAATATTATCTACTTCATTATGGATCCTAAGAGGGGTCATGTATGAAACCACATTGAATTTAGAGACTTCTAGCTTGAGGTACATCGAAGATGGTGATTCTACATGTTATCAATGAACCTACATATTACCAAGGGTGATGCAACAAGTTCCAAAGCTGACTGAAATCCAAATCATTTAATTTTGGGACCATTGATCCTTATCACCTTCACCTATGATGGTGTATCATGTTTCTAGTCAATGCACATCATTTCTACGTCTCCTACAAATGGAGAATCCTAATATGACTTGAGGACAAGTTTTGGATAGACAATTATTTGGCAAGTAGTCAAATAAGAAAGTAGATTAGGATATTAAGATCCCTAAGATCTATTTTATAGACAAAAGGCCCATGCCTAGCATGTACCTACTCTTGAATCTATTTGTTGAATTGATAAAATTCCAATTCTTTGTGCAAATTTTGTTATTTAATTATGTATTAAGTCTGAGTGTTTCCTTTTGTTGCAAGGTTTGATAGTCCTTAATTGGATCCTACAACCTAGATTACATTAGTTGGTATTAGAGCAAGGTTTGGACTCTTGTAAGTTTGTGAAAGAGGTTATATTTGGTTGTAGAGTGAATATTCCAGCAGTGATTGTTGGATATGTTGGGATAGGAAAATTTAAAATTTTCTTGTAATCTTACTCATCCATATCCGACCAAATCATAAAACATTTCGCCCCAAAATCAGAATTGAAATTGATATATCCCATAAAACATCCTAGACAAACAATGTAAAAGGCATAAATTTCTTAATATCGGCAAGACTTATATATTATTGTTATACCGATCCATGAGAAATTAGCTAAAATGGCTATCAACATAAGAAAAGACTATCAGAGAATACTCTTGAAACCCTCCTGCCAGTATAAGTCAGACTGATAAGAAATTTTGGTAGGACTCTCACCGATCATTCAATGGAACGGAGGGAAAGAGCGTCAGTTGTAGTTGTTTGCATATATGTTTGTATGTTAAAACATACAAAGGAAACATACAAAGGAAACATGCAAAAGAAACATACAAAGGGAAACATGCAAGATGATATACGATGGTAATATACATTGCGGAACTAAAAGGGATATGAAATACAGTTTTATTGTTGTATGTTTCGGATACATACATTACAATGTACATACAATGCGAAACTCAAAGGAAGTTAAAGTTTAATATAAAGGATGCATCATACTTTAATGTATATCGAAAGATGCATTTCACTTTATATACATGGCGGAGCTAAAAATGAATCAACGATGATTCATAAAAGTAAGAAGTCCGGAAAGGAGATACAATCGAGTTTGTATGTGTCGGGCATTGTATATGAAGGTTTGATACAAGTATTGTTGTATCGTAGAGATACAAATGAAAAGTAAGGTGGATCCCGCCACTTGCACATTGGGCTTGTATAATGACAATGTATATCTTCAATATACAAGCTGATATACAAGTTAGAAAGATGCAAATAGTAGATGCAAGGCCGGACTCAGCTAGAAAATTAAACATTGTGAACTTTATGTAGGGTCCGAGTTTGTATGTGAGAAATGTCTGTATCCAATATGCAAGAAGATGTACAAAAGATGATACAATATCGGACCCGATTAGAAAGTCAAATTTTGAGAACTTTGTGGGAAGTCCATGCTTGTATATTATAATGCATTATATCTGATATACAAAAGGAGAGATGCAATTGCGGATTGTATGTATGAGATACATACAATGGCAGATCCGAAGATAATTTTAGTTTATTTCATAACCAAATAAAGTTCACCTTGTATATGAAAGACATGAATTCGATATACAAGGCAAGAGTATACATGACCAGATATGTAATTAATTCCAGTTTGTTTTATAGACCCGATGGAGTCCGCATCTTGTATGTATATCCCAATTGTATATACAAAGATAAAAAGGAAGGAAATTTCAACACGATATAGAGGCCAACCACATATGCATATGTATATGAGATTACAGAACATTTCGAAGACAAAGAAGGTTAAAATTAACGTGTTTTAATCTGTTGAAGATAATTAATTAAGTGAAGACTTGCATTGAGTGGTTGTCTGAAGGGTCACAACCCTAACAAATGCACAACGTATATATAAAAGATGAAATCAAATCATACACAGAAGAAATCAGCAATAGAATATAATACAGACAGTTTACAATGTTTCCAAAAGACCATGTTGCAAGTATATTATTGAAGAAGTAAATTGGAGTTCTCTAATCTTGTGGTTCTATTATGGCATCAATTGTTTGTCAAAGTTACTCAATTATGTGGTTGTCTCCAGTTCTGTATTTCCTTGTTATTCAGATTAATATATCAAGTATATATTTAATTTGTCAATACACATTTGTTGTAGTTGTGTGATTTGATTAATTGGTTTCCATAAAAGGAATTAAAACCCTTCTGATCAGTCACAGTAACCTGGAAGTGTTAGTTTGGATTACTAAGAAGAGCCATATAATTAGGATTGCCATTCTGTCTCCAAATTAATATTATCTATTATTCTTGCATATTTCATTCAATTGGTTCCTTCAAGAAAGGATTAAATTGCCTTCTGGTGAATAACAAGAAATCTGATTATATTGGTTGGATTATTAAGAAGAGTTTGTCAGACATCTCCTTGCACGTTTATACAAGTTATAAACTAAAAGTGTGCCAAACAATTAGAATTATTACCCACTATAAGCCACTAGTCTTAGTCCTTCATTTGACTCTGTTTACCCAACAAGGCACTGGTCTTATTTCAATTTACCATTAAAATCCTTTTATTTGCACAATCATAAAATTCACTTTGATATTGCTTATACTAACCATTCATCAGATATTAGAATTAGTTAGCAAGCTTTCATCTATCCTACACCATTTGCCACTGTAGGTAGATCCATTTACTTAGTCAAAATAGTTGTATTCAATCTGCTTTAATTTCCAAGGTTTACCCACCTAGGTGTAGCAAGACCTAAAGTGTAGGAAATCATCAAACCCAAAAGGTTGATTTTGTCAAGTTAGTTTCAAAAACGTTGCCAATCTAAGCATAGAGCCTGGCATCCTCTTAGGATTAGCAACCTGCATTTTTGAGACCTAACAAATTGGTGACTCTACTAGGGACTTAGATAAAACGACCTTAGTAATAAACCATTCCTTTCATAGAGTCATTTTAGAAATTTAATTTGGTAACTCTGCTGGAAAAAAGAATCTAGAAAGATAAATTACAAACTTTTTCCTATTTACAAAGTAGGTGGTGACTCTAGTGACTGTTATAATAGAAAATTGATACCAAATGGATGGTAGGAGATCCAAGATGGAAGGCAAGAAATTGTAGTCATCTCCACCAATCAGAAACATTTCCAAAAGAAATGGAACTTCAAATTATTCTCACTAGGATAATAACCAGGAGGCTCAAGAAGATAATGCTGAGCAAACTATTGAAATTCGCAATAAATTTACACCTCTGCATGAATCAAATGAAAATCTCAACGGAGTAACTGATGACATATTGGCTAAATACAGACCTGATCCTCAAGAACAGCTTGAGTGTGAAGCACAAGCCATGAGGGAAATTGTTCAAAGACAAGTTGAATATGATTTCAAAATGTCACTACATCAAGGAGAAGGGGTAAAACATGGATTCTCAACTCAAGAAATAAATGACAGCCCAAAGAATCTAGGAAGTATGAGTGAAGAACAATAGGAAGTGCTCAGGCTCCAGAAAGAACTTGAAATGTTAAAGATATAGGAGACTAAGAGGTTGTTGCAACAAGAGATTCAACAGATAAAAAGTAGAGCTAAAACAACCCCCCCAAAATATGTACCTCCACATAGGGGAAACATTTCAAGGAATCCACAGCAAAATCTTCATCAAAATACAGGTGGTGCTTCAAATTCACAAGCATCCGGAATTCATCAGAATACTATTCCTAAAGTTCCTAGACCACCTCCCATGCACAATACCTCTCAACATATGGTTAATCCTTACCCACCCCCTGGCCAACAATATTGAAGACCACCAAAATCTTTATATAAATCCCCACATAAACCCGCAGCAGCAATATGCCTATCATCAACCTCCAGGTGGATATAATTACTATCCTAATCCACTACCCATGAATTTTCCACCTCAAAACCTTGCAAACATACGTAGCCAATTTGATTTGACTAGGTATCAGTTGTATCCATATCCTATGGATAGTAATTGGAGAAATATGGTTCCCAAGTTTACTTGGAACAATGCAATATTAGCTGAAGATCACATCAGAAGCTTCAATGCTTTCGTACAAGATATTGGTATGGACTAGGAAGATATTAGAATGAGGTTATTCATGATGTCCCTGACTGAAGATGCAAGAGACTAGTTCAACAGTTTACCTGATGCTTCAATCAATTCAATAACTAATTTCCACAATCAATTCAAGGAACAGTATGGCAATCAATATGCCCCTGAGTTTGCATTATATGAATTGATAAGTATCTAGAAATACCAAAATGAATCAGTGTATGACTTCAATCTGAAATTTTCCAAATTACACAACAAAGTACCACACAGATCCAAGCTGTCTGATCCAGCAGCATTGAGCATTTATATAAAAGCATTTAATCCCAAGATAGGGTACAAACTCATAAATCGGGCCCTATAACTCTGGCTAAAGCACAGAAAGTGGCCTTAACTATTGAAAATAATAGGAAAGCTGTAGGTATGGTTAGCAAGAGGGATAACCCTAGAAATCCTCAGAACTCAAACGTTCAGTAGACTAAACAAGAAGGTCAGCATAGGCATGAGAGGCCCAGGTTGCATGATATGCCGTATAATACCAAATGGAAAGATGGGAGACCCATTGATAACAGCAGAAAACAACATTATGGCAAAGATACCCTTGACCCTCTGAAAAGAAATATGGCACATATGGTAGAAGATAAACTTTGGTGTATGGTGTGCAATTTACCACATTCACCTGAGTATTGTGAGGTGGCTAAAATAGTACAACAAAAAGAAATGTTATACAATTATAATAGAGACAATTACACTATAAACATGATGCAAGATAC